>JBAMNC010000219.1:1305000-1905000 GCA_037902135.1 Cetoscarus ocellatus
GCGCAGAAAAAACAAATGAAAATAAATGAGTGATGCTGCTAATCTTTGACATAACCCTGGTTGTAATCAACCAAAAAAAAAAAAACTTGCTTTGCATGTAATTTAGTGGAAATAATTCATTTTTTTCTGTTTGTTTCTTCATCTGAAAACATGGTGGCATCATGAGAAAAAAAATTGGCAATCAAATTATTAAAATATTTTAAAAAAAATTATCATTATTTGACATCAGTAATTTGGTCCAATATAGGTGAAAAAAACCTTAGTTAAATAGAATATGATATTAATGTTTAACTTCACATTTTCATGCTTAGGTGTATGTATGTAGCTTAAAGATAGACCAGGTCCTAAGGGTAAACGATAGAAATGATATGGGCGAATGGCAATGAAAATTATTTTTAAGTTCTATTTTCATTGAGCATTTATTGTTCTAATCAGGTGAACCTTAAACTGAGCAAAAACTTAAATATTTATCTTTTCATTTTTCAAGTCAAATAAATTTTGTCTTTTCAGTTTGATGAGTCCTCATCTCCTCTGCCTTTTTCATTTCATATTTGTAACTTTCAGCCCCCATATCATGATACACCCTTACAACAGACTACTTTTACCCATCATTGCTTTTGTCTTTGTTAGGATCCAAATTCAAACCTTATCGAACAGTGGGTGGACCAAGATTTTTCTGAAGGCATCATTGATTTTTCCTTCAAATTAAGCTCTGAAGCTTCAAAAGGAACCTACACAATCGTAGTGATTACAGACATAGGGGAAGAGCACAACAGCAACTTTGCTGTCGAGGAATACGGTAAACAGAGCCACCCACCAAATTATTGATGTGTTTGATTTGTGTCCATATTTAGCAGTGAAGTTTTAGGAATCTTTCTCTTTTGCCATAGTCCTTCCAAAATATGAAGTTATAGTTCAAATGCCCAGTGTGGTGAGCATCTTGGATGGTGAGACATCATTCAAGATTTGTGGAAGGTGAGTGACCAAACAGAGCAAAGCGTTTAACAACACAATTTATGTTGATATGATAAAATCCTGTCCTTGAGTATTATAGCTATGACCCCTTTATACATCACATTTCTCTAGTGATACATTTATAGTGGTAAATGCTGCTCTGAAGAGTGGTCAGAGACAATGGCTGAGTCAAAGAAATTTGGTCTTTTAGGAACCGAGCGATAACAAAGCAAAGATAATAACCACCCTACAGTGAGCAGACAGGGACATCCTCACAGAGCTCACACACATCTCATGTAACTAAGGTTCATCTAGGTTTTATCCAGGGCAAGTACATCATACAGCAATCAATAAGAACCCATTTTTGACTCCACATTAGCTTAAAGAACAAAATCAATCCAGAGGGGTTTTTGGTCAGCAAATATTACTGCCTAAAACATGACAGAAACATCATACAACAATAATGGCACTCCTTGATCTGACAGATTATCTCCAATATGCCGGTTTGGAATATAACCATCTTTTACTAATGCATTTATCACATTGAACTGAAAATAGTCACATGGTAATACATGGGCTCTAATTTCATAGATAAGGCGCCGGCGTGGCACACCTGCCCTGCATCGTGCCAACAGGTGTGTCCAGGGCATTGTGCAAGTTTCGTGCACGGTGCAGTCCGGCAAAGCAAGGCACAACCACGCCTCAGTCCCTCCCACCGGCGCAAGTGGCAGAGGGGGAGGAGAGAAGGCGTGAGAGGGTTTAACAAAGCCAAATGTAATCCTCACCAATCAAATGAACGCCTCTCCTTTCCTGTAGATGCACCGCGGGCAAGGCGCAGTGCCAATTTCAATCTCTCCTCCATTGACTCCACCCTCGGTAGGCTGGCGGATGCAGCCGACCGAGGCCATTGAGACCCCGGACCAGGGGAGGATGGCTCTCCTCAGGTTCCGTCCTTCCTTCTTCAACCAGCATTCCAAGCATGCGAGAAGGAATAGGAAGGAAACGCGTTTAAATAAAATTTATGTTTCTCATAAATCATTTTGTGTGTCTTTAGTAAATTGTGGCCAAAACATGTATAAACAGTAGGCATATACTCGCATTTAAAGACAGAGCTGTGCAGCCAGGTGGTGTCTCCTCTCCCATGAGCTCTGCTGCTCTCCCGATATGGCACATGCAGTCCAGCCTCTCTCCATCTTAAGTCCTGTAATGTCTCCTCTGTGAGGTCAAAGTGGCATCCATGGCATAAAGCTATGTTGTGTAGCATGCAACATGCGACAAAGAATGCACTGACACTCTGGATACCTGCCTGTGAGATTTTGGTGGCATGTGCGCACAGTGCACCTGTCAGCCAAATTACCACTGCACCAGGTGCACTTCGCCTGTGCCGAGAATAGACCAGGTTGGAGCTGGTGAGCTTTTAGGGCACCTTCCGCACAGTTTTTTGGCACGAAATTGTCACTGCGCCAAGCTGAATCTGTCGACACCTCCCCCTGGTGCGCCGCCACACCCATCTCGGTGCAGCCGGTCTACCAAATTGCCAAATTGGCTACACACGGCGGTGCACTGGACGAAATTACCACTGCACGGGATGCGCCAGGCTTTGCCACCCTGCACCCCGCTGCGCCACACTGCGCTTTGCCTAAATAGATATTCAAAACGAAAGACCTCATTTGTAATTATGGGCACATGCTTTTGTTTTGAAACCATTTGAACAACCAAAACAGAAAATTTTCAAACAACAGCTTGACAAAACTCAGGCTATGAGTGAACGACTAGATCAGTTACAGATACAATAGACTATAAATGAAATCAGACTAATAAAAAGTTTTGAGTTGGTCTACGCTGAATTTTCACATTATGGCATCTTTTCTCTTTCACAAACTTGCTCTGTACTGTTAAACTGAGGACAAAAGTCCTCTGGCTCGCTCTGCAAGGACTCCCAACTCGAACCATCTGTGAAAGAAAATGATAAAGGTGTGTTGGTGGGGTGCTAACATTAGCCTCTAGCTGCTACCTTGGCAAACCTTACTCCCCTGACAAAAGTAACTCACTTTTCCTGAGATAAGTAATGCCTGTATGCGAAAATAATAACTCAAGCCTACGGTAAATAACTAAGACAGTCCAAGCTTTATTTTGCAGCAGCACCAGCATATCTGTTTTTTACTCTTCAAAAAAAAGTCTCCAGGAAGTCATCTGCTTAGTAGTGAAACTGAATCATATCTGGCTCTACATTACAATAAAACAGCTAAACATTGTGAAGGGGCAACTGAAAGTATGTGTGAGCATGAAAACAGTTAAGTCAGCAACAGTTTGTAAAAATACACCACAGCACATGTAAACAACAGTAGTGAAATTCTGAAATTCTTCAATTTTCCACAGAAGGCCAAAGCACATAGAAAAATGTTGTGTTTTTATAAGTACCTATCTATGTGTGGATGTAGCCTGAGTCACACATTAATTCAACTGTTAATTCTACTTAAATGCCTCTCTGTATCTTGTCTGTCATCAGATACACGTATGGCAAACCAGTTATTGGATCAATAAAGGCATTTTTCTGCAGAAGAGGTTATTATTACTGGCTTTTTCGGCCTGAAGAGAACGATCCTTGTGTGACTTACAATATGAGAGTGAGTATTCACAGCAAAGTAAAAGTAACTTTAATGAACACTTTTAGGATTTTTCCTTTTCACATTCCTTTAAAGTTAAACTGGCTCTTGATTTCCCTCTAGACGGATAAAAGTGGTTGTGCTACACAACAAGTGAACATGACGGAATTTTTCCTTACCAACTTCATGTACATCAACACTTTCGAGTTGACCGCTGATTTGACAGAGGACAACACAGGTAGGCTGATGATATCAGGGTAATGCTCAGTAGTTATCAACAATTCTTCCTTCCTTTCCAGCTCTGATTTTTTTGTTCTGTTGTTTACTTGTAGGTCTCACTCAAAGTGGAAGTGCATCAATGGAATTTTCCCAAACTCTCCTAAAAGCTGAGTTTATTGATGCACCTAGTGGATACAGCAATGGTTTGAGGTTTGAAGGAAAGGTAATCAGTGGCAACCAGTTTTTGTGATTTTTATTATAGATCAATGCTGCAGCAAATTTGTAGGTGCTAACTTCTTGTAATGGGCACTATATCTGCCTGACTTTTAAAACTGCAGGGGGACACTAATGGCTGAGCGGATATGTTTGTGCCCCTGTGAAAGGAGGCTGTTGTTCTGCTGTTTTTATGTTTACATAGACACAAATCATCAGATGAATGCTTGATCAAAATCAAACTGCTTCTTTTAAACACATTTGTCAGTGGATCTTGATCTGAAAGAGCTGATTTAAAAAAAAAAAAATCATTCTGAATGAGAGAGATGGATTGTGCCAGTTGGGGGGGATGTGGACAGCAGCGTTTAGTTATATTAGCTAAAGTACCTGTGACTCTCGTGCTATTGAAGAGGAACTTGCGGGCTAAATTTCTTTGATATTAAAGGGATATTTCAACATTTTGAAGTGGGGTTGTATGAGGTATAGTATAGAGATTTGGTTCACTTAACTGTCCTGTAAATGTATTTAGTGCTAGTAATGTTAAGGCTGTTACCCATAGACTGTAAAAAAAAATTGGTCAAAGTTATTTGACATCAGCCATTTGATTATCAAGAGAGCCATTGAAGCACCTTAGATGCCTGATGATGGTTGCTACCACACTGCATGTCCTCTCGACTTTGCTTAGCTTTTTACAGAAATTGTAAAAAAAACACGCTGTTAAGATGTTTGTCCAGGCTAAAAAAATGTCTATTTTTCATGCACACATTTGGTTATCAGGTTTCTGCAGCCAGCCTGAAGTGGAAACTCCTGCTGTAAGAAACAGTACCGTAAATTTCGGGCTATTGAGCACACCTAAATATTAGCCGCACCCACTAAATCAAACAAAAAAAAAAAAAAATACATCACTCCACTCCGCTCACATGCTCTGACACTGTCCACGTTGTAACATGAGATATTTACACACACATATAGAGATTTTTCAACTCCAAATTAAATCTGATGTTACGAGGCTAAATGAAATGTAAAAATCCTTTAAATTAGCCGCATCATTGTTTAAGCCGCAGGGTTCAAAGCGTGTAAAAAAAGTAGCGGCTTGTAGTCCGGAAATTACGGTACATGAGCTTGACCGGTCAGACAGCAAACTCCAGGGCTGAAAATGGAGGCTCATGCTGAGCTGCCAAAAAACATATTTCCACGGGTTTCCACTTGAGGCTGGCTGCAGGAGCCCTGGAGGTGTTTTGATTTTGTACAGAAAACAGAGGGTTTCTGTGACTTCATTTTTTTTTAAAATTTGCAAACATTTAACAAGACATACAAAGGATCAAAGTACAACACAAACAATACAAAAGAATTAACAAGAAATCTGAAAATACATAAGATAACAAGTCAAATACCAGAGACAAAAACAAAACAAATATAAACCATCAAAAAACAAAAACAATCAAGATTAAAAGAAAAGAAAAGAATAAAATCAGGGCAGTGATAGTAATAATGAAAACAAGTCAAACAGTACAGGTAACAAAACACAAACTAGATAGGAGTAGGGGTGCATCAGTCACAAGTCTTCATATGACAAAGAATACTGTTTTTTGAGTGTGTGGGGGAGTGAAATTTATGTCATTTCAGGGCATAGCCTTACATAGAATAATGAGGATAGAAAAATAAATATGGAAGGAAAATAATAATAAAAATTTGAAGAAAAAAAAATAGAAAGAAAAAGACAACAAAAAAAAAAAAAAAAAAAAAAAAAAAAAAAACCGATAGAGAAAAAAGAACAACAACAAATACTAACTACCTGGTAAGCAAATACAAGGAAGAAAGAGAAAATGGCAAAAACACTAATGTATTTAAGACATTAAATGTAGGGCTCTGAGAAGAGGAGGGGTCCAGGTTGCTTTCAAAATAATGAGTTTGGTCTTGAAGAGCGGCTGTGAGCTTTTCCATTGGTATATATTCTGTAAGGATATTTAACCAGTCTGATGTATTGAGTTTGTGTCTTGTTTTCCAGTTCCTGAGTATGGTCTTTTTTGCAGTGGTGATGGCTATGAGTATTGGTCAGGTATTGTTGGGTGCTGGGTTGATTACTGTGAGGTCTCCAAGTAAGCAGAGTGAGGGGGACAATGGAAGGCTGCATACCAGGGGATTTGATGTCTTTTCGATGACCCCCTCCCAAAAACTTTGTACTGGGGGCGGAGCTACATGGAATGATAGTAATTATCTATAGTGTTTAGTGTACATGATGAGCAAATGTCTGTGTTTATGAATCCCATTTTATGTATTTTATGTGTGGTGACATGAGTTCAGTGGATGACTTTATATTGTATTAGCTGTATATTTGTGTTTTTTGTCATTGTAAAAGTGTTCCGGCAGAAATTATAGAGATTTGGTTCACTAATCTGTTCTGTAAATGTTTTTAGTGCTAGTAATGTTAAGGCTGTTACCTATTGACTGTATGACATCAGCCATTTGATTATCAAGAGAGTCATTGAAGCTCCTTAGATGCCTTATGATGGTTGCTACCATACTGCATGTCATCTTGACTTTGGTTAGCTGACTTATAGATAGAGGGGTGTGTTGAGGCAGAACTCAAGACCATCTGTTGCATTTTCAAAAAGCAAAAATTGTCAATATTTCCCTAATGAAGAAAAAAAAAAAAACATTGTAAAAAAGCACAAAAAGAATAAAACAATCACCCCATGTACAGTGAGAGCACTGTACGTGGGGTATATATTTAGACTGAAGCTGTTTTCTTAACCAGGCTGTAAAGATGTTTGTCCAGGCTAAAAAACTGTCTATTTCCTGTGCACACATTTGGTTATCAGGTTTCTGCAGCCAGCCTGAAGTGGAAACTACTGCTGTAAAAAAACAGTTCATGAGCTTGACCGGTCAGACAGGAAACTCCAGGGCTGAAAATGGAGGCTCGTGCTAAGCTGCCAAAAACTTTAGTTCCTTGGGTGTCCACTTAAGGCTGGCTGCAGGAGTCCTGGAGGTGTTATGATTTTTGCAGAAAACAGAGGGTTTCTGTGACTTCAATTAACATCTTCACAGCTTGGTTCATAAAACATCCTCAGTCTAAATGTTTGATACATTTATGTGCTCTCACTGAACCATGGTTGATTTTTTTATACCATGCCTGTTTCCATTTTATTGAGGATTTCTGGATTTGGAAATAGTAACATGGTAGACATGGCTGCATGCCATGTGGAGTGGCTATTTAACAGACGGCCTGCCTTAACAAGGCTGCTTCGTCTGTGAGTATGTTGAGCTAAAGTTTTGTTGAGATGATGTGCAGTGTGGCAGCACCCAGAACAAGGCATCCGCAATGTTGTAAAAGCGCCTTTGATTATCAAACAGCTGATGTCTCATGACTTTGTCCAATTCTTTTACGGTCCATCGGTTGAATGCATATTACTGGTTTTCTCCTGAAGTAGTATGACATTCAGCTATTGTTCACTGAAGATTTGCAGATGTTCTCATACATAGCACATACTGTATTTTGAGAAAATCAGTTTGTTGCTAGCATAGTATGCGGTTGAAAAAACAGCCCTAATTAATTCAGATCTTGCAACAGAGAGAAACTTAATTAACAGTTGTACATTAACAAGAACTTTCACATGACTCATTATGCTCTTTAAGTTCATATTATTGGCTGTCATCCCTATTAATTTAGTTACTTGAAAACGCCCAGAAGAGAGAGTTAGGATGAAGGGACAGCTTTGCACACGTCCAAATGCTTTAATTCAGATGAAATGTTTAATGCATGTATTTTCTCACAATGATCAGACTGTTCAATCAGATTGGTTCAGATCAGCAAGAAGGGAAAAATACTGGTGGTCTGGTTTATGATCTGGTCTTTGGCCTCTCTCCTGTGTGTCTTTCTTTTTTATCTTCTTCCACACTTTCTGATTCTACCCACTTACCAATCTTATCCTATAACAGCTTAAAGAAACATATAAATGTGTCTGTTGCTTAGCCTGTGTTTCTTGGATTGTTTGCAGGTTAAAATAACCGGTCCAGATGGCAAACCTGTCCCCAGTGTAACTGTGACTGTGACAGATGACTACGGTCAAAGTTTTAGGTCTATCACAGAATACGATGGTGTGGCTTCATTTTCCCTCGACACACACCAGTGGACAAGAGAACGTGAGCCTGTGAAGGTTGTTACTGCTCATTGGATCCCTTTTTCTTCGTCGACCACTGTTTAAAATGACTGATCCAGTAATATCCTTTATCGCAGGGGTGTCAAACCCATGTAGGCAGGGGGGAGGATAAGCTCAAATGAGACCTCCTGCAGGCATGAGTTTTAAGTGGGAAAAATTTCTCACTTTTGCTAAAGCTCTTATTTTCCCTCCAAAAAAGGATACAGTACAAGTAATGATATTTTATATTCTCTATCTGTTTTGACACCATGGCTTCATTTTTAAAACATGGTCATAGAAAGTTGTTTTTGGTTCAACAATCTAATTGGATGGGACAGAGCTTCAGTCTACAGTTATGATCTGTGCAAAGAAGTCTTAGGCAGCTCAGATGAAACCTTTGTTACTTGTTCCCTCAAATTAGACAAAAGAAAAACCTGTCTTGTAATTTCCTTCAGAATATCCTGTAGTTTGACATTTTTAGGACAGTCTTGCTGAGTTGTGGTTATAGTGCAGTGTCTCAGTGCACACTCTGCTCATCTTTTTCAGTTTGTTACTCACTGAAGAGATGCACGGTGGTGCAGCAGGTAGTGCATGTTCTTCAAAGCAAGAAGGTTGCTGGTTAGATCCCAGCGTCGGTCAGGGTCTTTTGATTTGGAGTTTGCATTATGGTGGCCCTGAGTAGTGCCATGATTTTTTGTTTTTTTGTTTGATTGTGGAGTTTGGCCCCATCTGGTGGCAATGTCTAGTGAAATGTTACTGCTGCTATTCTTTTGTTCCAAAGTAGAGGGCCACCTGGTGTTGGTGAGGCCGGGTGGGGCCGACCTGAGGCACCTCCCCAATACTGATTGCTGAGCAGCTGGCTGAAAAGCATAAAGCCATGATGGCTCAGCCTGCTTGGTCTCTTTGCCCCTCTGGACTGCTGGAGACTGCTTACATCTATGGTCTGTGCATAACAGCATGTTCTCCCCATGCAATGCTGGGTTCTCCCCGGCACTCCAGCTCCCACCCACAGACCAAGGATACTGTATGTTCATTAGGTCAACTGGTGACTCACATTGCCCCTGGGTATGAGTGTGAGCATAAATAGTTGTTCATTTTTCCATTTCGCCCTGCGATCAGCTGTCGACTCGTTCAGGGTGTACCCCAGCTCTCAACCAGTGTCAGCTGGGATAGGCTCCAGCCCCCACAAAAGGGATAAGCGATACAGATAATGGATGGATGATTGAAAAAAAGCATGAAAATATTTTGATATACTGAAGTAAGAAATAAATATTGTTTAACTATTCCAAAATATATCATAGGCCTGATAAAACCCTTTGGGTGGATGTATTGCCGCAGGCCTCATATTTGACTCCCCTGCTATATGGTCTGAGTCCGAATTGGGGCCAGGATGTAACATTAGGCTGAGCCTCTTAACTTAAGATGTTTTCATTTTTCATACCCCATTTTCTATTTTTTTCTGTTAAGACAGACACATTTCTCCTTAACATGTTAAATAGCAAGATGGCTTTTGTCTACATCAGGGGTGGGCACTTGGCAGGGGCCAGGTGGTCCTTTTACTCCCTCAGTGTGGCCTGCCAGCAGATTTGAAATATGACAAAAATATACCAGAGAAACAATTAAATTGGCAATATTTACAGGAAAAGAGAGCTACAACTGGCTGTGATTTCAAATGTAAAACTTCTTTTTTATTGCTGACCACATTGTAGAGGTAAAATTAGAAATTTAAGTAAAATTTTCTTTGGCAACCATTAAATGCTCTGTAATTCACTTTGAATAAGAAGCTGAAACTGGCTTAAAGGTCTCATGTCCTGGTGTGTTTGACTGTTAACATAGTGTCTTCGGTATCTATTAATCAAGGATTTGATTAATGTTGAATTCAAAATGAGAAAATCTAATCTTTGTAGAGAATCAAATGCAGCTTTTTCCTTCCCTTTTTGACATTTTGTGATCTGAGGAGGTGGGAAGACTATATAGAGGCTATATGGGAGGCTGTGATAATGAGCTCGGTGCTGCCCAAACAATGTCTGATAGGAGGGGGGACAAGAGGTTATAGGTCACCAAGTGGACTTTCAAAACAGACATGATGTCTGCCTGTGATAAGCAGAAAATACACACATGCAGTTTTGTTCATAATTATAGCAGTGTGTTTAAAAAGGTGAGTAAACCTCAAAATTCTTCAAATAAATTTTATTTTAATGCACACAAATGCATTGGGGACACTGCACATTCCATTTCAATTTTCTACCAACTTCTGGCACCGGTCAACAGGTATTGAACCCCAGGACAATTGTACTACATTCCACAATTGCTCTGCATTTCTTGGTTTTGCCTCATGAACAGCACTTTTTATGTCAGCCCACAAGTTTTCTATGAGATTAAGGTCCAGGGGATTGTGCTGGCCACTCCATTACTTGAACTTTGTTTGTCTGGAACCATGGTTTTGCTCGCTTGCTGGTGTGTTTGGGGTCATTGTCTTGTTGAAACACCAATTTCAAGGTCATTTCCTCTTCAGCATACGGCAACATGACTTCTTCCAGTATTCTGATGTACTCAAACTGATCCATGATCCCTGGTATACGATAAATAGGACCAACACCATAGTAGGAGAAACATCCCCATATCATGATGCTTGTACCACCATGCTTCACTGTCTTCACTGTGTACTGTGGCTTGAATTCAGGATTTTTAGGTCGTCTGACAAACTGTCTGTGGCCCTTAGACCCAAAAAGAACAATCTTACTCTCATCAGTCCACAAAATATTGTGCCATTTCTTTTTAGGCCAGTCAATGTGTTCTTTGGCAAATTGTAACCGCTTCAGCACGTCTTTTTTTTAGCAATGGGACCTTGCGGGCGCTTCTTGCTGGTAGCTTGGCTTCACATAGACGTTGTCTGATTGTAACAGTACTCACAGACAACCTTAGATGTTCTTTGATCCTCCTGGAGCTGATCATTGGCTGAGCCTTTGCCATTTTGGTTATTCTCCGATCCATTCAAATAGTCGTTTTTCTTGTCTTCCTCAACTTTCTTAGCTGCCACTTTAAAGCATTTGATATCCTTTTAGCTGAACAGCCTATCATTTTCTGAACTTTTTTATAGGTTTTGCCCTCTTTTATTAACTTCTTAGTCAAAGAACGCTCTTCTTCTGAACAATGTCTTGAACGACCCATTTTACTCTGTTTTTCAAGGACAAATGCACAGCCAGCATATGCAGCATCAGTTGCCCTGTCCTTCAATAAGGGCCACCTGTTTAACACTGATTTTTTTCACACAATCATTTACCTCACTAATTGAACTCAACACTGCTATTTTTTTGAACACGCCCCTTTCAGTTAATGATGCAGTTTCACAGAATCAGCAGCATGCACGTCATGCCTGTTGGGTCTGTTGGTTTTCTATACCTTTACTAAACCTTCTAGAAACTTACTTGCAGTGTAGAAGTTGAAATTCTAACAAAAACAGTGATTTATCTTGCTAGTGATGTGGGACTGCTATTATTTTGAACACAACTATAGGTGGAGGCTGTAAAGACATTACATAATAATCCTCAGGGAGTAAAAAAATCGAGCATTTAAAGGCGCATTTTGTTTCAACAGGCACAGTGCATTTTTCCGTGAACTGAGAATTAGTGAAATATGTCATTCTCTTCAGCTTCCCAAGCCCCTTCTAGCAACACTAAAAGCAAAGAATTTATTTTCAGGGGCATGGGACCTTTGAATTATTTGTTTACCTCATTCAATTAAGTATAACTTCTTGCATTTGAGTTTAAACTTATAAATGTTGATATAATAACTTTTTGTGACAGTGTTGTATTTGTGTAATTTTTTAAGTTACAAATTTAATTGTTAAATTCCAAATATTTGAATTATTTGACCTTCTTAAATTGAGGAACGACTGGATGTGACCCTTTTGATATCCATGGTTGCCCATCCCTGGTCTACAAGCTGGTTTTTAGTATCTTAATTGACAAACTCAAGTCAACAGTTTGTTGGTTTTAATCATAAAAGCATTAATATATAATTTCCCAGATTTCCTTTACACAGTATTATTTTAAAATAAAATAATCTTCAATAGAATATCCCACTACCTCGGGGACAGTAGCCACTGCCCTATTCAGGACAGTGGAGATTTGAAGCGTTGCAGCAACTTTATGGTGCCTTCAAAAGGAGTTGTGCTTGCAGTGTTTACTAGATGAGTCTAATTTAACACACCCCTTTTATAATCTTTTCAACAGTGTTTGTTGAAACTCTCAAAGTTACCAGCTCATGGCTTGTAATGTGTTTGATGAGGACTGAACACAATATTGAGTCTGAACATTTGAATATTTGTTATTTGGTTGATGGATTTTAGTTCATTTGACTTTGGATATTCATGATTATTGTTATGAATGAATAAAAGTTCCAGGATTTTTTTTTTTTTTAGCTTGAACATAATCTGCAGGAGTTAAAACAATTTTAAAGCTATCATGGAACTAAATATGGCAGTTCACATTAAGCAGCCACATTTCCAACATATAACGTCACATTGTAACCCCTTGTTTTTAACTTAGATTTTTGGGCTTTGGCACCAGAAGTGCTAAACTGCTAACTCACTGCTGTGTTGAAGGACTCCTTTCTGCACCACTCTGCTCTGGCATTCAGTGTTTCATGTGATTTTCTTTCCATTATTACTTGAACGCAAAACATTTCTGTGTACACGACTTCACAACAAGACAAAACAAGCTCACAAGTTCCATTTGAAGGCACCATTAGTCATCATATGTTGCTTTTCTACATCAACGAGGCTGAAAGGGGAGAACATCCCTCCATCCATTATCTACACCGCTTATCCCTTTTGGGGTCATGAGGGCTGGAGCTGATCCAAACTGACATTTGGCAAGAAGCAGGGTACACCCTGAACCGCCAGATAACCATCCATGCCCACACTCCTACCCAAGGGCAATTTGGAGTCACCATTCAATCTAATGAGCATGTTTTATGGTTGGTGGGAGGAAGCTGGAGTGCCCCTAGAGAACCTACACATGCACAAGGAGAACATGCAAACACCACACAGTAAAGCCCCGATTGACACGGGTCGAACCAGCAACCTTCTTACTGTGAAGAACATGCACTACCTGCTGCACCACCATGCCGCACAAGGGAAGAACAGGTCAGAGAAAATTCACCAAGTTAGCTCATATTTAGCCCTTTAAGAAGATTTTTGATACAAAATATAAAATACAGTTTTACACGTTAAAGCCACTGATAAAAACAGAAGTTTTTGTGTACACGAATGCACAAACATCATTCCTTGAATCATGCTGTACCAACACAAGAATAAAAGTATGTGCATTTATGACAGTGTTTGCAGCAAAAGTAGTGGTAATAAAAATATCATGAAAGGTAACAAGCAGAAATGTTGCATTTAGGGGCAAGAGGATATTGAATGCATTCAGTCTGGTTATCATAGTGATGTGGTTAGTGACCTTCTAAAATACCCAGTCTTTATGAAATCGTAGTCTGAGTAAAAAAAAGAAAACTCTAACTTTATACACAAGTTATTTAGTGTATAGTGAGCAGTAGTTCAACCCACAAGGGCTGATTCACATTTTTAAGTTCTGGTGGCCCAAGCCCTGACTTAATTTATAAAATGAGTGAAGACAGAACGGGCCACCACACCAAATAGAAATACTTAGGGGAAACATTGAGTCTTTTAGTTCTATTTTTATTCATTGGGTTTTCATTGTTTTCAGGTTTTGCTTAAATAAAAAACAAAAGTTGTTCAGTAAAATTAAGATGTTGTATCCACAGGCTACATCTGAAGAAAGGCCTGTTCCCTTTTATCCAAACTTCAGAGGATACTACAGGAGTGGTTACCACACAGCTTATAAATTTTACTCCCCAAGCAGCAGCTCTGTGAAGATCATGCAGGTCCCTGGAGAGATCTCCTGTGACAAAGACGTAGCAGTCAGTGTTCAGTACATCATCCAAGGAACGGCCCTAAAGGTGGGGCAGGACACCCTTGCCTTTTACTTCCTGGTAAGATTCATAAAATTTAATGTGAACTAAATGTCCATCGTGCTGCTGGTTGTAGAAAATACCAGACCATCTACATGCAGGCTACTGTGTTGTTCAAAATTCAAAGTTTTATTCGTACTTGTTCATTTACTATTTTATGGGCATATTCATTTTGGATCACAGCTGACAATGGACAAGAGATGTGGTACACACACTAGATACCAGCTGATCTGACATATATCGACAGACAACCATCACACACACACTCACAGGAGCAAATTATAATGTTACAGTTTCATTTAGCAGATGCCTTTGTCCCAAAGAACGCACATCTGAGAGTAAGTACAACACAAGCAAGAATCTAGGCCAGAGGGTACAACGTTAGTTAGTGCAACAAACTGCTTCAAGTCCAACTGGACAGAGGTGCTTCCATGTAGTGCTAGAGGAACTTTTTTTTTTAGTCACCAGTTAATCATAAGGAAGATGTTTTTGTTCTGTGTGAGGAAACCTCACACACAAGGACACTTTTTTTTTTTTCACACAGCTTCACAAATACACATTTTTTTTCTAACACATACAATTACAAAGCTTGGGTGCTGAAAACCAGTTCCACTTCGAAGTTTTGTCAGATCTGGACTGCAAAACTTTATTAAATGTACAAATAACATCAATGAGAGCATTTTTCAATAGAGAGGGATAACTTTTTTTCCACTTCAGTTTTTGGCAAGAGTTTGCTCCACAAAGTGGCTCATGTTTTTTATACTTTTCGCCACAGCAGTAGTGCCTGCCTACTACATTACCTGAATGGCCCGTAAGAAATGTGATTGAAATAATGATCATCTTATCACCTGTGGCATATGCTTTTGAAAGGTTTCGCTCATGCCCAAACACTTTCTATGTACTGTTGCCCAGATGGGCTGGTAAAATAAATCAATCAGTTAATTAGGTGTGTCAGGTTAGGTTTACTGAACATGTGTGAAATCCTGAAAATCACTGTAAATGGTGAACAAGGTCGGGACATTGCTTTCAACATGTCTTTCTTCGCTGTTGGTTGTTCATAGGAAAACCAGAGTGTCCCTAAATGGAGAGTTAAATGTTAGCAGGACAGGTTTGTTCTGCAATGTGGTGAACTACAGTTTACAGGTCTTTGAGGAGCATTTAATTGGAATACACTTCCAAACATATGCATGTTTTCATATTGGTTTTGGTAAAAAACTATACTGAACTTTATGATCTGCACTGAAACAGTTCAGCACAAATGCATACTCTATTACAGTAACAACATAAATTGCAAAGATCTAAATCCATATATTATGTTTTGATTTGATTTTGATCCTGAGCCCGAATTTTCAATTGACTCTACTTGGTCATTTTGGTTTGTCATCAGATTGTACCCCATAACCTTACATGCCACATCGACTGTTTCATATATCTACCGGATCTATTTCACTAGTTCATCTGGGCAATGGCCCATAAAAGTGTTTGGGGAGGGCAGACCCTTTCAAAACACCAGGAAGTTGATTTGATGAAGTCATTCACACTCACAACAGGACAATCAGCTGATGTACTGTGATAGGCAGGCAGTGCTCCAGAGGGGAAAAGTACATAATACCAGCCAATCTGTATATTAAACTATTGCTAGAATCTGTCTGGAGTGAGGCAAAAACTTATTTTCCTTTCTGATATGTTTTCAATATTTTTGTTTTTCATTTGCTGAAGAAATTATATCAAGTTCTAGTGACACTGTTGCCATAGCAGGGGACATCCACACTAATCCGAGCAGCAGTATGTTCTTCTCAAAGGACACTGATTGGTCAGTGTGCCTGCATATCGAGCTCAATCTTCCTACCTTGAAGCTCTGAGAGATTGATCTGCCTGATTACAAACCTTGAATCAGTAAAATCCAGCTGCACTGCAAGTTAGTGCCTGGCACAGTTTTTGGTATCATATCTTTAGAGGTTTCAAGCGAGCTGGGAGATTAAAATATGATGTGGAGACACAACTGACCCCCAAGTGGTCAGAGCATTGCCACAACAACACAAGGATATCAACACAAAATGAAACACTTCCTTTTGTTGGCTCTGTATTGTTGTGTGACCCTCTTAACTCTCCTTGACTTTAAATAGTGTGTAGTTTTGCTACTTGTAAGTACCTCTGCAACAATATTAGTCTCCTTACTTTGACAAAAACCCAAAAATCAAGAGCTGGTGGCAGCTCTATAGTATATATTACCTCCTTTGTGTAGTTTGTCGAGTAGTTTCATGCAGTTACACAATGAAAACACCACTGACATTAAATAGGTACCATCAAAGTGTGTACTGTAAAGGACATCGAAGAAGGGAGTACCAAAACTGAGTATAGTTGTGCAGAGTCAAGCTGATCTCACCAATGGAAAAGCAGCAGAAGTAATTGTATTTGTACTTGAGTTTAAATTTGTGCTCTGTTATCTCAAACATTTCTTTTTTTTGTTTTTGTTTTCTTTAAGGTGATTTCCAGAGGCCAAATCATCAACCATGGATCTGTTCATGAGCCCGTTAAATCTGTAGGAGGTATTATTTTTTTGGTCATACATCAGTGAGCTGTATTATGTTCTTTAAGAGACAAATATTTACACTCTCGGATACATTGCTCCGGGAACATGACTCAGCAAAAACAAAACCGTTTTAGTCTCCTCAGCACAGAGTACATAGCCTACTGCACGTGTGTCTAAACATGAAGATTCTGCATCCTTGCACAGATGAGACACTGCCAAATGTACAGTTTAACAGAAAGAAGGAAAAAAGAATAATTTATAGTTTTATTTCATTCCATGTCCCGGAAAGGGCAGGGGGGAGGAATAAACCTCATATTTCCTGTCTCTTATTCATATCATATATTAAAAGTATCTATCACCACAATAGCCTAGTTTCCTGTTCTTAGCTAACAGAAGTGGCACTTAGGGTGGTCCTCTGCTGCTGAAGCCCATCTGCGTGAAGACACATGTCATGGGATCAGAATTTTTCTTTTGCATTCTTTGGTTGTAAAGAGTGCTTCTTTTAGTCACTGTTACCTTCCTACCATTTCAATCCACTGTGGTCATTCTCCCCTGGCCTCTGGCATCAACAAGGCTTTTTGCCCCAGAACTGCCACTCGCTGGATATTTTCTCTTCCTCTGACCATACTCTGTAAAACCTGGAGTAGGGCTGCTTGATAATGGAAAGAATTTTAACACGATAATTATGATTATGATTGATTCTAAGATCACCATGATAAAGCATTAATTACTCATTGATTTTACAACATCTGTGCCAAAAATTTAAAAGATTAAAAAATCATATTGCACACAGCTTCACAATGAACCACACTCATGTCTCATCCATAACTCAAACATTTATGTTTTTTATCCAGTGTTCATCAAAAATATGAGCAACACTGTGAGAGGATGGCAGGGAAATGCTTTATCCACAGAATAAGCCCAGCACATAGCACTGTGATTGTCTACTGACGATTACTCTGTTTTAATGATCATGGGAGGCTATAATCCTCATGAAAACTTAATCACCCAGCACTTCTCTGGAGATGGTTGTGCAGAATGTCCCATAAAATCAACAGTGTCAGAATAACTCAGACCTGCCCATGTGGCACCAATAACAGTTTCAAGTTCAAAGTCACTTTACCATCTTAACTCTATGGGATCACCCCAAGTCATAACTCTCACATTTTTTTCTTATATCACTGGAAACAGATCTTTATCACAACACAACATTTAACAATTCAAAAACAACTTCAGGTAAAATCATTGCGACCTAAAACCTTTTATTTCAGCCTTGTAGTACAGTTTTATTTCTGAAGTTTTGTATAAGTGGATCCAGAGCAAAGAATCATTAATGTTTTTTTTTTTTCTTATTTCCTAAAATAAAATGTATCAGTGATGTTATTCGATCTCTTTTTTGGCCCTAAGAGAAAGTGAGATGTTTCTGTCTGTTTTATGGGCCAATATGATATGCCCCTTTTCTCATTTTCTTGTTTTCTTGATAGTAGTTCCCAATAAGGAGCAGCTGAAGGTCGACAAGAGAATAGATATTCATCTGTCACTTGTTGCCAAAACTGTAGCCAAAAATGATCAGAAAGGAACCATGAGTGATGTAACATGACCCTTTGAAACATTTGAGGCAGAAATTGCTTCCAAAAGTGGCACTTATACCTCTATGGGGCAAAAATCTGGCAGAATAAATGCTGATATGTAAATGGTTTTTGCTATAAGTCTCTTAGCATACTTTTATTTTATTCCTATATGTAAATGTAAATTGTCATGGTAAATCTGGATGTGATTTTTGTAAAGTTCCACAAGATTTAAATTTCATGTTGAATTTTGGTTTAATCTCTATGGTCATGCAATTGTTATAACATTAATCTGACATCATAAATATTCTGACAGCCTTGGCTGTCATAAAGAAAAAAATAAATAAAGCTTAATTGTGCTTGACAAGGTTGAGGTTTTCATGCATGATTACAACAAAGCCCAGGTGGACCAAAAAAAGCAGAAAATGTCCTGGAGTTTTAATTGCCTAACTACCATATTAAGTATAAGTATTTGTGTCAACAAGCTGCTGAACGTGTGTACCTAATTAAATGGTCATTGAGTTTATATGTCATAATTTATTGCTTTATTGAATGCACCTGCTTTATCGGGTCTGTTTTTTCTTTTTATTTATTGACCTACCCTGTATGTGTGTCTCAGAAAACAAGGGATATTTAACTGTATATCTTGATCAAGTCACAAACCTGGCACCTTACGCTCAGGTAGTTGTCTACACTTTGCTGCACAGTAGAGAGGTTGTGGCTGACAGCAGGGACTTCCCCATTCAGCTCTGCTTCAATAACAAGGTACCTCTTTTATCACTCATTATGACTTTTTTGTTTTACTTAAAGGGGTAGTCTGGCATTTTTGGAGTGTGATTGTATGAGGTACATGGGAACAGCATGAACATTAGCCCCGATGATGGAGATCAGTTCTGCACATGTACAAAATGAGCCATCAAGGAAACAAGGGTTGAATGTTGTTGCTGCTGGTGCCGCCAGCTCCATGTAATTTTTAAGTGTCAGGCGATAGGATAGGATTTAACACGTTTACAATAATTTACTTTGTTCAGGAGCATAACTGGCCTCTGTTACTGTGGTTAATGTTTAGGCTAGATATGTACCTCATATAAAAATCCAAAACTATCCCTTCAAAAATACAAACTATGAGTCAAAATTTTCAATCTTATGTGCATTTCATTGATATTAATTGAAGTATTTGTGATCTGATGTCTTTTCATTATCTCTAAAATAACCTGGATGTCTCCTGTGCAGGTTTCTGTGGAGTTCTCCTCCCCCCAATATTTTCCAGGAAGAAAGGCCAGCCTCAATCTGCAGGCTGAGCCAGGCTCTTTGTGCTCCGTCAGAGCCATCGACCAAAGTGTTCTCCTATTGGCAGATGAGGAGAAAATCACAGTCGACCGGGTAAGACTCTAATTGTCAATGTAGGGCTAAAAGATAGGGTGAAAAAAATCACCTGCTGTATTTTTTACTTCCTGTGATATTTACAGACCATTGTTGTGTACACAGTACATTCAGCATCCATTGTGTTTGCAAGGAACATTAGCTCCCGTTTGCACTCAGTGGTATGTTTATTTTAACGTCTATCTATCTATCTATCTATAGATAGATAGATAGATAGATAGATAGATAGATAGATAGATAGATGGATAAATAGATAGGTTTTTCAGTGCTGCTATGTCAGTAAGAACAAAGCCCTTGCTAAAGCGAGCCCTTCTCTATTTTTGGGAGTCATTCGTTTTTGTCAGTGCTAGCATGTTATTCTAATGAGTTTATTTTTGTCGGTGGCAGACAGAATGACGCAGAATCAAGAAATCAAGTACAACAGGATGGGTTGGACGATGGTTTTGTAAAGGAGTAACAGAAAGGTCCCTGAGCTTGTGGATGACATGGAGTCTCTGCTGTAACATTAATAGATATCCACAATTCATTTATCAAATGTGAGCTGACTGTCTATTGTTAAACCTAGCTATTTAAAGTTGCTGATCTGTTTAACTGTTATATTGTGTGTGAGGGTGAAAGTTGGACCCGACGTACGTATGGGTATGTGATGTGAGGATGACCAGTTCCTATGTTGTCTTCACATTCAGCTGCAGGAAGCTGTCAATGCAAATTGATCGAAAGAGATGTTTAATTAAACTTTAGATCACAACATCATTTCTGAAGATCATTTCTACGATTGTAATGTTTTGTATATTAATTGTCACAATATGGAACATATTTTTATTTCAGAGAAAGAGAAGGCTGAAACAGACTGATCTGTTTACAATCCAGTGTTGACGTCCAATATGCTGGTGGGTGGTAGACCCTGCTGCCTTTGCTAAATGTTTACAAAAATTAATTATTTATTTGTTTGTCTTTTTTGCAGATTTTTGACCTGCTGCCTGTGAAAAAGATTCAACAGTATGATTATAGGATAATAGATAAAGAGCCAGATCCTTGTGCACATGAACCTGAACCTGAACCTGGACCTCGACCTGTGCCTTTGGAAATTCGACCTGCGCCTCGACCTGTGGCTGGAATCAGCATCTTTCCACCAATTTATCCACCAAGGAATCAGGGGGAAAACTCCGCCAAAAGATTTGAAGTATGAATTGTCTTTTTAGACTAACAATACGATATGAGCTTCATGGGATTGATGGATAATATGCAGTTAGTGCATTTATGAGTAAAGTGTCAATCTGTATCTACAGATGCCCTGAATAACTTATCCAGCTCTCTCTACCTCTATTTAGATCCCAGTGAACCCATCAGGCACTGGTAATTTCTTATTCCATTCTATCGTCATCGCCACCCCCAAATGTCAAATTGAACCATAAAAAGCCTAGAATTGACTTGTGTTGTGTACAGCAATAGGCAAACTTAACATATACAGATGGAAAAAAACATCAGTCTATCTTGACATTAGGAATGTAATGGTATGAAAAGTTCATATCATGGTTATTGTGACCAAAATTATCACGGTTGTCATAATAGATCGATAGATAGATAGATAGATAGATAGATAGATAGATAGATAGATAGATAGATAGATAGATACTTTAATAATCCTTCCCAGAAATTGCAATCATAATCATCAGGGTATTGTTGAAATGTGCTCAAAGTTTTCAAAAAGTACTTATACACACACTGAAATCATTCAACAAAGTTTTATTTTGTTGAAAAATAATGTAAATTTAAGAACAATCTTCAGTGGTCAGAACCTGACTGTCAGGAAAATTTCCCACTCTGCCCCTGACTGATAGCCCAGATGGAAAGAACAGCAGGAGAAAGAGATTTTTCGTCTTTTTACTTGCAAGGAGTACGAGCAGCTTACAGCAGGGCAACTTCCTCTCGCACTAAAGATCCATAGCATCTCTTCAGACTTATATGTAGTGCTACACAAGTGGGCGTTCGTCCAGAAACAAGTATCAACCAATAATATTACAGGTCAGAGTTACAAAAACAGTGGTCATCTTTCTCACTCAGAAACTGTGAGTTCTTCTGCTGATATGACAGCGTAACCTTCACTTATCAGGGACAAGATGTAGTTCTTTTGCTGATGTGACGGTGCGCAGTCCTCTCTTATCAGAGAAAGGATTTTCTGTCTTGATTTCTCGTTTCCAGTTTCTAGTTTCAGCATGAAAGCTTTTCACACAGGCATATAAGAGGATCATAATACATGTATAATCATAATGATAATAGATATATCCATTTTCTTTACACTGACCCTCTTTAACTCTCTGGTTCCTTGCTGAGGTCTTTCTCAACAGCCTAGCCACGCCTCTCCCCTCTGATGCTGCTGTGGGGGTGTTTGCATAGTTCTGGCTTTTCCAGACAAAGAGCAGCATCGTCATGAGTTATTGACAAAGTGTGGTAATCAAACACGGTTTCAACAGTATTTAAAATAGCAAACTGTTAGGCTAACAGTCAGAAATGTTATCGCAGTTCATCATTTTACCAGGAACTGTTACATCCCCTACTTGACATATTAACTGGCAGATCAATCCAATCAGATCCATAGAAAGATAAAATATTGATTTAAACCATCATCTATATGACACAGCTTTATTTTTAAAGTCCTAGTGCACACCTGTGTCATGGTTTCCACCCTGCCACGCTGTTTCCTATGAGTTCAAACAGGCTAGAGAAAAGTTGATGCTAACAGCTAGCTCTTCAGATGTAGGGACAATAAGACAATATCCTCCCTTGGCTGTGTGACAATACTTAAGACTTAAAGAACAGTGAGGACTACTCAGCTTCATATGCCGGCCATGTGTTGGCTACCAACATGAAGTTCTACCCTCATGGAACAAGCAAAGAAGAAGAAGAAGCATCTCTGCTGGCTAACTGATCAGCTATGTAGCACTGTAGTAGCGTCTGATACAGACTCTGTAGGTAAACAGCAAGTGAAAAGCCTGCAGCCAGTTGTCTGCTTGGATGCTCTGGGTGAATTTTTATGCATCACGATTAATGTATCTACAAAATGTGTGGCACAGAACAGGACAAAAGCTCTTTCTACACTCCCCTGATGACGTCACTCCTCGTCTATTAGAACAATGTCCCCACCCCTGTTTTTATTAAAAGCAAGAAAACAGAAAATAAATCAAAAGATTTACTTCATCTAATATGTATCACTCAGTCTCATAATGTTAAAAGAATTACACATGAACTACATTTATGGCAAATGATAAATGAGTAATGAAAAAAAAATATCCAAAAGTAATTTAAAAAAAAAAAAAAAAAAAAACTCTAAAAACAACAGAAAGAATTATGATTTTAAAGGTTACAAAAATGCTAAAAATTAGTATTGGAAGTTGATCAGGGTACAAAAAATTATAAAGGTTAAAAGAGAAGTTTAGAGCCTAAAATATTTGTTTTTTAAAAGTCACCATGTCCATTCTCAAATACTTATAATTATATTTGTAATGCAAATGTTGTATCAGGGTAGTATTTCATCATTAATCATTTATCCTAAATTATGTTTTAAATATTTATTATATACAAGCTACATTAATATCAAACACAATGAAGAGTAAAAAAAAAATTCTTTGCCATTTTGTCAAAAAAATTGAACTGTTTCCTAATTTAAAGACCCTCAGCAATGAGAAAAAGTTTATCTGTCATATTTTCTTATTGAAAATGTAACTGTGGTAAATTTGAACACCATATCCAATATCAATCACAGGCTTCTAAATTGTATAGTATCAATATTGCATTGTGGCAGGCTTTGTAATGACAGCAAATATTGTATCATTGTCCAGAAATTGTTAGGTTTTACTCAAAAATTGGATCTCAAAGCAGGAGGCAGGCAGGTTTCTACCAAAATTTATTCAGCAACACAAAAAAACTTGGCAGACAGTGGAAGCAGGGTTTAAGCTCAGCAATGCAAAATCCTCCAAAACTGAAGCAGCAGTTGACGCTATTGAAGACCTTACAAGAGGGATTTATCTGGCAGTGTGGTCGACTCCTCGACTCCTATCAGGATGAAATTGCTGATTTAAACCCATTTAACAAACCATGTTTTCAACTGTCCCCTCAGGGAAATGAAACCTGCAGAAGTCTACTCTTTTATAAATAAACAAGCAAGTCATCAAATAACCTTGCAGTGCAGTTGGATCTGTCTGATTCCATGTCTGTGATCAGGCAATTGTATCTTGTAAAGCTTCAGACAGGAAATTGATCTCATCCTGCAGAGGCACTTATCAGTCATTATCATTTGAGGAGAAAGAAGCAGGAGCTACAAGAATGAAGACAGTTTGAAGCAAATATAAGCCCGTTATCAATGGCTGCACATGTAGATGTTAGCATGGATTCCAAGCACTTTTTTTTATCAGAACTGGACAACATTTCTTTGCTAAATGAAGAACAAAGAACAACTCTGAAACATTTTTCAATAGAAACAACACTGTAGAATTTAGACATTGCTCAGTTGGTACAATGGAGCCCAAAGTGTGCCAAGAAAATACTCCCACAGCATTACACCATTACCACTACCAGCCTGGACCACTGACACAAGGCAGGATGGATCTATGCTTTCATGTCATTTCTGCTAAAATCCAGAAATAACATCTGAAATCCAGACTGATAGATGCCTGCTGTGTTGGCATTATTGATGATTAAATCTTATGCTATTTCACCCAATATTTCTTTCTCTTCCTCTTCTAGAAAGCTGGAGTCAAAATTGCAACCAATTACCTGTTGAAAAAACAGCCCAAGTGTGAAGAGCTATATTATCCTATGCCTTTTCGTTCAGTTGCTGGTATGTTTAATGGTTTCTATATGCTAAGATGTTTCCTTTGTCCTTATATTTATTTAAAGTGTGTAGCCAAATTAAGAGTCTTTGGACGGTAAGCAACTGTTTTTCTTGTTTTTTAATGCTTTTTGGAAATATCATCTAAAACAATGCAATAAAATTACAAACTGGACCCTGAAAAGAGATCTTTTCTTAACAACATGCAAGTACTATTACTTCCACAAAGAAAAGGTTTTGTTTTTTTATGCATTTGTTCATAAGTCAGTTTGGAAGTTTGTGAACAGGATAACTCAAGAATGAATTTGGATGAAATGTTGAGGAAATGTAAGTCATGGCACAAGGGGGAAGTGATCAGATTTTGATGGTGATCTGAATTCAGATGCAGATCCAAGAATTTGTGATAGGATTTGTTAACAGTTCCAGATAAGACACTTTTCCACATTTTTGACAATAACTCACTCAACGATGTCGAAAATGCCTTGACAAAGGTTTGTGCACTTGGAGCACTTCTAGTTTAGTTTAAATCTGATTCTAATTCTCATTTAACAAATTTTAAATATCTTTGGATCCTCTTATCTTCTGGATCTGTTTTTTAATTTTTGGTTTCACCAACCATTACACTGTGTAGTTTTTAAAGATGTTGTCTGAAATTGTTAATTTTTTTGTTGGTTTGGACAGCCTTCCATATGTGCCGGGGTTTTATAGTTATACTTTCACTCCCTTCATTGGAAAAACAGAAAAACATGCACATAAACTCAGAGTGGAAGCAATACTTTGGACAACTTTGGTCTACTGAACGACACATGTGCCTTACACTTGACATCATCCCCACACTTTAAATATGTTCTGCACACTAACACAATAACTATTAAAACAGGCTACAGGTGGTTAAATACTGGCTTCTTCATGAACAAAGTCCAGCAGGTGTCAAAGACTGACAACCAAGTTGCAAACTTTCAAGATACACAGCTTATTTGCACTAACAGAATCTTACACATACTTTCATCAATTAATCAATCAAAATTTATTTATAGCACAGTAGCCCAAGAGGGCCTGTATGTGTTAGCCGCCCTAAGGGGGGACAGAGTAAGCACTCCGGGGCCCAGAGTTATAAAAGGCCCACTTAGAGTAAGCAAAGAAATGGTCCATCCTAAAATTAGGCAAACTACATTTATTTTGAAATCGAAATCATTTGCTTTTTATTATTCATTTACTTATTTTCTACACCCTTTATCTTTTTCGGAGTTGCAGTGGGGCTGGAGCCTATCCCAGCTGTCACTGGGCGAGAGGTGTAACACACCCTGAGCCAGTCAATTGCAGGGCAACACATAGAGAGACAGACAACCATTCACACTCACATTCATACTAAGGGCAATATGGGGACACCTGTCAACCTAATGAGCATATTTTTTGTGTGTGGGAGGAAGCCAGAGTGCCAAGAGAGAACCCACACATGCAGACGAAGAACATGCAGACTTCACATAGATAAGCCCTGCCAGACCCTGGGATCAAACTGGCTACTTTCTTGCTGTGAGGCACATGCAGTACCTGCTGCACCACCATGCTGCACCACCATGCTGCCCCTTAGCCCTTTTTTTATTAAAGAAAATAATCTGCAGTCTTTTGTTTTTGGCCACGTGAAAATGTAAGCAGCCTCCTTTTAGAGTGGTATGAGCCTTGACCTTTGTGATACTGATGTTACCAGTGGGCCTAGGGAATCAGAAGCAAACAACTTCTTTATGCCTTAGGGCAAGCTGTCTCCCATACAATGTTTCATGAAGAAAAACAGACATGGGTTTGTCAGAGTCTTTGAATGAATAAATAGTACAGTGAAAAAGGCGCTCAAAGGCACTGTCATCCTCATGTGCCCCCCTTAGCTTACAAAAACCTTGCAAATATGACACAGCTGGGTGGAATTTAACTTTAGGGTCAGCAATGACTTTTTCTATGGACACGGGGGCAATTTATGGTGCCTTTAAGCCCTTATTATAACAATAAATACTTTGAAAATTCCTGTGCATGAAAATACATTGTTGTAATTAGACAAGAATATTTAAAAATAACAGTGTGAAAAATATTAAAGGGGGGATTTTTTTAGTCCGTTATGGTGTGTTCAGGTGCCCATCAATATGCATAACCTAATTAGGGGTCCCCTCCTTGTAACAGTACATTCAAATGGTTAGAGCACTTCAATCAATAAAACAAGGATGACATGTTTCTGGACACATTAACATGAAAGATAAAATTGTAAACGAACCAGCCTACAAATCTCTCTCGTCAGAACAATTAAATATTGTGTATATCAGTATTATCATGAAGGGATAATTAAATGGCACAACAGAAATGGAGCATTGTGCAACATTATGACCATCCTAATGAAACACCAACCTCTGAATTTAAATGTGTTTCCATTAACAATAAATCAGAATTTTGTCAATTAAAATGGGGAAGTGTAGAAAATGGAATACCGGTCCTGATCAGGAAAAATTGCTCCTTTGTGAAATCGTCCATATCCGAGTGAAAATGACAAAACTTTATTCCAAGAAACAAACTTATTACTGACACCTTTTCATCAATGCAGTCATCTGCAAAGCTACAAACTATCATTCTATAAAGCACCTTTGTTACCTTCACCAAGGAGGTTATGTTTTATCCTGCATTTGTCTATTGTCTGTTTTGTCAAACACTTCTAGTTTATAGTGTTGCTATTGGAAAAATGCATAAAAAGAAAAACAATCAACAGAAAAAAATGGGATGGGAATTAATAAGAAATTTACTGATAACAATGTCATTAATGATCCTGCTTATAACTCCAGTTCTTTAATGGTTCCCTTGTTGACTCCTGCTCATTTTCTGTGTGGGCAAAAATTGGCAGTAGGTTTTCAGTGGCAACAATATCAAACACATGACACTCCTGTTTTAATGCTTTGCTGCATAGATTAATGCTTCTGCAAGTTTTTATTCTTATTACAGCTCAACTTTATTATTA
Organism: Cetoscarus ocellatus; assembly: GCA_037902135.1. Taxonomy (NCBI): domain Eukaryota; kingdom Metazoa; phylum Chordata; class Actinopteri; order Labriformes; family Labridae; genus Cetoscarus; species Cetoscarus ocellatus. The sequence continues at coordinate 1,332,433 of JBAMNC010000219.1, forward strand.
TTTTATTTTAAACATATGGATTGCGGGGTGGGTGGGTTTGGGTCAAAATTCCTTTTATCTTATTTTAATTATCTGCCTGTTTGTAAAGCAATTTCGGTACATTTTTTGTACGAAAAGTGCTATATAAATAAAGTTTGATTGATTGATTGATTACGAAAGGCTGTGCAGTAAGCGCCTTGTGGTCTAAAAAAGCCTCAATTTTGACTGCTTCTGACCCCGTCTGAACAAATTAATAAGAATTGGTCAGCAAAAAGACTAGTAATATTGATTCTTTGAGGGAGGGGTTATCGGTTCTTAACTGGAATGGGTTTTCATTGCCTATCCCTATAGATAAATACAGTACATAGACTGAGGTTAAAGTAGATCTGCTCATTTCTAACATTGTTAGCTGGGTTATTATTGAAAATGTGGAAGTCTTCCCTGTTTCACAATGTTAACAAATCTTTTGACAAATTCCTGGATCTGCATCAGGAATCAGGTCACGACTAACTTCTAATCCTCCTTGTGCCATGACCAACACTCCCAGAAAATTTTTCCAAAATCTGTTGATAATATTTCTGAGTCATCCTGCTCACAGACAGCAGGACAAAAACAAACTAACAACAGCAAAAACATGACTTCCTCTGCAAGAGTAGAAAATAATCTGGTAAAATGTGAAGATTGCACAGGAATACTTCCAAACCTATAAATAGTTTTCATCATCTAACATGATAAATAAGTCAATGAAGAAGGGCATCCTTTTGCAAATCCATGTGCTGCACATTTAAACAGATGCGTACCTTTCATTTTGATCCCTTACATTGCTTTTTTTGTTGATATTTGTTATCTGAGGACCTTATTAGTCAGTTTAAGTTACAAGCAGTCTTTTTAGTGGGCCCTTTTAAGTCAGTTTTTAGACAACAGAAAGGCCCTTGCAGTCTTTAAGTGTGAAAACATCAGTAGATCCAAAGACCATCACTGCAGCTGATGTAATAAAAAAACAATTTTCAGAAAGAGATGATTGAAATGAAAAAGCTTACCAACAGATTTGAAATGTTCAATTGCTCATTACAACAAACAAGTAATCTGAGTACTTTCACACCAGTGAGTATGAAAGCAGATGTAAATGCTTTTATAAAACTGACTTCATCTCTGCTCAAACTGGCATTTCAGAAACAGACAAAAACAGAATACTGTCCAATCCTGACAACAGGTAAAATGGAGTGTAAGAATGTTAAAAATATATAAATATTACATGAAATGAGCACTCAGATTTTAAAACCCTACCACTCTTCATTGACTATAAATAGAGAACATGATCCCCTTTGCTGTTAAATTTTGACACTAGATCTATGTTGTGTTCATTGTTGGCCTGATGGATGGAGGTTTTACTGCTTTCTGTAAAACAAATAGCACTCCCACAGAAACAATACAGACAACCCTTAATCTTGGAGTTGAAACAGATTTTAGTGATGGTTTATGTGGAATAAATTTCCAATGCATTTTTTTTATTCATGTCTTTAGGACCCCCAGAAATAATGCCTGTTGAGGCCTCTGCCCCCAAATCATTTGAGGGACCATCAGGTGGAGCAGAGGAGACCATTAGGAAAGACTTCCCTGAATACTGGATCTGGGATTTGATTCCTGTCGGGTAAATATTAAACACACAAGTACAAATACTGCAGTACTTGAGTAAAAGTGTAGATACTCCTTGGCAAATATTACTCAAATGCAAGTAAAAATTGTTCAGGCAATTTTTTACTTGAATAAAGTACTGAAATACTTCCTTTATAAATACTTTTAAAATATAATCATTGTATCTTTACAATGCATGAGTGCATTCAAGTACACACTGCTGTTTATTAGAAAACATTGTTTACAATTTTGAACTCAAATTTGACATTTTTAGATTTGAAGCCCCAAAACAATCAAAGCAACACAAATAAACTGATGAACAGAAAAAATATCAGCAGGGCTTTACAAAGTCTAAACAAAACATTTTTTCATAACAGCCATTTCAGGGAGTTTGTGGCTCTTGCAGTCTGCAAAAGTGCAGCACATTCTTATTCCATTATTCATACTTGCTTTATTTAAATGGACTGATGAATGTTGTCTTATTTTGAATTACTAAACAAGGAAGAGATGCAAGAGGTGAATACGACACTTGGGGTTTTTATATGGAGTGATGCATGAGAATGAAATACTGTGAAAATATGTCTCATCTCATTTGGCATCACCCAGGGAAAGCAAAAGCCAATGACAGCAAGCCAATGCCAACCTAACCCCAGTGATAAACCAGCAAACACATGACATGCTGAGCTTGTCTAAGCTGCCTCCCACTTCTGTCAGAGCAAATAAAATTGTGCAAGCTATTACCTACTTGATGAGCAAAGACTCGAGGCTGTACCATGTTGTGGAACCACGGCTTTAAATGCACAGTGGCTGGAGCACAGATATGTGTCTCCATCTCAGGATTATTTCACAGACGCAGAAGTGGAGAGAAATTATCTTTATAGAAAACTGGTAGTGTTATTTGTTTTTCATTTAGGAAAGAAATATGGCCCAGATCTGAAAAAACGACTACTGAAGCTGTTAGCATTTATGCTAATATCTAAAAGTGCTGTCACTTCCTGCCGTCGTCTGGCTTGCCTCTTCCTGCTCTAAAAGACTCTGACTGGGCCGTGCTGCTTTAGGCCAAGCTCAAATGTTGTATATTGGAGCTTGGCAAGATGGATCTGCATGATTACAGACATTGAATCAGGCTAGTTCAGCAGTGTAATGTTCGATTTCCACCCCTATTTTTGACCATGTAAAGTAACAAATTTAAGGTTGTAATTTCCCTGTACCTTAATGACAAAATCTGTCTGAGACTGGAGTTTGTCTTATCAGAGTACTATAGCAATGGCTGCTATGCAAAAGAGCTCTCTGGTTGATATGTCAGCAGACTAATTACAGGGCTCACAGCAAAAGTAGTTCATGTAAAATATGCTGTTGTTTCCTTAAAGCTGAATTTTGCAAACCTAATAGCCTGTAATATAAAGACTGATTCCTGTGACTGTTTAATGAAATATATTGAAGTTAATCAAACAGCTCTTTACTCTTCTCCACTGGGAAGTCAGTCCTTGAAAAACAATGTGTCTGTTTAATTTCATTCACCTTGACAAGGCCTCAATTTAGGTGAAATATGAAAAGGAACAAAACTGAAAAAAAGCATGAACTAATTAATGTTTTTAGTCATGAACTTAGGTCAAATTTTGAATTAACAAATTACAAATTTGAGCCAATATACTTAAGACGTGTGAACTGATCATTGAGCTGGTTCATTTTTTGTGTGAACTTGCTTAATATTGCTTACAATACACAATCCTCAAGTATGTGTCAGGTAGTTGGTTTGTTACATAGGTTTTTTTTAACAGAGTTTCAACTTCCTGCTGACTGATCTTTGCTTGTATGTTTGCACAGCAAATATGGAAGTGTAGACCTTAAGGAGACCGTTCCTGACACCATCACTTCATGGTTGGCCGATGCCTTCTGTGTCTCCCCTGTGGGCTTCGGCTTGGCAAAACGCAGTAAAACGACCACCTTCAAGTCCTTCTTCGTCAGCCTTACTCTGCCTTTCTCAGTCATCAGAGGGGAGGCATTTACACTCAAAGCCACTGTCTTCAACTATGAATCCAAATGCTTAAGGGTAAATGTTTACGGATGAATCTGAGTGTATCAAACTCACAAAGTGGCCATGTTCATCAGGGTGGGAAACTCTAATGTTGTGATGGCATACTGTAATAATACAAGTCATTTGTCCTAAGGCCTTTTCAAGTGCATTTATGCAACACTTGAAATTTATCCTTAAGTCAGAGTGGCCCGATGCAGTGCGATACGAGGGAAACGGCTCCAAGAATATAAAAGATTCAAGTACAGAAACACAACCAACGGTCAGAATGAAATACAAACACAGAAACACGTTATTTTATTTGCAAGGCATTTCTGGGTCTTGTGTTCCTGTACAGGAATCTTTCTTGTTCTTGGAGCTGTTTTCCTCATATTGAACAGCATCAAGTCATTGTAGGCCGCTTTACTCTGTCTGCCACCATATATTTGCACTATGTTGTAGGGAAATTCATTTAATCAGTCTAAGATATTGTGTTTAAGGGCAAGTGATGACCATGTTGTCATGACCTTGGAAGTTGAGCTTTCACACCTAAAATCAATTTAGTTCATGTTGAAGTCAGAGTGGATGTTCTTGCAAAGCTTAGAGAATAAAGAGATATAGGTCTTGAAATATAGTATTTATGAGCAATGGATAGATTAAAGCCAGGCACATTGGATTTATGCCAGCAGAATCAGTAGCAAGAGTTATCTATTGTCTTTATGGTTGTGTGTCTTAACCAGAGTGTTATAAAATAAACAGGCAAACAAATTCCAAGACTTATATGAAAAAGGACCTGTTATATAACAGTGTGACATGATATCAATATCAGTGTTTCTCCCCCTGGGGGAGAGGCCATCATGGAAATACAGCTGAATGAATCAGATTTAACAGAAACATACAATAGTGTACTATCAAGGATACGCTTTTCTGTTTTCTTGTGGCTTTTAAAAATGTTTGAGTCTGAAACTCAGTCTGAGACTTGTGTTTGTGTGCAGCTGAAAATCACGCTGGCCAACTCAAAAGAGTACGACTTCAAGAACTGTAGGGACTGTCTGTACCAGGAGTGTCTGTGTGGAGAGGACAGCTCAACCTTCTCATGGATCGTTACTCCAAAAGTTATAGGTATCAACACAAAACTGACCTGCTTTAAGTTACATACAGTTACATGATGAACCTAATTTTCACCTTCAACACAAGAGAAGCATTTAAAAGGAAAGTAAACCTAGTGGTGTAATTTTTAGGGGTGACCGGGGCCCAGAGCCACAATGAAGCAGCCGAGGGGGCAAGTAAAATTGGCATGAGGCTGACCTTTTATACTGAAATGAAGGTTGTCCTCTTACTCTGCCTATTTGTCGCATGTTTTCATCCTAACTGTAAAAACTGGCCTTTCTCCAAATTATATAATATATATATTATATATATAATAGCTAATGTCAAACACTGAACACAACTACAGGAAGTTTTACTGATCAGCAATGATATAGCATACCTGTGGTAAGTATTTCTCCCTAATTATTTTGAGATAATAGTACTTGAGCTTGTAGGTCTGTCTTTCTACAAACCTACACGCTCACTGGTGCCCTTCCGATGCTGCATAGGCTAAGGCACACCAGATGATAATGACGGTTGATAAAGCTTGCCTGTTTTTTATTTATTATTATCGTTTGCTGTCAGTTTTCTGAAAGATATATTTTGCAGATACATTTCTAGAGCTTTGTTTCACAGTATGAGACTACAATAAAATATAGTTTTAGTCATTTTAAAAAAAAAATATATATATATATATACACATACACATACATACATACATACATATATACACAGATATATATACATATATATATACATACACACACACACATATAAATAGCACATATAATATATATGTGTGTGTGTATATTTATGTATATATATGTATGTGTGTGTATATACGTATGTATATGTATGTGTGTGTGTATATATATATATATACATACATACATATACATATATATACATACATACATATACATATATATACATACATATACATATACATACATATACATATATATATATATATATATACATACATATATAGATATAGATATAGATATAGATATAGATATATGTATAACACCTGGGAGGAAGACACTGGACTTTTTTATCAACGAAGAAATCCTTCCCCTTGGAGATCACAAAGGTGTCTTATCGGGTTGAGGTCAGGACTCTGTGCATGCCACTGAAGTTCATCCACACCAGACTCTGTCATCCATGTTTTTATGGAGCTTGCTTTGTGCACTGGTGCACAGTCATGTTGGAAGAGGAAGGGGCCAGCTCCAAAGTGTTCCCACAAAGTTGGGAGCATGGAATTGTCCAAGATGTCTTGGTCTGCTAAAGTATTCAGAGTTCCTTTCACTGGAACTAAAGGGCCAAGCCCAGCTCCTGAAAAACAACCCCACACCATAGTCCTCCCTCCACCAAACTTTATACTTGGCACAATGCAGTCCGACAATTCTTTAGCTCCAGAGATCGACCCATTCTTTCACAGATGTTTGTTAAAGCAGTCTGCATGCCTAGGTGCTTGATTTTATAAACCTGTGGCCATGGAAGTGATAAATATATGTGTATAAATAAATAAATAAATAAATAAATAAATATATGTATATATATATCTCTATATCTATCTACCTATATATACATATGTATATATATATATATATATATATATATATATATATATATATATATATATATATATATATACATATATACATATATATATATATATATATATATATATATATATATATATATATATATATATATATATATATGTATATACATATATCCTTATTTATTTATTTATTTATTTATTTATTTATACACATATACGTATGATAAAGAAATCAGTTTTCAAAATTATAAAAAAATCCTGTGATGAACTATTCCAAAGTAGCATTCTTTTTTATTTTCAATTTGAGGGCAGTTTGACAAATTATGACAAAATCTTTAAGTATAAATTAAAACTATAGCACAAAAAAGAAAGTTTCATAATTAAATATGACTTATCCTGCAAACAATAATCACAAATGTATCCTCCATAGTTTGTTTTTGAGATAAAGGCAACAATCTTATTCTGTCGCATCAGTGGACCTGAACAGTACAGTCTAAACATTAAACATAACACAAAGGTTAAGGATGAATTAATCCTGACCTTTAGAACTGCGGGTAGCCATGTCACCATTTATTCACTCTATCACTGGCGTTAATATAAACTGAGGCTGCAGAAGTTCACCAGTGAGGGCTGAGCCCTACATGCCCCCTCATGGCACATGGCCTGCACTACTGCACTACACTCGTTTCCACTTAAACAAATGACTAGTGTGACCTCAATACTGTGTCTAAAGCAATAAAATGCATTTCTTTATGAGAGGAAAGAAACTGTGTGATAACCATGGTAACTATCTGTGTTTTATGGCTTTGAAAGGCAGCCAAACAGCTTGTTTGGGATATAACCCCAGAGGATTGTAAAAGTTTACAGCATAAAAACAGAAAGACTATCATTCTCAGTTCAGCAAATATTTACCACTCATTAAAAAGACTGCTGCAACACAATCTTAAACTATGTTAACCAGTCACAGCTCTGCTCTGCCACTTATTGCTGTCACTAATGATCTAATGCAATCTTCACATCTTCATGATTTCATCCTGATGTTGTTTCTCTTTTTGATCCATCCAATAACAAACAAACACTCGCAGTGACAAAAATGAGACAAAAGCAGCTAATTAACCTGCATTAAGGGCACTGACAGCTGCTGTGTTTTCACTGCTGGAAGCAAAGACGGCGGGCTGTGTTTGTTCCACCGCCTGGCCCTGAAAGCAGAGGATTTCTATCAGCCTCCATCAGTTGAGATAGAGACGCTGCTCTGATGAATGTCAAATTGCACTCATCTAACTCCCCCCTTAGAGGAATGCTGACAATCACTTGTACTAACAAGTCAGGTAGTATCTCTGACGAAACACACAGAAAGCTCTCCCTCGGGGGGTGATCTATACTCATCCTCAGAGTGAGGGATTGTGGGCTGTGATGGGAGGAAGAGGAGGGGTGGAGATGGAGCGGGGGAGGGATAATAAGGCAACAAATAGGATTAATGAGGGAGGTAGGAAACAAGGTGGTGCAAAAGGAACAGGGAGGATAATGAGTTGATGCCTCGGTACACAAACTGTGACAGGCAGAGGTGATCAATACTCAGGGTTGCTTTCTCAATAACTCCATGTATGTGTGCACACAGGCCTGGTGAAGGTGAGTGTCACTGCAGAGGCCATGAAGGACGGAGATGTGTGCGGAGAAAAGCCAACCACTGTCCCAGAAGAAGGTCGAATCGACACGGTGATCCGCAGCCTGCTGGTGGAGGTCAGTGACCAACGCATCATACTGCAACAGAGCAGATGGTTGTTGACGGTGACTTCAGACAAATGTTGGATTTTCAGAAAACTCCTTTTAATTGACTACAAAAATAATTTACCCTATGTCTTACGTACTCTCATAGGCCACATTATTAGGTACACCTAGCTCGTGCAGGGTTGGATCCCCATTTCCCTTTAGAACTGCTGTAATTCTTAAAGGCGTAGATTCAACAAGGTGCTGGAAACATGCCTCAGAGATTTTGCTCCATATTGACATGAAAGCATCTCACAGTTGCTGCAGATTTCTTGGCTATACATCCATGTTGCAAATCTCCTATTTCACCACATCCCAAAGGTGCTCTATTGGACTGAGATCAGGTTACAGTGGAGGCCACTGGAGAACACTGTCATGTTAACGAAACAGTCTGAGATTATTTGAGCTTTGTGATATGCATGGCACATTTTCTGTCATCAGTATGCGTTAATACTGTGGTCATAAAGGTATGGACATCAGCTCTGTATCTCATTAATACTACCTTACCTTTGTGAAATTTCACATAAAAAGTAGAATATTTTTCAAAAGTGGACATCCTGTGAGTGATCCCAGAATGCTTTGCAATTACCTCACAGTGCTGTTTAGGAAGTTCACTTGTGAGAGCTTTTCATTCATTGAAGGTTCAGAGTGCTGAAAACACTGCACTACATTGGTTTTGTAGGGAACACAAGTACCTACAGCGTAAAGAAAAGACCTCAATAAGACCTGAGACCTCAACTTGTTTTTCTCTCTACCCCAGCCGGAAGGTCTGCCACAGATGGCCAGTGTCAACAGCCTCATCTGTTCTACAGGTAAGAATTTAAACTCAGTATCTGTCGTCTGAACAAAATATTAAATGACAGCTGGGACTCTTTGGGACCATCCACATGAAGATGAATTCAGGCATATCCGTACAAGTTTTTAATCATATAGGCATCTTGTCCACACTGGCATTGACGTTTCAGGTGCCCGAAAATCTCAATACAGTCTGACTGCAGACCTGCACTGTTAGGACCACCTCCACTGAGAAGACCAGAAGTGGATTTGAAACCTTTCAAAATAAAACCACTTTGAGGGTTATTCTACAGATAAAAAATACAAATTAAATGTCCAGCTACTGTTATGATCCCCTTAAATCATAAGTAATTTTACTCCAGAATTTCAATTTAAAGAATAAGTTCGGTTTTTTGACACCTGGACCTTATTTTTAGGATTAAATACGCTCGTAGACTCACCCAGACAATTTTGGCGGAGCTCGGAGCCGTTTTCGAGCAATTTAGATCTATCCAACAGCGTTTTTTTCTCATGCCATAGTAGCAGACGGGGCCAGAAATCGAAGCCCCTAAATTAGACATTATCTGCTGCGAAACTTGCTCATTTCAGCTACATTTTATAAATGAATGGCCAGTGTTATCGCCATGTCAGCTCAACTTTGTTGTTGTGGTCATCCGGGGCTTTACAAGGATGGGTAACTTTTGGTGATGTCATAGACAAGAGCGCAGCTGAGTAGAGCCGCTGTGGTTGCTAGCCTACACGGCTACACGGCTATTTTTGTGCAACATGGCGGAATATTTATCCAATGTAAAAGTGTCTGACGACGACTTTGAGTATAACGGATGCCCGTATCGTTTTGAGCCAGAATATACCAACAAGGAGCTATTTGAAAGGAGGATGCAGAGGGAAAGAGCCGAACAGCTTGCCAGATAACAAGCAACCACTGCACGTCCACGAATGGGGGCTAACTGGTGGTGTTGTTGTGGACATTGCACGGCAAACACAACAGAGGAGGAGTGCCTTTGCTGCTCAGAGTGGGACTTGAGACCAGAGGAAACACGTATTGATGCCCCCCAAAATACGATTTCTGGCCCCGTCTGCTACTATGGCATGAGAAAAAACGCCGTTGGATAGATCTAAATTGCTCGAAAACGGCTCCGAGCTCCGCCAAAATTGTCTGGGTGAGTCTACGAGCATATTTAATCCTAAAAATAAGGTCTAGGTGTCAAAAAACCGAACTTATCCTTTAATCAGCAAAATGGACAGCTGTTTTAGTTTGCACAACAAATTTGTTTAAAACAATGAATCTCTGTTAAAACACCTTTATATGTGTGGTGGCATAATGCTTCTACACTTCAACCGATTGTTAACTGTGCTTCTATACCATTGAAAACAAAGCCTCCCGCACTTCTAGACTAATTTACATGTAGATTTACTCAAATCTTTTACATAGGCATACCTCGTATGTTTTTAGTTTTTACACCGTATCATAATTCATTTAACTATTGCTTAATATTGCTTTCTACATGGCTTTTTTCTTACCTGTGATGCCGTACTACCTGTATTTTCCAATGAGGGTGAAGGTTGATGATTTTAAATTAACTTAGCTTTGTGCATTCAAAGTGAATTACTTAGTACCTAGTTACATGAGCCAGATAGCCAATAACCTGTTACAGGAGAAAACAGAGTAGACCCAAAACAAACTTCCAAAGATGTTTTTTTATTTTTCCTCCTCTTCGTATTCACAGCACGCCAAGTATCTCCAAGTTTCCATTATCTCCTCACAGAACATCCACATATCTTCAGTGTTAAAAAAGATAAACTTCAGAATCCAGAAAGCATTCTTTGCTTTCGTCATGTTGGCGATCCATGGAGTTGCCAAACAGCTTCGCTATTTTCTGTGCAGTCTTCTCAGTTTGTTTACTCTCAATTTGTAAAATGTCAGGCATCTCCACTTTGACTGCAAACAAATGTTTGTTAGCTTGCATCCATCCTGCTGCTTTTTTGCAGTGATCCACCACTTGGCCCACTGCACTGGTCTAAGGAAATGAAAAATTGTTATTTGGATTTGTTTGGGTGTTTCCATACATGTCAAAATGCCAACCACAGTGAAAGCCTTCTGATGTCAAGCTTATTCCATAGATACATATATATAATACATCCATGATCCTAAAGTTAGCCAAGTTAGCGCTGGCCACCATAACCCTGACTACGATAACAGCACTAAAAAATACCCAAAGGTCCATAAATCACTTCTTTTTAATTAATATAACGTTACAGGGCAAAATATTCTGGAAAAGACTGTTTCTGTTGCTTCAAAAATGACGAAAAGTAGTCATTTGACTTTAACTCACCTTCTCTCCACACTCTTCATGGCAAAAACAAACTGCAACGCGTAAGAAAAAAAATTTCACTTTGGGTCCTCACAGTGCAGGGGTCCTAACAGTGTAGGTCTGCAATGTAGGGTCCTGACGATTCAGGTCTGCAGCCAGACCCCTCTCAAAACTCTTCAGATCCTCTGCAGCCACCATGAGCAACAAGGGGACATAGAGAACAGCATACTCCAGTATATGTTTACATTTCTCATGGTGTTTGTGCTTGCTCCATGTCTTCTTGTCTGGTTTTGGTGTATGTCTGCTGCAGCGTTACAGCACCGCTTACAGGAATATGTACTACAGCAATTTCAGTGTTTTGGTGTGGACGGGCACATTTACTGAAACGATGCAGGCTTTACAGAGAACTTTTTCATTATGAAAACGTTTTCTATTCTGTGTAGACTGGACCTTCATCAATGCACATTTAACTGCCCTTCTGTTTATTCTCTTATTTAAAAAAAATCCTCAAGAGGTGTTCTTGAAGTTTTTCACAAAGACTGGAGGAGGAAGTTACTAGAGTTTAGAGGGATCAGCAAAACTAGGGGCCAGATGTGGTCCTCCATCTCACTTTATGCAGCTTGTCTGTTTATTTTAAATTTTCATTTATTGGAGCCATAACAATGAAAAAAAATCTGCCATGAAGTTTTTTAGTCTGATTTGCGTCTTTGTCACCATGTACTTAGGCATTACAACTTGAAAAATTAAAAAACATATCAAAAATAGCCTTAAAAACAGGTCTTATTTTATCCCTTACAGGAAAATAGCAGATTCAATATGTGTATGTATGAAGTATTAAAAGTTGACAAATCAAATGAGCAAAAAGGGATTGAAAAATTAAGAAGAGTGGCACACTCTCAATATTTACTTTTGATCTTGAGCTTACACTCACCATTTCTTGTTAAAGTAACACACATAAGGTTTTTTAAATGTTGTCTTTTAAAACCATAAACCCTCTCCTTTAAAATGCAATGATCGTTATTTTTTTTATAAATATAAATATAAATATAAATATTGTTGTTGGGCTTTTTGGTTTAGACTCTGCCAATGATTCTGATTCTGATTCTGATGTATTAATTCCAAAGAGCAAGTCAGTTTTGCAGTATAACAAACCATATAAACATTTTAAAGCAAATACCAGACAAGGGTACGGAGCCCCTAAGGTGCCACGGAGAAAAAAAATATATAAATCATGCGCACGAGATAGTAAAATGTGCGCACAAAATACTTATTTGTGCGCACGAGTTACTAAAACGTGCGCATGACATATCAAAAAGTGCACGTTTTAGCTAAAACACGCACTCGAAATAAAGTTATTTACCACGTTTTGACTTGTCCTTGTCCTTGTCCACTACGGCTTCCTGTATTGACCGTCAGATGTTTACAGACACACAGGAGAGAAGAAGTGAGCTAGTTAACTTTTACTTCCACCTCGGAATGTCTTGCTGCTCTTGCCATGAGAGATGGAATAATCCTAAATTGGAGAACTTTAAAGTTACAGGCTCACCCTGTGGAAGGAGTACTCAGATTCAGTCAGTGTCCTGACCTGGGATGCACAGGGGGGACTTGTTTGCTGCTACAGAGGCGAAGTTGTAGCTAACTTCAGGGCTAACTCCCTCCACCTTATTCAGCGGGTGGCAGCAAGACACGAGCTTTGCTTGAGTCTTGAAAGTTGTGCAGCTTTTATTTAAGGTACTGATAAATAGCCTAAGGGACTGTACATACCCTGCACTTCTACATTCACAGACACAGCTAACGTTGGCTGGTTACTGGGATGCTTCAACCGAGCCCGGCTGTCTTCTTTTTCTTCTTGGTTTTTACCAGCAGGTGACCACAATATTATGGGGCATTACCGCCATCTACTGATGAGCCCAGCTGTCTGTTGCCGCTTGCCTGTATAATTAAATCGAGCGCATATTTTTTTTTCTCCGTGGCACCTTAGGGGCTCCGTACAAGGGCATGTCAGAGACAACAACAAATAAAAGTCAGTACAGTGACAGTTATTTTCACTGGTACTTTGTCCCCCTCATGTGGCCTCCTTTGGTGACAAAAACACACAATATCCTGGCAAATATGACACAGCTGAGAGGAACTTCTACTGGTCGGTATCGTCTTCGTGTATAGCCATGCTTGTGCCTATCTAGGGTAAATGTATAGGCCTTTCAGAGGCCCAGACACTTGTGTGGTTGTGGCTGCTACAAGGATCACTACCACAAAATCACCCAAGCTCTTCTTTTTTTAAATTTACACTCAACATGGACCATTTTGTATCATGACTAAACTCAAGACCACAAACCTGTCGATGCCCCATGGTATGTCCAGGTCCTCTTTAGTTTCTTTTTAATGTCACATTTTTGTTTATTAATTTCTTCTCCCTGTGTTTCCAGACAATACAGTGAAGGAGACAATGTCTCTTGTGGTGCCAGAAAATACTGTGGAGGGCTCCATCAAGGGTTTTGTGACTGTACTTGGTAACTTACATTATTTTAAAAATAGAGACTGAAAACCAGCATTACAATGACCAGGTCATATCTGCATTAACAAACATTTTAACAATAAGCATTTGTTAAAACTCTCTTCTGCAGGTGACCTGATGGGTTCGGCACTGAATAATTTGGAGGACCTTCTGAGGATGCCGTATGGCTGTGGTGAGCAGACCATGTTGTCATATGCTCCCAATGTCGTCATTATTCAGTACCTGGATATCACAGGTCAGCTGACCCCGATCATTCAGCAAAAAGCTGTAGACTTCATGAAGACTGGTGAGTTGTTCTTCTCTTACTTTGAAGTTTTAAAGCCCTTTAGTGTGTTTACACATCTGCTCGTTCAGCAACAAAGTCTCTCAACAAAGACTGCAGGATCAGGACTTCTCCGTCTCATCCTGCCATCAGGAATGGCCTTTTCCATCCAGCCATTCCAAGCAGATCTAACATTGTGACATCCTACTGTTATCACCTCACCTCAGAAGTTCAAGCTCATTGGCTCAAGGTGGCAAGCCCAGAGCAGAGCATAGGTGCATAGCTGTTGGAGATGGCACTGAACCCTGCCAAACTGACAGGTCAAAAGATCAGACTTGGCCCATAAAGGGAGGGAAGCCTGGTCTGCAGTGACAGGAGCTCCAGTGGTAGCATCTCAGACAGAGTGAGAATAGAGATGGATCAGGGATGCTCATGTGTGAAAATCTAAGGTTTTTTTAAACATTAGTGACTGTGGAAACGCTCAACAATGAATGGACCCAAGTAAAGAGAAAATATGACTGCTTTTAGAAGTTGGTCAAAGTGAAAGCAACCTTTCTACCCAGTGATTGTAAACACTTCTGGTGGATCCTATGAAGTGTATATATTTATTCCTTCTAACAAGTTCTGGGTCCACCCTGGGGTCTCCTCCAAGTTGGGGTTCAGAGACTTCAAAGGGGGGCAACCAAGAGGCAATCTTGTCAGCAGGGGGTAGACGGTAAATAATTACATCTATTCAAGCTCACGATGTCTGAGGATATGCTCATAAGAATTAGGTCTGTCTTTCTAAGCCTCCCTGGTTGCTTATTCAGACTGTTATGATAAGTTGCTGCTGCTGTAAATTTTCCAATATCCTACCTTATATTTTCACCTTAAAAGCTCTTTGTAAACTAACAACAGGAGACTCTTATCTTGAACAAAATGCAGAAAATACATTGTGTTTGTTGTCTTACTGATTGTACTTGAGTGGAGCTGTCATAGCAGCACACATTAATGGACACCATTATCGTGGTGAGGAGATATGTACAGTGTGCTTATTTTGTTGAAGAAACAATGGACTAGATTTCCTCTCAAACTGAAATTGATGCAACAGAAAATGACTAAAGGTGCCCTGACAGATCGAACACCTACCAGTATTGGCTGATGTTTTAAAAAGAAATATGATCAGTTGATCGAAATCAATCCCTGTAGGCACAGGTGCCAATCACCTGTAGATTAGCCCCATGCTCAGCTGTGGATGTCATCCACCGATCTCTAGTCTGCTGCTCGTGCTGCTTTATCCTCTTAAGTAAGCTGTGGCAGAATTCCCAAAAACTTTGTTTTCGCACCTTTTAGTCAATTATATTAGTGTTGAAATTCACACCAAGATCAGTAGAATAAAAAGTAATCAGCTAAGCCAAACAAGCTACACATTGCTACACAATTTACAGTATGTATGTTATGTTTGGTGATGCATTTAAGGTTCAGTAGGAATCATGATGATCCATTCAGGTTGGCTTGGTAAATGAGTATTTGATGAAGCTAAAAACATAATTTGTTCAAATGTCTTTCCAACCTTATATTTTGGTTGAACCTTGAAGAAATAATGTAGAATGAGGGTAAAACTTGATTACTTGGCAATATTTAATAATTACATTATTAACATTATGCAACTGAGTTTATATTATAAATGTGCTGCCTATCTACTAGTCAGTTTGCAATGTTTTGCCTGTTGGATAAAATTGATAATTTTAATCAGCCTATAAGGAATTTTGTTAATTCACATAAATAAAAACCATGAGTCATTTCAATGTGTTAGAAGATACTATACTGTATTGCTATTTGAGATCTTTTTGTTCTGCTTTATTGAGCAAACCTTGAACTAATTATTAAAACAAGACACAAAACATGACTGGTATCAGTATTGGTATCAGCCAGTCTTACACACAGTCGGATGGTATTGCCCAAGAAAAGCCTGATCGAGGCACCCCCAACATCTTTTCAACAGATATAGTGGATTATAAGTATAGTCTAAAAATGACATCAAATGAGTGCTCAAACTCTCAGAAACCTACAGTTGTATACTGATTGAACTAGTGTCAGAAAACACAATCCTGTTAAGTGATGTAAAAAGATGTGATGTGTTTTGTGCATTTTTTTCTTTTGAAAAACTTTTTTTATTAGAAAATTCAAGTATTATTTATATTCACAGATGGGTTTTTCTAACAATATGAAAATAATTTAAACCTCCAACTTGGCCTTTATTGTTATTTTAAGACTATTTTTTTTGTTTTTTTGTAAAATATGCTGCTCATTAAGAGTAGAATATTCTACATTGTCATTCATGTTTTAGTAGTTATGTAAGAACCCAGAGGTTGTGCAGAGTACCAAAATAAACCAAAATAAGCAGCCTGCCAATGAAAAAGTCGATGTTAAGATTTTGAATACAGTGTGCAATCACCCAGTGTTTTGTGGCTTGTTTTCACCTAGAATTCTTGTTGTCTGTCATCCCTGCAGTAAACAGCATGGGTTCTGTGCCATTTATTTTTGTACAGGAGCAAATCTGATCACCATGACGATGAATGTTTATCTACTGCCATGTACCTTCAAAGGGGCAGAGATTTCAGACAGTAAAAAAGTCCTCTTGGCTTCTCTGACACTTCCAAATATTTGATTTGACTTGATTATATTACTTCCGAACATACAATCAAAAAAAAGGTAAATAAATTACCATTATGTTCCCAAGAAATAATATAAAGGAAAATAGTATTGGCTTAATGTTCTACATGAACAGAAGTAAGCCCACTTTGAATTGGAGCAGGATGAATTTTACTCTTTAATTACCCAGCACCTTATTGACTTTCAACAGCAAATATTAATGTGAATATCTACCTGGCAGCAATACCAGAAAAAAGTACTGCATATAAAACACTGCATTTAACAGGGTGTTATACTCCTGGGAAATCTTCTTTCCTACCAAAAACAAACACCGCAACAGTAACAGGAACTCTTGAACTATTTGTGGTATAATATAAATATGGCTGAAAATATTCAGGTTGACAACATGTGCAATAAAACAGCCCTTGACCTGTGAAAAGACTGTTACATGCTTAATTGCTTATATCTGCAAAGATGCTAAAAGTCATGTTTTTATTGCAGGATATTCAAGGATTCTTCAGTACATGCACAAAGAAGGTGGCTTCAGTGCCTTTGGAGAACGCGATAAGTCTGCAGAGACCTGGTCAGTATGTCTGACTTCAAATGTAAAGGACTGAAATAAGTGGATACTAACTTTAGATGATAAACATGGGAGGTTTTATTGTTTGGTAAAATCTGGCAATAACCTGGATCCTAATGATCCTTTGGAAACATCATTTATCTAAGGTTTAATCTAGACTACTTTTTGTATTTAATTTGGCAGAAAAATGTTTCTGGGTGGCAGGTGTTGGTGCCTCACACCAACTTGGTGGTTGGTTTGACTCCTTGTTTGGGCAGGGTCTTCCTGTGAGAGGTTTGCATTAGGGCTGAACAAATATCGTTATTGTATCGATATCGAGATATGAACATTCAAGATATTAATATCGAAAGGCAATGATATAAACAATATTGATTTCCCCCACGCTAAAACTGCACTTTCCACATTCTTTTGTATTATGATGATTTTATTTTTCTGAAAAATGCTTGGTTTTCACCAAACCCGTAGTCATATCGTATCGTATCGATATCACGATATCTGGCATGAGTATCGAGATATGAAATTTTGTCCATATCGTTCAGTCCTAGTTTGCATGTTCTCCCTGTGCAGGTGTGGGTTTTCTCCAGATACTCTGGTTTCCTCCCACAGACCAAAAACATGCAGAGTAGATTGACTGGTGACTCTAATGTTGCTCATGGGAATGTGTATGTGAATGTTTGTCTGTCTGTATGTGTTGGCCCTGTGATTGGCTGGCAACCAGTTCCAGGTGTAACCAGCCTCTCACTCAGTGACAGCTACTCATTTAGTTTAGGTAACTATGGACACGGCATTGAACAACAGAATTTGCATAAGCCATGACTTCATACTGATAAAACTATTGAACATGTCTCACTTTGTCCTAAAGCCAAAACTGAAGAAAGTCTCCCATAAAAGCTGCAAAAACCAGTTTTAAGCCCACCTTACATATAACCACAATCACAGGAGCATAACCCAACTCCAGCATGACCCAAGATTTTACTCCTGCGTTTGAAATGTGTCTATATCTTTGGAAATTCCTTTGGTGTAACGCCAGCAAAAGCATTTTTGCATTTGTATAGTTAGGGACATGACCTACAGGGCTACAGTGATGCACGGTGTTGCAATGTTCAGACAGCCTTGAGTCTCGCCTCAACATAGTCTCTCTGTCTGTGAGTAGGTTGATCCAAAGTTATGTTGAAAATACCTTTAAATCATGGCCTTGCCCACAGGTTGCCTTTGAAGTTTTCCAAAGGCTCTTTTGATAATCAAACAGCCAACTTAACATGGATTAGTCCAATTCTTTCAGCTGTCAGTAAACTTTAAACACCTGCTACTAAAAGTGAAGTTTATTAGTTTCATTTTATGCCACCAAAATAATATCATGTTCACACAGTGTTCAAATGTATATAACTCCTGATTATTTTGTTGCATCAGCAGTCAAGGAACATTTCAAAACATTTTATCAAAAGCTTTTCTGTTGAACTTTAAATATTTTCAGCATGAATCTCACACTTCATTTGATGAGAGAATGAATCTAACATGCAGACACAGTAGGAGGTGTTTGGCACCAGTGTGCATCCTAATAATTTACTTTGTGGAGAAACCTGCCAGAAAATATTAATATTTGTACTTAATAGGCTTAGAGCTCAGTGCCTCAGGGGGAATTTCTGTTAATGAAGGGTGCTGGGCAGTTTGGCAGGTGGTGAGTGTGTGTGGGTGGGTATTTCTGTTGAGGAGGAACCAAGACTTTCAGATGTTCAGACAGGAAATGGGATTGGGTGGCCTAAAATTATAGAAATATCCTCATCCTGGGGAAGGGACCTTTTAAAGTAATACTAAGCTGACACACCAGATGAACAGTTCAACACATACGATACCTAAACCCTTTGGAACCATTATACCGGTTGATTCTTTCACTCCTTTACAAGTACCAATTGGAATTGTATTTCATATCATTGGAAAGCCTGAAAAGCCTGGAATGAGTAACCCCAAACGTGACAGAATCCCCTAAGACTGGAAGCTGGTGTTCCAGTACACTGAGTGGCAGCATTATTTGGTGAAGAGTGACCTCAATACAGACTGTGAGGTGGCTGCACCAGGAAGACAACACCCCAAGAAAACCAGTTCCTCACCCTTGCTTCTATGAGGAACTGCAAGCTCCCTTCTTGGGGAAGAGGGGATTATGGCACATTTTTTGGGTGCTATCCACACATTGAGCTGTGTTGCTCATGCCGTAATGGTAACTGGTCTTTAGCCTATATAGAGCTTGTCTTTCTTTCATTCATTTTCTATACACACTATCCCTTTCTGGGTTGCGGAGGGCTGGAGCCTATCCCAGCTGTCATTGGGCGAGAGGCAGGGTACACCCTGAACTGGTCGCCAGTCGATTGCAGGGCAACGTATAGAGACAGACAACCATTCATGCTCATACTCATACCTAAGGTCAATTTAGAGTGACCAATTAACCTAATGAGCATGTTTTTGGTCTGTGGGAGGAAGCCGGAGTGCCCGGACAGAACCCACCCATGCACGGGAAGAACATGCAAACTTCACACAGAAAGGCCCTGACCAACCCGGGAATCAAACCAGCGACCTTCTTGCTGTGAGGCACGCGCACTACCTGCTGCGCCACTGTGCCGCAGAGCTTGTCTTTCTGCTAACTCAAAATGCTTTTACACATGGTCACATCCGGTCATTCACACCCAGTTGCCATTTGAAGATAATATATTTGCAGACTGGTTGTTGCAAGGGTATGAGACAAACACACATGTTGCATAATTTAACCCACCATAATGCTTGATCAGATGGAGCCATAGGTGTGTTTGTAAACCAATGCAAAGAGACACTCACAAGGACTTGCACTGTTTTAATCAGCTGCTGAACAGTAATACTTAGAAACGCATTCAGCAGGACACACAGAAACTAATTAAACCACATCTTCAGGACGTTCTGTAGAAACAGGGTTCATACGGTTCTGATGGTGTGAGTTTCATCTATCATTTATCAATCTGTGCCAGTCTCATGTTGCTATTGATTATTGATGCATATTTCACTAGTTCTAGCTTCTGAATATTTTCCCTCCACAATGTTCCCCAGTTACATCCATTCTAATCTAGATTCAGGGAACAGGTGGAGGAATTATCCATTCTTCCATTCCTAAAGGTACTCTGGATTTTTATGTAAACTCTGAATCTAGCCTTTCGTGACATGTTTCTTTTGTGTGTGATCTTTTAGGTTAACTGCTTTTGTCATGAAAACTTTAAGCCAGTCTCGGTCCTACATCTTTGTGGACCAAAACACCATTAGAAAAGCCATACAATGGCTGTCTGAACAGAGGAATGACACGACCGGCTGCTTCCGATCTGTGGGAAAGCTCTACCACAACTCCATGAAGGTAATGAAAACAGTTTGTATGTTGGAATTTTGGTGACATGACTTGGTTTCTCAAGCTTTTTGGTTCATTTCTGTAAATCAGAAAATAATTAGTCCCAAAGGGAAAATTTTGTTTGTTAAAGATTCTCTTTTAAATATAGTGGTATAACAGAATCTAAATAAGTACAAATAAAGTAGAAAATAGAATAGGTAATAATTACAAATACAATGTATCTCAAAAAAGTAAAAGACTTAAATGATAAAATGCAAAAAAAAAAAAAAAAAGCTATGTACATGCACAGTGAATAGAATATGCCTATTTACAACAACATTAACAGTATGTACAATGTGAATATAAAGACATGCTGTTGCACAGAGGAGATACTGCACAAGTTTCATAATTTCTCCAAACTTGCCTTAGGAAACTCACAGTCTTCTGTACAAATTTGAATAAATTAAAACCAGTTTAATTTGGTGGAATGGTTTACAGAATGACTGAGCATAGTCCAAGGACAAACTAAGGGCCCGTTTACACGAAAATGAAAATGGCCAAAAACTGAGAGTTTTCATTGCATCTGCACCTTCCGTTACGTGAGAATGTTGCCTCAAGAGCCTGAATCCACAAACTTTTGAAACCTGGGTCCAGAGTGAAAAGTTTTGAAAACAGTTTCATTTTCATCTCTGTGTAAGCGGGAATCAGTGTTGACAGGGAAAACAGTGACATGCACAGTACTCTTTCAGATAAAAGTTGCATGCACCTAGGAACAACAAAAACTTCGGCTGTCTACCAAGCAACATGTGTCCTGCTTACTGTGCTCGGTTTGTTATCTAGACAAAATTATCCAGACAGATTTGTTGTACTGACAAAAACTCCTGCGTCATCATGTGTCCACTCGCCATATGTTAGTGACAGTGTTAATTTTGACAGCACTTTTTAATTTAGTTTTAGTTATAGTCTTTTGCCTAAAATACCTTTTAGTTTTAGTCATATTTTAGTCATCTTAACTGTAGTTTTAGTTGACGAAATTTCACGACATTGTAGTTGACGAAATCTAAAGTCTTGTTTTACACTTGGATAAAATTGATTATCTATTAACCCTTTATTTAATGCTAGTAAAGTTTAACTTAACAGAAACAAATTTAACTTTTGTGTGAAATTCAATCACCTTTATGGAGGCTACCTGGCAGAGCATCTCAATTACAATCCCAGAATTGACAGCAAACAGTGAACCTGCTTTACATGAATATATCAATTTGTAACGAGAGTCGCTCTTGGATCTCTCCCCAACTTATCCCGCCACTACGCAGGTAAGGCAGTTGTGATTGGATGTCCCTCTTAACTCATCCAACCTTTCCACACAACCAGAGTGGCCGTGATTGGATATATTCCTCACTTGTTCCTACTTTCTACATGACGAAATTAGGTCTGATTGGATTTAGTCTCTGTAAAACATTTAAGTCTAGTTTTTATCTGTTGACCAAAATGTCAGTTAATTTGCTTTTAGTTTTTGTCCATGTGCACTTGCTTTAATTAGTTACTGTCTAGTTTCCATCAGGGGAAAAAAGGTTGTTGGCAAAAACTATGACGAGAATAATTAGTCAACAAAATTAGCAATGATTTGTGAAAACTTTGTCTTCACTGGAAAGCATGCTGTCACACCACAGTTTCACTACAAAGCTGCATCACCAACTACTGGCCTGACAGGTATGCTACCGCATTTTCAGTCATTCCCACGGATTCATATGAACGGGCATTGTTTTCACATCGTCTCCATGTGAATGCAGAGCACTTTTTGAAAATACAAAGGAAAAACCTTTCACTTTCTGGTGACAATGTGATCATGTAAACGGGCCCTGATACTATAGCCCCGTTTCCACCAAGTGGTCTGGTATGGATCGGCACGGTTTGGCTCAAGCCGTCGGTAAAGCCTGATCCTGGTTGCGATTCCACAGCCAGCCGTACCCTACTTGGTAGGCGGTGTCTAAGCCGGATGCCGATAGCATGATGTCATTGCAGCGCGACACAGTGTACCCGGCTATTAAATACAACAAAGAAGAAAACGCGACACAGTAAACAAAGAGCAACGATTCTCTTCACTGAGAATACTGAGGAAGGTCTGCACCTCCACAGTATACCATGGGACGCTCGATCTTGATGCCATTTTCCAAACAAAAAAGCCTTGAGAGTTATCTTCACAAAGACGAGCGGAGATTTTAACATGGCGGGGCCGTGTTGTTCTTTATTACCACTGTCACACGGGAAGTGACGTCTCCTTCAACCAATCAACGGGCTGCAGTGTTTCTAGCTCCACCTTCTGGGGTCGGATCGGTATGCTTGGCACCAGACAGAACAGAAGGGTCCCAAAAAGTAGGACGGTACGGTTCGCTTATAAGGGGTCCTGTCCCGGTTTTGGCTATGGAAACGCCACAAAAAGCGACCCATACCTAGACGAACTGAACTGAACCCTCTGGTGGAAATGGGGCTTATGTTTCTCAGAGGGTGGAGTTGAACAGCTTGTAGCCAACAGACCAGAGTGAAGTTCTGTGGTACTCTGTGATGCATCATGGGGGAAATAACTATGCTCCTGTATTTGGCCAACCCATCGTGGAAGGGGTGGGAGGCGTTTTTCAAAGCCCTTTTCCCATTCACCCACGCGGTCGTTCACACTTGCTCCTCTAAGCAGGGAGTAAGCCCAGCTGGACGGGAGAAGAGTGATGGGGGGGAGGTCATCGACAGACAGCATGCAACATCCAGCTCTATCTGCTTGCCATTTAGAGATGTAATGGCATTGGCAGGCTCAGTTAATTCATGGTTGTGAGAAAATACCATGAACTTAGTTTTCTCTGCATTTAAAACAAGTTTCAGAGATTGAAGACTAGTCTGAACTGTATTAAAAGCAGTCTGTAAAAATTCTAAAGCCTGTTAAAGTGAGGAAGAGCAGCAGTAAGTGACTGTATTGTCAGCATAAAAATGATAAAATGCATTTGGCAGATTGACGCACATGTTATTTATATAAATAGTAAAAAAACTTGGTCCCAGGACTGAACCTTGAGGTACTCCTTTTGAGATGTTCAGGAAACCAGAGAAGGAGTCAGCCATTTGGACACACTGTGTTCTATTTGATAGGTAATCTGGAAACCAAGTGGAAGCTTGGCTTGAGATCCCAATCCTGAGCAGTGTATCAATTAAAAGTTTGTGATCAACCGTGTCAAAGGCCTTAGATAAATCAATAAAAAGTGCAACACAATATTTTTTACAATCTAAAACCTGAATAAAATCATTTAAAACTTTTAGAGCAGCAGTAACAATCAATCAATCAATCAATCAATCTTTATTTGTATTCATAACAAGTGTTATCTCAAGACACTTAGAGCGCAAAGCTCTTCATATTATGGATACACATATATGCATAGATACATATATACATATATAAAATACACATATACATATATATACAAATATATACATCCAACACCCAACATGAATCCATATAGCCAATCATGAATCCCTCCATCATGGCGGCAAGAAAAAACCTTCTGTTAAGCAGCAGGAAATCTTGAATGTGGACCCCAGTCTCATGATGAACAGCAAATCCACACGATGCTGTGTTGGGTGTGTGGGCAGAGGGAGGGAGGTAAGTGGAGACAAGTGGACTAAAGTAAGAACTAAAGCTAGTGACAGATTAATGGACCAATCATAGACCTGTCGTCGTCAAATTTGTTTCTGCTGAAAACAAATTTATTAGAGGTTAGCCTCTTGAGATGCTACATCTTGTTTTCAGGAGGGTCCTCATGTCTGTATGGTTGTGGTGATAATTTTATATAAGTATAATCAATGAAAGTCTTACTGAAATTAAGAATTTATGGTAGTGACGAACTCATGGGTGCCCAGACCACAAGTGCATCCCTACCATATTGGTCTCCGTTAAGTATAAATGTATTAATGGTAGACCTCTTGAGATGTGACACCTCATTTTCAAGAGGGACCTCATGCCCATGTGGAGCTAGAGATAGTTACTATAGATAACAATACTGTGCTGTTTTCTAAAACCAGATTGAAAATTGTTGAAATATCATTAGTATCTAAAAATAGTCTTAATTGCTAAGTTTTTCAAACATTTTTGCCAGGACACATAGTTTAGAGATCGGTCTGTAATTGTTGTTCCTGAGGGACTGCCACCCTTTACAAAGTAGGAGCACAAATGCCGCTTTCCAAACTGTAGGTGCTTCACTGGTTTTAAAACGCAAATTAAAAATATAGGCCAGTGGCTCCGATATGTAGTCAGACGCCAATTTGATATGATAGCAGACAAACAATTTATACTCTAACTTCAGTGTTACATGTTCAAAAGCATAACAACAACATCGACTACAGAGTTGAGAGGAGCACTGAAGCACACAGAGGTGATTATGAAGGAGTACAATATATGCATGACCAGGCCAGCTGACAGTCTTGGCTGGGTCCAGGACAAGAAAATCTGAGATGCCCCCCCATGCCCAGATCTCTCCTTTTCCCTCTCTCCTCACATCTCTTCCTCTCCTGTTCCTCTGCTCTTCCTCTCTCTCCTTGACTCTGTCAGAGATAGTCATTTTTGTTGGCCATAATGCAGGATCCCGAAAAATTAGAGCCCTTCCCCTTCTACCGTGACTCTCACTCTCTCTCTCTCTCTCCCCCTTCTTCTCTCTCACCGGTATCAAGGCTGTCCCTCCGCTCCGGGGCAGCGGGCCCCTCCTGCTCCACCGAGAGTCTCTCTCCCTCTTCTCTCTCACCGGTAGCCTGGCTCTGTCTGAGTCTGTCTATCCGCTCCGGGACAGCGGGCCCCTCCCGCATCACCGTGGCTCTCTCTCTCTCCCTCTCCTCCCTCACCTGTAGCCTGGCTCTGTCCCTTCACTCCGGGGCAGCAGGCCCCTCCCACCCAGTTCTGGGCTGCCCTCTACCCTGGGCCTATGTATTTTCATATTTGTTGCTGTGTCATACAATTGCTTTTGTGTCTTCTTGATTGTTGACAATTATTAGCAGCAGGGATCCTGATCTGTTCAATCTTAGCATAGTCAATATCATGATGGCTCTTTGATAAAATGTTCAACAACAACTTATGACTGTTCAACTATGCTTCATCATCTAAAAATGAATGTTTGGATTGACCAAAGACTCATGTTATTACAGAGTTTAATAATTGTTATTGTCCATCAGGGGGGAGTGAGTGACGACGTGACTCTGACTGCCTACATTGTTGCTGCATTGCTGGAAGTGAATAATGATCCCAGTGTGAGTCTGAGTCACTCTGCTGCTCCTTAGAGCGCCATCTTGACTCCAATCTTTAGCTTTTACATACCTGTACATCTAAGTACTATTTTTCCTTCAGCTGCCATCACTGACACACTTCTGTGTGCATTCTCTTATGTTTTTCTGCCTGTGGTGTTTTAGGATCCAGTGGTGCAGGAAGGTCTTCATTGCCTGAAGGATGCTTTGAAAGGCAAAATAGACAACCTGTACGCCATTGCCCTGATGTCCTACACCTTCTCTCTGGCGGGAGACATAGATATGAGAGAGAAACTACTCAAACAGCTCCACAACGAATCCATAGAGGAGGGTGAGACAGAAAAACACCAGTCATAACTGTGCCTCCAAAAAATGCTCTGTGACATCATGAATTGAAGAAAAGAACTACAAAGAAGCCTAAAGCTGTGCTCCCCTGTCAAATTAGAAGAAGTAGTACCCAAATAATCGACCTGTGCCATCCCACTTTTGGCACCTCTCTGAAGGGCTGCTGAGCATGCCAATCCGACCCCAAAGGGTGGAGCTAAAACCGCTGCAGTCTGTTGACTGTCAAAAAAACATCAATTCCCATGTGACAGCAGCTAAAAAGAAAAGACATACCTCTCACCATGTTCAAATAAGCCGTGGAGTGATTAGTTCACTGCTGTTGGCGGTAAAAAGTGTCTGCATCAAGCCATGCTTTGTGGAGTCCTGGAAGTCCTTCATTGTCTCACTTTGTTCACAGTCTACTTCAGACCCCTTCACTGTGTTGCACTGCTGTAATGTCAAGCATTTACTTAGCTGGTAAAACCCTCTCTTCTCGGCTCACATCCTTGCCTACAAGTGAAGGTACAGCTGGCGGTGGAAATGCAAACAAGACCAGGGTTTACTGCTCCAAAGCAGACCACCTAATGGAAACAAGGCTTTTTTTCTGGTGTTGCTCAAATCATGGATATGGTGTTTACATGCATTCAGATATAACCTGTTTATTTATGTCTGGTAAGTATGATAGATACAACAAATTACTCTGAAAAGTTGGGTTTCATGGTGGTGCCTCTCAATTGCCCTTTGTCATGACTGTGAGTGCAAATGGTTGTCTGTCTACATGTGGTAGCCTTGTAAACGGCTGAGCACCAGCTCAGTGTGTACCCTGACTCTGACAGCCGGGACCGGCTCCAGCCCCAAGGACCTCAGATAGTATAAGCAGTGTAGAAAATGGATGGTTGGATGGATGGATGGATGGACTTTAAAGGAACACTCCAACATTTTTGTTGTTTTCATGTCTTGCCTCACTCCTGAGTCAATGACAAGCAGATAGACACCATTCTTTTGACTGTGCATGCCGTAACACGGAAAAGACAGACAAAGCTTGCCCACTGCAAGTTACCTTAGCTTAAACGCTGGGAGTCAACCGATAGTTCTAGCCTGCCTCTGCCTACAGTCATCAGATAAACTCTTCAGCTACTCTTCACAGTCCTGTGTGCTTGCTTCGACTTGTTACCCCTTTATGTTATGTTGTCTTCTACTATTTTTGTATTATCTTCTTTTACTCCTACACAGAGGCTTTGTTTTGTTGACCTACTTTCGCAGTGGTTTTCATGAGAGATGTGGCAGTCGCGAACGAGTCGAGTCTTTTGAACAGTTCTTTTAAATGAACGATGACAACTGATTCTTATTTCTGAGTGAGCAGTTCGTTTACAAGCCATTATTAAAAGCAGATTGCCAGCAAATTTCAGAAAAGAACAGCTCATTCACAACTGAGAATCGGCTCTTATCATTCATTTAAAAGAGTAGGTTAAAAGACTCGACTCATCACATCTCTCGCAAAAACCACTGCACAAGTAGGTCACCAAAACAAAGCCCCTGTGTAGGAGTAGAAGATAATATTAAGATAGTAGAAGATAATGTAACATAAAGGGGTAAAAACAAGTCACAACAAGCACAAAGGATCATTTAGAGTAGCTGAAGAGTTTATCTGATGACTGTAGGCAGAGGCAGGCTAAAGCATTACCCATATACTCCCAGCGTTTACACAAAGCTTACTAGTGGTGGGTGAGCTTTGGTTGTCTCTCCCTTGTTGCTGCATGCACAGTCAAAAGAATGGTGTCAATCTGCTTGTCATGGACTCAGGAGTGAGGCAAAATATGAAAACAACAAAAATGTTGGAGTGTTCCTTTAAAATGTTACATCACCTCACACAACACCTGTGACCAGGCTATGAGAAACAGAGAGAATAAACCACAGACAATATTACTGCCCATTCAAAGGGAGTGATTACACTGGGGTGTGCCGCTAGAAAAACATTGCCATAAAAAACTGCCATAAAAACATTGCCAGTAAAGCTGTTATTTTTCTAAGTAACCAGTTCTAACCAAATGTTTTTTCTGCCACCACGAACATGATTCTCCAGTGTTTTTGAGCACACATGAAAAATGTTCATGTTTTCCGTGCAGGACGCAGTGTTGCAGCGATCATTACAGTCACTATTTAAAAAAAGCCAACACAAAAAAGATGGAAACAGGCAAGACACAAGTATAGGTGTTTACTGATGCCCTTGGTGAGCCAACAGTATTTTTAGCAATATTATGAATCATTGTGACTCAGTATAGAGAGGGCAGAAAAGAGACCTACACTCAAACTACATTTTTTTAAGATGCATGTCTTCATGTTTATAACCAAAGTAAACAGAGTTACTTCTTGCTGACCTTACTACTTCTATTCTGCCTTACAGGAGGCACCCGATACTTACCCAGACCCGGGGCAAGGCAGCCAGACTCTTTGGAGGTGGAGATGACCTCATATTTCCTGCTGGCTGTACTCTGCGGCCCCGTTATGGAAAACTTCGATATTGGTTATGCTTCTGTGATTGTCCGCTGGCTTGCAAAGCAAACGAACCCACGGGGAGGA
Organism: Cetoscarus ocellatus; assembly: GCA_037902135.1. Classification (NCBI taxonomy): domain Eukaryota; kingdom Metazoa; phylum Chordata; class Actinopteri; order Labriformes; family Labridae; genus Cetoscarus; species Cetoscarus ocellatus. Next base: position 1,361,097 of record JBAMNC010000219.1, read on the forward strand.
TTCTCCTCCACGCAGGTACAGCAGGCATACAGGAGCATATTTTTTACACATACACTTTAACAGTTGGTGGGTATATATGCACTTCAAGGCAGGGCTGGTGGTGTTATCTAGACACATTTGAAGTTAAGTTGGTTAAAACAGTTCTGATTTAAGCAACCCTGAATCTGATCAAGAAAAGGAATTAAATAGTTCTGACCATTTTCACTGCCCTGAGGCTCTATTGACACCCCACCCCGCAAATGTCCCTTGGCATGCGTTAACACAATTCAGACTTCATCTTTAGACCTGAAGTACCTTCAGGATTACTGTGTATACAGTAAAATTAGTAGTAGTCATTCTGGAGGGCATGCACAATTGAAATGCTGAATCAGTGCAGAAGATGCATGGTGACCAACATGCTTCCACATACTTAAAGCAGCACTAAGTAAGATTCTGGCTTTCAGCTCTCGAGAGGGCTCTATGGTCGTTGAGTGTAAGTGCACTGTCGTACACCAACGTGCGTTTGTTGACATACAGAGGGAGGAGAAGCGAGCCAACAGGACTTTCCAAGAGACAAATAAACCATGTGGACTGATAAGGTACAGTCTGATCACGTTTCTTTTCGAATAAATCATGTACTTACAAGTCCAAGCAGTACCAGGGCTAAATTAGCATCGGTCAGACACCCCTCCTCGTCTTCCAGCTTACTCCAGCCAGTTAACGCCGGGCCAATGTTTATCCCTGTCCAGGCATTTAGCTTGTTACTCTCCAGTTTTGTTTTGTTTTTGTCTCCTCCAATAAAACTTTTCTTTCCTTCTGTTTTTTTGCTGCTTCCGCCATGATAACAACTGTACATCTAGCTTTCTTCTTCTTCTTCTTGTATCCAACGTCAGTGGAGCATTACCGCCACCTACTATGCAGAAGTGTGAGCCAGAGGTCCCTATTTCCATTAGGAAAATAAGTGCATATTTACTTTAAACTAAGTCCTGTTCATTAAGTCTGTTTAAAAAATTCAAAAACTGCTCTATGTTCACCTTTTCCTAACGTTTAGCTTGTGACGTATGCCGTAAAACAGTCAAAGCAGTAAAAATTTGTAGCTTTTAATGTGGAAGTGTTCCTACCATCCACCTTGAGGTTACATAGTGCCAGTGAAGGCGACACAGACCCCCTCAGACCATGACAGAGGTGTCATTCAACCTGCTGTAAGGTGATGTACCATCACAATGATTCTAGAAATATTATATTAGGGTGGAAAAACTACATAGTGTTGGTTTAACAAGTAAATCTCCAGCCTAACATGAGCATGCCAAGCCTTCATAGGCTGAAGAAGCACTTTTGTCAACTTTAAGCCATAACAGTGGGCCCAAAGTTTGATGTTTATACAACTTTTTTTTTTTCACAAAAACAAGGGCAATAGTTTGTATAAAACGTGCAGAATCGTTTGTTTATTTGAACAACATACAACTAGTTAGGTGCTCTTTAACTTGTAGACAAGTTCACTAATGTGATAGTTGCATGTGTCCTCACCTTATTCAGGCTTTATCCTCCCCTTATTGGATGCCAAATAATTTCAAAATCAATTTTAAGATCATACTGACGTTTGGAGCTCTTCATCGACAAACCCCTTGTACATCTTGCATCTCTTGCTTCCCTGTTCTTCTGAACAATCTCTGAGACCAAATAGTCCTAATGGTTTTGTTGTGTTAAGTTTAGTGTTGATTTTAAAATGACTGAAGGTACATATATTTAGAGAGGCTTTTAGATCAAGTTTAATCATGTGACCCTTTGTGCTGTTGCTCACTTTCCATTTTTTTTTACCTTATTTATATTCTTATTGTAAAGCCCTTTGGCATTTTAATTTGTAAAAACGCTATATAATTAACTTTAATTATTTACTTACTAACTTTAAAGAATGTGAGGCTCTTCAACCTCTAGCCCTGTTACTTTTTAAAAACTGATAGTTTTTTACAGCCTCAATAAACATCTTTACAGCCTGGTTCAGGAAACAGTTACGATCTAAATATATAGTAGATCTATGTGCTCTCACTGTATGAGGGTTGAATTTTTTTATATCATGCTTGTTGGAAATGAGGACATGGTTAACATGGCTGCATGTCCACCCAGTGTTGCTACTGGTAAGATGGCCTCTACATTTGTGATTAAGTTGATCTTAAGTTCGGTAGATTTAATGTGCAGTATGGCAGGGTCCATTGCAAGGAATCCACACCATTACAAATTTCTTTGAAAATCAAACAGCTGACATCACATGGCTTTGTCCAATTCTACATTCAATGGTTTTGATGAGGGCCAGTTGCTAACATTGTCATGCATTTAGGATGAGCGTTTGATAAAGGGTATATGTTAGAATTTAATTTCAAGAGATGTAAACTAAGAATTTGGCTGGAACCTTGAATAATCAACGTTGAGTGGGGGTGTTTGTTTTTTTCTTAGCAATACTAAATAATATCATCTGTTGCATAATATATCTGAGTTAATGTCCTGACGTGTATTGTGTTTTTCCATTACTAGACTCTTTGCAATGTATAGTCAATTGGATATTTGTTAAAATTTCAGTCCATCAGTAATTTGTTAATTAACATTATTAAACATAAGTGATTAACATATTGTTACATTCTGTGATTCAATTGTTCTTATTGTAGAATACTTTTTGCATTGCTCCCTTAAAAGCTTCTTGTTCTTCTCTGTCAAGCAAACGCTCAAAAAATATAATCTAGGAATCAGCAAAGCTTATTAACAAGTGATAAGTATTGGCCACAAAGGGCCCTAATTTAAAAGATTTGAGGAGAAATTTAAAAAAGGGTCAAAATTTAAGAAAACTAAGAACCAATGAAAAATCCAAAACCATCATTACTGTTGGAGGCAAGACTGAAAAGTACATCTCACTATAAGATTGTATTTTAATGACACATTTCCTCTCTCTGCTCCTCAGGACACAGTCGTGGGCCTTCAGGCTTTGGGCAAGTATGGCTCTAGAATCCACAATAAAGATGGCACAAACAAAGCGAACGTGGAAACCCCGAACTTAGGGAAAAAAAAGTTTACTGTGGATCAAAGCAACAAGCTGATTTATCAGGAGGAACCATTGGATGAGGATAATGTGCTTGGTGAATACACTGTGGCGGTTCAGGGACAGGGCTGTGTTCTGGTAAAGGTAAGTCAACAACAGAACAAGCTGAAAAAAAAAGTCCAGAAAGGCATACTGTGTACAACTGTGATGGAATTTAAAGAGGGGAAAGGACATAAAGGCATGCTGGAAGGACAGAGACTGAAATCAAAAACATGTTTAGGTCCAGTTGACCCTTTGGCCTCAATGAAAAACTAGAGACAAAAATAAAGTAGGGTGTATGTATTTAAATCATTACCTCTGACACTTGTGAGAATTTTATCAATAGAAGGTATGCACATGTCACCACTCACCACAGTCAATGCAAGTGAGGGGAAAAGCAGCCACTGAGTGTCAAAAAGCACTAACTGACAACAGCAAACAGTGGGATGTAAGCAGTCAAATACTCAAATTCAGCTGACAAGGTTCATGTGCTTTTTGTTTTTGTGTTTGTTAAGATTGTTTGATGATGTTCACTCAGACAGTATAAATCCTCAGCTTATGTATCACCAGTTGCCCCACGATACCATACTATCACAATACTTGGGCCACGATTCGATATTATTGCGATTTTGTGATATGCCAGTATTGCAAAACAATATATTGATATTTTGCAATTTATATATTATTATATTATATTATTTATTGATGCTCGTGCCTCCAGTTGTGAAATAATGTCAACCGATTGAGGAATTTCACGTTCGGGAGTCCGTGCATTGTTTCATTTTGAAAGTACCGGATACTCCACGCGTTTGACTTCCCTTTATGGTGCTTTCTGAATGACAGTGAATTTACGAGGATTGGCAGTGGTCACGCTGAAAACAGACCTGCAGCGTACCTCGAGTGTGGTGGAGTGCACTGCCACTCCAGCCACACTCCACAGCCTGACTGGAGTGCCAGCTGTGGAAGTGCTCTGATAGACTAGAGAGGGAGCGAAGCGCCCCGCAGTACGATACATGGCTGTTCGCAGTGCAAGTCCCTGTCCTGACCCGCCGTTTTTGGTGTAATTATCTTCTGATCTGCTCGTTGACCGTCATCTCCAACCTCACATGACAAAATGTTCAGCAGCACCATCCAGTGGACAGATAGAGGAATGGATTTAGTTTTATTCACAAGCACCACAGACTAGATTTCATATTTCCAAAATAGGCTAATATGATATCAATATTTTGCCATCTTGAATCACTATATCATCACGTAAAATATTGCAGTACCATGCGGAATCGATTTTTTCCCCACTCCTAAAAGTGAAGACAGAGCTATATCATTAGAGCATCTAGTGATGATGGCTATGGGCTCCATTTCTTTCGTTGCCCTATAATTTTACTTTAGAACAGGGGTGTCCTTTTCCTTTATTGAAGGCCTTATGTAGAGAAATTTAAGGATAACTTGGCTTCTTGATTTCACATTGCTTTAGTGTTTCAAATGAAGGATTATGGAGGAGGGGGAATGAATTAAGGTCAAGTTAGGCATGGGAGCATATGCCGCTTCGGCACTTTGTCCCCATCAACCTATTCCCTGTCCAAGCCCATGTTCCAAGTCTTCTGGTATCCTTTAATACCAGACCCCTCCACAATACACGCACTCAATTCCAACCTACCATGTCCTGGGCACCCAGAATAAGGTGACCTGTGTCAGGCTGAGAAAAGCATGCCAGGTGCCCATAGAAATGAGTTGCCACTCCTGTATCCAGCAGCTGAGCTTTCCTATCCCCACCCTCCTGAGCATGTTAGCATTTGACACATGGTCCTGCCAACAATACCCAAAAGTGCACTGAAGGGAAATCATCATTCAGGAATCCAGGCCACTCATCAATGTCTAGGCCTAGCAAGAGATTGGCAAGACCAGTAGGACCAAAGAACAAAAGACTCCATCCACATGCTCAGATGCTATGAGCGCCATGCCGCGTTGTCCGATGAACTCATCCTCAAAAAGCGATGTCAAGTCTGTGATTGATCTCAGCCTCACAGTTGTCAGATCGATGAATTAATCTTCCAAGATTAGTGAACTGCTCCAAAACTTCCATGTTCTCACCACCCACAGACTTGATGTCACAGACTTGATGGTAGCATCCAAGGCATCCCCGAATGCCTAGATCTTTGTTTAACCCAAGAGACCTTCAGTCCCAGTGGTTTAGCCTCCTCACTCAGCAACTCAAGAGCCCTCACCAGGATACAGTCTCCACAAGGATCACACCATCATCAGTACAGTCTAGTTTGGTGATCTAATTTCACTGAATGACACTCCATAGTTTGCTGTAACTGTTACCTGCCTGATCATCCAGTACATCCCTGCCTAAGTCAGAAATGGGACCACCACACTTCACAGTGCTTTATGTACCTGAAGTTAGGGAAGACATCAGCTGTACGAGTGCATGTGGGATCCCACAAAGCTCCAGAATCCTCCAAAGGACATCCCTACTCACTGTGTCGAATGCCTTTCAGAAGTCGATATCAGCCGCAAGTAACCCTCTTTGCGTTCCTGGCAGAACTCAGAAAAGACCTGGAGCACCAGGATGTAGTCTACAGTGGAGCTCTTGGGTTTGAAACCTTACTGACCAGTTGATCCCGAGTCCTGTTCAGAAGAACCAGTGCAAGTACTTTGCCCAGCACAGACAACAGTGTAATGCACCTGTAGTTGTTACGCTCTCTCACACCACTCTTCCCTTACAGTTTGGGACAAGAAGGCCCCTCTACCGGTAAAAAAAAAAAAAAAAAATCCCCCTTGTGATATTTGGCATGATGAGAATAAATCAACACAAGACTGCCAAGTATACAATTTTAATGTATACTTTTAATGTTTTCATTTCCAACATTTGATAAAGCTTTTGGTTCTATAGAAATAAAATCAATTACTTTTTAAAACTACATGTTGGTGCTTTTGAGCCATTTGCAGGTGGGGTCAGCAAGAGAGACTTTCATGGTGCAGGAGACAGTTTGTAAATTAAACATGGCAGCACAAAAGGAATGCGGTGACATATCAATCTGTTGTGCAACCTTATTAAAAACAAGACAGGGATGCACAAGATGGACATGATACATGGAGTTTGTAAGGAGTGACGCATGGGAATAAAATACTGTGAAAATATGGACCACCTCACTTGGCACCAACCAGGGAAAGCAAAGCCAGTGCTAACCTAACCCTACTGATAAAACAGCCAACACATGGCATGCAAGGCTTGCCAAAGCTGCCTTGCAATTCTGTGTGAGCTAAGAAAATAGTACAATCTATTACTTACTCTATATGGAAAGACTCAAGGCCTCACCATGATGTGGAAAACAAGGGCTTTTGTTACATACTGGTTGGAGCCCAGGTATGTGCCTCTGTCTCTGCGTTATTTCACTGACACAGCAGTACTGAAGCTCTACAAAGCACTGAAGCTAAAAGTTGAAAAGAGGCTGAACACAGCAGAGCTGGATTGCATTAACTTCCTACATGTGGACATCAGTCATTGAGTTTGAGAAAATGTTATTAATTATGATACATATCACAATGTTAAGTATCCCAGTGGAGCTTCTGGTGATTCCCACCGCTAGCGGTCAGTCAGAATTTATGGGACCCTGGTGAGCCTTGCTACCACTAGATCCAACCCTTGTCAGGATAGGAATGGTACTAAAGCAAAGGGAGGGCATTGTTGGTTTATATAGATACAAAACAAGAGAAAACTGTACAAAGCTGCTCCACTATAGAGAAGGGTTTGTGCTTGAAGAGAATTACAATGCAGATAGTTCATCCTGATTTGTGTTAATTACTTCCTTATTCCATTCATTTTTATTCAATTGTGAAGCACATACCTTGTTTTTAATGTAGGACAAATTCTTTTAAAGAGCCCATATTATGCTTTTGTGAGATTTATACACGTTTTAGTGTATAGAGAGTAGAGTATGTCTATGAATAAAACAAAAATCCTTGGCATCAGGACTATTTTTTCATGTTAACAGCACCAGTAGCTGCCTGAAAGAGCTCAACCAGACCCCCCAAATAGACATACCAGTGTTATGTCTAAGCCCGTTGGCTACTATGTGGACCAACCACCACAGAGCAGACTGGTCGACCCATTGCAGCTGACTTGCGCCACATTAAGGCTCTTTAAACAATTTCAAAGAGCCAAGATTTTCTGCTGCTGACAGGTTTTTTTCTTGCCACTGCAACTGTTCCAGTGGTGGAAAATTGCTACACATGATGGATTCATGTGAGTCTGAATTAAAAAATTGAATTGAATTCAATTAAAAAAAAAAAAAAACAGAAAAAATAGGAAGAGTATGGCATTGACCTACTGTTTTGCAAAGTGTCTTGAGATAACATTTGCCATGCAAATAGAGATTGATTGACTGATTGAGTGATTGATTGATTGATTGATTGATTGATTGATACCAGAGGGCAATTAAGAGTCATCAATCAACCCAAAAAACATGATTTTAGTCTGTAGGAGGGTACCAGGAGAAAGCCCACACAGGCACAGGGAGACCATGCAACCTCCACACAGAAAGACCCTGGCTGACATTGCAAGACAAATCAGCAATCTTCTTGCTGTGAAGCAAGCGCACTAACCTGCTGCGTCACTGTGCTGCACATGTTTAAACATGATGTTGACTGTCCTTTAATGTGGCCCAGTGGTTGTCTGGCAACCATTCAGGGTGTACCCTGGTTCTCGACCAGTGTCAGCTAGCATAGGCTCCAGCCCCCCACGACCTCCAAAGTGATAAGCAGCATAGAAAATGGATGGATGATTGGTGTGCTGGTTTTGTTGACTAGAGTCCTGAATTTGAAACAAAAAGTAACAGTAATGGCAGACAGAAGTGACAAGGGATCACTGTTTTTCTACAGTCTTTGGCCTCTTTTATCCTCTGTTGTTTTTTAGTTAAGAGCCTTATTTTGGTGAATTTTGGCATTTTTGAACAGGGACTTTAAGGCTGGTGTAAGCTGGTGACATGAGGCCTTTTTTCTCCCTAGAGAAGCCATGATTACATGTCACTGAAAGCAGGCCACTGAGGCCAGTCTACTTGTTTAAAGCTGTTTTACTTTTTAACCTCTAAACTTTCATTTTAGAGTTTAAAAGTTACAGATTGTAAGGACCTCTATGCCAACATAATGTACATTCTAAGATTTTTATATTTTTAACTTTGCATCATGATCAGTCTGGCTGGGATCTCTCTGTTTGTGTTTCAACATTTTCAGTATTTTATATAAATAATTTATTATTTAATTCCTCAGCTGTCAGTTTATTACAACATCCCCCCACCTCCTGACTTCTCCTTCTTCAGTGTCTCTACTAACATTATGGAGAAATGTGGCAGCAACCCGCCTGCATTTGACCTCTCAGTGACCGCCAGGTAATCTCTCTTTGTTTAAGTGTCTGTCTGTGTTTGTAAATAGTTCTTATTAATGAATTAGAAAGGTAAATTCATTTTTGGCTAATGGTATTTGTAAATATATCAGCAAACGTTTGTGCAATGCAGTGCGTAAACAACAACTGCTGCAACTAAAAAAAACCTCTGCTTTTAATTGGAAAGAGCCAAAAATGTAACAGATTCTTTTAAGTTATATTTCACTGAAGCATCCTTAAAACATCAGAAACAATCAAAAAGACTCACTGAACACTTCCATATGGCATGCATGAAACCATATCTTAATTGATGATTAAAGTGTTTTTCTGTGAACACATACAACCTCTTTTAGGCCTGCTAGGTGTGGTTGTTTCTAAAAAAAAAAAAAACAGAGATTGATTGCGGTGTTCATATTAGGGCTGCTCGATTATGGAAAAAATAACAATCACAATATGCCGATATTTGGCAGGATTACTCATTGACCATAAGCCATCTCTGCAAGTACAGTATTTTGAATGAGTAAAAAATAATACTGCACTGAGATGCAGCTACAGCTATTAAATAAATTCTTTAAATCACTAAGTATTGTCTTAAAAATGGTTTGAAATTAATGAATGATTAATATAATTGGACTGAAAGTTGAAAAGTAATGTGATCATTTAAATCATAATTAAAATACGAAATAAACATATTTAATCACTTTTTATCTGAGAGGCTGTGAAATGAATGAAAAACAGTGTTTGTCAAGCTTTAACAGAGGTGGTTTAAGATGCTGGAAGGTTTTCATGAATTCTACTTTGATAAAACAATGTCATTGAAATAAAAAATGAGGTTGTCCTACCCAGCATATATTTGTACAAAAGACCCTTTATTCAAAGAATGAGACGGGGGTACAGGAGGAGTCACCTAATTAAACATAGGCGGGGCGCACCTGCCCTGCGCCACGCCTGCGCCGCGCAGGGCATTTTGCAAGTTTCATGCACGGCGTAGTCTGGCGCAGAGAGGCGCACCCACGCCTCTGTCCCTCCTACCGGCGCAAGTAGCAGAGAGGGAGGAGAGAAGACGTTAGTGGATTTAACACAGCCGAGTGTGATCTTCACCAATCAAATGAACGCCTCTCCTCGCCTTTAAATGCGCTGCGGGCGAGGCGCAGTGACAATTTCACCTCGGTGGCGAAGAAGGTCAGAGCCACTGTCACTTTTACAGCAACTGGGAGAGTGCAGGGGCCACCGGGCCACGCATCGGAGGACAAGATACGTCACCGTGTCGACCACCTCGCGAGACAGATGTAATCTGTTCCTGTGTCATAAATTGGAGTACAAAATTAAGTGATAATTACATTTAAACACAGCAGCAGGTTAATCCATTTATCATGCTTGTGATCCACATGCATTCCTGGTCTGTCATCGCCAAATAGCAGAACCTTAGGTGAAAATATATCTCCTCCTCATCCTCCTGGCAATAACTTACTCCATCTTTTAGATCACGTTACAAATAATGATTAAAACAGAGAAATATGGGCAATCACAGGTAAATCCTTAAGACATCAAGTGACTTACATTTATTCAGCGAGTGTCTCTCTCTTTTTTCTTTTTTTTTGAATTTCATGAGATGAGAGAAGCCGGATACTCCGTATCGGATGATGTGGCTGTTTGTGGCTGGCTGAGAGATAGCCTATGAACTCGTAAGTTATGACAAATGTCTCTGATCTGACATCAGATGTGACGGGACAATTAATATAGATACAAATGTATATGCTGGTTCAGACGGTTTCATTAAATAGTGGTTGTTGTGATTGTTGATTGCATTGAAATGTGCCTGACACTGTTGATACCTGCCTGTGAGGTTTTGGTGATGTGTGCGCACTGTGCGCCTGTCAGCCAAATTACCACTGCCCCGAGTGCGCCTCGCCTGTGCCGAGAATAGACCAGGTTGGAGCTGGCGGGCTTTCAGCGCACCTTCCGCGTGGTTTTTTGGCTCGAAATTGTCACTGCGCCAAGCTGAATCTTTCGACACCTCCTCCTGGTGCGCCGTCACACCCATCTCGGCGCAGCCAGTCTACCAAAATTGCCAAATTGGCTGCGCACGGTGGTGCGCCGGATGAAACTACCACTGCGCGGGGTACGCCAGGCTGCGCCACCCTGAGTTGCGCCAGGAAATTAGAGCCCCTAGTATTGTAATCATGTTACAGCATGTACATCCCCTTTGTGGTTTAAAACTCATATTGCGTTATAAAGAGATGATGGAGAAGCGCTATACAACTTTGTGAGTAATGTGTCAAATCAATAACTGAACAGCTGGCCCAGAAACACATTCAGAGCAAATGCATTGTGTAATACATGGTTGGTTAAACAGAGCAGGCTTTTACTTTGAAATGCACAGTGGATCCATCCCATTGAGCAGACCTGCTCATCTCCCCACACAAGCTAAAAACTCTTGGGGCCTGATCTACTAAATATCTGCGTGTACAAAAACACGTGCAAACTTGATAGCGTGCGCAAAGCTGACCAACTAACACGGTGCTCCGAGGATTGCGTCTGTCAAATGAGCAAAATAGCAGACCATTTAGCATGTTTGTCTTCATGAATATGCAGAATACCTGCAGATGATCAGACCACGCAAAATACTGGGAGAAGGAGATACACATATAATCATTTAGCACCCGCAATGTGATTTATCAAACCCACAACTGATTGCACGCAGTGCTTTTGCGGCTAAATTTAGCACATTTGAAAAGCAGGTGCAAAACAGATTAATTAGCGTGTTTGCCTTCATGAATATGCAGAATACATTCAGATGATCAGAATGCGCAAAATATTAGGAGGAGGAGATGCAAATATAATCATTTAGCACCCGCAATCTGATTTATCAAACCCACAACTGATTGCACACAGTGCTTTTGCAGCTAAATTTAGCACATTTGAAAAGCAGGTGCAAAACAGGCACAGCATTACGAGGGCTGCAGTCATTGTGGCTAGGGCTGCAGTCATTGTGGCGAGAAACAGGGGTTGCATAAACAGAATATTTTCCATCACTGACTGAATTTTCTGATGAAAAACCCAAAGACTTGGAGGCTGTCTGTCATTATGATGGACTGGGAAAAGAGAGACAATTAAGTGTGCCGTCATCCTGATGCAGACACATGCGTAAAGTAAACCCTCTCTGTTTTGCGCTCTTGATATATTGAGAGGAGGTCATTTAACCTGTGTAAAAACAAACAAAAAAAACCTTCATAGCCATAGTCACTCTGTTAGTCACTCAGAGCTGACTACATCACACTGTCAGTGCGTAAAAGGCAAGAGTAGCCTACCCGTGTGGTCTGGGTGCGCGTAAATGTAAGATTGCTCTTCACATGAGAGGTTATTGGTGATGAAGCTGTGTAACTATGTGAATGCGGTCATTTAGATTATGTTTAATTGGAATCATAAAAGGAAAATTAAAAATGACAGATAGAAATATGACATGAGAGAAAAGTGACGACCTTGTCCATCAAAATGACAGACAACAGAACCGCAAAAAAAACAGCAAAATACCACAAGTGTGTTTATTTGCCTCCAACTCCATGCTGAAAAGATTCAAAAGCAAGGCAACTGGACTGTGTAGAACAAACTCTACACAGTCCAGTTGCCTTGCTTTTGAATCTTCAGAATGACCATAACCTGGATGAATGAGAATCTACACAGACCTCCAACTCCATGGTTTCAAACTTCGTTTTTCATTTACAGCCACTCTGCCCTTTCAAACTCTCCATGGTGACAGCCGGTAGCACACGCAAAATCCTCCTTTAACCCTTCAAGGTTCCCACCAAGAAAAATGCATTCCAAAAATTATTTCTTTGCATTTTTTATTTCCTTTACGAAACAATAACAATAATTAATTGTTTTTTTTTTTTTACAACATACCCACCAGTTTTCAGAATTTAATCCTTTACCAAATGGTAGAGATGTCACTTTATGGTAAAAGTGCATAAAATAAATAGTGACTTAAAGTGTGCTTGATCAGTTGGTTGAGAAGAACGTCAAAGGGTTAAAGAAGGCGGTCCAAACCACTTTAGTAGCTGTCATCAATTGCGCATTCAGTGGAAGTCGATCACCTGCAACACGCCCACTAATAGCACGTGCAAGCAATTTAGCACCCGTTAATTTGGATCTTAGTAGATCAGGCCCCTGGTGTCTCTTGAAGCACACACACTCATTTACTTCCTTAAACCACACTAACGCATCATCCACGACTCGAAATTGAACTGTTTTATCCACCATTTATCAAATATTAGTGTGTTTTTTCAGCGCACTTGGGCTCAGCTCCTCAGAGCAGCCAAGCAGTAGTGTGGGATAGAAAAAGGGAGGGGTGAGCATGCAATCAGTGTGTGTGATCGCTGAATGGCTAAACACTATGGCGAATATCTAAACACAACGGCAAAGAACTAAACACAACGGCAAAGAACTAAACACTACAGCAAATAACTAAACACAACGGCAAATAACTGAACACTATGGCGAATATCTAAACACAACGGCAAATAACCAAACACTACAGCAAATAACTAAACACAACGGCAAATATCTAAACACAACAGCAAAAGAACTAAACACTATGGCGAATATCTAAACACAACGGCAAAGAACTAAACACAACAGCAAAAGAACTACACAGATCAACATTAAAGCTACCAGAAGAGGTAGGTACTTATGGGCCACATCAGTCAGTGCTGATTGGACGAGTGTGTGTGTGAAGAGAAAAAGAAGGAGGACTTGATTGGACAAAGGCGCCATTCAATCTTTGACCCTGGAGTGAATCTGTCTGTGGAGTCTTCAGCTCAGGATAGTTTATCACAAACATAACGGCCAAAAACTCTAAAACAGAGGAGAAGTTCTGCTCTCCTGTGACCATAAACAAACAAGAAAACTCACTGAGGGAACGACAGAGCGGAGGTGCACTTTGAGATGAAAGAGAGAAATATGTGCTGCACAAAAATCAGACCTAAATGGACAATCCTGTTCATTAAAGTGCTCATTTGTGACATTCTGGTCCCTTGTCTGCTAATCGGGAGGATGATTTATCAGAATATTATTAGAATCCCTGTGGATTTACTGTAAAAGCCTTCCCATGGCCTTGGCTCCATCTGAGAGATGACAACCAGCGATGAGAGGCCCACCCGCCTGGGATTTTTTTTATGGAGATAAAATTAAATGTATCAATGGATAACATCAACACAAGTTTAGGAAATGGACAGTTACACTTATATTTACATATGTATTGATAACACGACGTAAACCGCTCGTCAGCTTCTCCCGTCTGATCAGGATGACAGGGACACACATATTACGCACCTATGGAGAAGGCACACAAATTGAGTTTTCTTGTTTTGTTTACAGTCACAGAGAACAGAACTTCTCCAAGTTAGAGTGTCAACTACCAGATATCAATAAAAACACAGAATGACAGAAAAACTTGTCAATGGTGGGGAAGCGTTCAGTCTGATAAGATTAAATTACTTTTGCGTGAATGGAAAATGGCTCTGTTGATTGGAAAGGTGACAGACCCCTGCTACGGAAGTTCATTGCATTCACTGGAATAAAAAAAACAACAAAAAAAAAAGACAGCTTATCTCAGTGTGAACTGGAATGGTCCCTGTCCCGGGATTGAGTTATAAAGATAAAGGAAAAAAAAGGAAACTTCTGTAAATCCTTTCACAGTGCCAATGATGGCACACGCACCAGCAAACAAAGACAGTACCAAATAAACAGCCTGTGCAAAAAAATAAGACCCCTGTCACCTGTGTGCTGCGCTGTCCATGGTGCTGAACCTGACAAATTGACCAGATCAGCACTGCGGACAGCGCAGCATCACTACAGGGCAGAAGCTCTCAGCCGTCAGTGCAGGTCACTTGCAGGTTATTTGCTGCAGTGTTTTTAAATTCGCCGTTGTGTTTAGTTCTTTGCTGTTGTGGTTTGCACTTCAGGGCCACCATAACTTCCCCATAAAGAGATATAAGGAATCCAAAAACACATTACAAAAAAAGACCTTATCTTTTTCATACTATAACAGTTTGAGAAATTATGACCACACAAATATTTTACAGGATTTTTCGACTGAAAATATAGCCAATATTATCAAATTTATGAGGTGTACAGAAAAAATGATCATAAAACATGATTGTTGATTTTCTCTTCTTTGTATTACAGGTCATACTTTAGAGAAATTGGTTTTAAATTAATTTCTATGATTTTTTTTTATATATTGAGTTGTGTTAATTATTAAATAATGACTATAATAACTGCAATTACTGTACTGTTGTAAACTGTAGTGACACCTGACTCAACCTGATGATCAAACATCTCCTCTTGTTTATACTACATTCTCACTTTAGAAAATATTTTTTTTATGTAATTGATACAGTTTCAATATATAATTGATATAAATTACTTCCAGATCATATTTTAAAATCACCTTTTCATAACAGTGCTTTCGGGAAGTAATAAAGACATTAATGTCATATAAATCACATCTCATTTAGTATCTCATCTTATTTGACCATTTTTTTAATTTTTCCATCACATATTTTAAACTCATTTTTTCTCTTATGAATAACCACAAAAGAGCACAATTTTAGTCTTATACAATGCAGTGCTAATACACAGTCTGGACAGTATGGTCTCTTATTTGGCAATACTATACTGTTTTTTGTTGGGGGGGTTTTGCTTACTTATTTTGTCCCAAGTATTTGATTTCTCCTCCTTCAGGGGATTCATTTTTATAACTTTAAAGTTAGAGGAGTTTGAGGATTTTCGAAGTACTTTTGTCAAACATCATTTCTCTGAATCTGTGGTATTGTAATAGGATTTTTTTGTATTTTAATTGTTATTATTATTTTTTTCCAAACAAAAGAGCCATGTCATGACTAAGTCATGACCAGTGCCTTGCAACTCGTAAGTCTTTAATAAAAGGAATTTGTTTCTATTTTAATTGTGTCTTATTTCATTTCCCCAATAAATGTAGATAAATTACACATAAAAATTATTTTCAAGCGTTTTTATGATCTCATTAGGATCTTTGTGCCTATTTAAAGTGAATATATATAATTGGATGACATAATTAAGGAAAAAACAGGACTTTCCTATTAATGAACATAAATATAAAAATCATATAAATTTAATTAAAACCTATTTATCTAAAGTAAGAGCTGTAGTACAAACTAGAGAAGATTTCTGATCATCTGTGTGAATTTGGTGTCACTACAGTTAACAACAGTACTATCACTACAGTTAATATAGTCATTACCTAATAACAAATCCAGGTCATCCTTTTTGTTAGTGCTGATGTTGTTGGAATGTTTTACCAAAATGTAAATTATTTTTAGAATTGACATCTTTTTAACAATAGCTTGTGAGTCATTTGTGTGATAGTGGCACACTGAAAGGAAATAATTGAGTAATTCAATGGAAGTAGTAACCTATCAAGATCCACTGTGTAAATAGTTAAACTACAACCCACAACCTGAATTAAAGGAAACAGGAGCTGACACTCTGATTGGTTGTGTGTGCAGTTACAAGGGGCAGAGGGATGAAACAAACATGGCGATTGTCGACATCAAACTGCTGTCAGGACACAGCCCTGATAAGGAGTCTCTGGAAGTGGTCAGTTTCTCCAAAGCTGCACTGTGTTTGAATATCACCACATCTTATGATGATAAAAATGTTGTGATGTAACTCATTCCTGTGTTAAACTTTATGTTCAAGTTCACCAACTTAATATTGTGCCTCCACAGCTGAATTATATCCCCAATGTGAAGAAAGTAGAGCAAAAAAATGGACATGTCATCATTTACATAAAAGAGGTAAAACACACACGCACCATACCTGATAATACTGAAACAGCACTCATCATGTAATACAGCTTTACTACAAATCTTGCTTAACATTGTGCAAAGAGGTCACTTTTACCAAAAATGTTCTATCTCTGACAGAAAATTATAAAGGCTGTCTGTCGATTTGACAGAGTGAATTACACAGGGCAATCCAGAGAGCTATTACAACTGTGCAGACAGACCCTCAGAGTATTTTATCTTGTGGACCTAATACATCACACAAACATACATTTTCCACCTAGAAATTTCAGTGTTGTTGTTTTGTTCTCCATTGAAGAAGCAATGTTGTCCAGCTACAGCAGACTGCATTTATGAGCAGCCATCATTTACAAACCTGCAATCATACCTCACTGTGATCAGACACATAGCTCCCACCAGGAAAATGACTAGTCAGTACCTCTGCAGACTGAGATCAATCATTCCAGCCTAAAGTTAGACAATATGGATCTGCCACTAGCTGTGGCATAACTAAAGGGAGATTTGCTGAGTTGTTTCACAAATTGTTCTTAAAAAGTTAATTGCCTAGTTTGGGTTGTGAGCCACTAGGAAAGGAAGGGATTAGTTTTTTGGGCGTTCTTAATATTCTTTCCATCCTTTAAATTGAATATCGGTTTTCTGTTTAGTTATTAAATCTCATGAAGTGCTGAGTCCCACAACAACTAAGAGTATAAGGATTCATGTTCTTTAACAATTTGTGGACCCACAAGTACTCAAATCACAATATATGTGTATGATAGTGTTGGTCAGTGTGTAGTTTTCATAAATTCTTCATATTGTGTCTTATACTAATTGTCTCCACCCATGTGCTTTTCTGTTCCTCTGCACAGAGTAACACTCTCTATTTTCATGTTGCAGCTCAGGAAGGGTGAAAAGGAGACGTACAACTTGAAACAGCAGCTGGATGAACCAGTTAACGACCTGAAACCAGCTGTTATTAGAGTCTACGATTATTACCTCCCAAGTAAGAGACACAGTCAGTCTTTTTAATGCTGCTTAATGGTTCATGTGAAAGGTCCTTTCACAAAATCAACATTTCAATCTTTTATATACCAAAACAATATATAAAAATGTGACCATAAAGCCTGTCTGCAAAGCCTTCTGGCAAGACAAAATCCTTCTTTCACTTGCTTTATCATTTAGAGAATGTGTGATGATATAGTCCATTTAAATAATTTCCCCTGATGATGTCCAAGTCAGAATTTGCTCAGCACACAGCTGATTGCAGTGGTTGGAACATGTCTAGACATGTATGTGCAGCCACAGTAGACATTCGAGCTCAGAGCTTAAACGTGTGCTCATCACGCGCACTTCTTGAGAGTGAGGTAGTCAGACACAGCTCAAGTGGATTAAAAATCAGAGGGGCTAATGGGCATGCCAAAATCCAGTGTCTTTGTTTTTTTTTTTTTTTTTTTTGCCAGAGCTTGCAGTAAATTTATATGTTGCAGTCCACTTTGATGCAGGATGATACAATGGACAAATGCATTTGAAGAGGATGTTTGTTCTATTACTGAGATACATGAATAAACTGTGGAAGGTAAAAGGCACAATAGTGAATTTTTGCCAATATTCGATATGCCTATATTTTTTAATTCATTATGGCCAATACCTATATCGATACTGTAATTTCTGGTCAAGAGTACAAGCTCTGTACTCAACAAAAATAGACTTGTTACTTGCAGTGTTACAGTATATTTTTGTGAGAAACAGATGTAAAGCAAGAAAAACAGCATTTAACTCTTGCAAAAATGAAATCCTTGATTCTTAAGTGTACCCGTGCAGTGATAAGAAGGCGCATCACTATTGTACATTTGTGTAATTTGCCGATATTCCAGGCGAGATATGGCCAATATGTGTGGCTGATATATCAGCTGTATCTGCAAAAATTTCAATAGCGGCCGATACCAATTACTTAACTTTTTAGACTGATATCCACCGATACTGATATCAAACCCATAGTATCATGCATCCCTAGTAGAAAGAAAAGTACAGAGCCACAGCTAGAGACACCAGGTATTCATTTATAAGAGGGAGATTTAGAGTGATTTAGACTCCAAACCATGCACACCTCCATACTCTAAAGGCCTCCTGCACCTACCTTTGGATCAACCATTAAACAGACAAAGAGAAAGAGTCAAGGATATAAAGTGTTTGGCACTTCTGTACTATTTTCATTTTTCTACCCCCAGAGGTTGGCAGTTCGTTACATGTCAATATTTAAAAATTGTACATTTATGGTAGTAATAAAAAAAAATCCCTTGATTTGTCCATTCCCCAAGCAAGTTATAATGTGGTTTGAAGCCTAGTTTATGTCTTAATTTGAATGTGATGACTTAACCAACATTTTCCAGCCAAGTTTATAAAACCTGGCAGCATAGAGCTTGTAGAGCATGCTCATTATCTCTAGTCCAGTATGTTAATCAAGGAGTACACATATAGCAGAATATTGATCCTGTGCCATATTATCTGACCTTCCTAGTCTCACCTGATACTTCTTTTGTGGGATAACTATCAAACTGCTAAAAACTATAGTTTAACTAATCATATATCAATTTGATTAACTACGGTTCATGCATACCATGTTATTGGGTTCTTACACATTTTAATTTGTAAATTCTCTCTGCTGCACAGCTAAGAAAGTGATAAACAGTGGATGCCTCTCCTCTCTGTAAAACTTGGTGTGTCTGACATTCTTTTCTCTTTTTTGTAGGTGAAGAGGCATCCCTTGAGTACACCTCTCCCTGTAGTAAGTTACATGCCACTAATCTATGTCAGGGGTCAATGTCAATGTCAGTTTTATTTTTATAGCACATTGAAAACAGCCAGTGGCCTACCAAAGTGATGTACAGTAAAATAGGCAGAAACAATACAAAATAAATAAAAGCAATAAAAAAACAAATAGCAGCCCCTGGGCCAAAACCTGGCCCGGTAGTTATAATTTCTGGCCCTCACCATGATCTGGAAAATGCCTTTTTATATGTATTTATTCAGTTTTTCTTCACAAACTAAACTTTAAGGATCATTAACAGACAAACATAAATGCCTCAGGAGCAGCATCACAGCAGACAGCTGATGCCTCCTGCTGCTGCACCCACTCAGTGCAGCCTCCACACCAGAGTAACGTCACAGAGCAAGACAGAGACTGTAATTTCTACAGATTAAGCATGATTTTTTAAATTACGAGTCCAATCAGCGCACATCTGATTAACCAAAGTGCTTCTGTGGTGAGAGAGTTTTATGGCAGATGTGAAGAGGGGCAAAAAACATGACGAAACCAAAAATGCGCTGTTCCCAAAATGCAGCACCTGAGACAGCAGCTCACTATGAATGAGTCTTTATTAAAGTAATTATGAGTTTATTTGTTTCTTATGAACCTAAAGGCGGCCGCTCTTTCCCAATGAAAGATTTCTGCAGAGGAGAAATAAAACAGTGCAGAACAGTAGCGCTTGGAGTAAGCCATAGCGTGAACAGGTAAAAAAGAGCCAAAACTTTGTTTAATCATCTGTTCTTATGTTTCTTAATTTATCTGAGAGCAGATCAAACAGGAGCAGACAGTAGATAAGTGGATCATTAGTGATCTGTTAATTATAAAAGTTCAGGAAAACGTCTGTATGACCCTTTGCTATGAATTGTCTGTTTTTTCATAGAGAGCTGTTAAAAGCTGCTTTCAGCATGAATATTGCAATAAATTGACAAAAACATATGACTTTCCACTTCCTGAAAACTTTCTGGCCTAAAAAAAAACATTAAAGATTTCATCAGATGTCATAATACAAACAGCATAAAGATGTATGCTTCATGTGTTTTTGGTCTCTTATCCTGTGCGTAATGGAGACACGAAGTGTCGATCACCCCAGCACTCACTCTCTCTCCCCTTTATAAATTATTTTATACTTGAAGAGGCAAAATTAACTAAAACTCTTTATTATAGGAAAACAAGGGTGGTATTTTTTTTAATAATCATCTCTATTTATTAACCTCTGATTATGTTCTGGCCCGCCATAAAGTGACTTTGAAAGATTTGGCCCGAGGCCAGACTTTGCAATTAATGCAAATTTCCCCATGTGGGACGAATAAAGGTTTATTCTATTCTATTCTATTCTATTCTATTCTAATTGCAGATCCCTGCTCTGTGTTTATAGTCTCTCCATCTCTCTCTCTACCTCTCTTGCTGTATGTCTATCTCAGGGGTCGGCAAAGGGCTGCCTGGGGGCCTTTACTTCCTCAGAGCAACCAGAAAGTCAATTTCAAATATATACATTAAAAAAAAATGATTCACAAGGAAACATGGTATCATTAGTCTGGAAAAAAATGAAATAGCAATATATCTAAGAAAACAGAACTGTTTTTGTCTGTACTTGTTACTTAACACTTCAGTTTAGGGCTGCAACTATCAATTCTTTTTGTAATCGAGTATTCTGGCGATTAATCAAGTACTAGGATAACAGGTACATTGCGCTCACTGCAGTTTTTACATTAAATCACTTCGGCTTTATTGAAAAGCACAAGTAACACAAAACAGAAAATAAGCCAGGTCTCTTAAATTACCTTGTTTTTCTGTTTTTGAACATTTTGAGCATAAATAGGATCCCAAAATCAAAATACAGATTTTTTCCATTGGAAAAAAGTAGTTCCTACACAAAACTGCTCACAACAAGGTCTGCAGATTATTTAGAGCAACCAAGGTCATGAGTTTTAGAATGAGACACTGGTTTTGTCTTTTTCAAATTTATTTTTGGTGCTTTGAGCATCACGGGACTTTTTGCCATTTAGTCCAATTATACCAGAGACAAGGCAGACATTTCTACAGCTGATATGTCAAAAATGTACCACTCATACATACAGTGAAAACCTAAATGGATAACGGGCCCTTTTAGTTATAATGATAACTGTCTCTGCAGTGAGCACTAAACCAGTTACAACTAATAAAATGATATTGATATTTACCCATGTGCAATGGTGAAAATATTTTTGAACTTTTAAATTTGTTTTGTTTACATTTTTCGTGTAGTTTTATTTTTTCTGGGTCATATCTTGCTGTTTCAGTGCGGTTATTTGGATTTTATTCATGCTTATCTTTTTTTGCTATATTATTGCCTTTACTGCTGCAATGATGCGTATTACCATATTGAGGAATTTATTTCGCTTATTTTATTACAAGGCCAAAAATCATTCTTACTAAGATAATACTAACATAATTAAACTATCTAATGTACATTTATTTAATTTATGAAAATATGCTCTACACCTGTTCCTTTACTCACTGTCAGTATTTCCTATTCTACTCATTGCAATCAAATTAAAGTAGAGTTACTGGATGTGAAAAGTACATGAACAAAATACATATAATTCAAGGCAAGTAGCCTCTGCATTGATTTATCTTCTGAACCAGCCTTTACACAGAGAAATAATCAGTGTACATTTTGTAGCAGACCTAATCTCAGTTACTGATCACATTAACTGCTTCTGCTAATGCATCATGAGTGTTACCTTCTTGTGTCCGGTCCGCGGACTTGACGCACAGACTGGATATTTACTGTTGACGTGCTGCAGCATTGACGACGTGCTATTATGCTAAGCTAACTCCGTTTGACAACAGACACACTGCACTGTGTTTCTTTTCATTTTGACTTGAAGTGACCCCACACTTGGAATTCTTTCTGCCGTTTCTTCTTTAGACTCTCTTCTTTCTGCTCCTCTCTTTTCTCTTCCTGCATGATGTTGCAACCCGCACCGCACGTTTCCAGCCGCGCAGATGCAGAAGCAGGACGCGCGTTGCGCCACAGAAATGACGACCCGTGTCAAACACTGTGCGCTGTATAGTGGTCCGCATTTAAACGAATCCCCGAGGCACATAATTTGCCCCGAGGATTTTTTGTAATTGAATTACCCAATTATCCGAGGAATCGTTTCAGCCCTACTTCAGTTTACATTAAAAATACATTTGTAAGAGACAGTAAACTTGAATAACCTGTGAAAACTCTGTATATGCACGGAATAAATTTTGAATCTGAATTCTTGTTGAATTAAGAATTACCATTTGGATTTGAGTTTAAATATTGTCGTGGGGCTTTACATAATTCACCCACGGAACTGTTGAGGGTTGTTATAGGGTTCCACACGGACTGTTGTTGGTGTAACACTGTTCTCACAGATAAGAAAGAGAGATGTCTGATGATGAGTTTTTCTGCTGTAGAATTTCTCCAAAATAAATCCCCAGCAGCTGAAATTGACACACCGCCTCTGACTCCTGTCCTTCAGCACCACAAAATATACATTTTGGCATGACACCTAGTTGTGAGAGCTTTATCGTTCCCCTTGTTAGATGCTGTGGCAATTGTTTACGGATAACTGATTAGTTAAAAACCATCAGAAATGCTTGTTGTCGTGTCCACAGTCATTTTTGTCCTTGTTAACAGTTAGTTGGCAAATATTGTTTTCAACACACAGCAGTTTAAGATTCAAAAGCAGACAACATCAGATGTATTTTATTATTTCCCATGACACACTAAAACCTCATGTGCCCCTGTTTGCCACGGATCTTATTTCAGGCATTTATCCAAAACTAGTATTCTGAATCCTATTTACTCTGGAGGATTGGGAAGCAGAAGGCGCTACATGCTAACTCACTTCCATGTTTTTGACCTCATTCCTGCACTACTCTATAGCTTTCTACTCTCAATTATTATGTTTAAAATACCATGAAAATAGGTTTGTGTCATAAGATTGTTACAAGCCCCCATAAATATTGGGCTGTTTTAAGAACACATCTGGCAGACCTACAGAAAACCCTGAACATCTAAGTTTCTTAATTATTTGTTTGCTACAAAGTTTATTTATCAGCAATGATCCAAAACACAGTGAACAATTCCATAGACTTTTAGTAGGCTTGCAGTTCAGGGAACCAATGCTGAGTTCCATGTTGGCCTACAAAAATACATCATCCCTGCACCTCTCTGCATGTTAGCAAAAGTTTGCCTGAACACCAGTGTGTGAATTCAGCTTTAAGTGTGAAATTTACTTTAGACATATTTGTGATCTTTGAGCAGAACTGTACCCACTCTTTGCACAAGTACCAAAGTAATATTCATGATAGAATTAAAAATTCTAATCTGTTATGAATGACATCCTTGTTGTTCAAAGGTATGATATCAATGTTTTCAATTTTTTTTTTCTCAACTAGTATCCCTACCCCCCATACGTATTGGGCCAGTTTAAGAACACATCTGGCAGACCTACAGAAAACCTGACAGGACGTCTTCAGCTGGAGGCTCCGCTGAGAGAAACTTCTCAATGATTTTTTCCCTTTTTCTTGATTTAAACTTGTCTCAAAATGTGATTGATTACAACTGTACATCCTAATCTGAATCAGTAATCTTATGGGAAGGATTCATCTACTGATTTTTCTTGTTCAATTTAATCAATAAGCAGTTGGCATACAAAACTAACTACTGTCTCTCTCTTAAACACTAGAATCTTTACGTTGAAGTGTGCAGGTTTCAAGAAAAGCACCAGTTATCTGCAGTTGATTTTCAGCAGAATCAATCAATGAAATTTATGTCATTCATATGTGATGATACACATCGGGTACCAATTAACACACAGAGATCTGAGTGTGAATTAAATGGGGATACAGTGTCTGAAAATAAAGTTTGATGAGTGCTCTGTGTTCTTTATGTGGGCTAATGGGTTTTCTGCTGTGCCAGTTCAAGCAAAGGTAGATCGATGTAATGCTATGCTACCATACAATTTGTTACTGGTTCATAATAAAATTTCTGAAATGGCAAAATGAGCACAATTTGTGTTTCCTTTCATACAGCACAGATTGATGTATGTTTTAATAATTGTCACTCAAGCATTCATCATTCCAACTTGTGCAAAAAACCCATTTTAATGGTAATGAGAGCGCAGACCTCTGCCAAGCAGCTCAGTTATGACACCAGTTTTTCTGCTCCGATTGGACGGTCGAGTCTCTGCTAATGTCTGTCCATGTGGGAACCTCCTCTGCTGGAATTGCAAAGGAAGCTGGGAAATGTAGAAATGCAAATTTCCCCGTGTGGGACGAATAAAGGTTTATTCTATTCTATTCTATTCTAGTGACACAGGCTTGAAAAATGTTGACGTCAGTTTGCAAATAAACTACAATTCCCATAATGACGTACAGGAGACAAAACCCTCACAGCAGCCGAGGACAAATGAATGGGATTTGCCTTTATAAACGTCAGTGTTTTGTGTGACATCAATCTGGATCGGATCAGCAACAGAATGTAATGGCTTCTTCCTTAGACCAAACCACACCTCTAGTAAACCTTTATGTAAATCCATCCAGTAGTTTTCGCGTAATCTAGCTAACATACAGACAGACCCTTGTGGAAACATAACCTCTTTGATGGAGGTAATTATACCCACCTTTCAGAAAATGTGTAATTTAACGTTATTAAAATGTGTTTGAAAAATGTCCCCTGATGAATTTCTGTGGAGTGCAAGCCAGGGATAATAGAGCCATTCAAAGCCACACTAAAAGGGACACAAGACTTGACTTGGACTCACATTCCAAGACCTCAGATCTTGAACTTGTCCTGGACCCCAACATTGAGGCATGCCCAATCAGTAATTTCTGAGGGTCAGAGGCGGAGCTTGTCAACAGGCAAGGCAGGAAGCTGCTTGGGGCCCCAGGCCACTAGGGGGCCCCAAGGGCTGATGAATTTTACTCCACAGTAATGTCTTACAATGTAGCAACTGCAGTGACCTACCCCATTAACCCCATCAAACAACCAGTGGTCAAATTGCAATGACATCTTTGACAGATACCTCCTTAAAGGGGCCCCATACCTGTGGTAAAAACACACCACAGCTGTAGCTATTTTTGGCTAATTGTATTCTGGATTACCTGTATTGCTGTATTGCAATATGTGCTGTGTGTATTCAGATTATTTATGAATTTGTTTAACGCTTCTCAGAGGGGCCCCTTGGGAATTTTTGCCTGGGGCCTCAGCACATTCTAGAATTGCCACTGCTGAGGGTTTGCTAATTGTAGATAAAAGGTGACATTACTTCCTTTCCGTTACTGGTGTGCCACGTTAAGAGGAGCACTGCCTCTGACTCCTCCACCATAGATGTGCATGCGGTTGTTAAATGCTGTTCACCACCTTATAATTATGTCCATGATATGCAACTTTTGTCCAGTTTCTGTTCAACAGTTGTTTTACTTTCATATCTACTCCTACCACAATGTTTTACTGGTGTTACGGTTTAAATTGTGGCTATGTTAACTGATGGCAGCAGGTGTGATGAGTAGATACTTCTTTGTTTAGATTTCAGTTCGTAACTTATCTGATAATCTTGATCGAATCCTGTTACAGAGCATCTTCGTTGGTACTCTTTTTGGTTTCAACAATTGTTAGAACCATGGCAACCACACAACCATTGGCCATGGGTCACCAATCAACACAGTCACTTGTGAAAAAATAACACAAGGTCTCATCCAATTTGTTGTATTGTTGGAGTGTTTTTAATCAAGCTTTATAGTCGAGGAGTGGCAAAAAGTCTGTCTTTTTATGTAAATAGTCCAGTTAATTACAATTCAAGATGGCATCAGTTTAATCATGTCCGCTGTGACACTTGTGTGTGACGTTTCAGAACCAATACTTAATTTTACTTGTCCACACAAAAATTTGCACTTAGGGGTGGTTTCGAAAATATGTTTTCAGTGACCTAAAATGCCGTTATGTGAGGACAGAAGGCCAAAACGCACAGAAAACCTCAGCTTTCTGAGGCCTGATGCTGGCTTTTGTGTCAGGGGTTGTAATAACCCGGTGAGAATGAGGTGTGGACCCAAAAGCTCACAGAGGCAGTGAAACAGGTTTGAGGGTTTTTATTGTCCAGAGAGGTGAAAGATCCAACATCAAGTGACTGAGCTGAGGCAGAGTGTTAGGTTGGGCAGCAAAGCAGGGACACGAGGGAGGCACTGGGGAGAAACAAACAGACAGCAACAGTTAGTCGTGCACATGAACTATTCAAAGGAGAAAATCTCTCAAAGGGATAACTGATAATTCCACAGGTGAAATACCACTTAAGTCTGCGAATTCTCTCGCGCTGATCCTTCCTCAAGGAGATCCTTTTAAGCACTGGAAGATGACTCAGATGAGGAGCAGGAGTGCAGCACCAGAGCAGGCTGCTGCAGGTGTGAGTGCTGAGCTGATTGCACACACACACACACACACAGGAGGGAGGGGGGAGGAGAGGCTCACAGAGAGGATCATGACAGTACCCCCTCTCTAATGGACGCCTCCTGGCGTCCTTCCAGGCTTGCCGGGATGTGCTGTATAAAAATCATCAATCAGTGAGTTATCCAGAATGAGCTTACACGAGATCCATGACCGCTCTTCAGGTCCATAACCCTCCCAGTCAACCAGGTACTGGAAACCCCGTCCACGGGGCCTGACATCCAGAATTCTGGATACGGAGAATGCAGGGTGGTCATCGATGATCCGGGGGGGTGGTGGGGGGGATGGTCGGAGGGCTGAGGTCGCTAGAGGAGACAGGCTTGAGAAGGGACACATGAAAGGTGGGGTGGATCCTGAGAGATGCTGGCAATTGTAATTTCACTGAAGATGGATTAATGATCTTGATGATGGAGAATGGTCCAATAAATCGGGGTGATAGTTTACGTGAGTCCACCTGAAGAGGCAGGTCTCTAGAAGAGAGCCATACCCTGTCTCCCACCTTATACTCTGGAGCTGGGGTGCGATGCATGTCAGCGATTCGCTTGTTGCGGTCCGCTGAGCAAGTGAGCGCCGCCCTGGCGTTCCTCCACACCTCTTTGATCCTCCGAAGATGTTCCCTCACCGATGGAACGGCCACAGTATGCTCCTGTCCTGCAAACAGGGGAGGCTGGAAACCGTTACAGATCATAAAAGGAGACATACCTGTGGCCGAGCTGGTGAGGGAGTTGTGGGCATATTCCACCCAGGGGAGGAAGGAGCTCCAGGACGTGGGTTGTTGGGCTGCTACACAACGCAGAGCCGTCTCCAGGCTCTGATTTGCCCGCTCTGTCTGGCTGTTGGTCTGAGGGCGATATCCAGATGAGAGGCTGGCTGCTGCGCACACCGCCTTGCAGAATTCCTTCCACACTAGAGAGGTAAACTGGGGACCTCTGTCGGAGACAATGTCAACTGGGATACCATGAAGCTTAAACACATGGAGGACGAGTAGGTTAGCAGTCTCGAGAGCAGAAGGTAGCTTAGTAAGGGGCACGTAGTGAACAGCCTTCGAGAAACGATCAATAATAGTCAAAATAACTGTGTTACCTTCAGAAGGGGGTAAACTGGTGACGAAGTCCACTGCAATGTGTGACCAAGGACGACTGGGAATGGGTAGAGGGCGCAGCAGACCAGCAGGGGGCTGGTTGGAGGTTTTCCCCTGGGCACAGAGAGCAGGCGGAGACAAACTCGCGGGCATCCCTCCCCAGGGTGGGCCACCAAAAGTGCTCTTGGAGAAACTGAATAGTCCTGGAGATACCCGGGTGGCAGGTAAGCTTAGAGGTGTGAGCCCACTGGAGGACTTGAGAACGAGCGGCATCCGGGACAGAGAGCCGATGAGGGGGTCCAGTCCTGGGGTCCGGTTGATCCTTCTGAGCCTCCTGAACAATCTGCTCTATCTCCCAGCGGGCGGTTCCCATGAAACAGGAGGAGGGTACAATGGGGTCTAGGTCAGCAGAGCCGGTGCGGGGAGTGTGCTGACGGGAGAGGGCGTCCGGTTTAATGTTGCGGGATCCGGGTCGATAGGTGAGGTGATAGTTGAATCTGCTGAGGAAAAGGGCCCACCGGGCCTGACGGGGATTGAGCCTCTTGGCTGTGCGGAGGTAAGCCAGGTTCTTATGGTCGGTCCAGATGGTGAATGGAGTCGCTGTCCCCTCCAGCCAGTGCCTCTACTCCTGCAATGCCCACACTACTGCCAAAAGCTCACGATTACCGATGTCATAGTTCCTTTCAGATGCTGACAGCCGACGGGAAAAGAAAGCACAGGGATGCACCTTTTGAGTCTCCGGGTGACGCTGAGACAACACAGCTCCAGCTCCTGTTTCAGAGGCATCAACCTCGACTATGAAAGGGAGAGAGGGGTCAGGGTGTTTGAGTACAGGGGCACTAGTAAACAGTTCTTTCAAACGGGAGAAAGCAGCGGCTGCTGCCGGAGTCCAGATGAAGGAGGTTTTGATAGACGTGAGACTTGTGAGGGGACTGGCTACTTTACTGTAATCCTTGATGAAGCGTCGATAAAAGTTCGCGAAGCCCAGGAAGCGTTGCAGTTCCTTGTGGGTGGTGGGAGTGGGCCAGTTAGCTACTGCCTGTGTTTTGGCTGGGTCTGCTTGGAGCTGTCCTTTGGCGATGATGTAACCAAGGAAGTGTACAGAGGTGGCATGGAATTCACATTTTTCTGGTTTGACAAACAACCTGTTTTCGAGGAGACGTTGGAGGACTTGACGCACATGCTGATGGTGTTCTTGCAGGGATTTGGAGAAAATGAGGATATCGTCCAGATACACAAACACAAATCTGTTGAGCATGTCTCTGACAATGTCGTTAATGAGGGTCTGGAAGACTGCGGGGGCATTGGTGAGTCCAAAGGGCATCACTAAATACTCAAAGTGTCCTAGAGGGGTGTTGAAGGCGGTCTTCCACTCGTCGCCTTCCTTGATACGAACCAGATGGTAAGCGTTGCGAAGATCTAGTTTGGAGAAGACCTGAGCTTCACAGAGGGGTTCAAATGAGGGGTCAATGAGAGGAAGAGGTGACTTGTCTTTAACTGTTATCTCATTTAGCCCACGGTAGTCTATGCACGGTCGGAGGGAGGAGTCCTTCTTTGTCACAAAGAAGAAGCCAGCAGCCACAGGAGAGGAGGATGGTCAGCCCGGAGGCTAAGGAATCTTTAAGGTAGGCCTCCATGGCCTCTTTTTCTGGGCGGGACAGGTTATACAATCTGCTGGTGGGTAAGGGGGCCCCGGGGAGTAGCTCAATGGCACAGTCATAAGGTCTATGGGGGGGAAGGGAGAGTGCCTGGTCCTTACTAAACACCGGGGCAAGGTCGTGGTACACTAGGGGGACACAGCTGAGATCTGGTGGGGGAACAGGTGCACGGGGAACCCCAGTGGCTGGAATAGCTGAATGGAGACAGAGAGAGTGACAGTGTGTGCTCCAACCTATGATGTTGAGATTGGTCCAATCAATAGTGGGGTTGTGCTTTCTAAGCCAAGGGAAGCCAAGAACCACTGGTGAAACAGGGGAGGGAATGATAAATAACTGAATGGTCTCATGATGGTTACCTGAAATAATAAGAGTGAAGGGAGCTGTCTGGTGAGTGACATGAGCGATCAAACGCCCATCCAGGGCTGTAACCTTCTTGGGTGAAGACAGGGGCTTGAAGGGGATTTGAAGTTGACGAGCCAATCCTTCGTGGATGAAGTGGTCATCGGCACCTGAATCTATGAGAACAGATACTGGGAAGCTCTGAGGTTGCCACATTATGGTTGAGGGAACAGCCATGCGAAGAGGAGAGCCAGGGGGGGATGATGTCTGGCTCACCAGTTTGCTCTCACTCACTGGTGAGCCCAGTCTTTTAATGTAGCTGGGCAGGAACGAATAAAATGTCCAGGTTGCCCACAATAAAGGCACAGTCTTTTCTCCATTCTTCTCTGTCGCTCTTGAGGGTGCAGCCGAGCCCGACCCAACTGCATGGGCTCCTCTTGAGACTCAACCAGTGGCTGGGAAGCTGGTGGGGACTCTGAAACAGGGGAAACTGGCCCTGAAGGTAACGCTGTTATAGGAAACCTCTCTACTCTCTCTCTAGCTCTCTCCCTCAGCCTATTATCTAGCCTGATGGAAAGAGAAATCAACTCCTCAAGAGAGGAGGGCTCGTCCCTGGAGGCTAATTCATCCTTGAGCTGCTCTGATAACCCCTTAGCATAGATCCCCATAAGTGCTGCTTCATCCCACCCACACTCATTAGCAAGAATCCTAAATTCAATCGAATAAGAAGCAGCTGACAGAGAACCCTGAGACAAAGACAGGAGACGCCGAGAGGCCTCACCCCCCTTAACAGGGTGATCAAAAACTTTTTGTAACTCCTGAGAAAACAACTCAAAAGAATTCAACACAGGGGAGGCGCTGTGCCATAGCGCAGTAGCCCATTTAGCAGCTTTACCTCTCAACAGATTAAACATAAAAGCTATCTTAGCTCTGTCACTTGGGTAACTAGAAGGCTGAAGGTCAAAAACTAAGTTACAATTTAAAATAAACTGACCACAGGAACCTAAATTACCTGAATACAGCTCAGGAACCGGCACAAAGGGCTCTTTAATGGGGACAGGAGTCTGGGACAGAGTGGCTGTCTCAGGGGAAAGACTCACAGGAGCTTGAGGTGAAGACTGCACTTGAGAAGCCAGGAGAGAGAGTTGTTGAGTTAATTCATTGAGTGACTCCATGATACCATGCAACATCGTGTCGTGTCTTCCAACGAGGATACCTTGATTTGTGATAGCCTCCTTTACTTCGTCCGGTGTTGCTGGGTCCATGATGGCGAGAGAATTCTGTCAGGGGTTGTAATAACCCGGTGAGAATGAGGTGTGGACCCAAAAGCTCACAGAGGCAGTGAAACAGGTTTGAGGGTTTTTATTGTCCAGAGAGGTGAAAGATCCAACATCAAGTGACTGAGCTGAGGCAGAGTGTTAGGTTGGGCAGCAAAGCAGGGACACGAGGGAGGCACTGGGGAGAAACAAACAGACAGCAACAGTTAGTCGTGCACATGAACTATTCAAAGGAGAAAATCTCTCAAAGGGATAACTGATAATTCCACAGGTGAAATACCACTTAAGTCTGCGAATTCTCTCGCGCTGATCCTTCCTCAAGGAGATCCTTTTAAGCACTGGAAGATGACTCAGATGAGGAGCAGGAGTGCAGCACCAGAGCAGGCTGCTGCAGGTGTGAGTGCTGAGCTGATTGCACACACACACAGGAGGGAGGGGGGAGGAGAGGCTCACAGAGAGGATCATGACATTTTGACTTTCACTGATTACAATTAAGCTTAAAAAGTCATGAAATCATGAACAACAGTTCCATGAACTTTGGTTTGCCAAAGACCTTATTATCAGCAATGATCCAAGTGAAAATTCCCAAAGGCTGTGTTTGAGAGAAAGATGGGGTGGAGACAGTGACTTGAGAGAGTAAAAAAATACTGCCATGTTCAGCGAACAGCAAAAAAAAGTGTACTCTGAGAGTAAAATGCAGCTCAATGCAATAAGGGAGAGCTGGGACAAATCTAACAAGGGAGCAGTTTTAACATTCTCAATTCCTCCAATAAGAAGCAAGCAAGAGTGTTGACAGGGAAATATCTATAGTAACACCCAAGTACTTAACAGCATCCAGACATATGTTTAGGTGACAGGTTTGTTATTGACCATGTTACTTTGATTTTTCCAGCCTGATGTGTGAACTTACCTTTACAATTCACTATGCAACATTATCTATTTCAGCCATTTTCAGTTTTGAAAACATGAGGACTTGACAGACTTGCAATGGTCCCAGACTTGTAATAACTGACTAATGCCATCTCTAAAATATTCAACCTCCCCCTCAGCCTTTTGTTTCATCAGCCTACAGCCGACTCCAGTGGTGGAAAAACATTCCTGTTTGGAACGGGAGTCCAAACTTCTGTCACTGAAGTCCAATATAAGAAAAAGGAGGGAAAACTGAGCAAGGAGCGAGACCAGAGTAAAGATTTGACCTGCTTCAACACATTGGCGAGAACTTCGAGAAACAACAAACTGAAGTCAGATGCCGACCCAGTTATGTGCCGTAAAAAGTCATTTTTGTCATTTCATTTGTGCTGTTGATGTTTTATTCTTTCATTGTGCTTTTTATGAAAAATCAATTCGGCCTCTCTCAACAGCAATATGGCACACAATGTTGACACACAGCTGAGCATAAGCTACACCATTCCTGTTACCTGCGTGTTCACCACACATGCTAACGTTATGAGTGAGAATCTCTGATTTAGTGCCCAGTAATATTATTATCAATAGTGTAGCAGTTATGCAGACTGTTATATAGTTCAGAGGTTGTTGACTAACAATCCGATGGTCTAAAGCCAAGTCAGCCCATTTCGCATTAGTCTTTAATACTGGAGCTGATAACACAGAGAACTTGCAGACCCGGTGTATCCGACAATGATATATTCTGTACAGTTCACTGCAGCACTGGCCTCAGTATTTATTTCAGATGTAAGTCAAGATGATCAGCCTCAACTCCTCCTGACAGGACAAGCCCACCACCACTACTGGAGTCAGACAACAGCAGGTATGTTTTCTGAAATGTCTGCAGAGCTGAAATTTACTTATTACAGTTTCACTAATCATTTTAACTAATTAGCCTTTGTGTACTTGTTCTACTCGAAAAGGTAAATTCATTTCTGTGGGAAGAATATGTTTTGTATTCACTGTTAATTTGGTCAAATGCAAAGTGCTTACACAAAACTATGACTCACACAGTGTATAAAATGTATTTCTACTGATATCTCTGCTATACATTTTATAGAAGAACAAAGTGACCCTAAATTCTCTTGTTTGGGTGAATTTATTATTTACTCTACTCTTCTGTACTAAAATAACAAACAGGTTTACTCCTTATAATCATTCTAATCTTTAAACACCAGAAAGTGTACTTAAAATACTTGGTACTTTGACTACATTTTATTTGAAAAACTTGCTCTTTTTTGAAAGAATCATACAGAGCTACTTTTCTTGAGTAAAACATAAACGTTTCTGTACTTTTCACATTATTTTTCTATTTGCTTTATTAGCTGCCCTACAGTCAGAAGAGATGGGATTTATGGCTCTTTGAAGGGATCCAGATCTTGAGGAGCCGTTCCTTTCAAAGAGCCATTCAAAAGACTGGCTCGTTCGCGAACGTCAGATCTCTAGGGAGCGTCAGGCGACGTTGGTGACAGACAGAATAGTGGCCTGGCACCTTACACTACCTGATGTGGAGGCAGAACAAGCAGATTCAGTGGAGGTGGAGGGGCTTATAGACAGGTCACTCTTAATAGTGCCAGAGTCAGTCTGTCCTTGTCAGACATCTGACATTACTACTGTCTTTGGTTACTGAGTTTTCATGTGGTGGTGTGGATTATACGTTGACCCAGATAGAAAGACATACATGTTTTTTTTTTTTTCAAATGTTGCACTACGCTGAACCTTGCCTTTTGTCCCCAGAGAAATGCAAATGTTGCTAAGTTTCTGAATCTGGTTCATTCTGTGGGTGTTTTTCAGTCGTTATCTCCCCGTCATTATAGAGCTGTAAATACTGGATCCAGTCCAGGAAGTCAGACTCAGGCGGCGCTGGGCACTCACTACTTTCTGTCTTCCTCCTCCTGATAGTGCAGCGACAATTGTCTTCAGTCAGTCGGGCGGCGCTAAATAATATCTCCTCCCCATAGTCTGCTGCGCAATGCACATGTGTATAACAACTCAAATCCTGAGATGTCATTAGTTGTTCACATGGCCGTTCACAAGGCCATGCGCCTTGAGCAACTCATCATGCAACGTGGGCAGTTTGAATGGAATGCAAACGAACGGCTCAGTCACAACCCTGAATTGGTTCTCATCGTTCACTTAAAAGAGCCGGTCAAAAGATTTGACTCATTCCCAAATGTCACATCTCTAACAATCAGATTGTCAAAACTGCAAACTAATTGGGTGTGAATGTAACAACTGCAGTAAAATTAGCATTTCTCCGTCAAGGCATCAATGGTACTACAACGCATAAAGTCCCAGAGCTGAAGTTTGTACACCTTGAAAGAGACAAAAGAATATGTTTACATCTAAGAGCTTCAGGAAGCCATTGTTCTAATGAGGATTTAAAGTGGACCAGGCCCTCCAATAACCCCAAACACCTGGGTCTGCCTACTGCCAGTTCTCTTATTTCCACGTGGGCTTTTTCTCTATATACTGCAATAAATTATAGGATATTCTTGGCAGTTTTATTTTGCACATTAGAAAACACTAACGTATCGACACATTAGATTGCTTTTTCAGTTGTGTATATCCTGCAGATTTGCAATGAATAAAACAATTATCCATGCTTCTATAACTTAAATACTACTGCATGTCTAAGTGCTAAGTTTATTTCTATTTGCAGTTGTACTTGGATTAGTGCTGGCATTTTTAATATCTGCCCATTTGATCTTCATCTCTATAGTATTGTTATAGCTTTGCATTCAGTCTTATCACCTGGGTTTTTTTCCATATTTTACACTAGATCATAGGGGGATTTTCAGTGTGTTTATTCTATTTGCTAATGACTTTTAATATTCAGTAAATATAATAACAAATATTCAAATAACATGCCATTGAAGGTAACAGCCTATATTGTCTTTGCCTTGTGCTTGGGCCAATGCAATTTGTTCATGAACTATTGAGGATGCAGGATTTAAAGTGTTTGTGAGAGCCAAAATATATTTATTGAGGTTTTGTTTTGATAAGTATGTAACCCCCCGGGGATTGACACTTGGGTGTGGTTTCATTGTGTTTGGTGGGTTATTTTGAAACACAGGTGTAGACAGAGAGAATGGGGTTTTGAGTGAGCTCTGATAATTATCTGTTGACCAATTCACGCATCTTTCTACCGTCATTTCATCAAATCACATTTCATTTGAATGCAATGGTTTGGACCTAGATACATACAACAGACTGTAAGTTTTCTTCTTTATTGAATAATAAATTATCTTTAAAGACCAAAGTGGACTGAATGAGCTGATGAACGACTCACAGATGCAAGTGCACTTAAAACTCCCAGCTGCCCTTTTATTTTGAAGGAAAGCAGTGAAAGCAGTGAAAGCAGCAAACAGTGTCTGGGCTTTTTGAGTGGGGGTGCTCAAGGCCTATGACAGTAGTAAACATGACTGTCAATAAAGCCCCTCACAATTTTTTCCCTGAATGGAGATATTTGGGGCAGATGCTAGCCAATGAGCAGTCCATAGTGCCACAGAATTAACCGGCTTTTGGGTTAAAACTACACAAAAAAATACATCGGCTCACAGTTAGATTCCTTAGAGTGTTTAACTCTTCCTCGACAAAGCTTCTATGTTGAGAAATTTTGGTCGTTGCATTGTAGGGGTTAAATACCCATCTGCCATCAGATAGTCAGGTCATCAAAAGAAACAACAGACACTAAAAATGAGTGATTTTGACTCAAGTGGTGACAACATACCGTTAGTTGGGGGTACGAGAGATTATATTTATTAACCGGAGTACACAAAGGAAGAACTTTTGCTGATAAAGGCACAAATAAAGAGGAATTGAAAAGAAACCGAGCTGGACAAATCACAAGTTACCTAGTGGTGCAGATGCATGAACTGCTCATATGCATGGACCTAGAATGCCTATTGCTGTCATGAGTGGGACTTAGTAACACCACTTCTTCTGGACCTTTCATTTAAACTCTTTAATTTCGATAAGCCCCAGCACATAACTGCTGTCATGTGTTTTAGTCCTGATAGATAAAACAGGCCCTTTAAATACCCAGGACCCACATCATATGACAAAATCTGGTG
Organism: Cetoscarus ocellatus; assembly: GCA_037902135.1. Taxonomy (NCBI): domain Eukaryota; kingdom Metazoa; phylum Chordata; class Actinopteri; order Labriformes; family Labridae; genus Cetoscarus; species Cetoscarus ocellatus. The sequence goes on from JBAMNC010000219.1 coordinate 1,396,993, forward strand.
AATAAAAGTTGAATATTGACCATTTCTTTTGCCTGTTTTACGTCTGTAATGCTCTACTTACCGCTACCTGATCTGTACTCTGACCTGAACAGCTGATAAGGAGAGAGCAGCAGTGCATTGCTGGCGGAAGGACACGTAGCCCATATGTTTCATCACAAATTCAAGGGGCTTTGTCAAGGAAAAGTGAAACACTGTAAAGAATCTAACTGTAGCATCTATTCAAGCCAACGTCATATTTCATTGAGTTTTACCCTACAAGTGGGTTAATTGTGAGGCTTTCAGTGGCTCATTCATTGACCACTATATATCGGCAAGCATCTGCCCCTTGATATCGCCCATTAGCAACAAAGCTCCCAAGTTGCTTTAGTGGCAATCATAACTACCTTCAACAAGGAGGTTATGTTTTAACCTGCATTTGTGTATTTGTTTGTCTGTCAGCAAGGTAATGCAAACTACTGGACTGATTTTACTGTAATTGCCCAACTTAAAAGTGATTAGTTGAGATTTTGGTGATGATCTGGAAAATTGCCATGAGGGAACGATTGTTTTTCGCTAAATAACTGTCAAACTAATAATATTATGAATACGATTCCAAGTGCTAGGGTATTATATTTTGAAGATTACTTCATCCTATCACTATTGCTTCTAGGAGTAACAGCAATATGTGAGCTAGCTTGGCAGAGGTTTGTGCGCTCTTAAATTACTAGTGCCATGGGCCTCAAGCAAGACCACTTGAAAAAGCCGAACTATACCTTTAAAAGGAAGGTGTAATGTACGAAAGTGATGCTACATGAACCTTTTCGAACTCCACAGGAAAACACATTCAGATCTGTTCTGAATCTCAATGTAGTCCTGCTCGAGCTTTGTTCACACATACATACACACACACGCACACACACCGAAACACAGACACACAATATGAAAGTCATACGGTCTGATGTGTCTTCTCTCGGTGCTCATCACTGGCTCATGTTTTACCTCTATGGCTTACTGTTTGTCCCTGATCTTCAACATTTTAGTGGAAGTGTGGATTCCCGTAAAGGTTTGTAAAACAAAAGATTTCATTCTCCGACTCAAGAGGGCCCTGCATGGCCCAGAGGTGAAAGCTGCTCCTTTGAACATCTAAATCCCCGCACAGCGTCAGACTTCCCTTCGTTATTCACTGGTGGATGCTCCCTCTCCGTGTTTCCGTGTGTGTGCCATCTCTCTGGAAAGGCTCCAGCTGACCGAGCAGAGGGAGCTTTCAGCTGTAAGATAATCTCATTGAGATCATCAAGCTCCAGTTAATTGAACTTTTATATGATATCTTTGTAGGGGCTCATGGTGAACATACTGTTTTGATAAAGAATTCATCAGGCAGAGACAGGGAGCCAGACTTAATGAGCCCTTCCCTGGATTTGAAGATGAGAGACATGAAACAAACAGCCTGCTCTCAGCCCAAATGTCTGCTGCCCTCTCCTGCCTGAACACACACACACCACATCCACACACACACCTCCCATAGGGCTGCCATACAGTATGAAGCATGGAGAAGAGCTGCAGTGTCAAAGTGTCTTATGATTTTCTGTAATTATGTATTTAATGATGTCAGACTGTGAGAACAGTGCTGTTTGCTTGGACAGGTTTTATTTTTATTGGACAAACAGTGACGGCAGTTGCCTTTGAAAACACATATTAATTAATCTGCTAAGGCTGAAAGTCGCATGTAGGATGTTAAATCCTGTAACACAAGATCTTTACATGAGAAAACACTTTTTGCCATCTTGGTGCAGTAATAATAATTTAAAAAAAAAAAAAAAAAAAAAAGCTAAATGAAAGACATCATTCACAGTAGCTTTCCTCAGTTAGAATCTGAGATTTAAACACAGTTTTCTTTCATCCCAGATTCAAACTACTTAGACGATGAGAGATTAGGCTTTTAATTGGTTTAGCAGATAAGGTCACAAAAGTCCTATTCTCACTTTTCTTCACTGGCTTTTTGTCCATTTTAGAATTGATTTATATATTGTACCGATTTCTTGAAAAAGCCCTTACAGGTCAGGCCTGTGATAATTTAACAGCATCAGATCCTCAGGTGGGGTCTTCTTGCTGCTCCAAAGTGGAGACTGAAAGAGAAATTTTGGTCTTTTTAAAGTTAGGTTGTAGCAGATACTTGACAATAATCAGTTAAGTTGCTGAAGGAGTTTCCAGCAGTACTGTACCTTTAAGAAAAGCGAGCTGAGACTACTGGTAAGGTATACTACTGTTGGCAGGTACAGATATTTCATACAATTGAGTAAGAGTTGACATAAAAACAATCCACAACACTATATTGGGTCAAATCTATGATTGTGTAAAACATTTAGAGCATTTTATTTTTCTTCAAGGAAGCCTCTATATTTGGCACTAAATTCCTGGAGATGTTCAGAGTTAATTTAATAAAGTGTAAGCTTTCTGATTTTTGTGCTTGGCTAGCATTGACAGAGTTGCACAAAATTAGCACAAAAAGTAAGGAAATTAGTGTTTGGTAGATTATTTCTTTGTGATAACGATGCTTCTATGTCTAACAATCCTATACATCCATGCAAAATCTGCTACATTTTATCTGCCAGTGCTCAACAGCTTATTCGGCAGTTTTCTTTAGTAGGGTGTTGTTTGGTGGATTGGATGATTGAAAATTGAAGAAACAGAACATACTGGCAGTTCAACAATTTAATGATTTACCAATCAGGAGCTTCAGTAGCATGTGAAAGAACCACACAGACACAACAGCCTGGCACCTCCTCCTCATGCTGGTCATCGGATGGTGTGATCTGAAACTGATGTACCTTGACCTTGGAGTTCACCTCTGATCTTTTTGGAGGTTGTTCTGGGCTCTTTGGTTACCATTCGTATTATTCTTTTCTTTAAGTTGTCATCAATTTTCCTCTTGTGGCCACGTCCAGGGAGGGTTGCTACAGTCCCGTAGACCTTAAACCTCTGAATGATATGTGCAACTGTAGTCATAGGAACATCAAGCTGCTTGAAGATGGTCTTATAGTCTTTACCTTTAACATGCTTGTCTATAATTTTCTTTCTAATTTTCTGAGACAACTTTCTCCTTAGCTTTCTGTGGCCCATGTTCAGTGTGGTACACACCACAATACCAAGCAGCACAGAGACTACTTTTCAGTCTTTAAATAGGCAGACTGACTGATTATAAGTTTTCTCCTGCCTGAACACACACACACCACATCCACACACACACCTGCCATAGGGCTGCCATACAGTATGAAGCATGGAGAAGAGCTGCAGTGCCAAAGTGTGTGTTTGTGTGTATGTGTGTGTGTTGGGGGCATCTGCATCGTCACTTACCAGTATCTGAAACTCCTCAAACTCTGGTTGTAGCCCAAGTTGCATGGAGAGTAGCCTACATATAGCAACTCTGGTCTGTTGTGTAAATCCCTGAGTTCCTTAAGTATAGAAAGGGCTCTGGTCTCATAGGGCTGCCAGGAGGCCTGCCATGTCAGGCCTGTTCCAGCTGTTGTTGGGGACACATCCTCTGGAACCTGAACATGTGGAGGGATGTTTGTTTATTGATCTGTCCAGATTCTCCCCACAGCAGTTGGATCAAAGGGTCAAAATGTGGAGAGGATGCAGAGAACATGAGCTGATTGCTGCACCAATAGAGCAACATCTTTTTTATGAAGAAAGTGTGATGGTGTGGCGCAGCATGTCCCTCATTGGAAAACCCAGGCTTGTTATCATTGGAGGCAATCTCAGTGCAGAAGCATATCAAGATTAGATTCTGCAGCAAGTGGCAACTTCATATCCCCACAGTCTGAGATCTGTCCTTCAAGATGACAGCGTTTGCCCCCACAGAGGCAGGTTTATCAGAGACTACCTCCAAAATTTGGGAATGGAGAGGATGGAAAGGCCTTCCAGCAGTCCTGACCTCAACCTCATTGAACACTTGTGGTCTCAGCTTGGGTTAGCTGACTTATGCTGGTTGATGAATGGGATGCCATCCCACAGGAGTGTGTGACCAGGCTGGTGACCAGCATGAGGAGGAGTTGTCAGGCTGTTGTGTCTGTGTACGGTTCTTTCACATGCTACTGAAGCTCCTGATTGGTAAATCATTAAATTGTTGAACTGCCAGTATGTTCTGTTTCTTCAAACTTCAATCATCCAATATACCAAACAACACCCTTTGATTTATTTAAGATAAGCATCGTTACAACAAAGAAATGATCTACCAAACACAAATTTCCTTACTTTCTGTGTTAATTTTGTGCAACTCTGTCAATGCTAGCCAAGCACAAAAATCAGAAAGCTTACACTTTATTAAATTAACTCTGAACATCTCCAGGAATTTAGTGCCAAATATAGAGGCTTCCTGGAAGAAAAATTAAATGCTCTAAATGTTTTTACACAAATTATAGATTTGACCCAATATAGTTTTGTGGATTGTTTTTATGTCAACTCTTACACAGTTATATGAAATAACTGTACCTGCCAACAGTAGTATACCCAATATTGTCACTTCCGGGCGCTGGGGGACGGCAGCCTGTTGCAGCAGCTCCGACACAATGTTCTTATTTTGTGTATTTTTTCTCCCCTTGTTGTTCTTTATCTTATTTATTTTTTGGTTTAAGCTACCATTAATACTGCAACGTTTTAGTTGTGGTACTTCTGGCGGAGTTCTGTCGTTCCTTTTGGACTTTTCTTTTGTTTACGATGCTCACCTACACACGTGAGGAACTCCTGCAGCACCGTAATGGAGCCGGTTGCCCCTCTGCACGTATACCTGAGGAGATATGGAGGGCGACGCGCAGAGGGAAGAAAGCCGGCTCCAAAGTCAGAGAGAGGATCGAGAGGGACAGGAGATTTAAACCTTTCCTTCCATCAATCATTATGGGGAACGTGAGGTCACTCGCCAACAAGACTGACGAGCTGACGGCGTTAGTGAACAGCCAGCGGATCTACAGGGAGAGCAGCCTGCTTGTCTTCACGGAGACATGGCTGCAGGGGACAACACCGGACAGTGTGATCGACCTGACCGGCTTCACGCTGGTCAGAGCGGACCGAGGGACACAGAGCGGTAAGAAGAGAGGAGGGGGACTTGCTGTCTTTGTGAACTCTAAATGGTGTTGTCCCGGACATGTGACTGTGAAGGAGACTGTCTGCACCCCTGATGTGGAACTTTTAGCGGTGGGATTACGTCCGTATTACCTGCCGCGGGAGTTTTCACACGCCATTGCTGTTGTTGTTTACATCCCGCCGTCAGCTGCAGTGGCCAGCGCCTGTGACGTCATCCACGCTGTGATCGCGGGACTCCAAACCCAGCACCCCAGCACCCTCATACTGATCAGTGGGGACTTTAATCATGTCTCTCTCTCTCCTGTCCTGACGAACTTTACACAATATGTGGACTGTGCTACAAGAGGGAATAAAATCCTGGACCTCCTGTATGCCAACGCGAAGGGAGCATACAGCTCTTCTTCTCTCCCTCCTCTGGGGGAATCAGACCACAACCTGATTTACCTTGATACCACCTACAGGCCGCTGGTGGAACAACAGGCGGCCACCATCAGGACTGTCAAGGTTTGGTCTAAGGACACAGAGGAGGCGCTGCAGGAGTGCTTCAATGTCACAGACTGGGATCTTTTTAAAGAGGACTATGGTGATGACATTGAAGGTCTCTCTCATTGCATCACAGACTACATCCGTTTCTGTGAGGACAACATTGTCCAAACAAAAAAGATCCGCTGCTTCCCAAACAATAAACCCTGGATTAATAAGCACATTAAAGGCCTCAACAAGAAGAAGAGGGCCTTCATGTCTAAGGATCGGGACGGGCTCAGGGCTGTCCAGAAGGAGCTGAAGAGGAAGCTGAAAGAGGCCAAGAACAGCTACAGGGAGAAGATTGAGGCCAAGATGGGGCAGGAAAACTCCAGAGAGCTGTGGTGTGGGATGAAACGGATGACAGGCTTCAACAGACCTGCACCCAGAGCTGAGGGAGACCCAGAGTTTGCTTCTGAGCTGAACCTATTCTTCAATAGGTTTTGACACAACCCCCACCCCGGTGAGCTCAGAGAATGGATCTGGGTCTTCAACCCCCACCCCAGCCCCCACTCACAACTCTGCAGGAGACTCTGCCCCCCTCCCTGGCACATCTTCATCCCCCTCCCCTGGCTTGCAAGTGGCTCCAACAGACAGCCCCTCCTCTCCCCCCAACCTACCCCCCCGGGACACCAGCCGCACCCAGCACCCCTCCCTCTCTCCCTGCCTCACACTCACGTCCAGCCAGGTACAGAGGGAGCTCTCCAAACTCCGCACCAACAAAGCCAGTGGGCCAGACAACATCAGCCCCAGGGTCCTCAGGGTGTGTGCCGGGCAGCTCGCTGGGGTCTTTCAGCACCTCTTTAACCTCTCCCTGAGGTTGATGAAGGTGTCCGAACTGTGGAAGACCTCCTGCATCGTCCCGGTACCAAAAAAAGGACGTCCCAGCGCTCTCAATGACTACAGACCTGTGGCACTGACGTCACATGTCATGAAGACCTTTGAGAGGCTGGTTCTTCAGCACCTGAGGACTCTGCTCTCTGCTTTCCAGGATCCTCTGCAGTTTGCATACCAGCAGCATGGAGGATGCCATCATCTTCCTCACCCACAGGGCCCTGTCACACCTGGAGAGACCAGGGGGCACTGTGAGAGTCATGTTCTTTGACTTCTCTAGTGCCTTCAACACCATCAGGCCCTGCCTCCTGGGGGAAAAGCTGCTGGACATGCAACTGCACCCCGACACCACAGCCTGGATACTGGACTACCTCACAGGCTGGCCGCAGTACGTCAGGGTGAATGGCTGTGCCTCTGAGGTGGTCACGAGCAACACCGGAGTGCCCCAAGGAACTGTTCTGGCGCCCTTCCTCTTCACCCTCTTCACTTCAGACTTCCGGTTCAACTCTGGTTCCTGTCACGTCCAGAAGTTTTCCGATGACTCCTCCATTGTTGGATGTATCACCGACGACAACGAGGGGGAGTACAGAGGACTGATCGAGAGCTTCGTCACATGGTGTGACAGCAACAACCTGAAGCTCAACATCAGTAAGACCAAGGAGGTGGTGGTGGACTACCGGAGGAGCAGGAGGTCCCCTGCCCCCATCATCATCCAGGGGGAGGAAGTGGAGAGGGTGGACTCGTACCGGTACCTTGGGGTCCACATTAACGATAAACTGGACTGGTCACACAACACAGATGCCCTCTTCAGGAAAGGACAGAGCAGGCTGTTCTTCCTGAGGAGACTCAGGTCGTTTGGCGTCTGCAGCAGGCTCCTGAAGACCTTCTACCAGTCTGTGGTGGCCAGCACACTCTTCTTTGCTGTAGTGTGCTGGTGGGGTGGCATCAAGACTGGTGAGGTCAACAGGCTCAACAAACTGGTGAAGAAGCACCGTTCTGTGGTGGGCCTTCAATTTGACACTCTACAGACTGTGGCTGAGAGGAGGATCAAGGACAAAATCATGTCGATCCTGGACAACCCCTCTCACCCCCTCCATGACGAGCTGTGGGACATGGGAAGCTCCTTCAGCCAACGCATCATCCCCCCCAGAAGCAGAACTGAGCGCTTCAGGCGCTCCTTTGTGCCCACTGCCATCAGACTTTACAACAGCAGCGGAGGCCACAGTCTGTCACTGCACTGACCCCCCCCCCCCCCCCCCCCCCCCCGAAACAGCAATGGATGTACTCAAGCAATATGACACTGGACTGCACTTTAATAGATCTATAGTAATCCTCCATATGCTCCAAACCACCTCTATCCATACTGTACTGTTACTGACTCATATCCCTGATCATGGTTCATTACTCTAGCTAAATAATTTGCACTGTTACTGTGTGGTCAGTAAGTGCTGCTACATTTCACATTGTCACTTTAATATCACTGTCACTTTATTTTTATCTTTACTGCACTGCACAGGAGGCTCAGCTGTTTTGTACTGTGTTAAATTATTATTTTAGTATGTTAGTTAATTTGATAATTGAACGCCACTTACTCTGTTAATTTAGTGCTTAGTATGTTAGTTAATTTTGATAATTGTAAATATCTTCTATTCTTTGATCTATGTCTTATGCATGCTACTATCCCTGTACTTGCCCTGTACTGCTGCAATACCAGAATTTCCCCTTTGGGGATCAATAAAGGACTATCTTACCAGTAGTCTCAGCTCGCTTTTCTTAACGGTACAGTACTGCTGGAAACTCCTTTAGCAACTTAACTGATTGTTGTCAAGTATCTGATACAACATAACTTTAAAAAGACCAAAATGTCCCTTTAAGTCTCCACATTAGAGCAGCAAGAAGGCCCCACCTGAGGATCTGATGCTATGGCCTGGCTCATATAAGTCGGTAGTTCTGATTAATTTTCAAGGTCCAGACCTGTAAGGGCTTTTCAAGAAATCAGTACAATATATAAATCAATTCTAAAATGGACAAAAAGCCAGTGAAGAAAAGTGAGAATAGGACTTTTGTGACCTTATCTGCTAAACCAATTAAAAGCCTCTCATCATCAAAGTAGTTGGAATCTGAGATGAAAGAAAACTGTTCTGAAATCTCAGATTCTAACTGAGGAAAGCTACTGTGAATGATGTCTTTTATTTAGCTTTTTATATATATATATATATATATATTTTATTATTACTGCACCAAGATGGTATTAAAAAAATCTACCAGAAAAGACAAAAAAAAAATTTTTATGTAAAGTTCTTGTGTTACAGGATTTAACATCTTACACGCAACTTTCAGCTTTAACAAATTAATTAATACGTGTTTTCAATGGCAACTGCCGTCACTGTTTGTCCAATAAAAATAAAACCTGTCCAAGCAAACAGCACTGTTCTCACAGTCGGACATCATTAAATACATAATTACAGAAAATCATGAGACACTTTGACACTGCAGCTCTTCTCCATGCTTCATACTGTATGGCAGCCCTATGGGAGGTGTGTGTGTGGATGTGGTGTGTGTGTGTTCAGGCAGAAGAAAACTTATAATCAGTCAGTCTGCCTATTTAAAGACTGAAAAGTAGTCTCTGTGCTGCTTGGTATTGTGGTGTGTACCACACTGAACATGGGCCACAGAAAGCTAAGGAGAAAGTTGTCTCAGAAAATTAGAAAGAAAATTATAGACAAGCATGTTAAAGGTAAAGACTATAAGACCATCTTCAAGCAGCTTGATGTTCCTATGACTACAGTTGCACATATCATTCAGAGGTTTAAGGTCTACGGGACTGTAGCAACCCTCCCTGGACGTGGCCACAAGAGGAAAATTGATGACAACTTAAAGAAAAGAATAATACGAATGGTAACCAAAGAGCCCAGAACAACCTCCAAAAAGATTAGAGGTGAACTCCAAGGTCAAGGTACATCAGTTTCAGATCACACCATCCGATGACCAGCATGAGGAGGAGGTGCCAGGCTGTTGTGTCTGTGTGGTTCTTTCACATGCTACTGAAGCTCCTGATTGGTAAATCATTAAACTGTTGAACTGCCAGTATGTTCTGTTTCTTCAATTTTCAATCATCCAATCCACCAAACAACACCCTACTAAAGAAAACTGCCGAATAAGCTGTTGAGCACTGGCAGATAAAATTTAGCAGATTTTGCATGGATGTATAGGATTGTTAGACATAGAAGATTTATTTTATAGAAGCATCGTTATCACAAAGAAATAATCTACCAAACACTAATTTCCTTACTTTTTGTGCTAATTTTGTGCAACTCTGTCAATGCTAGCCAAGCACAAAAATCAGAAAGCTTACACTTTATTAAATTAACTCTGAACATCTCCAGGAATTTAGTGCCAAATATAGAGGCTTCCTTGAAGAAAAATAAAATGCTCTAAATGTTTTTACACAATCATAGATTTGACCCAATATAGTGTTGTGGATTGTTTTTATGTCAACTCTTACTCAATTGTATGAAATATCTGTACCTGCCAACAGTAGTATACCTTACCAGTAGTCTCAGCTCACTTTTCTTAAAGGTACAGTACTGCTGGAAACTCCTTCAGCAACTTAACTGATTATTGTCAAGTATCTGATACAACCTAACTTTAAAAAGACCAAAATTTCTCTTTCAGTCTCCACTTTGGAGCAGCAAGAAGACCCCACCTGAGGATCTGATGCTGTTAAATTATCACAGGCCTGACCTGTAAGGGCTTTTTCAAGAAATCGGTACAATATATAAATCAATTCTAAAATGGACAAAAAGCCAGTGAAGAAAAGTGAGAATAGGACTTTTGTGACCTTATCTGCTAAACCAATTAAAAGCCTAATCTCTCATCGTCAAAGTAGTTTGAATCTGAGATGAAAGAAAACTGTGTTTAAATCTCAGATTCTAACTGAGGAAAGCTACTGTGAATGATGTCTTTCATTTAGCTTTTTTTTTTTTTTTTTTTTTTAAATATTATTATTACTGCACCAAGATGGCAAAAAGTGTTTTCTCATGTAAAGTTCTTGTGTTACAGGATTTAACATCCTACATGCGACTTTCAGCCTTAGCAGATTAATTAATATGTGTTTTCAAAGGCAACTGCCGTCACTGTTTGTCCAATAAAAATAAAACCTGTCCAAGCAAACCACTGTTCTCACAGTCTGACATCATTAAATACATAATTACAGAAAATCATGAGACACTTTGACACTGCAGCTCTTCTCCATGCTTCATACTGTATGGCAGCCCTATGGGAGGTGTGTGTGTGGATGTGGTGTGTGTGTGTTCAGGCAGGAGAAAACTTATAATCAGTCAGTCTGCCTATTTAAAGACTGAAAAGTAGTCACTCTGCTATTTGGTATTGTGGTGTGTACCACACTGAACATGGGCCACAGAAAGCTAAGGAGAAAGTTGTCTCAGAAAATTAGAAAGAAAATTATAGACAAGCATGTTAAAGGTAAAGACTATAAGACCATCTCCAAGCAGCTTGATGTTCCTATGACTACAGCGTACATATTATTCAGAGGTTTAAGGTCTACGGGACTGTAGAAAACCTCCCTGGACGTGGCCACAAGAGGAAAATTGATTTTTTGTCATTTTTGTCCAGGCCAGTTTCATTATTTTGCTTTTAAAATGATTCTGTTGAAGTTTGAAGTTTGAAGACACATGTGATTCTAATTACAGGACACACTTTAGTTTAACATGGTCAATCATTTTCAATCTTTTCTAGAGGTACCATCATTTTTGTCCAGGGCAGTTTTATTATTTTGTTTTTTAAAATAATTCTGTTGAACCACAATTCAAAACCAATGTATATTTTTCATTAGTTAAATTTCAGTAAATTTTATTAATTTTGACTTTTTCAGTTTCAAGTTGTTTCAGCGACCATGTGGGTTTTTCTTTCTTTTTCAGAAGGGTACCAACAACTTTGTCCACATGTGTACCTCATGGCTCAAGTTTGTGCTTACAATGAGGTAGATGACTAAACCTGTTTTTCCTCCGATGAGCCATACTATGCCATATACATACTCCTGCTTGCATTTGTATTGCCTTGCTAAAGAGTTGTTATTTCTATTGGTGGGAGGATGCCAAGGCATCTTCTGAAGCTATTGAACCTACTACTAACAAATGTGTCACCTGAGGATGGTTGGTAAAGGCATGTGATGTTGATGATGTTAAATAGTCATGCTGAGTTTATATCAGTTAATATGAAATTTACCTCTCCCTATTAGACCAAACATTTGACTTGATAATCTTGTCAACTTGGCAGCTTGCAGTCATTAAATAGTCAAAACAGTCATTTATTTAAACTCCCAGGTCCCGGGAAACTGTCCTGTGATAACATCCTGGAATAAAGGGAGATTGCCAAAATGCTCTCACCTCATAATTAGATGTGTGTTATTGTTAGGTCAGCGTCAAGGAGGCAGAGATACTGTCTACTGTATCTGTAAGAGTGAGCTTCAAACAGTTTTTTAAAAAGCAGATTGTGTAAGCTGGCTCAGGCTTGGCTCAGTCACTTGTGTATGCATCTGTAAGCTTCAACTGTTGAGGGACCTGCAGAGCTTCTGTCCCTATCTTTCTTGTATCTTTCTTGTGTACATTCCTACATGTCACTGCATGTAATTGATGGCTACCTTACTCTGGTCCTCATTTGGTGTGGCAGTGCACAGACAAACCCGGGAACTTATACTACGATGTGTTATTACTACAACAATACAGCAGCTGATGATTTACTATTTAATACTCTATCACTTCTCTACATGCTATAATTTATGTATAAAAATACAAAGTAAGTTATTTTTTAAAAATCTCTGTAAAGCCCTAAAATAGACCCTGTCTGGCATTTTTCAAAACCCAAAAGTCATAAATGTTAGACCTCATAGATGGGTGTAGGGTTGGCCTATTTTTGTAGGCCAACCTAGAAGAAAGCACTGAAATTACCCTGATTCTCCCCTTCTAAAAGTCTATAGGACTGTTCAATAAGTTCTTGGATATTTGCTGGTTATAGGGTCTGTGTTTTCACAAACCAACCTAACTTTCACAAGTTCTTAAGCTTCAACATAATTGAAGGGAGTTAAAACCTATTATCAAACTATTAATGAACCACAAATTGGCAGTTCAAAATAGGAGCAGTTCCAGTGCACTAAATTGTGTTATAGTAACTGTTTGGTATTTCTCTCTTATAAATAACCTGATTGAACTGGTGCCCATGGCTGTGTTATGATATACTGTATGTGCGGAGTGTTGTCGGGATAACATATTTTTGTAGGCCAACGCAGAAGTTAGCATCATGCTGGTTCACTGGTTTCCTTGACTGCAAGCTTACTAAAAGCCTATAGTATTTTTCAGTGTGATTCAGATCACTGCTGATAATAAGGTCTGTAGAGAGCAAATTTTGTGAAACACGCAGGTTCTGTTCTTCATGATATCTTTACAAAATAACCAACTTTTCATAATATTTTGAGCTAATACATAGTTGGCAAGAGTGAAAAGATATTAGTAAGCTAATAATGAACTTCAACATGGCTGTTTTACTTTGAAGCAACAACAATATCTCCAACATATGTAACGTCTTGTTGTGACCTCTTCCTTGAGAATTTACTCTTAATCAAATGACCTGATCAGGTTGGTGCCCTTGGCTGTGGCAATAGTGTATTAATAAATGACAATTCATAAACATTCAGAAATGCTTGCAGGTGGGTCTCTGGACATTTTTGTAGTCTTTATAAGCAGTTCATTAGCAACTGCTGTTTAAAACAGACAACAAAGTTTAAGACTTACAAGCAGACAGTATTAGATGCATTTTATTTTCTGTCATGAAACACTGAAATCTCCTTATTAACATTATTTCAGGCATATACAAACCACTATTTCACATCCCATAAATAGGATATATATATATATATATATGTGTATATATATATATATATATATATATATATATATATATATATATATATACATATATATATATATATATATATGTATGACTCCTTGTATTGCTCATACAATCAAATGCACTGCCTAAATTACTCAAAAGATGAGTCTTGTCTTTGTTGATCTAAAAGTCTGTGATCCTCTATCTTAGGGTATATACTGATGTCTGATTCTGAAATTTTGTAAATGTCCTCATGCCTTTGGTTCCGTGTAATGTGAATTTTTGTTTTCCCTTGCCTCTCACTAACTGCTGTATTTACTTCTAAAATTTTTCATAAACTTGAGTCCTGGTGCAGACAGGGTTGTGTAACTGCAAGGTAATATTTCTCAGGAATCAGGGAGGAGGCTGCAACTGCTAACAAACTATATCAAAAGTACAGGGTGGGGCTGATAAACAGTTGAGTATATTTAAAGCAGACCAGCATCACCTCTATTGCTGCCCAGCATCTTTAGAGCCTACGACGCCAGAGCCAAAAGCCAGGAGTTCGTCCTTCTGAAGTCCGCTCTACTAAAGCTGCCTGCTGCTCATCTGCAGACATGGCAGTCATGATACAAATAATCACTGTAATCGCCACAGTAGCATTCCTGCTGATTGTGACCTCTGCCCACGAGTTTCAGGAAACGTAAGTAAAGCTTCTCTTTAATTGCCAACTGCAGAGTTTATTAATGTTGGCAAAAGTAAAAAAAAAAAACAAAAAAAAAAACAGGTGAACACCAGTTGCATTTGCAAGTGTGTGCAGAGGAGGCAGTTGCATATGATGATGCTTATTCATATTTGTCTGTAATGTCATACCAATGTGTTTTCAATGGAGTAATAAGTCTGGCAGGTCTGCAAGTGTCTTTCCCTATCAATGAATTTCAAATGCAATGGATGGATGCAAACATGTCATTAGAAGTTGAATGTGAGGTGTTCTGTTGCTTTGAGAGCTAAAGAAAGGGCAAGGACCTTACTTTGCAACTGCATGCTCCTTTCATAGAAACTGTTAGGGCTGTTTCTCAATGCAGAAATTTTGTGGCTTCAAAAATGTGTCAGTGTGCTTGCAATGAGCATTTGTAAATTAATTGTTTTTGGTGTGCTTTTTTGTGCCTCTAGGCTATCTACAATTAATCAGTGTCTTACAAAAATTCTGCACAATGTTTGTCTTGACTGCTTTCTTTTGAAAAACAGCATCAGATGCTGTTGTATTATTTAACATCACTCATCTCTACCTAATAATCATTATAGATGTTAATGTAACTAAGATTAATTACTCTTTTCATGATTGTTATTGATTATACTTCTATAAAAACTACCACTGCAATCATATAGACATGAGGATCCCCTGAAAACAAGATGCTGCCTCTCAAGTGGCTAACCTCTAATAAATTTATATTCAGCAGAGTCTAATAAGATGGGGACAGATTTATGATTGGCCCATGGATCTGTCACTGGCTTCAGTTCTTCCTTCAGTCCACTTGTCTCTGCCCACCTAACTTCTTTCTCCCACACACCCAACACAGCTTTGGTACGATGGCTGTTCATAAGACCAGATCTACTCAAGAGTTCCAACTGTTAAACAGAGTTTTTTCTTGCCGCCATTACTGTAAGCCTACTACAGACGCACTCTCCTGTTGTTTGGTTGGCCCAGTGCTGTGCTCATGATGGATTCATGTTTGGTTTTGGATGTATCTATCTGTATATATGTGTATATGTGCATTAATATAGATGTATGTGTGTCTATAAAATGAAGAGTTTTTCCTCAGCCTTCTCTACTGTAAAGAGTCTTTAGATAACACTTTTTATGAATTGGCACTATACAAATGAAGATTGATTGACACGGCATAGCCTACCTGTACCTCTGCCAGCAGTGTAATGGTCAAACTATGGTCTTACTTAAATTTTGCCAAAATTAATAGAAGAGTTTTTAGAGTCACAAAATAAGCTCCCAAATAGAATATGAGAAGAAATAATGCAGTAAAACCAAGTGTTTACCTGAACTCTAAAAACTGGGGGCTTTCTTTGAGCCTAATGTTATGGCCATACTAAAGTTTTGGTGGCCAACAGATAAGTTTCAGGCTTCAAAATCGGCCATGGCATACTTCATTTTGAGAGAGGCTGCTCTGCTGTGTACATAATAGACTATGAGAAACTGCAATAATATCTTAAAGCATGAAAATGAGCAATATTGTTATGTATTAAAATGTACAAGGATAATTCTCTGTTGCATGAAATCATTTGGGCGATGTGTGCTTCTGCATGATTTGGGTGTATTATGTGAGTGCAGAGGTGTGCTGCCTCTCCGCTCTCTGTCTCATTGAAACTTCAAGTGAATTAATGCACAGCTGCTCTTGTATTAATTGTGAAAAGGGTGTGGTTATGCATCCTGCATTTTAGGAAGAAGCTCACTGGAGTGCGAGTTTTTCAACACATACCCTGAACATCGGGACCACTCTGTTTCTGAGGCTTTACACTTAAGACCTAGTTTTCAGTACTTTAAGGCAGCGTTTCCTGACCTCTGAACACCCCTAGTTGTAAATAAGGAGACATAAGGAGAGTCAAGCCCCCATGGGTCTTACACAAAAAAAATGATGCATGGATTTAAAAAAAAAAAAAAAAAAAGGATAAAATCAGGATATAATAGTTTGCAAGCAAACATTTTTTTACATAGAAAATATTCTTTTAGTGTGTTATCATTGTTTTAGAGAATATATTTAAAACTAATTTAACTCCCACCCTCCTAGCACCCCACCCGAACCCCAGGTTGGGAACCAAAAGCACACCCATTTTCCACACTTGAAGTAGAAACTCATCACTCCTCTTTCTTTTTTTGACAAACACACCTCTGAGCACTGATGGGAGTAAGAACTAGTGATAAAGAGTAAAGGACAGGAGGGTAGGTTGAAGAGTTGCAGACAAACAGAGTCATGAGGGGTGGCCAGGCATAAGTAGGCTTGTCAGCTGATTGGAGGTGTGGTTTGTGACGTGGTACTGCTCCTGAACTTGAGTTAATACATTAACCTCATTTCAACTTTATTCTTTGCATGATTTTGACTTTTTCTGTTGTCTTTTCTTATTATGCATATGCAAACTAAACTTTTTTCTTTAAGAATTGACACTAATTGGAGGTGATTATCAATTGTTTTGTGGGATATCCTTATAAACACCATTGTTTTTAACAAAACAGGCACATGGGTCTTTAACATCAGTCTTCTAGGTAGCTTTAATGTTGTGCTAACAGCTTTTTATTTTACATTTTGATTAAAATTGTGTTTTGTCTTCCTTTTCACTCAATCCAACTGTCTTCTTTGCCACACAGCGGATATGCATTGACAGTGAGCTCTCGTCTTCGAGGGGGCCAAAACGAGACAGTGTGTGTACACATCATTCGCCCCTCAGAGAATATCATCCTGACGATTAACTTCCAAATGCCGGATCAAGAAAAAATCGTCTTTATGGAGAGGAACATCAGTCAAGACTTATACCACTGCGCTGACGTCAAGGTCTGTCTTAGCATTTATTATTTAACTTGAGTCTAATTTGCATTGTCGTGTGGGTTAAGACTCACTTTATGTGTGCAACACTGGGCCTCATCTGCTCTGGAGGTTATGCTTTTGCTGGCATTTGGCTGTTTGTTAGCAAGAAAACTAAAAAAAGATCAGATCACCAATAGATCAGAATCCGGATGTGGATCCTGGGATGTTTTCAATGATTTGTTAACACTGAAATGGGGAAGTTTTCCACATTTTCACTAAACGGTCAGTAATCTCAAAACAGATTTTGATGACATTTTCAGGAAACATTGGTCATAGCACAAGGCAGAAGTGATTACATTTTAATGGTGATCTAAATTGAGATGCATGTAAAGGATTTTTTCAAGGATTTTTTAGCAGTGCAAAAAAGGGCAGCTTTCCACATTTTTCGACAACAGCTTGCCCAACAGTGTTAGAAATGCCTAACTGGATGTTTGTGCTCTCGGAGTGCTGCTAGTTTACTATTACATTCCTCTTAATTATCTCTAAACTGTTATTGGGAAAAGTCATTGACTTAATTTAAGTGACTAAGCTTGTCTTCTGTAAAGTCACTTACTTAACAAAGAAAATGCACAAAAGAACATGTCAGACCAGCTGCATAGATATTAAAATCAGCAGCATTAGGCCAGAGATTTACTGGCTGTTTGTCCTCACATTCACATTTGTACGGCCTGGCATCATGAGCAGTTTTTCCTTATACACTTTCCTCTATTGTGTTTTCTTCACTCAAACAAAAATGACTTTTCACTGTTACATGAGACTGCAAGAGTAAGAACTTTTTTTTGTAACGTGTGCATTGTACTGTTGCAGGTTCCTCAAGTGACAGATGAAACAGTGGCAGAAGTATCTATTATCCTTGAGGGTGAGAAAGACGAGATGAGGAAGACAACCAAAGTCCTTGTTGTGCCCTCTGGGTGCACCCCTGTCATCCAGAGTGCTAAACCAGTATACAAACCTGGAGAGACAGGTGAGTTTTATTCATTTATTCAATTCACTAAATTAGGAAAGTGCATATTAATCAACATATCAGCACTATGACTCAATATACATATGCTGGAATTAGCGCAACAGCTTAATTGAATCAGTTATTTTAAGACTGGTGAATACAAAAAAATGTAAAACAAGCTAAGAGTCAAACACAAGTTTCAAATGTTTGTATTTAGGTCCATATTTTGGTCATTAGGGAGACATTAGGGCATTTAGGACTTCTACAATTGTGAGGCAGTAAAGCTGCAGAAAACTCTCAGTACAGCTCAGCCTGCTACCAATTCTGCTGCATGAGCATTATTTTGGAATAAATTATGCTGAGCCCGACATGGCTAATGTCGGAATGATGCTTTAAAGCAGTACAAAGGTTCTACAACGTTCATGGTAATAATGAGGAAAATAGACAAGTTTTCAATCTGATGAATCACATACACAAGCCAAATTGTCTCTATGTACAAATGTATTTTTATGCCATTATTCACCTCTGTCTCACTTGAATGGAACAGCAAAGTCCATTTTACCTGGTGGCAGTTTTAGATAACAATGGCCATTTTAGAAGTCTAGATTAATTATTATGTGGAGAGCATTCTTACATCATGACAATCTACTCCAGGGTGTCCAAACTATGTTCTGGGGGCCAAATGTCACCAGTGGTTCATTTTCATTCCTCAGCAAACTCCAAAATGTTTTATAAATCATTGAAACATGAATAAATATAAATGTGGATATAAGCTGTAACAGGACCACAGAGAACTCCCTACTCGATGTGCAGCTGACAGATGATGCTGGGCAGCACCTCCACCTTCAGCAGGGCCAGCAGCAGAGACATCAGGGCTATCAGCTGCAGTGTTTTGCAGTTGGTAGATGAGGGAAAATGATACAACTGGAATAATTTCAGCTAAACCTATACATGCAAATATATGATGTATGATTTGATATGACCTCGTTGAAACTTGAGTGGGGGTGACATCACTGAGAGATGCAACAGTGACAAAATGAGCTATTTTATGGACAAGCGATGGGACTGACGTGAGCGACGCAATCTCAGTCTCCAAGTCCTGTTTGGTGTGAACGCACCTTATGAGGCCCTGTCATGCAAGTATTTTTATGTATGTGACCCTTGATGAAAAAAGTTTGGACACCTATGACCTACTCAAAAGAGCAAGGAATCACAGGGTGGCTAGAGAAAGAAAAGGATAAGCAATACATGGTCCACAAAAGCAATTATATCATAATACAGTAATACTGTGGTTATCAAAGTATTCAAAGAACGGCGATGCGAAAAAAAAAGGGGACAGGAAGCATTCAGAAATGTCCTTTTACAATGTCCTTTAAATTGGGCAAGGTAACTCAGTTCACGACAAACGTGTTTCAGCACTCAGCCTTCATCATCAGAGTGAACTGTGAGTTGCTTTGTCTAGTGGAAAGACTTTGTGAAAGGACATTCCAGAGTGCTGACTGTTGCGTCTTTTTTGTTGCAAGGTTTTTGATCCGGCACCAGTCAGTTTTATTGAAATTTGGAGGCCCCCCCCATGTTTTACAAGAACAGGGAAGCAACATTTTCAATAAAATATTGAAGCATTCAGTACTACTCACATGGTTCAATACATAAATGTGAAATGCAGTACTCAAGAACAAGCAACTATCATTTGTTGTTGCCATTTTCTCCGCTATGCTACCTTTGTGCCTGTGAGACAGCATGCAGGGATGATGTAACTTCAGTCAGGAGAAGCAGTTCACTACAGATGTGTCACATCCTCAGACCACTTCTTAATATGACCCTACTTTCATAAAATGAGGGAGCACTGCTACTCTGATGTAATTCTGATTAATAAGAAGTAAATGGTTTTAATTTTTAAAGGAATTTATAGATATAATTTTCTATTTTGGTTTCTGTAAAGGTCTTTTAGGAAGCATTTTTAATACTTTTGGGGGGAAAACGAAATAAATGAACCAAAATAACATCAAATCTAAAAGGGTGCAAATCCCTAAAAAGTATTGATAAGTCTTAAACTTAATTTATTGATTATTATTATTATTATAAATAATACAATTCATTATTATTATTATTATTATTAAAAGTACCATTAATTGCCTTTAAGTCCGTATTTAACTCATTAAATCAAGCTCTACTTCTTGGTTTTGAGCCTGAATATATAAATATAAATTCTGATGAAAGCCATATTCTCATTATTTTCTGTAATTTACATGTATGTTTGATCGTCTATTAATAGTATCCTTTTTTTGATAATGGTTTGGCCTCTGAAATTGAGAATACCAATCATGTGGCCTATGTAGTAGCTTAAGCTTTTATGTATTATACCTCCCTAATTAACTGTTTGGTTGTCAACGTGCAGTTGCTGTAGAATAAATTAACACATTTTTTTTCTTCTTCTACTTAAAGTCAAATTCCGCATTGCCATATTGGACGAAGATTTCCTAGCCTGTAAAGGAAAGGTGAGTGAAATATACATATTCCCCCAGAACCCCGTGGTATAACATGATGTATACTTCCACAGTCAACTTGGTTTATTTTTTCTTGCACGTTCAGTGAATGTGAGGAGGGAGGTCTATTTTGGTTGAGAGAGTGGGAGGTGAAAGTAGGGCTGTTTGTTAAATTTGAAGATGTCATGGGTGTAAAGTGCAGTGTGGAGTAGTGTGATAAACATGCTGTCAGAGTTCATTTGGTTTATATTGTGTCTGACCCAAACATCTGAATTAGTACAGGCTCAAGACCTTTTTCATTTAATGTTCAGACTCTAAAAACATTCAGCAGACACAGATTTGAGTATGATGTACTAGAAGCAAACCTAGAAAAGCACCATCGCTCCAGCTGTTTAGAAGTACAAATTTTGCAGTATCTTTAGGGCTGTGGTCAACCAGAGACAGTTTAACTGTCTGAAATTACAACCTCTGATCAATTGCATGTACCTTTTCTTCATCCACTTATAATATCTAGACCAGATACTGAGATGAATAAAGGAGAATCTGATGAAGCTTTAGTTTTAATTTCTTTGTTTTTCATTTAAAACAGTGCCTGTGTCTTATAACTCACCAGTCAAGTTATTAGGTACCCCAACTCAGCATTTGTTAACCCAAATAAGCCAATAACATGGCGGCAACCCAATGCATTACGCATGTAGACATGGTCAAGATGACTGGCTAAATTTCAGACTGACCATCAGCGGGGTAAGGAAAGTGATTTAATATAACATGGTCACTGGTGCCAGACAGGCTGGTCTGAGTATTTCTGAGACTACTGATCCACTGGGATTTTCATGCATATCCTTCTTTAGGATTTACAGAGAATGGTCCAGAAAAGTGAAAATATATCTCTAGGTGGTCATTCTCCCCTGACCGCTGGCATCAGCAAAATATGTTCTGGGTTGTTTGGGATAGTAGAAAGGCAGCAGTATCTCAAGTATCAACTCAATACAACCAAGGTGTGTGGAAGACCATTTCTGAACACACAACACATTGAAGACGGTGGGCTACAGCAGCAGAAGAAGACACTAGGCGTCACTCCTGTTAGCTAAGAATTGGGAACTCAGTCTGAAATCCAAACAGGCTCACCAAAACTGGACCATAGAAAATTTCTGATGTTTTCTGCTGTGACAATCAGACAGTAGGGTCAGACTTTGATGTAGACAACATGAAAGCATGGATCCATCCTGCCTTTTATTCACAGTTCAGGCTGGTGTTGGTGGGGGTGTAATGGTGTGGGGAATATTTCCTTGGCCCATATTGAGCCCCTTAGTACCAAAGCTCACCTGAGTGTAATTACTGACTTTTATGACTACAGTCTTCTGATGGCTACTTCCAGCAGGATGAGGTGTCGGGTCACAAAGTCAAATCAACTCAAACCAGTTTTTTGAACATGACAATTAGTTCACGGTACTCCAGTGGCTTCCACAGTCACTAGATCTCAAACCAACAGAGCACCTTTGAGATGTGGTGGAAATGGAGTTTCTGGTCTAGAGTGCCAGAAGCATCCTGATGCAGCTGATTCCTCCAGCACCCAGGAATAAACCTACAACTTTACATCAACAGTTCAAGCCCATTTGCTCAGGGTGGCAGGCCCAGTGCAGGGCACTGACCCTCGATAGCATGCAGAGCTCTTGATAATGTGGTGCTAAGAAGCACTAAGTTTACCAAATACTACAGAATAGACTGGTCTACCAATCAGACCAGACTTAGCCAAGGTGGGAAATGGGCCTCCGACAGAGCATCTTAAACAAAGGGAGAATAGATGTGGGGTACTCAGTATGTGAAAACTAGGAGGTATTTTCAACATTAGCAATTAAAAATGCACAGCCACACAGTGTGGCACGTTCTTTTTCTTTTTGCATCCTCCTCGGTCAGGGGTCAGGCTCAGTGCCGTGGTTCTGGTGAGGGGTGGTCTCTTGGCCCCTGGGCGTGCTGGGGTGTTTTGGGTGACTTCGTGCTCCCGGCTTTGTGGGGGCGGGCTGGGGGTACCCATCCTTGTGGGTTGGTAGGCTTGGGGTGGGGGGGCCTTTCAAGCCTGTGCAGGGTATCCAGCCTGGGCCCGGTGGGTCCCCTTCGGGGTGAGTTGGTGCTCCTTGCCCAGCGTTGGTGCCTGGCCCTGTGGGTGTACTTCTGGAGGGGTGGCCGGGGGTTCCCTTGGGTGCCCTTGGTCCTCGTGGGGGACCTTTCTGGTGGTATAGGGGCCGTTGTGGCTGCAGGGAGGGGGTGGTGGGTGGGTCAGTGCCCTTTCAGGACCTGTGGGCTGGGGGTGGATTTTAATATATATATAAATATATATATATATATATATATATATATATATATATATATATATATATATATATATATATATATATATATATAGAGAGAGAGAGAGAGAGAGAGAGAGATAGATATAGATAGATAGATATATAGATAGATAGATAGGTATAGATATATAGATATATATAAACATATACATATATTCAGAGGTTTGTGCAGATGTGTATGTATGTATATGAGTATGTTGATATGCATAAATGTACAGCTTCTCCTTTTGAAGAATTAGAATTCTTTTTATTATTATTTTATTATTATTATTATTATTATTATTATTATTATTATTTCTCGTCACTATTCCCCTCTCTGTATGCAGATATATCTCTTCTTGAATTGATGCATGCATGTACATGTGTTGACGTATAACTGTCTTTATACGCACTTATGTACACAAAGAGGACTATGTCCTTTTGTTGTCTCTCTTTTTCTGTACTCTCCAGTGACAGGAATATATTTTCAATTTTATGACTGTGCTTTATATTTGTCCTTTTCTTTATCTAATGCAAACTGTTGCTGGATTGCAATTGCAATTAAATATATTGACATAGAAATTAAAAACATAGGACCAGATCTACTAAGATCAAAAACAATGAGTGCTAAATTGCATGTACAAATTGAAAAATTGCATGTGCCATTAGTGGGCATGTTGTGGGTGATCTACTATGATTGTGTGGGCAATTGATAACAGGCGCAAAAGAGGTGCGGATTGCCCTCTTTAAATGAGGATTTTGCGTGTGTTTCCGGCTGTCACCATGGAGAGTTTGGGAGACCAGAGTTGCCGTAAATGAAAAATGCAGTTTGAAGCCATGGAGTTGGAGGCAAATAAACACACAGATTTGGCAGGCCATCTGTGAAAAGCACACAGCTCAACACTGGCATTGCTGGATAAACGATATGTCTCTACTATTTTTATTTCTGACCAGAGGTTGTGGTAACTTTTTTTGCTGTCTGTCATTTTGATGGACAAGGTTGTCACTTTTCTGTCAATATTTTATGCGTCATATTTTCTTTTCCTTTTCTGATTCCAATTAAACATAATCTAAATGACAGCAGTCACATAGTTACACACAGTGTGAGGGGGCGGGGTGGTCTAAATTTTCTCAATATGCAGTCGGCCTTTAACATTGCAGAATATACTAGTGAAAACTGGGCAGGATTAAAAACATAGTTAACATCTCCTGTGAATTTAACTTAAAGGATAAGTTCGTTTTTTTGACACTTGGACCTTATTTTTAGGATTAAATACGCTCGTAGACTCACCCAGACAATTTTGGTGGAGCTCAGAGCCGTTTTCGAGCAATTTAGATCCATCCGACGGCGTTTTTTTCTCATGCCATAGTAGCAGACGGGGCCAGAAATCGAAGCTCCTAAATTAGACATTATCTGCTGCGAAACTCGCTCCTCCTCTGTTGCCATTGCCGTGCAATGTCCACAACAACACCACCAGTTAGCCCCCATTCGCGGACGTGCAGTGGTTGCTTGTTCTTTGGCCAGCTGTTCGGCTCTTTCCCTCTGCATCCTCCTTTCAAATAGCTCCTCGTTGATATATTCTGGCTCAAAACGATACGGGCATCCCTTATACTCAAAGTCGTCGTCAGACACTTCTACATCAGATAAATATTCCACCATGTTACACATAAATAGCCGTGTAGCTGTGTAGCCTAGCAACAACAGCGGCTCTACTCAGCTGCGCTCTTGCGGTGCATGTCTATGACATCACCAAAAGTTATCCGTCCTTGTAAAGCCCCGGATGACCATAACAACAAAGTTTAGCTGACATGGTGATAACACTGGCCATTCATTTATAAAATGTAGCTGAAATGAGCGAGTTTCACAGCAGATAATGTCTAATTTAGTGGCTTCGATTTCTGGCCCCATCTGCTACTATGGCATGAGAAAAAAACGCCATTGGATAGATATAAATTGCTCGAAAACGGCTCCGAGCTCCACCAAAATTGTCTGGGTGAGTCTACGAGCGTATTTAATCCTAAAAATAAGGTCCAGGTGTCAAATAACCGAACTTATTCTTTAAAATGTTTGTGATTGTGGGTTTTTTCATCATATCTAGTAAACAATTAGAAAGTGAGACAGACAAATGGAACTACTGAACAGGATCAGCAGCCCAGAGAACGCAGTGCGACTACAGCGCACACTCAGGGCAAAAGCTCTCAGCCCTCACAGGTCAGAGCCATTGCAGGTGACAAGGGTCTTATGTTTTTGCACTGGCTGTTTATTTGGCACTGCCTCCTGTTTGCAGTTTCAGCTCATACTGTAAACACAATAGTAGCCGTAAAATAACTACCGCTAAATGTATCATTATGTCTCATTCCTCAGCCGACCTTGTGGTCACAGCAGCAGTTGGAGGAACAAATGCTCAGAAATCTATAATGCTTCATTAGACACCCTTATGAGCTGCAGAAAACATAAAGACACATAGAACATATATTCAGGAAAACTCATGGCATAACAGGCTTGTGATTTTAATTTTAACAAATTAATTGGTATCCAAAATCTCAAACCGTCTGTCAGACTGCCGTAGCCATTCTTGTGTTAACACTAGAACCGCTATGGCAGTCCAACAGATGATTTGGGACTTAAAACAGTAACTTGTGTCTTTACCATCTGAATGAGACACACAACATGATGTCTGAGACCAGCTTTCTGTGGAGATACTTCACAATTTTAAACAATGAAAATGCAAATTGTGCACTGAGCTGGAGGGATAAAATCTGCTTGACTGATGTTTGTTGTGACATTTGCCCAAAGTTTTATAAATACTGAATTCATACTTTATCCAAAACACATCTGGAAGAAATACTGCAGCATCTGATGGATTTACCTTCAGGCTGCTGCAAAAAGAGCTGCCCACTGAAGAAAGACGCCAAAATGTCCATCCTAAACCTCACACAATGTGAGTGAGACCTTGTTTTTAGATTTTCACGTTTCAATTTTGAGTGATCATAAAATTAATCAAGCTGACCACTGAACTATGCAGCGCACACGGTGGGAGCCATCTAGTGCGATCAGCAGCTGCATCTGAACTCAAATGGAATATCTAATCTCTTTTGGCTCAATATCATGACTTAAAAAACACCAAACTGCTTGATTTAACCAATTTTCTTGGGTTACAATATTATAAATTGTGTAATATCACTTCTATGAGCCTATTCCTTCATGATTTCTCAACATTACATCTTTCTTCGGTTAATACTGTTTATGAAAGTCCAAACATGTTGACACACACACAGAAGATTCTCTCTTTCCATGCATGTCGTTGTGCCAGTTTGCACCTGCCTTTCAAAACTGATTGCTAAATATTGATACAAAAACACTGATCGCAATCAGTTTTGAGCTTGATAAATCGCATTGCGGGTGCTAAATGATAACATTTGCACGTTCTGATTATCTGCATTTATTCTGCATATTCAAGAAGGCAAATATGCCAAATGCATTGTGCCTGCTATTTTGTTCATTTGACAGGTGCAATCCTCGGTGCACCCGGTTAAGTAGGTCAAATTGTACGCACTATCAAATTTGCATGTGTTTTACTCCACACAAACATTTAGTAGATCTGGCCCACACTCTAGCAATCACTGAAACAGAATTTACAATCACCCACCACTTTATAAGGTACCCTGCCTTGATTCTGAAGTGTGTTGTTCAGGAATACTCTTCTGCATACCTTGGTTGTAAAGAATGGTTATTTGAGTTACTGCTGCCTTTCTGTCATCTCCAAACATTCTGCCCATTCTGCTCTGACCTTTGACATCAACAAGGCATTTTCGCTCAGAAAGCTGCAGCTCACTGGATTTTTTAAGTGTATAAAATTTCTATAATGTGTTGTGTGCAAATTCATTTTACACTTTTTCTTACAGTATCAATAATTTTTCTATGTTTCATTTTTCTTTTTTCAGTTTGAATCAGTGGGACTCCAGGTAAGATGCACCAGGCTTTCATAGCGGCTTGCTCAGGCACTTTAATTTTATTGATCATATTTGTCTGCAAAAAAAGATAACAGTTTGGTGCTTCTGTATGAACATTTTAACAGTCGGGGATGCACAAACAAGTGTTACATTCATACTGTTAAGTGCAAAAAAAATCTTTAAAAAAAAATCATGAGTATTTGATATGTATGATTATGACTGATGTTTTTTGAAAATCAAGTCTTGAAGACCTTGGAAATAATATCAGTTTCTTAATAGCTACCTTATAAAATCCTTGTTTTTTGTGCTTAATTGTTGGAGTGTGATTCTTTTATGCTGCGTAGCAAATAAAAATGAAAATAAATGAGTGATGCTGCTAATCTTTGACACAACCCTGGCTGTAATCAACAACAACAAAACAACATACTTTGCATTTAATTTTATTAAAAGTAATTCATTTTTTCTGTTTTTTTTCTTCATCTGAAAACATGGTGGCATCATGAGGAAAAAAAATGGCAATTAAATTATTAAAATCTTTTTAAAAAGTATCATTATTTGACATCAATAATTTGGTCCAATATAGGTGAAAAAAACCTTAGTTAAACAGAATATGATATTAATGTTTAACTTCACATTTTTATGCTTAGGTGTATGTATGTAGCTTAAAGATAGACCAGGTCCTAAGGGTAAACGATAGAAATGATATGGGCGAATGGCAATGAAAATTATTTTTTTTTAGTTCTATTTTCATTGAGCATTTATTGTTCTAATCAGGTCAACCTTAAATTGAGCAAAAAACTTAAATATTTATCTTATCATTTTTCAAGTCAATTACAATTTGCCTTTTCAGTTGTATGAGTCCTCATCTCCACTGTCTTCTCATTTCATTTTTGTAACTTTCAGCCCCCACATCATGATACACCCTTACAACAGACTACTTTTACCCATCATTGCTTTTGTCTTTGTTAGGATCCAAATTCAAACCTTATCGAACAGTGGGTGGACCAAGATTTTTCTGAAGGCATCATTGATTTTTCCTTCGAATTAAGCTCTGAAGCTTCAAAAGGAACCTACACAATCGTAGTGATTACAGACATAGGGGAAGAGCACAACAGCAACTTTGCTGTCGAGGAATACGGTAAACAGAGCCACCCACCAAATTATTGATGTGTTTGATTTGTGTCCATATTTAGCAGTGAAGTTTTAGGAATCTTTCTCTTTTGCCATAGTCCTTCCAAAATATGAAGTTATAGTTCAAATGCCCAGTGTGGTGACCATCTTGGATGGCGAGACATCATTCAACATTTGTGGAAGGTGAGTGACCAAACAGAGCAAAGCGTTTAACAACACGGTTTCATGTATATGTTGATATGGTAAAATTCTGTCCTAGAGTATTATAGCTATGACCCCTTTATACATCAAATTTCTCTAGTGATGCATTTATAGTGGTAAATGCTGCTCTGAAGAGTGGTCAGAGACAATGGCTGAGTCAAAGAAATTTGGTCTTTTAGGAGCCGAGTGATAACAAAGCAAAGATATTAACCACCCTACAGTGAGCAGACAGGGACATCCTCACAGAGCTCACACACATCTCATGTAACTAAGGTTCATCTAGGTTTTATCCAGGGCAAGTACATATAGTAATCAAAAAGAACCCATTTTTGACTCCACATCAGCTTAAAGAACAAAATCAATCCAGAGGGGTTTTTGGTCACCTAATATAACTGCCTAAAACATGACAGAAACATCATACAACAATAATGGCACTCCTTGATCTGACAGATTATCTGCAATATGCCGGTTTGGACAATAACCATCTTTTACTAAAAATGCATTTATCACATTGAACTGAAAATAGTCACACGGTAATACCTTGTGACTATTTGCTTCATTACAAGAGACTGTTCAACCTTCCAGTGCGATGACCGGCTAATACAAGCACCGCAGCAGAGGGATTTCTCTGACACAAACAGCTCACACACATGCACACACATCCAGTGACATAGAATGCACTCCATTTCTGTCTGTGTCTATACAATGTGTTCCCTCCTCTGCAAGTGTGATATCTGTAAATGACAACAGGATTATGTAAGTGTGTTCGCTCTGCAGAGAGACATTGTCTGCCTTAAAGCCTTGACAGACTGCATACTGGAATATATCAACGCAGAGTGGCTTGATCCAGGGCTAGAGTCATAATATATATATATATATATATTATTCACTGCATCAGCAGCTGAGATGTGAGTTTAAACCGATGTCTTGGTTGTTTATGTCTAAAATGATCCAAAGAAGCTGCTAAGAAAATACAGCGGGTCCACGAATAATGCTTTTGTTTTGAAAGCATTTGAACAACCAAAACAGGAAATTGTGTGTTTTTGTGTGTTTTTTAGTGCTGAAACTGAATCATATCTGGCTCTACATTACCATACAGTAAAATAGCTAAAAATTGTGAAGGAGCAACTGAAAGTATTTGTAAGTGCGTAGACAGTTAAGTCAGCAACACTGAAACAGCAACAGTTATGCAAAATACACTGCAGCACATGTAAACAATAGTAGTGAAATACTGAAATTCTTCCATTTTCCACAGAAGGCCAAAGCACATAGAAAAATGCTGTGTTTTTATAAGTACCTAAGTACCTATCTATGTGAGGATGTAGCCCTGAGTCAAACATTAATTCAACTGTTCATTCAACTTAAATACCTCTCTGTATCTTGTCTGTCATCAGATACACGTATGGCAAACCAGTTAATGGATCAATAAAGGCATTTTTCTGCATAAGAACTTATGATTACTGGCGTTTTAGGCCTGAAGAAATCGTTCATTGTGAGACTTACAATATGAGAGTGAGTATTCACAGCAAAGTAAAAGTAACTTTTAATGAACACTTTTAGGATTTTTCCTTTTCGCATTCCTTTAAAGTTAAACTGGCTCTTTGATTTCCTACTAGACGAATACAAGTGGTTGTGCTACACAGCAAGTGAACATGACCGAAATTTTCCTTACCGGCTTCATGGACGTCTACGCTTTCGAGTTGACTGCTGATTTGACAGAGGACAACACAGGTAGGCTGATGAGATCAGGATAATGCTCAGTAGTTATCAACAATTCTTCCTTCCTTTCCAGCTCTGATTTTTTTTGTTTTGTTGTTTACTTGTAGGTCTCACTCAAAGTGGAAGTGCATCAATGGAATTTTCCCAAACTCTCCTAAAAGCTGAGTTTATTGATACACCTAGTTGGTACAGCAATGGTTTGGAGTTTGGAGGACAGGTAATCAATCGCCTCCAGCTTTTGTGATTTTTATTATAGATAAATGCTGCAGCAAATTTGTAGGTGCTAACTTCTTGTGATGGGCACTATATCTGCCTGACTTTTAAAACTGCAGGGGGACACTAATGGCTGAGCGGATATGTTTGTGCCCCTGTGAAAGGAGGCTGTTGTTCTGCTGTTTCTATGTTTACATAGACACAAATCATCTGATGAATGCTTGATCAGAATCAAATTGCCTCTTTTAAACACATTTGTCAGTGGATCTTGATCTGAAAGAGCTGATTTAAAAAAAAAAAAATCATTCTGAATGAGAGAGATGGATTTTGCTAGTTGGGGGGGATGTGGACAGCAGCGTTTAGTTAGCTAAAGCACCTGTGACTCTAGTGTTACTGAAGAGCAACTTGAGGGCTAAATTTCTTTGGTATTAAAGGGATATTTCAATATTTTGAAGTGGGGTTGTATGAGGTAAATTACAGAGATTTGGTTCACTTAACTGTCCTGTAAATGTATTTAGTTTTAGTAATGTTAAGGCTGTTACCCATAGACTGTAAAAAATTGTCAAAGTTATGTGACATCAGCCATTTGATTATCAAGAGAGCCATTAAAGCACGTTAGATGCCTTATGACAGTTGCTACCACACTGCATGTCATCTCAACTTTGTTTAGCTGACTTATAAACAGAGAGGTGTGTTGAGGCAGAACTTAAGACCATCTGTAAAATAGACACCCTGCGTTTTCGGAAAGCAAAAATTGTCAATATATCCCTAATGAAAAAAATAAAAGATATTGTAAAAAAGCACAAAAAAAAACCAATCACCCCACGTACAGCGAGAGCACATAGATGTGTTATATATTTAGACTGAAGCTGTTTTTATTTTTTTGTGATCAAATTTTTATTAAAGATTTTCAACATAGTCAAAAAAGAAAAAAACATGCCAAGACATTTAGCTATTCAGCATTACAAATCAGTTTGAATTCTTTCAATAGGCATGCAGTGGGCCCAGGACCAGAGCTGTTTTATGAACCAGGCTGTAAAGATGTTTGTCCAGGCTAAAAAACTGTCTATTTTCTGTGCACACATTTGGTTATCAGGTTTCTGCAGCCAGTCTCAAGTGGACACTCTTGCTGTAAGAAACAGTTCATGAGCTTGACCGGACAGACAGGAAACTCCAGGGCTGAAAATGGAGGCTGGTGCTGAGCTGCCAAAAACTTTAGTTCCTTGGGTGTCCACTTGAGGCTGGCTGCAGGAGTCCTGGAGGTGTGATGATTTTTGCAGAAAACAGAGGGTTTCTGTGACTTCAATTAACATCTTCACAGCTTGGTTCATAAAACATCTTCAGTCTAAATGTTTGATACATTTATGTGCTCTCACTGAACCATGGTTGATTTTTTTATACCATGCCTGTTTCCATTTTATTGAGGATTTCTGGATTTGGAAATAGGAACATGGTAGACATGGCTGCATGCCATGTGGAGTGGCTATTTAACAGACGGCCTGCCTCAACATGGCTGCTTCGTCTGTGAGTATGTTGAGCTAAAGTTTTGTTGAGATGATGTGCAGTGTGGCAGCATCCAGAACAAGGCATCCGCAATGTTGTAAAAGCGCCTTTGATTATCAAACAGCTGATGTCTCATGACTTTGTGCAATTCTTTTACGGTCCATCAGTTGAATGCATATTGCTGGTTTTCTCCTGAAGGAGTATGACATCCAGCTATTGTTCACTGAAGATTTGCAGATGTTCTCATACATAGCACATACTGTATTTTGAGAAAATCAGTTTGTGACTAGCATAGTATGCGGTTAAAAAAACAGCCCTAATTAATTTAGATCTTGTAACAGAGAAAAACTTAATTAACAGTTGTGCATTAACAAGAACTTTCACATGACTCATTATGCTCTTTAAGTTCATATTATTGGCTGCTACCCCTAATAATATAGTTACTTGAAAATGCTCAGAAGAGAGAGTTAGGATGTAGGGACAGCTTTGTTCCAAATGCTTTAATTCAGATGAAATGTTTAATGCATGTATTTTCTCACAATGATCAGACTGTTCAAACAGATTGGTTCAGATCAGCAAGAAGGGAAAAATACTGGTGGTCTGGTTTTTGATCTGGTCTCTGGCCTCTCTTCTGTGTGTCTTTCTTCTTTATCTTCTCCCACACTTTCTGATACTACCCACTTACCAATCTTATCCTATAACAGCCTAAAAAAACAAATAAATGTGTCTGTTGCTTAGCTTGTGTTTCTTGGATTGTTTGCAGGTTAAAATAACCGGTCCAGATGGCAAACCTGTCCCCAGTGTAAATGTGACTGTGACAGATGACTACGGTCAGATCTTTGAGTCTACTACAGAATCCGATGGTGTGGCTTCATTTTCCCTCGACACACACCAGTGGACGAGAGAACCTGAGCCTTTGAAGGTTGTTACTGCTCATTGGATCCCTTTTTCTTTGTCTGTCATTTATTGTACTTTGTAATCAACCACTGTTTAAAGTGACTGATCCAGTAATATCCTTTATCCTTTATAGGCAGGGGGGAAGGATAAGCTCAAATGAGACCTCCTGCAGGCATGAGTTTTAAGTGGGAAAAATATCTCACTTTTGTTAAAGCTCTAATTTGCCCCCAAAAAGAGGAAACTTTGATACAGTACCAGTAATGATATCTTAGTGGATGGGACAGAGCTTCAGTCTACAGTTATGATCTGTGCAAAGAAGTCTTAGGCAGCTCAGATGAAACCTTGGCAACTTGTTTCCTCAAATTAGACAAAAGAAAAGCCTGTCTTGTAATTTCCTTCAGAATATCCTGTAGTTTGACATCTTTTTTTGGGCAATTTTGGCTGAGTTGTGGTAACAGTGCAGTGTCTCATAATAGTGCAGCAACTTTAAGGTGCCTTCAAATGGAGTTTGTGCTTGCAGTGTTTACAAGATGAGCCTAATTTAACGCACCCCTCATATACCCCTCATATAATACTTTCAACAGTGTTTGTTGAAACTCTCAAAGTTACCAGCTCATGGCTTGTAATGTGCTTGATGAGAGCCTGAACATTTGAATATTTGTTATTTGGTTGATGGTTTTTAGTTCATTTGACTTTGGATATTCATGATAATCGCTATGAATGAATAAAAGTTTCATGATTTTTTTTTCTTAGCTTGAACATAATCTGCAGAAGTTAAAACAATTTTAAAGCTATCATGGAGCTAAATATGACAGTTCAAATTTAGCAGTTACATTTCCAACATATAACGTCACATTGTAACCCCTTGTTTTTAACTTAGATTTTCGGGCTTTGGCACCAGAAGTGCTAAACTGCTAACTCACTGCCGTGTTTAGGGACTAATTTCTGCACACTCTGCTCTGGCATTCAGTGCTTCATGTGGTTTTCTTTCCATTATTACTTGAACGCAAAACATTTCTGTGTACACGACTTCACAACAAGACAAAACAAGTTCACAAGTTCCATTTGAAGGCACCATTAGTCATCATATGTTGCTTTTCTACATCAATGAGGCTGAAAGGGAAGAACATTCCTCCATCCATTATCTACACCGCTTGTCCCTTTTGGGGTCATGAGGGCTGGAGCCGATCCAAACTGACATTTGGCAAGAAGCAGGGTACACCCTGAACCGCCAGATAACCATTCATGCCCACACTCCTACCCAAGGGCAATGTGGAGTCACCATTCAATCTAATGAGCATGTTTTTTGGTCGGTGGGAGGAAGCTGGAGTGCCCCCAGAGAACCCACACATGCACAAGGAGAACATGCAGACACCACACAGTAAGGCCCCGATTGACACGGGTCGAACCAGCAACCTTCTTACTGTGAAGAACATGCATTACCTGCTGCACCACCATGCCGCACAAGGGAAGAACAGGTCAAAGGAAATTCACCAACTTAGCTCATATTTAGCCCCTTGAGAAAATTATTTTTAAAGGGTTAAGACACAAAATATAAAATACAGTTGTACAGGTTAAAGCCACTGTTACAAACAGAAGTTCTTGTGTACAGGAATGTCCAAACATCATTCCCTGAACTATGCTGGACCAACGCAAGAACCTATTAATAAGTGTATGTTGCATTAATGACAATGTTTGCAGCGAAAGTAGTGGTAATAAAACTACTGTCAAAGGTAACAAGCAGAGATGTTGCATTTAGGAGCAAGACGATATTAAATGCAGTCAATCTGGTTATCAATGTGATGTGGGTGGTGACCTTATAAGATATCCAGTCTTTATGAAATCGTAGTCTGAGAGAAAAAAAACCCCCACTAACTTTAGACACAAGTTATTTAGTGTACAGTGAGCAGTAGTTCAACCTGCAGGGGCTGATTCACATTTTCAAGTTCCTGGTGGCCCAAGCCCTGACTTAATTTATAAATGAGTGAAGACAGAACGGGCCACCATACCAAATAGAAATACTCAGGGGAAACATTGAGTCTTATAGTTCTATTTTTATTCATTGGGTTTTCATTGTTTTCAGGTTTTGCTTAAATAAAAAACAAAAGTTGATCAGTAATATTAAGGTGTTGTATCCACAGGCTACACTTGTAGAAAGGCCTGTTCCCTATTATCGAAACTTCGGAGGATACTACGGGAGAGGCTACCACTATGCTTATAAAATGTACTCCCCAAGCAACAGCACTGTGAAGATCATGCAGGTCCGTGGAGAGATCTCCTGTGACAAAGACGTTGCAGTGGGTGTTCAGTACATCATCCAAGGAACGGCCCTAAAGGAGGGGCAGGACACCCTTGCCTTTTACTTCCTGGTAAGATTCATAAAATTTAATGTGAACTAAATGTCCATTGTGCTGCTGGTTGTAGAAAATACCAGACCATCTACATGCAGGCTACTGTGTTGTTCAAAATTCAAAGTTTTATTCGTACTTGTTCATTTACTATTTTATGGGCATATTCATTTTGGATCACAGCTGACAATGGACAAGAGATGTGGTACACACACTAGATGCCAGCTGATCTGACATATATCGACAGACAACCATCACACACACTCTCACAGGAGCAAATTATAATGTTTCAGTTTCATTTAGCAGATGCCTTTGTCCCAAAGAACGCACATCTGAGAGTAAGTGCAACACAAGCAAGAATCTAGGCCAGAGGGTACAACGTTAGTTAGTGCAACAAACTGCTTCAAGTCCAACTGGACAGAGGGGCTTCCATGTAGTGCTAGAGATGGTGCAATTTTTCTTTGAGGCACCAGTTAACCATAAGGAACATTTTTTTGTCCTGTGTGAGGCAACCTCACACACAAGGATACAATTCTTTTCACACAGCTTCACAAATACATGTTTTTTCTAACACATACATTTACAAGGCTTGGGTACTGAAAACCAGCTCCACTTTGAAACTGTTTCTAAGTATTCAAGTTTTGAGGAATCAAAAACATGATTTTCAGTTCTATTTTTTGTTCCCTAAAAGGTTCATTAATATTTTTGGGTGATTAAGCCTCAGTGAGGAAACTGACATCAATAAGTATAAGCAATGTCCCACCCCCTGACTGTTAACCATATTAAAAATTTCTCATTTTTGGTTGTTTTTTTAATTAAACAAAGGCAACACTGGATAAAATTGACATTTAAAGGGTTAAATTCTTGAAACTTCTGAAGTACTATTAAGAACTTTTTGGAAGTTTTGAGCCAAGCTGAAGTAGTTTAAGAAATTTATGCAGAAAAAAATGGATTTATGATGATTTTGTGATGAAAAGTCCCAAAGGGTTAACTTTTGGCACAGACAAGGCATTAAATACTATACAACAAAGCATTAGCTTACATATGTTGTGATATGATTTGATTTTGATCCTGAACCTGACTATTCAATTGACTCTAGGTTTTTCATCAGATTGTACCCCATAACCTGACATGCCACATCGACTGTTTCATATATCTACCGGATCTATTTCACTAGTTCATCTGGGCAATGGCCCATAAAAGTGTTTGGGGAGGGCAGACCCTTTCAAAACACCAGGAAGTTGATTTGATGAAGTCATTCACACTCACAACAGGACAATCAGCTGATGTACTGTGATAGGCAGGCAGTGCTCCAGGGGGGAAAAGTACATAATACCAGCCAATCTGTATATTAAACTATTGCTAGAATCTGTCTGGAGTGAGGCAAAAAATGATTTTCCTTTTAGATATGTTTTCTATATTTCTGTTTTTCATTTGTTGAAGAAATGATATCAAGTTCTAGTGACACTGTTACCATAGCAGGGGACATCCACACTAATCCGAGCAGCAGTATGTTCTTCTCAAAGGACACTGATTGGTCAGTGTGCCTGCATATCGAGCTCAATCTTCCTACCTTGAAGCTCTGAGAGATTGATCTGCCTGATTACAAACCTTGAATCAGTAAAATCCAGCTGCACTGCAAGTTAATGCCTGGCACAGTTTTTGGTATCATATCTTTAGAGGTTCCAAGCGAGCTGGGAGATTAAAATATGATGTGGAGACACAACTGACCCCCAAGTGGTCAGAGCATTGCCACAACAACACAAGGATATCAACACAAAATGAAACACTTCCTTTCATTGGCTCTGTATTGTTGTGTGACCCTCTTAACTCTCCTTGACTTTTAATAGTGTGTGGTTTCCTTGCAATCATCCCTGCAACTATATTAGACTTCTTACTTTGACAAAAACCCAAAAATCAAGAGCTGGTGGCAGCTCTGTAGTATATATTACCTCCTTTGTGTAGTTTGTCGAGTAGTTTCATGCAGTCACGCAATGAAAACACCACTGACATTAAATAGGTACCACCAAAGTGTGTACTGTAAAGGACATCGAAGCAGGGAGTACCAAAACTGAGTATAGTTGTGCAGAGTCAAGCTGATCTCACCAATGGAAAAGCAGCAGAAGTAATTGTATTTGTACTTGAGTTTAAATTTGTGCTCTGTTATCTCAAACATTTCTTTTTTTTGTTTTTGTTTTCTTTAAGGTGACTTCCAGAGGCCAAATCATCAACCATGGATCTGTTCATGAGCCCGTTAAATCTGTAGGAGGTATTATTTTTTTGGTCATACATCAGTGAGCTGTATTATGTTCTTTAAGAGACAACTAGTTACACACTCGGATACCATTGCTCCGGGAACATGACTCAGCAAAATCAAAACCTTTTTAGTCTCCTCAGCACAGAGTACATGGCCTACTGCACGTGTGTCTAAACATGAAGATTCTGCATCCTTGCACAGATGAGACACTGCCAAATGTACAGTTTAACAGGAAGAAGGAAAAAAGAATAATTTCTAGTTTATTTCATTCCATGTCCCGGAAAGGGCAGGGGGGAGGAATAAACCTCATATTTCCTGTCTCTTATTCATATCATATATTAAAAGTATCTATCACCACAATAGCCTAGTTTTCTGTTCTTAGCTAACAGAAGTGGCACTTAGGGTGGTCCTCTGCTGCTGAAGCCAATCTGCGTGAAGACACATGTCATGGGATCAGAATTTTTCTTTTGCATTCTTTGGTTGTAAAGAGTGCTTATTTTAGTCACTGTTACCTTCCTACCATTTCAAACCACTGTGGTCATTCTCCCCTGGCCTCTGGCATCAACAAGGCTTTTTGCCCCCAAGAACTGCCACTCACTGGATATTTTCTCTTCCTCTGACCATACTCTGTAAAACCTGGAGTAGGGCTGCTTGATAATGGAAAGAATTTTAACACGATAATTGTGATTATGATTGATTCTAAGATCACCATGATAAAGCATTGATTACTCATTGATTTTACAAAATCTGTGCCAAAAATTTAAAAGATTAAAAAATCATATTGCACACAGCTTCACAATGAACCACACTCATGTCTCATCCATAACTCAAACATTTATGTTTTTTATCCAGTGTTCATCAAAAATATGAGCAACACTGTGAGAGGATGGCAGGGAAATGCTTTATCCACAGAATAAGCCCAGCACATAGCACTGTGATTGTCTACTGACGATCACTCTGTTTTAATGATCATGGGAGGCTATAATCCTCATGAAAACTTAATCACCCAGCACTTCTCTGGAGATGGTTGTGCAGAATGTCCCATAAAATCAACAGTGTCAGAATAACTCAGACCTGCCCATGTGGCACCAATAACAGTTTCAAGTTCAAAGTCACTTTACCATCTTAACTCTATGGGATCACCCCAAGTCATAACTCTCACATTTTTTTCTTATATCACTGGAAACAGATCTTTATCACAACACAACATTTAACAATTCAAAAACGACTTCAGGTAAAATCATTGCGACCTAAAACCTTTTATTTCAGCCTTGTAGTACAGTGTTTTATTTCTGAAGTTTTGTATAAGTGGATCCAGAGCAAAGAATCATTAATGGGTTTTTTTTCTTATTTCCTAAAATAAAATGTATCAGTGATGTTATTCGATCTCTTTTTTGGCCCTAAGAGAAAGTGAGATCTTTCTGTTCGTTTTATGGGCCAATATGATATGCCCCTTTTCTCATTTTCTTGTTTTCTTGATAGTAGTTCCCAATAAGGAACAGCCGAAGGTCGACAAGAGAAAAGATAGTCAACTGTCGCTTTTCGCCAAAACTGTAGCCAAAAATGATCAGAAAGGAACTATGAGTGATGTAACATGACCCTTTGAAACATTTGAGGCAGAAATTGCTTCCAAAAGTGGCTCTTATACCTCTATGGGGCAAAAAAAATGTCTGGCAGAATAAATGTCAATATGTAAATAGTTGTTGCTATAGGTCTCTTAGCATACTTCTATTTTATTCCTATAATTGCCATGTAAATGTAAATTGTCATGGTGATTTGTATAAAGTTCCACAAGATTTAAATTTCATGTTGAATTTTGGTTTAATCTCTATGGTCACGCAATTGTTATTACATTAATCTGACATCATAAATATTCTGACAGCCTTGGCTGTCATAAAGAAAAAAATAAATAAAGCTTAATTGTGCCTGACAAGGTTGAGGTTTTTCATGCATTATTACAAAAATGTCCACGTGGACCAAAAAAAGCAGAAAATGTCCTGGAGTTTTAATTGCCTAACTACCATATTAAGTATAAGTATTTGTGTCAACAAGCTGCTGAACGTGTGTACCTAATTAAATGGCCATTGAGTTAATATATCATATTTTATTGCTTTACTGAATGCGCCTGCATTATTATGTTTGTTGTTCTTTTGATTTATTGACCTACCCTGTGTGTGCGTGTGTGTCTCAGAAAACAAGGGAAATATAACTATAAATCTCAATCAAGTCACAAACCTGGCACCTTACGCTCAGGTAGTTGTCTACACTTTGCTGCACAGTAGAGAGATTGTGGCTGACAGCAGGGACTTCCCCATTCAGCTCTGCTTCAATAACAAGGTACCACTTTTATCACTCATTATGACTTTTTTGTTTTACTTAAAGGGGTAGTCTGGCATTTTTGGAGTGTGATAGTATGAGTACATGGGAACAGCATGAACATTAGCCCTAGTGATGGAGATCAGTTCTGCACATGTACAAAATGAGCCATCAAGGAAACAAGGGTTGAATGTTGTTGCTGCTGGTGCCGCCAACTCCATGTAGTTTTTAAGTGTCAGGCGATAGGATAGGATTTAACACTTTTACAATAATTTACTTTGTTCAGGAGCACAACTGGCCTCTGTTACTGTGGTTAATGTTTAGGCTAGATATGTACCTCATATAAAAATCCCAAACTATCCCTTCAAAAATACAAACTATGAGTCAAAATTTTCAATCTTATGTGCATTTCATTGATATTAATTGAAGTATTTGTGATCTGATGTCTTTTCATTATCTCTAAAATAACCTGGATGTCTCCTGTGCAGGTTTCTGTGGAGTTCTCCTCCCCCCAATATTTTCCAGGAAGAAAGGCCAGTCTCAATCTGCAGGCTGAGCCAGGCTCTTTGTGCTCCGTCAGAGCCATCGACCAAAGTGTTCTCCTATTGGCAGATGAGGAGAAAATCACAGTCGACCGGGTAAGACTCTAATTGTCAATGTAGGGCTAAAAGATAGGGTGAAAAAAATCACCTGCTGTATTTTTTACTTCCTGTGATATTTACAGACCATTGTTGTGTACACAGTACATTCAGCATCCATTGTGTTTGCAAGGAACATTAGCTCCCGTTTGCACTCAGTGGTGTAGATAGATAGATAGATAGATAGATAGATAGATAGATAGATAGATAGATATATAAATAGATAGATAGTAGGGTAGATAGATAGGTTTTCAGTGCTGCTATGTCAGTAAGAACAAAGCCCTTGCTAAAGCGAGCCCTTCTCTATTTTTGGGAGTCAATAGCTTTTGTCAGTGGTAGCATGTGATTATAGTGAGTTTGTTTTTGTCAGTGGCAGAGAGAATGACACAGAATCAAGGAATCAAGTACAACAGGATGGGTTGGATGATGGTTTTGTAAAGGAGTAACAGAAAGGTCCCTGAGCTTGTGGATGACATGGAGTCTCTGTAACATTAATAGATGTCCGCAATTCATTTATCAAATGTGAGTTGACTGTCTATTGTTATACCTAGCTATTTAAAGTTGCTGATCTGTTTAACTGTTATATTGTGTGTGAGGGTGAAAGTTGGACCCGACGTACGTATGGGTATGTGATGTGAGGATGACCAGTTCCTATGTTGTCTTCACATTCAGCTGCAGGAAGCTGTCAATGCAAATTGATTGAAAGAGATGTTTAATTAAACTTTAGATCACAACATCATTTCTGAAATCATTTCTACGATTGTAATGTTTTGTATATTAATTGTCACAATATGTAACATATTTTTATTTCAGAGAAAGAGAAGGCTGAAACAGACTGATCTGTTTACAATCCAGTGTTGACGTCCAATATGCTGGTGGGTGGTAGACCCTGCTGCCTTTGCTAAATGTTTACAAAAATTAATTATTTATTTGTTTGTCTTTTTTGCAGATTTTTGACCTGCTGTCTGTGAAAAAGATTCAACAGTATGATGATAGGATAATAGGTCCTTGTGAACGTGTATCGGAATCCAGAGTTTGGCATTATTACTTTCTACCTCCATCTTCACCTCAGGGGGAATACGCCGCCAAACAATTTGAAGTATGAATCGTATTTTTAGACTACATTACAGTAACGAGCTTCATG
The DNA here is from genome assembly GCA_037902135.1 of Cetoscarus ocellatus. Classification (NCBI taxonomy): domain Eukaryota; kingdom Metazoa; phylum Chordata; class Actinopteri; order Labriformes; family Labridae; genus Cetoscarus; species Cetoscarus ocellatus. Next base: position 1,437,962 of record JBAMNC010000219.1, read on the forward strand.
GGATTGATTGATAATATGCACTTAGTGTATTTATGAGTAAAGTGTCAATCTGTATGTAAAGGTGCACTAGAAAACTTATCCAGCTCTCTCTACTTCTATTTAGATCCCAGTTAACCCATCAGGCACTGGTTATTTCTTATTCCATCCTATCGTCATTGCCACCACTAAATGTCAAATTGAACCATGAAAAGCCTAGAATTGACTTGTGTTGTGTACAGCAATAGGCAAACTTAACATATAGAGATGGAAAAAAACATCAATATATCTTGACATTAGGAATGTAATGGCATGAAAATTTCATATCACGGTTATTGTGACCAAAATTATCACGGTTATCATTATCATCAGGGTATAGTTGCAATGTGCTCAAAATTTTCAAAAAGTACTGATACACACTTATTTAGTTAAAACATAATGTGAATTGAAGAACGATCTTCAGTGGTCAGAACCTGACTGTCAGGAAAATTTCCCACTCTGCCCCTGACTGATAGCCCAGATGGAAAGAACAGCAGGAGAAAGAGATTTTTCGTCTTTTTACTTGCAAGGAGTACGAGCAGCTTACACAGGGCAACTTCCTCTCGTACTAAAGATCCATAGCATCTCTTCAGACTTATATGTAGTGCTACACAAGTGGGCGTTCGTCCAGAAACAAGTATCAACCAATAATATTACAGGTCAGAGTTACAAAAACAGTGGTCATCTTTCTCACTCAGAAACTGTGAGTTCTTCTGCTGATATGACAGCGTAACCTTCACTTATCAGAGACAAGATGTAGTTCTTTTGCTGATGTGACGGTGCGCAGTCCTCTCTTATCAGAGAAAGGATTTTCTGTCTTGATTTCTCGTTTCCAGTTTCTAGTTTCAGCATGAAAGCTTTTCACACAGGCATATAAGAGGATCATAATACATGTATAATCATAATGATAATAGATGTATCCATTTTCTTTACACTGACCCTCTTTAACTCTCTGGTTCCTTGCTGAGGTCTTTCTCAACAGCCTAGCCACGCCTCTCCCCTCTGATGCTGCTGTGGGGGTGTTTGCATAGTTCTGGCTTTTCCAGACAAAGAGCAGCATCGTCATGAGTTATTAAGTGTGGTAATCAAACACGGTTTCAACAGTATTTAAAATAGCAAACTGTTAGGCTCACAGTCAGAAATTTTATCGCAGCTCATAATTTTACCAGGAACTGTTACATCCCCTACTTGACATATTGACTGGCAGATCAATCCAATCAGATCCATAGAAAGATAAAATATTGATTTAAACCATCATCTATATGACACAGCTTTATTTAAAGTCCTAGTGCACACCTGTGTGATGGTTTCCACCCTGCCACGCTGTTTCCCATGAGTTCAAACAGGCTAGAAAAAAGTTGATGCTAACAGCTAGCTCTTCAGATGTAGGGACAGACTTACAGACTCTGTAAGTTAACAGAAAGTGAAAAACCTGCAGCCATGTGTCTGCTTGGATGCTCTGGGTGTATTTTTATGCATCACAATTAATGTATCTATAAAATGTGTGGCACAGAACAGGACAGAAGCTCTTTCTACACTCCCCTGATGACGTCACTCCTTGTCTATTACAACAATGTCCCCACCCCTGTTTTTATTAAAAGGAAGAAAACAGAAAATATATCAAAATATTACTTCATCAAATATGTATCACTCAATCTCATAATGTTACAAAGAATTACACATGAACTACATTTATGACAAATGATAAATGAGTAATAAAAAAACATATCCAAAAGCAATTTTAAAAAAGCTCAATAAACAACAGAAAGAATTATGATTTTGAAAGGTTACAAAAATGCTAAAATTTATATTGGAAATTGATTAGGGTTAGGACTGCCACAAACTAGTCAACCATTATTTTTTGTGATTAGTCGACTAATCACATCATGCATGAATTGCAGCTTACCGAACCAGCATGCAGCTGCTCTTGTATAACCATCACTAGCTTTCAGCTTCAAGTGTTTAAGGTATGTGCTAACTAAAAATAAAGAAATTTAAGATGGTAGTTCATTCAACTTTTAATGAACTTTGCAGCTGTTATAATGTTACAGTAAACACATAACATACGTGTTCTAAGGCTAATGAAATCATCATCATTAATGTTAACGTTTACAGCTATAAGTAAGAAGCTCACTGTTGACGCTAATGTTAGCAGCCAACTAGCCAATTAGCTTACCGAGACGACTGTCCCTCTTTGTCAGAATTTGAATCAGCCACGATGTGCTTCCTTTTCAGATGCTTATGCATCGCAGTCGTACTGCCATGGAAGGCAAGTTCTACCTTGCAGATTTTGCATTGCACATTCTTCTCTTTTGTTTTGGTAAAATGCTGATCATTGACGTCGTCTTGACTGGTTGACTAATCTTGGCAGCCCTAACCAGGGTACAGAAAAATATAAAGGTTCAATAAAAGGTTTGGAGCCTAGAAAATGTGTTTTTTTTTCAGTCATTATGTCCAATCTCAAATATTTATAATTATGTTTAGATTGCAAATGTTGTATCAGGGTAATTAATCCTAAATTATATTTAAAACATTTTTTATGCACAAGAAACAATAATATTAAACGCACTGAACAGTAAAAAAAAATGCCATTTTGTAAAAAAAAAAAAATGGACTGTTTTTTAAAGACCCTCAGCAATGAAAAACGTTTCTCTGTCATACTTTCTCACTGAAAATGTAACTGTGGTTAATTTGAACATGATATCCAATATCAATCACAGGCTTCTAAATTGTATAATATCAATATTGTATTGTGGCGGGCTTTGTAATGTCCGCAAATATTGTATTGTCCAGAAATACAACACTGTATCATATAAGCATGAAACTGTTGATGTAAACCCATTAAAAAACCATTTTTGTTATTGTCCCATCATGGAAATGATATCTGCAGATGTCTCCTCTCTTTCAAAATAAAACAAGCAAGTCATCAAATCACCTTACAGTGCAGTTGGATCTGCCTGATTCTTCTGTGATCAGGCAATTGTATCTTGTAAAGCTTCAGGCAAGAAATTGAGCTCATCCTGAAAAGAGGCACTGATCAATCAGCATCATTTGAGGAGAAAGAAGTAGGAATTACAAGAATGAAGACGGTGTAAAGCAAATGCAAGCCGGTAATCACTGGCTGCACATGTAGATGTAAGCATGGATTCCAGGTGCTTTTTTTATAATAAGAACTGGACAACATTTCTTTGCTGAATGAAGAACAAAAAACATCTCTGACAACATTTTTCAATAGAAAAGACTCCCCCCCACCCACCTCCAACAGTTTTTAGCTAGAGTTTCAGCTGGCCCTGAAAGTGAAATTGAACCCTCAGCAGCACCTGCCCACTGCATCATCTGACAGACTTTTCTAGAGTGATTGGCAGAACAATCATTCAGTCACATTTTCTGAATATGTTCTTGAAAGATTCTGCCCCCCTTAAACACTTTCTATGAGCTCTTAGTAAAATAAACTGGCTTTTTTATTAGGTACACATTGCTAGTACTGGGTTAGACCCCTTCTGTTTTCAGATCTGCCTTCACTCTGGTGGCTTTGGCTACGTTTACATGCAGTCATTAACCCTTTCATAACCAGAATATTAGCAATAACCTGGTTGCGCACAGCCATGTAAACACCAATAACCCTTTTGAAAAACTGTAATATGCTCATATTCTGGTTTTTAAAAACCCGAAAATAACCCCTGGGTTACTCCATTTCTAATCCAAATATTTGGTCATGGATACGCCTATCAGGATATTCCCATCGAGAGGAACAGTAAGTAGTGTTCTGCACATGTTCTGCACAGATAGTGTAGACCTTAAGGAGACCTCTAATACTTCTTGAGGTAACCACCAGAAGATTTGTATACTGAGGTCATACAGGAATGGAGTGGCCTGCAACAATACTTTAGAGTTTAGACAATGCTCAGTTGGTACGATGGAGCCCAAAGTGTGCCAAGAAAGTACCCCTACAGCATTACACCATCACCACCACCAGCCTGGACCACTGATACAAGGCAGGATGGATCCATGCTTTCATGTAATTTCTGTCAAAATCCAACCCTAACGTCCTGAAATCCAGACTGATAGATGCCTGCTGTGTTGGCATTATTGATGATTAAATCCTGTGCTATTTCACCCAACATTTCTTTCTCTTCCTCTTCTAGAAAGCTGGAGTCAAAATTGAAACTAATTACCTGTTGAAAGACCCTTTGAATTGTGTACCACCTGATACAGGTATGTTTAATGGTTTCTATATGGTATGATGTATCCTTTGTCCTTATATTGATATTAAAAATGACAAACTGTTGCTACTGGAAAAATGCAAAAAAGAAAAACAATGAACAGAAACACTGGGATGGCAATTGATAAGATTTTATTGATATCAATGTCATTAATGATCCTGCTTATTAATCCAATTCTTTAATGATTCCCTTATTGACACCTGCTCATTTTCTGTGTGGGCAAACGTTTGCCTGTAGGCTTTCATTGGCAACAATATCAAACACATGAAACTCCTGTTTTAATGCTGTGCTACATAGATTAATGCTTCTGCAAGTTACTAAAGGCTGTGCAGTAAGCGCCTTGTGGTAAAAAAAAAAAAAAAGCCTCAATTTTGACTGTTTCTGACCCCGTCTGAACAAATTAATTAGAATTGGTCAGCAAAAAGACTCATAGTATTGATTCTTTGAGGGAGGGGTTATCCATTCTCAACTGGAATGGATTTTCATTGCCTATCCCTATAGATAAATACAGTACATAGAATGAGGTCAAAGTAAAGCTGCTCATTTCTAACATTGTTAGTTGGGTTATTATTGAAAATGTGGAAGCCTTCCCTGTCTCACAGTGTTAAAAAATCCTTGGACAAATTCCTGGATCCACATCAGGAATCAGGTCACCACCAAATTCTAATCCTCCTTGTGCCATGACCAACACTCCCAGAAAATTTCTCCAAAATCTGTTGAAGATATTTCTGAGTCATCCTGCCCACAGACAGCAGGACAAAAATAAACAATAGCAAAAACATGACTTCCTCTGTAAGAGTAGAAAATAATCTGGTAAAATGTGAAGACTGCACAGGAATACTTCCAAACCTATAAATAGTTTTCATCTTATAACATGATAAATAAGTCAATGAAGAAGGGCATCCTTTTGCAAATCTATGTGCTGCACATTTAAACAGATGCCTACCTTTCATTTTGATCCCTCACATTGCTTTTTTTTTTTTGATGAGATTTGTTATCTGAGGACCTTAATAGTCAGTTTAAGTTGACAGCAGTCTTTTTAGTGGGCCCTTTTTAGTCTGTTTTTAGACAACAGAAAGGCCCTTGCAGTCTTTGAGTGTGAAAACATCTGTAGATCCAAAGACCATCACAACAGCTGATGTAATAAAAAAACAATTTTCAGAAAGAGACGATTGAAATGAAAAAGCTTACCAACAGATTTGAAATGTTCAATTGCTCATTACAACAAAGAAGTAATCTGAGTACTTTCATCCCAGTGTGCATGAAAGCAGATACAGATGCTTTGGTAAAACTGACTTCATCTCTGCTCAAACTGGCATTTCAGAAACAGAAAAAAACAGAATACTGTCCCATCCTGACAACAGGTAAAATGGAGTGTAAGAATGTTAAAACAATATAAATGTTACATGAAATGAGCACTCGGACTCCAAAACCCTACCACTGTTCATTGACTATAAATAGAGAACATGATCCCCTTTGCTGTTAAATCTTGACACTAGATCTATGTTGTGTTCATTGTTGGCCTGATTTCTTTCTTTCTTTCTGCTTTCTGTAAAACAAATAGCACTCCCACAGAAACAATACAGACAACCCTTAATCTTAGAATTGAAATGGATCTTAGTGATGGTTTATGTGGAATAAATTTTCATTGCATTTTTTTACTCATGTCTTTAGGAATACCAACGTTTATTACGCCCCATGCCCCAGCACGGGCGACCATTAGGAAAGCCTTCCCTGAATACTGGATCTGGAGCTTGATTTCTGTCGGGTAAATGTTAAACACACAAGTACAAATATTGCAATACTAGAGTAAAAGTGTAGATACTCCTTGGCAAATTTTACTCAAATGCAAGTAAAACTTGCTCAGGCAAATTTTCACTTCATTAAAAGTACTTAAGTACTTCCTTTACAAATACTTTTAAAATGTAATCATTTTATCTTTACAATGCATGAGTGCATTCAAGTACACACTGCTGTTTATTAGAAAACATAGTTTACATTTTTAAACTCAAATTTTACATTTTTAGATTTGAAGCTCCAAAATAATCAAAGCAACACAAATAAACTGATGAACAGAAAAAAATCCAAAATATAATTGGACTGATGAATGTTGACTTATTTTGAATTACTAAACAAGGAAGAGATGCAAGAGGTGAACATGACAGTTGGGGTTTTTATACGGAGTGATGCATGAGAATGAAACACTGTGGAAATATGTCCCACCTCATTTGGCATCACCCAGGGAAAGCAAAAGCCAATGACAGCGAGCCAATGCCAACCTAACCCCAGTGATAAACCAGCAAACACATGACATGCTGAGCTTGTCTAAGCTGCCTCCCACTTCTGTCAGAGCAAATAAAATTGTGCAAGCTATTACTTACTTGATGAGCAAAGACTCGAGGCTGTACCATGTTGTGGAACCATGGCTTTAAATGCACAGTGGCTGGAGCACAGATATGTGTCTCCATCTCAGGATTATTTCACAGACGCAGAAGTGGAGAGAAATTATCTTTATGGAGAACTGGTAGTGTTGTTATTTGTTTTTCATTTAAGAAAAAAATATGGCCCAGATCTGATAAAACGACTACTGAGGCTGTTAGCATTTATGCTAATATCTAAAAGTGCTGTCACTTCCTGCCGTCGTCTGGCTTGCCTCTTCCTGCTCTAAAAGACTCTGACTGGGCCGTGCTGCTTTAGGCCAAGCTCAAATGTTGTATATTGGAGCTTGGCAAGATGGATCTGCATGATTACAGACATTGGAGAGACTGGAGTTCGTCTTACCAGAGTACTTTAGCAATGGCTGCTATGCAAAAGAGGTCTCTGGTTGATATGTCAGCAGACTAATTTGAGGGCTAACAGCAGGTCAGTTAATCCAAACAAATAAAAAAAGTAAATTGTTTTAAAACATCAGGTTACAGGTGACAATTACTCAAGAGTGATCTCCCTCTGGCTTTCTGTTTCTCTCATTGATTTATCTCTGTATGCAGCTGTATATGCACCTGTATGTTTAAAAACCACAGCAAAAGTAGTTCATGTAAAATATGCTTTTGTTTTGTTAAAACTGAATTTTGAAAACCTAATAGCCTGTAATATAAAGACTGATTCCTGTGACTGTTTATTGAAATATATTGAAGTTAGTCAAACAGCTCTTTATTCTTCTCCACTGGGTAGTCAATCCTTGAAAAACAATGTGTCTGTTTAATTTCATTCACCTTGACAAGGCCTCAATTTAGGTGAAATATGAAAAGGAATAAAACTGAAAAAAGTATGAACTAATTAATGTTTTTAGTCATGAACTTAGGTCATATTTTAAATTAACAAACTACAAATGGGAGCTAATATACTTAAGACGTGTGAACTGATCATTGAGCTAGTTCATTTTTTGTGTAAATTTGCTTAACATTGCTTACAATACACAATCCTCAAGTATGTGTCAGGTAGTTGGTTTGTTACATAGGTTTTTTTTAACAGAGTTTCAACTTCCTGCTGACTGATCTTTGCTTGTATGTTTGCACAGCAAAAATGGTAGTGTAGACCTTAAGGAGACCATTCCTGACACCATCACTTCATGGTTGGCCGATGCTTTCTGTGTCTCCCCTGTGGGCTTCGGCTTGGCAAAACGCAGTAAAACGACCACCTTCAAGTCCTTCTTCGTCAGCCTTACTCTGCCTTTCTCAGTCATCAGAGGGGAGGCATTTACACTCAAAGCCACTGTCTTCAACTATGAATCCAAATGCTTAAGGGTAAATGTTTACGGATGAATCTGAGTGTATCAAACTCACAAAGTGGCCATGTTCATCAGGGTGGGAAACTCTAATGTTGTGATGGCATACTGTAATAATACAAGTCATTTGTCATAAGGCCTTTTCAAGTGCATTCATGCAACACTTGAAATTTATCCTTAAGTCAGAGTGGCCCGATGCAGTGCAATGCGAGGGAAACTGCTCCAGGAATATAAAACATTCAAGTCCAGAAACACAACCAACGGTCAGAATGAAATACAAACACAGAAACATGTTATTTAATTGCAAGGCATTTCCGGGTCTTGTGTTCCTGTACAGGAATCTTTCTTGTTCTTGGAGCTGTTTTCCTCGTATTGAACAGGATCAAGTCGTTGTAGGCCGTTTGACCCTGTCTGCCACCATATATTTGCACTATGTTGTAGGGAAATTCATTTAATCAGTCTAAGATATTGTGTTTACAGGCAAGTGATGACCATGTTGTCATGACCTTGGAAGTTGAGCTTTCACACCTAAAATCGATTCAGAGTGGATGTTTGTGAGAAGTTTGGAGAATAAAGAGATATAGTTCTTGAAATATAGTATTCATGAGCAATGGATAGATTAAAAGAAGTTACATTGGATTTATGCCAGCAGAATCAGAAGCAAGAGTTATCTATTGTCTTTATGGTTGTGTGTCTTAACCAGAGTGTTATAAAATAAACGGGCAAACAAATTCCAAGACTTATATGAAAAAGGACCTGTTATATGACAGTGTGACATGATATCAATATCAGTGTTTCTCCCCCTGAGGGTGATGCCATGCTTACAAACATTGCCATCATGGAAATACAGTTGAATGAATCAGTTTAAACAGAAACATACAGTAGTGTACTATCAAGGATATGCTTTTCTGTTTTCTTGTGGCTTTTAAAAATGTTTGAGTCTGAAATTCTGTCTGAGACTTGTGTTTGTGTGCAGCTGAAAATCACGCTGGCCAACTCAAAAGAGTACGACTTCAAGAACTGTACGGACTGTCTGTACCAGGAGTGTCTGTGTGGAGAGGACAGCTCAACCTTCTCATGGATCGTTACTCCAAAAGTTATAGGTATCAACACAAAACTGACCTTCTTTAAGTTACATACAGTTACATGATGAACCTAATTTTCACCTTCAACACAAGAGAAGCATTTAAAAGGAAAGTAAACCTAGTGGTGTAATTTGGAGGGGTGACCGGGGGCCCAGAGCCACAATGAAGTGGCCGAGGAGGAAAGTAAAATTGGCATAAGGCTGACCTTTTATACTGAAATGAAGGTTATCCTCCTCCTCTGCCTATTTGTTGCATGTTTTCATCCTAACGATAAAAACTTGCCTCTCTTGAAAATACCGGGGGGCTCCTCACAACTGAATATTTGTCCAAGTTTGTGCCTTCTCTATGACTGCTTTACTGCTCCCAATCAAGCCACGACTTCTCCAATGTCTGTAAACTCTGCGGTTATTGTTGCTGTGCCCACATTGCAAGCGTTGACTTAAGTCGTTTCTTAACTGAATACAACATTTAACTGCTTTGTCCCTCAGCTTAGGTAAAGCTCATGCACTACAGACTGTCTGCAGCCAAAGACAGCAGGTGCACTCGGTTTCACTTTCTTTGCAGTGCATGCAGGTTGCACAAAGCCAAATATAAAGTGTTTGTTTTTACAAGCATTAGAAAAAAAAAAAATTAAAGCGTTTGAGTCAAAGTTAATTTTCTCAACAAGAAAAATTATGTATATTTTTTTATTGTCAGAAATCTGAAACTCATTGGCCTTAACTTGATTAAGGTATTGTAGATGCAAAAGACTTCACTGAGTTTTCATGCTTACAGTACACCCCAACACTTGAAAGACAATGTTTGTGTACACAAAGTAGGGGAAATTGTCATTTGTTCTTGTGTTAAAAAAAATGACATTTTTATCACAAAATAAACTGTAATTTGAATGGCTCCAACCCAGTAATTTATAATGAGACTTATGCCACTTTGATAGCATATATCTAAAAATAATAGAACCACTAATGCTCAGAGATTTATGCAGTCATAAAATAAAGCTCTCTACAATTCATCTGCCAATGAAGTTAATATTAAGATAATAATAACTAATGTCAAACACTGAACACAAATACAGGAAGTCTTGCTGATCAGCAATGACAAAGCATACCTGTGGTAAGTACTTCTCCCTAATTATTTTGAGATAATAGTGCTTGAGCTTGTAGGTCTGCCACACTCACTGGTGCCTTTCATATGCTGCATAGGCTAAGGCACCCCAGACAATGATGAGGGTTGATAAAGGTTGCCTGTTTTTTTATTATTATCATTATTATTGTTGTTTGCTGTTAGTTTTCTGAAAGATACACTTTGCAGATACATTTCTAGAGATGTATTGCACAGTACGAGACTACAATAAAATGCAGTTAGTCATTTAATATATACGTATATAAATATATATATATATCTCAGGTATGAAGAACTGGTATGGGGCGAAAGACAGCTACCAGTGTGGGTCCTTGGGCAAGACCCTTAGCGCTATTGCCCTCCTCATTACATGAGTGCGTTAAAACAGAAAGTCACACCGGCTCAGACGTCGCCCGGGTTAACAAGGTGTGCGTCACATGCTGAGGAACCAGGGCATTGTGATGACAAGAGGGCTTCTGGAACAACACAGAGAAGGCAATGGACACGAGATGAGAACAAGGCTCTGTTGGAATACTACTACTCCAGTAACCCTAGCCAGTGGGGTTACATGAACAGACTGTGGGAGAAATGGTTACTTCGATACCCACAGTCAATACTGACGCCGAAACAACTAGTAGCTCAGTGTTCCAACATCCACAAACGGCAGCTGCTATCACGACTAGAGATTGAGGAGATACAACACGTTAATGCTACGGCAAGGGGGAGCCAGGACGATAGGTCAGATGGGGGAGTTAATATTGACTCCCCCCCAGAGACTGGGTACCAAGCCCCAGAGTTGAGCGAAGAGTTGACTGACCTGAGAGATAAGATCATGGCTAAGATGAGCGCCTGTCAACCCCGACACCGATTAGCAAAGATTAGTGAAGTACCTGCAGAAATCCTAGCCAATGTAAATGCAGTGATAGAAACAATTCCCACTGCAAACATCACTGAGACCAATGAGCTGATATACAGTACAGCAACAGTGATCCTCGTGATGCTTGGACACAAGACGGGTAACATGAACAAGAACAACATCAACAACAACAAGCTTTATTTATATAGCACTTTTCATACATAGGAAAATGCAACCCAAAGTGCTTAACAAAATAAAACAGAATGAAATAACAAAAACATACAACAATATATAGACCCAACCCCCCCACCCCCCCCACCACCCCCCCTCCCCACCCCCCCCCACACACACACACACACATACGCCCAGACTCGCACACACGCTCACACTCACACATACAGTAAATAGACTAGTAACATGGCCTAGCACTGAGGTGAGGAGAAGCCACCTATGGGTGGCCATCCACACTGAGAGGCACCAAAGTCCGCAGCCACAGGGAGCACCGCCAGGAAGACGTCCCTGTGGGCAGACCAGACACAACTCCCAGTGTGGAGGGCCCCCATTAGGAAACACTGGAGCTAAAAACAAGAAGATTAAGACAGTGGAATAAAAACAGGCAATAGTGATAAAATGTCTAGAAATGTGAGGGTTTAGAACATTTTAAAAGTAATAAAATGCACAAGATTTAAAATATGTAAGAATTACAATAAATAAAATAAAGTAAAAATAATAATAATAATAATAAAAAAAATAAAAGATTAAAGACATAAGAATAGTAAAATATGAGAAATAAGAGAATAAAAGAAATCAGTTAAAAGCCAAATTAAAAAGGTGAGTCTTTAGCTTCCTTTTAAAAATATCTACAGTCTCTGCGGCCCTGAGGTTTTCTGGGAGGCTGTTCCACAGATAAGAGCCATAATGGCTGAATGCAGCCTCACCATGGGTTTTTGTTTTAACTCGTGGTATGACTAATAGGCCGGTGCCAGAGGACCTCAGGTTCCGCGAGGGTTGATATGATAAAAGCAGTTCAGATAGATAAGATGGTCCAAGACCGTTAAGACATTATAAACTAATAAAAGAACCTTAAAATCGATCCTGAAGCGGACAGGGAGCCAATGCAGCGATTTTAAAACTGGTGTAAAACAAAGGGCAGTGCCCACCATGGAGGAGAAGGCTAGAGACTAAAATCAAGGCGTACTAACAAGTCAGGTAGTATCGCTGAAGAAACACACAGAAAGCTCTCCCTCGGGGGGTGATCCATACTCATCCTCAGAGTGAGGGATTGTGGGCTGTGATGGGAGGAAGAGGAGGGGTGGAGATGGAGGGGGAGAGGGATAATAAAGCAACAAATAGGATTAATGAGGGAGGTAGGAAACAAGGTGGTGGAGAAGGAACAGGGAGGATAATGAGTTGATGCCTCGGTACACAAACTGTGACAGGCAGAGGTGATCAATACTCAGGGTTGCTTTCTTCAATAACTCCATGTTTGTATGCACACAGGCCTGCTGAATGTGACAGTCACTGCAGAGGCCATGAAGGACGGAGATGTGTGCGGAGAAAAGCCAACCACTGTCCCAGAAGAAGGTCAACTCGACACGGTGATCCGCAGCCTGCTGGTGGAGGTCAGTGATTAACGCATCATACTGCAACAGAGCAGATGGTTGTTGACGGTGACTTCAGACAAATGTTGAATCTGATGCTAGGTTTGAACTTCAGCAGGACGTCTTCACCATTTTTTCATGCCTACATGCATTGAGTTGCTTCCATGTGATTGGCTAATTAGCTATTTGCATTAACAAGAAGTTAAATTGGTGTACCTCATAATGTGGACAGTGGGTGTATTTTTTTAGTTCAACTCTTTACCTCAGATATTTCCTAAAGCTATAGAGGCCAAGCAAATTCTTTACTCCAACAGAATGTGTCTTCTTGTAGTAATAACTGTGACTGAACTGCCATGACAGACACGTCTTGTGTACCATTGTCATGGAAACACAATGTTAGATCAGAAACACTTGCACAAGGAAGCAAAGACTGCGTCTCAGCTCTGTATCTCATTAATACTACCTTACCTTTGTGAAATTTCACATAAAAAAGTAGAATATTTTTCAAAAGTGGACATCCTGTGAGTGATCCCAGAATGCTTTGCAATTACCTCACAGTGCTGTGTAGGAAGTTCACTTGTGGGAGCTTTTCATTCATTGAAAGGTTCAAAGTGCTGAAAACACTGCACTACATTGGTTTTGTAGGGAACACAAGTACCTACAGCGTAAAGAAAAGACCTCAATAAGACCTGAGACCTCAACTTGTTTTTCTCTCTACCCCAGCCGGAAGGTCTGCCACAGATGGCCAGTGTCAACCGCCTCATCTGTTCTACAGGTAAGAATTTAAACTCAGTATCTGTTGTCTGAACAAATGACAGCTGGGACTCTTTGGGACCATCCACATGGAGACGAATTCAGGCATATCCGTACAAGTTTTTAATCATATAGGCATCTTGTCCACACGGCATTGACGTTTCAGGTGCCCGAAAATCTCAATACAGTCTGACTGCAGACCTGCACTGTTAGGACCACCTCCACTGAGAGGACAAGAAGTGGATTTGAAACCTTTCAAAATAAAAGAAAATATACTGGAAGTACATACTTTTCATTGGAAACTGATTCGAAGCCTTTCCAAATAAATTGGTTGATACCGGGAAGTACGTATTTTTTGTCTCTTATGAATATACTTTTTTGGGGGGGGGGCTTTATTTTATGTTTATTATGTATATATGATTTATTTGTGTATTCATGTGTTCAATTAAAAAGATGAAAAATAAATACATATACGTTGCCAGTTCAACAGGATAAATATATATAAAAAAAGTAAAAAAAAAAAAAAAAAAAAAGTAATATCGAGATATAAAAACAAAGAGAAAATACAAAACAGGATAACCACTTCAAGGATTATTCTACAGATAAAAAATACAAACTAAATTTACAGCTACTGTTATGATCCCCTTAAATCATAAAAAATTTTACTCCAGAATTTCAATTTAATCAGCAAAATGGACAGCTGTTTTAGTTTGCACAACAAATTTGTTTAAATTAATAAATCTCTGTTAAAACACCTTTATATGTGTGGTGGCATAATGCTTCTACACTTAAACCAATTGTTGACTGTGCTTCTATACCATTGAAAATAAAGCCTCCCGCACTTCTAAACTCATTTACATGTAGATTTACTCAAATCTTTTACATAGGCATACCTCGTATGTTTTTAGTTTTTACACCTTATCATAATTAATTTAATTATTGCTTAAAATTGCTTTCTACATGGCTATTTTCTTACCTGTGCTTTCGTACTACCTGTATTTTCCAATGAGGGTGAAGGTTGATGCTTTTAAATTAACTTAGCTTTGTGCATTCAAAGTGAATTACTGAGTACCTAGTTACATGAGCCAGATAGCCAATAACCTCTGTTACAGGAGAAAACAGAGTAGACACAAAACAAACTTCCAAAGATGTTTTTTATATTTCCTCCTCTTCATATTCACAGTACGCCAAGTACCTTCAAGTTTCCATTATCTCCTCACAGAACATCCACATATCTTCAGTGTTAAAAAAGATAAACTTCAGAATCCAGAAAGCATTCTTTGCTTTCGTCATGTTGGCGATCCATGGTGTCGCCAAACTGCTCTGCCACTTTCTGTGCAGTCTTCTCAGTTTGTTTACTGTCCATTTGTAAAATGTCAGGCATCTCCACTTTGACTGCAAACAAATGTTTGTTAGCTTGCATCCATCCTGCTGCTTTTTTGCAGTGATCCACCACTTGGCCCACTGCACTGGTCTAAGGAAAAGAAAAATCGTTATTTGGATTTGTTTAAATAATTTGCTCATACTAATCAAGTAGTCTGCTTACAGTGATAATTTGGGTGTTTCCATACATGTCAAAATGCCAACAACAGTGAAAGCCTTCTGATGTCAAGCTTATTCCATAGATACATATATATAATACATCCATGGCTAATCCTAAAGTTAGCCAAGTTAGCACTAGCCACCATAACCCTGACTACGATAACAGCACTAAAAAATACCCAAAGGTCCATAAATCACTTCTTTTCAACTAATATAATGTTACAGTGCAATATATAGTGGAAAACACAATGTTTTAGTGAATAAAGACTGTTTCTGTTGCTTCAAAAATGTCGAAGAGTAGTCATTTGACCTTAACTCACCTTCTCTCCACACTCTTCATGGCAAAAACAAAATGCAATGCGTCAGAAAAAAAAATTCACTATGCCTCCCCATAGTGCAGGGGCCCTAACACTGCAGGTCTGCAGCCAGACCCCTCTCAAAACTCTTCTGATCCTCTGCAGCCACCATGAGCAACAAGGGGACATAGAGAACAGCATACTCCAGTAAATGTTTACATTTCTCATGGTGTTTGTGCTTGCTCCATGTCTTCTTGTCTGGTTTTGGTGTATGTCTGCTGCAGCGTTACAGCACCGCTTACAGGAATATGTACTACAGCAATTTCAGTGTTTTGGTGTGGACGGGCACATTTACTGAAACGATGCAGGCTTTACAGAGAACTTTTTCATTATGAAAACGTTTTCTATTCTGTGTAGACTGGACCTTCATCAATGCACATTTAACTGCCGTTCTGTTTATTCTCTGATTTAAAAAAAAAATCCTCAAGAGGTGTTCTTGAAGTTTTTCACAAAGACTGGAGGAGGAAGTTACTAGAGTTTAGAGGGATCGGCAAGTCCAGGGGCCAGATGTGGTCCTCCATCTCACTTTATGCAGCTTGTCTGTTTATTTTAAATTTTCATTTATTGGAGCCATAACAATTAAAAAAAATCTGCCATGAAGTTTTTTAGTCTGATTTGCCTCTTTGTCACCATGTACTTAGGCATTACAACTTGAAAAATGAAAAAACATATCAAAAATAGCCTTAAAAACAGGTCTTATTTTATCCCTTACAGGAAATTAGCAGATTCAATATGTGTATGTATGAAGTATTAAAAGTTGATAAATCAAATGAGCAAAAAGGGATTGAAAAATTAAGAAGAGTGGCACACTCTCAATATTTACTTTTGATCTTGAGCTTACACTCACCATTTCTTGTTAAAGTAACACACATAAGTTTTTTAAATGTCGTCTTTTAAAACCATTAACCCTCTCCTTTAAAATGCAATGATCGTTATTTTTTTATAAATATAAATATAAACATTGTTGTTGGGCTTTTTGGTTTAGACTCTGCCAATGACTCTGATTCTGATTCTGATGTATTAATTCCAAAGAGCAAGTCAGTTTTGCAGTATAACAAACTATATAAACATTTTAAAGTAAATACCAGACAAGGGCATGTCAGAGACTACAAAAAATAAAAGTCAGTACAGTGACAATTATTTTCACTGGTACTTAGTCCCCCTCGTGTGGCCTCCTTTGGTGACAAAAACACACAATATCCTGGCAAATATGACACAGCTGAGAGTAAGTTCCATTGGTTGGTATTGTCTTGGTGTATAGCCATGCTTGTGCTTATCTAGGGCACATGTATAGGGCCTTTCAGAGGCCCAGACACTTGTGTGGTTGTGGCTGCTACGAGGATCACTACTACAAAATCACCCAAGCTCTTCTTTTTTTAAATTTACATTCAACATGGACCATTTCGTATGTACATGACTAAACTGAAGACCACAAACCTGTCGATGCCCCATGGTATGTCCAGGTCTCTTTCTCTGAGTTCCTTTCTTATGTGTCATTTGTTTCTTAATTTCTTCTCCCTGTGTTTCCAGACAATACAGTGAAGGAGACAATGTCTCTTGTGGTGCCAGAAAATACTGTGGAGGGCTCCGTCAAGGGTTTTGTGACTGTTCTTGGTAACTTACATTATTTTAAAAATAGAGACTGAAAACCAGCATCACAATGACCAGTTCATATCTGCATTAACAAACATTTTAACAATCAGCATTGTTAAAACTCTCTTCTGCAGGTGACCTGTTGGATTCGGCACTGAATAATTTGGAGGACCTTTTGAGGATGCCATACGGCTGTGGCGAGCAGGCCATGTTGTCATATGCTCCCAATGTCGTCATTATTCAGCACCTGGAAGACACAGGTCAGCTGACCCCGATCATTCAGCAAAAAGCTGTAGACTTCATGAAGACTGGTGAGTTGTTCTTCTCTTACTTTGAAGTTTTAAAGCCCTTTGGTGTGTTTACACATCTGCTCGTTCAGCAACAAAGTCTCTCAACAAAGACTGCAGGATCAGGACTTCTCCGTCTCATCCTGCCATCAGGAATGGCCTTTTCCATCCAGCCATTCCAAGCAGATCTAACATTGTGACATCCTACTGTTATCACCTCATCAGAAGTTCAAGCTCATTGGCTCAAGGTGGCAAGCCCAGAGCAGAGCATAGGTGCATAGCTGTTGGAGGTGGCACTGAACCCTGCCAAACTGACTGGTCAACCAAAAAGATCAGACTTGGCCCATAAAGGGAGGGAAGCCTGGTCTGCACTGACAGGAGCTCCAGTGGTAGCATCTCAGACAGAGTGAGAATAGAGATGGATCAGGGATGCTCATGTGTGAAAATCTAAGGTTTTTTTAAACATTAGTGACTGTGGAAACGCTCAACAATGAATGGACCCAAGTAAAGTGAAAATATGACTGCTTTAAGAAGTTGGTCAAAGTGAAAGCAACCTTTCTACCCAGTGATTGTAAACACTTCTGGTGGATCCTATGAAGTGTATATATTTATTCCTTCTAACAAGTTCTGG
This sequence comes from Cetoscarus ocellatus, assembly GCA_037902135.1. Taxonomy (NCBI): domain Eukaryota; kingdom Metazoa; phylum Chordata; class Actinopteri; order Labriformes; family Labridae; genus Cetoscarus; species Cetoscarus ocellatus. The sequence goes on from JBAMNC010000219.1 coordinate 1,455,747, forward strand.
GTCCACCCTGGGGTCTCCTCCAAGTTGGACTTAAGAGACTTAAAAGGGAGGCAACCAAGAGGCAATCTTGTCAGCAGGGGGTAGACGGGAACTAATTACATCTATTCAAGCTCACGAAGTCTGAGGATATGCTCATAAGAATTAGGTCTGTCTTTCTAAGCCTCCCTGCTTGCTTGTTCAGACTGTTAAGATAAGTTGTTGCAGCTGTAAATTTTCCTATATCCTGCCTTATCTTTTCACCTGAAAAGCTCTTTGTAAACTAAAACACAGGAGACTCTTATCTTGAACAATATGCTGAAAATACATTGTGTTTGTTGTCTTACTGATTGTACTTGAGTGGAGCTGTCATAGCAGCACACATTAATGGACACCATTATCGTGGTGTGGAGATATGTACAGTGTGCTTATTTTGTTGAAGAAACAATGGACTAGATTTCCTCTCAAACTGGAATTGATGCAACAGAAACAAACAGAAAAATGACTAAAGGTGCCCTGACAGATCGAACACCAACCAGTATTGGCTGATGTTTTAAAAAGAAATATAATCAGTTGATCAAATTCAATCCCTGTAGACACAGATGCCAATCACCTGTAGATTAGCCCCATGCTCAGCTGTGGATGTGATCCACCGATCACTACTCTGCTGCTCGTGCTGCTTTATCCTCTTAAGTAAGCTGTGGCAGAATTCCCAAAAACTTTGTTTTTGCACCTTTTAGTCAATAATATCAGTGTTGAAATTCACACCAAGATCAGTAGAATAAAAAGTAATCAGCTAAGCCAAACAAGCTACACATTGCTACACAATTTACAGTATGTATGTTATGTTTGGTGATGCATTTAAGGTCTAGTAGGAATCATGATGATCCATTCAGGTTGGCTTGGGAAATGAGTATTTGATGAAGCTAAGAACATAATTTGTTCAAATGTCTTTCCAACCTTATATTTTGGTTGAACTTTGAATAATTAATGTAGAATGAGGGTAAAATGTGTTTTATTGGCAATATTAAATGATTACATTATTTGAATTATGCAACTGAGTTTATATTATAAATGTGCTGCCTATCTATTAGTCTGTTTGCAATGTTTTGCCTGTTGGATAAAATTGATAATTTTAGTCAGCCTATGAAGAATTTTGTTAATTCACAAAAATAAAAACCATGAGTCATTTCAATATGTTATTCAGATCTCCTTCCCAGAAGATACAATACTGTATTGCTATTTGAGATCTTTTTGTTCTGCTTTATTGAGCAAACCTTGAACTTATTATTAAAACAAGACACAAAACGTGACTGGTATCAGTATTGGTATCAGCCAGTCTTACACACAGTCGGATGGTATTGCCCAAGAAAAGCCTGATCGAGGCACCCCCAACATCTTTTCAACAGATATAGTGGATTATAAGTATAGTCTAAAAATGATATCAAATGAGTGCTCAAACTCTCAGAAACCTACAGCTGTATACTGATTTGAACTAGTGTCAGAAAACACAATCCCGTTAAGTGATGTAAAAAGATGTGATGTGTTTTAGACATTTTTAATTAAAAAAAATGTGCATTTTTTCTTTTGAAAAACCTTTTTAATCAAGAACATTCAAGTATTATTTGTATTCACATATAGGTTTTTCTAACAATATGAAAATAATTTAAACCTCCAACTTGGCCTTTATTGTTATTTTAAGACTATTTTTTTTGTTTTTTTTTTTAAATATGCTGCTCATTTAGAGTAGAATATTCTACATTTTCGTTCATGTTTTAGTAGTTATTTAAGAACTCAGAGGTTGTGCAGAGTGCCAAAATAAACCAATATCAGCAGCCTGCTAATGAAAAAGTAAGTCGATATTAAGATTTTGAATACAGTGTGCAATCGCCCCAGTGTTTTGTGGCTTGTTTTCACCTAAAATTCTTGTTGTCTGCCCTCCCTGCAGTAAACAGCATGGGTTCTGTGCCATTTATTTTTGTACAGGAACAAATCTGATCACCATGACGATGAATGTTTATACTACTGACATGTACCTTCAAAGGGGCAGAGATTTCAGACAGTAAAAAAGCCCTCTAGGCTTCTCTGACAGTTCCAAATATTTGATTTGGCTTGATTATATTACTTCCGAACATACAAAAAAAAAAAAAAAAAGGTAAATAAATTACCATTATGTTCCCAAGAAATAATATAAAGGAAAATAGTATTGGCTTAATGTTCCACATGAACAGAAGTAAGCCCACATTTGAATTGGAGCAGGATGAATTTTACTCTTTAATTACCCAACACCTTATTGACTTTCAACAGCAAATATTAAAGTGAATATCTACCTGGCAGCAATACCAGAAAAAAGTACTGTATATAAACATTGCATTTGACAGGGTGTTATACTCCTGGGAAATCTTCTTTCCTACCATAAAAAACAATCACCGCAACAGTAACAGGAACTCTTGAGCTATTTGTGGTATAATATAAATATGGCTGAAAATATTCAGGTTGACAACATGTACAATAAAACAACCCTTGACCTGTGAAAAGACTGTTACATGCTTAATTGCTTATATCCGCAAAGATGCTAAAACTCATGTTTTTATTGCAGGATATTCAAGGGTTATGCGGTACAGGCACAAAGAAGGTGGCTACAGTGCCTTTGGAATATTCGATGAGTCTGCAGAGACCTGGTCAGTATGTCTGACTTCAGATGTAAAGGACTGAAATAAGTGGATACTAACTTTAGATGATAAACATGGGAGGTTTTATTGTTTGGTAAAATTTGGCAATAACCTGGATCCTAATGATCCTTTGGAAACATAATTTATATGAGGTTTAATCTAGACTACTTTTTTATTTAATTTGTCAGAAAAATGTTTCTGGGTGGCAGGTGTTGGTGGTTGGTTTGACTCCTTGTTTGGGCAGGGTCTTCCTGTGAGAGGTTTGCATTAGGGCTGAACAATATATCGCTATTGTATCGATATCGAGATATGAACATTCAAGATATTATTATCGAAGGGTCACGATATAAACAATATAGATTTCCCCCACGCTAAAACTGCACTTTCCACATTCTTTTGTATTATGATGTTTTTATTTTTCTGAAAAATGCTTGGTTTTCACCAAACCCGTAGTCATGTCATATCGATATCGAGATATCTGGCATGAGTATCGAGATATGAAATTTTGTCCATATCGTTCAACCCTAGTTTGCATGTTCTCCCTGTGCAGGTGTGGGTTTTCTCCAGATACTCTGGTTTCCTCCCACAGACCAAAAACATGCAGAGTAGATTGACTGGTGACTCTAAGGTTGCCCATGGGAATGTGTATGTGAATGTTTGTCTGTCTGTATGTGTTGGCCCTGTGATTGGCTGGCAACCAGTTCCAGGTGTACCCGGCCTCTCACTCAGTGACAGCTACTCATTTAGTTTAGGTAACTATGGACACGGCATTGAACAACAGAATTTGCATAAGCCATGACTTCATACTGATAAAACTATTGAACATGTCTCATTTTGTCCTAAAGCCAAAACTGAAGAAAGTCTCCCATAAAAGCTGCAAAAACCAGTTGTAAGCCCACCTTACATATAACCACAGCATGACCCAAGATTTTACTCCTGCGTTTGAAATGTGTCTGTATCTTTGGAAATTCCTTTGGTGTAACACCAGCATAAGCATTTTTGCATTTGTATAGTTAGGGACATGATTTACAGGGCTACAGTGATGCAATCTGTGCAATGTCCAGATGGCCTTGAGTTTCGCCTCAACATAGCCTCTCTGTCTGTGAGTGGGTTGATCCAAAGTTATGTTGAAAATACCTTTAAATCATGGCCTTGCCCACAGGTTGCCTTTAAAGTTTTCCAAAGGCTCTTTTGATAATCAAACAGCCAACTTAACATGGATTAGTCCAATTCTTTCAGCTGTCAGTAAACTTTAAACGCCTGCCACTAAAACTGAAGTTTTATTTTATGCCACCAAAATAATATCATGTTCACACAGTGTTCACATTTATATAACTCCTGATTATTTTGTTGCATCAGCAGTCAAGGAACACTTCAAAACATTTTATCAAAAGCTTTTCTGTTGAACTGTAAATATTTTCAGCATGAATCTCACACTTCATTTGATGAGAGAATGAATCTAACACGCAGACACAGTAGGAGGTGTTTGGCACCAGTGTGCATCCTAATAATTTACTTTGTGGATAAACCTGCCAGAAAATATTAATATTTGTACTTAATAGGCTTAGAGCTCAGTGCCTCAGGGGGAATTTCTGTTAATGAAGGGTGCTGGGCAGTTTGGCAGGTGGTGAGTGTGTGTGGGTGGGTATTTCTGTTGAGGAGGAACCAAGACTTTCAGATGTTCAGACAGGAAATGGGATTGGGTGGCCTAAAATTATAGAAATATCCTCATCCTGGGGAAGGGACCTTTTAAAGTAATACTAAGCTGACACACCAGATGAACAGTCCAACACATACGATACCTAAACCCTTTGGAACCATTATACCGGTTGATTCTTTCACTCCTTTACAAATACCAATTAGAATTGTATTTCATATCATTGGAAAGCCCGATTTCTCTCCTTTACAATGAGGTACAACTTGTACTTCTGTGGAATGAGTAACAAAGTCCCCCAAACGTGACAGAATCCCCTGAGACTGGAAGCTGGTGTTCCAGTACGCTGAGTGGCAGCATTATTTGGTGAAGAGTGACCTCAATACAGACCATGAATTGGGTGGACCAGGAAGACAACATCCCAAGAAGACCAATTCCTCACCCTTGCTTCTATGAGGAACTGCAAGCTTCCTTCTTGGGGAAGACGGGATTATGGCACATTTTTTGAGTGCTATCCACACACTGAGCTGTGTTGCTCATGCCGTAATGGTAACTGGTCTTTAGCCTATATAGAACTTGTCTTTCTGCTAACTCAAAGTGCTTTAACACATGGTCACATCTGGTCACTCACACCCAGTTGCCATTCAAGGATAATATATTTGCAGACTGGTTGTTGAAAGGGGATGAGACAAACACACATGTTGCATAATTTAACCCACCATAATGCTTGATCAGATGGAGCCATAGGTGTGTTCATAAACCAATGCAAAGAGACACTCACAAATTCTTGCACTGTTTTTATCAGCTGCTGAACAGTAATACTTAGAAACGCATTCAGCAGGACACACAGTAACTACAGAACCCAAAACCAGTGAAGTTGGCACATTGTGTAAATCGTAAATAAAAACAGAGTACAATGATTTGCAAATCCTTTTCAACTTATATTCAATTGAATACACTGCAAAGACAAGATATTTAATGTTCGAACTGAGAAACTTTATTTTCTTTTGCAAATAATCATCAACTTAGAATTAAATGGCAACACATTGCAAAAACGTTGGCACAGGGGCATTTTTACCACAGTGTTACATCGCCTTTCCTTTTAACAACACTCAGTAAACGTTTGGGAACTGAGGAGACCAATTTACAACAACGGAGACCAGTCCGGGGTCTCCGTTGTTGTATTTTATGCTTCATAATGTGCCACACATTTTCAATGGGGGACAGGTCTGGACTACAGGCAGGCCAGTCTAGTACCCGCACTCTTTTACCACGAAGCCACGCTGTTGTAACACGTGCAGAATGTGGCTTGGCATTGTCTTGCTGAAATAAGCAGGGGCGTCCATGAAAAAGACGTTGCTTGGATGGCAACATATGTTGCTCCAAAACCTGTATGTACCTTTCAGCATTAATGGTGCCTTCACAGATGTGTAAGTTACCCATGCCTTGGGCACTAATACACCCCCATACCATCACAGATGCTGGCTTTTGAACTTTGCGCCCATAACAGTCCGGCTGGTTCTTTTCCTCTTTGGTCTGGAGGACACGACGACCACACTTTCCAAAAACAATTTGAAATGTGGACTCATCAGACCACAGAACACTTTTCCACTTTGCATCAGTCCATCTTAGATGAGCTCGGGCCCAGCGAAGCCAGCGGCATTTCTGGGTGTTGTTAATAAATGGCTTTCACTTTGCATAGTAGAGTTTTAACTTGCACTTACAGATGAAGTGACAAACTGTAGTTTTCTGAAGTGTTCCTGAGCCCATGTGGTGATATCCTTTACACAGTGATGCCGGTTTTTGATGCAGTACTGCCTGAGGGATTGAAGGTCACGGGCATTCAATGTTGATTTTCGGCCTTGCCGCTTACATGCAGTAATTTCTCCAGATTCTCTGAACCTTTTGATGATATTACGGACGGTAGATGATGAAATCCCTAAATTCCTTGCAATAGCTCGTTGAGAAATGTTGTTCTTAAACTGTTCAACAATTTGCTCACGCATTTGTTCACAAAGTGGTGACCCTCGCCCCATCCTTGTTTGTGAATGACTGACCATTTCAGGGAAGCTGCTTTTATACCCAATCATGGCACCCACCTGTTCTCAATTAGCCTGTTCACCTGTGGGATGTTCCAGATAAGTGTTTGATGAGCATTCCTCAACTTTCTCAGTCTTTTTTGCCACTTGTGCCAGCTTTTTTGAAACATGTTGCAGGCATCAAATTCAAAATGAGCTAATATTTGCAAAAAATAACACAGTTTACCAGTTCGAACGTTAAGTATCTTGTCTTTGCTGTGTATTCAATTGAATATAGGTTGAAAAGGATTTGCAAATCATTGTATTCTGTTTTTATTTACGATTTACACAATGTGCCAACTTCACTGGTTTTGGGTTTTGTAATTAAACCACAACATCTTCAGGACATAAAGGTAAGTTCTGTAAAAACAGGGTTCATACGGTTCTGATGGTGTGAGTTTCATCTATCATTTATCAATCTGTGCCATTCTCATGTTGCTATTGATTATTGATGCGTATTTCACTAGTTCTAGCTTCTGAATATTTTCCCTCCACAATGTTCCCCAGTTACATCCATTCTAATCTAGATTCAGGGAACAGGTGGAGGAATTATCCATTCTTCCATTCCTAAAGGTACTCTGGATTTTTATGTAAACTCTAAATCTAGCCTTTTGTGACATGTTTCTTTTGTGTGTGATCTTTTAGGTTAACTGCTTTTGTCGTAAAAACTTTAAGCCAGTCTCAGTCCTACATCTCTGTGGACGAAGAGAAAATTAGAGAAGACATACAATGGCTGTCTGAACAGCAGAACAGCACGACTGGCTGCTTCCGATCTGTGGGAAAGCTTTTCGACAACTCCATTAAGGTAATGAAAACAGTTTGAATGTTGGAATTTTGGTGACATGACTTGGTTTCTCAAGCTTTTTGGCTCATTTATCAAAATCAGAAAATAATTAATCCCAAAGGGACCATTTTGTTTGTTAAAGATGCTCCTTTAAATATAGTGGTATAACAGAATCTAAATAAGTACAAATAAAGTAGAAAATAGAATAGGTAATAATTACAAATACAATGTATCTCAAAAAAGTAAAAGACTTAAATGATGAAATGCAAAAACAAAAAAGCTATGTACATGCACAGTGAATAGAATATACCTATAAACAACATTATCAGTATGTACAATGAGAATATAAAGACATGGTGCTGAGGAGATACTGCACAAGTTTCTAAATTTCTCCAAACTTGCCTAAAGAAACTCACAGTCTTCTGTACAAATATGAATGAAGTAAAACCAGTTTAATTTGGTGGAATGGTTTACAGAATGACTGAGCATAGTCCAAGGACAAACTAAGGGCCTGTTCACAAAACAATGAAAACGGCCAAAAACGGAGAGTTTTCATTGCATCTGCACCTTTCGTTACGTGAGAATGTTGCCTCAAGAGCCTGAATCCACAAACTTTTGAAACCTGGGTCCAGAGTGAAAAGTTTTGAAAACAGTTTCATTTTCATCTCCGTGTAAACAGAAATCATTATTGACAGGGAAAACAGTGACATGCACAGTACTCTTTCAGATAAAAGTTGCATGCACCTAGGAACAACAAAAACTTCGGCTGTCTACCGAGCAACATGTGTACTGCTTACTGTGCTCGGTTTGTTATCTAGACAAAAATATCCAGACAGATTTGTTGTCCGGACAAAAACTCCTGCGTCATCATGTGTCCACTCGCCATAGTTGTTAGTGACAGTGTTAATTTTGACAGCACTTTTTAATTTAGTTTTAGTTATAGTCTTTTGTCTAAAATATCTTTTAGTTTTCATCATATTTTAGTCATCTTAACTGTAGTTTTAGTTGAAAAATTTCACAACATTGTAGCTGACGAAATCTACTGTAAATTTAGTTGACTAAAATATAAAGTTTAAAGTGTAAGGCATTTTTTATGTTTCCTTGAACTTCTAAAGTCATGTTTTACACTTTGATAAAACGAAACATCTATTAACCCTTTATTCAATGCTCGTAAAATGAAAAGCATGAATGAACAGAAACAAATTTAACTTTTGTGTGAAATTCAATCACCTTTATGGAGGCTACCTGGCAGAGCATCTCAGTTACAATCCCAGAATTGACAGCAAACAGTGAACCTGCTTTACATGGATATATCAATTTGTAAAGAGAGTAGCTCTTGGATCTCTCCTCAACTTATCCTGCCACCACGCAGGTAAGGCAGGATTGGATGTCCCTCTTAACTCATCCGACCTTTCCACACAACCAGAGTAGCTGTGATTGGATATATTCCTCACTTGTCCGTACTTTCTACATGATGAAATTAGGTCTGATTGGATTTAGTCTCTGTCAAACATCTGAGTCTAGTTTTTATCTGTTGACCAAAATGTCAGTTAATTTGGTTTTCGTTTTTGTCCATGTGCACTTCGTTTATTAGTTACTGTCTAGTTTCCATCAGGGGAAAAAAGGCTGTTGACAAAAACTATGATGAAAATAATTAGTCACCAAATTTACACTGATTTGTGAAAAGTTTGTCTTCACTGGAAAGCGTATGCGCATTGTCACACCACTGTTTCACTACAAACTACATCGCAAACTACTGGCCTGACAGGTATGCTACTGCATTTTCAGTCATTCCCATGGATCCATATGAACAGGCATTGTTTTCACATGGTCTCCATGTGAACGTGGAGCGCTTTTTGAAAATGCAAAGGAAAAGCCTTTCACTTTTTGGTGACAATGTTATCGTGTAAACAGGCCCTGATACTATGTTTCTCAGAGGGTGGAGTTAAACAGTTTGAAGGCAACAGACTGGAGTGAAGTTCTGTGGCACTCTGTGATGCATCATGGGGGCAATGACTGTGCTCCTGTATTTGGAAGAGGATGGAGGCATTTTTCAAAGCCCTTTTCACATATGCAACCCTGATATTATCAGGATAATATCCAGGCAGCCTGCCCGGGTGATTCACTGACATGGTCGTTCACACTTGCTCCTGTAAGCAGGGAGTAAGCCCAGCTGGACGGGAGAAGAGTGATGGGGGGGTCATCGACAGGCAGCATGCAACGTCAAACATACGCAGTGGAAATCAGTGTTTATAATATGATAGCAGACAAACAGTTTATACTCTAACTTAAGCGTTACATGTTAAAAAGCAAAACAACAGCGTAGATTAGAGAGTTGAGAGGAGCACTGAAGCACACAGAGGTGATTATGAAGTAGTGCAATATATGCATAACAATTACACCACAGAAAGAAAGCTGCTGGGTTTCACCTTCATATTAAACAGTGGTGTAAGTTGGCTCTTTGGATGCCTGACAGACCTAGTGATTATTTTGGAGCAGATGATCTACAGAACTGTGATGATGTTTAGTGGAAACAACACTTCTGGTGTCCAGACATATATCTGAGTTTATGTTTCCCCCCTGTAGTACGGCTGAACGATATGGACAAAATTTCATATCTCGGAATTCATGCCAGATAGTTCGATATTGATCCGATCCGATATGACTACGGGTTCGGTGAAAACCAAGCATTTTTCAGAAAAATAAAAAGCTTGAAAATAAAAAAGGTTTGTGGTTGGCTGGCCTTAGTGGTGCATTCAAGGGCAATCGTAAAAATGAAATTTGTTCTGACTTCTACAGCTGTACATGCAGGGCGAGCGCGGGGAAATCTATATCATTTATATCGTTGCTTTTTCGATATTAATATCTTGAATGTTCATATCTCAATATCGATACGACAACGATATATCTTTCAGCCCTACCTTGTAGTCTAATAAACTTCTTCTGCAGCAGCAGTAGTTGTTTTAATGCATTCTGTCAAGTCTCTCTCCTTCTGGTTTGTGCCAGTCACACAGGATGATGTCATCAGCCCTCCTCACTTTTGCCTCAGTAAATTACCCTGATAATTCACTGCAGTGTTCAGACATGAACCTGCTCAGACTTTACGCAAGGAAATTATCGGGGTAAAGTCAGAGTTCACACATATGGTCCACCCCAATAACGTCCAGATAATTCCAGGATTTTTCTAGCTAGGGTGAATGGGGTTCAAGATTCCCAACAGCTAAGACAGCATCCTCCTCTCAGGCACCACTGTAGGAGAGTCCAGCTGTCCCCCCCACAACATCACTGGTCTTGAGGGTCAGGTTGTCAAGTCCACGACCCTGAGCCTGCTGCCCCAGCAGATAACAGCATACTGCACCTGCCACCACAGACTCTTTAAACAAGAGTTTTAAGAGTCTCAACACTTCCACAACACATGGGCTCTTTGGAAACTGAAGCTCATGCTCTTTCAGAAGACTAAAAAAAAAAAAAAAAAAAAAAAAGATAAAAGATAAAACAAATCAAAATTTACAAAACCAGAAGCAATGTGAGTGAAAAAACAGTCACAAACACAAAATACACAAAAAAACAGCTGAAGATAAAATCAAAAATAAAAAAAGTTAACACAACAAACACAAAATAATGAAAAGAAAATCTGTAACAATGTTAATACAGAAAAAGATATCACAAGTAAGAAAAAAAAGCAAATTAATTCACAAAGCAAACAAAATACACAACAAATTAAAAAAATTGATCTTTGAACCAAGAAGTACATCGAAGTATTAAAATGAACATACAACATAATAAAACTAATTTAAAAAAATCCACAAACACAAAACTATTGAAAGCACAGCAACAAAAAGAACAGACAACAGACAAAAAAAAAACAGAACTATGAATAAGAAAAACACACCATTAAAAAAAAAATAAAAAATATGAAGCATATAAAAAACATTGAAAAATAAAGACATTATTAGACAAGAAATAAACCCATCCCAAAAAAAGACAAATACAAAGTAAAAGAAATAATAGAACACAAATCACAGAAATTATGAACAATCAAAAAGCACAATTCCAATAAAAAGTTCGAATGAAACAAACAAAAAATATGAAGAACAGAAAAGCAAACAAGAGAAAATTCATAAAAAGGACAACAAAACAAAAAAAAATCCTCAGAAACCAGAAAGAAACACACCTTCAGATATAAACAAATAATGACAAAATGCAACAAATCAAAAGCACTGATAAATAATAATTCACAATAGCATATATGACAACATTACAAGAAATAGAAAATACAATGACAAAAAAAGGACCATGGCACAAAATATGCCACAGCATCTTAATATTCATTATTTTGACATATTCGTTATTTTGTTGTGGTTGCGTCCTTATTTAAGTTTTTGGGGTTTTTTTATGAGTTGTTTTTCTCCTGCCTGCTGTGTTTAAATGTTTGTTATTCTATTCAGTGTGTTTTCTTCCGCCAGTTTTTTTTATTGATAGATCTTCTTTTTTCTCCTTTGGTTTGTTTTATTTGTTGGGTTTTCTTGTTTGTTATTCCACTTTTTTTCTTGTGTTTTTGTTTGTCCTGTTTGTTTGTATGTAAGTAATTGTTCTGTTTTATCTACTTGTTGTTTTGGAATTTGTTGAGTTTTAATAGTTATCAATGTGTCCTCAAATGTGTTGTTTTGTTTTCCAAATTTGTTTGTTTCAATGAGTTGCTTTTTTTCTTGTTTTTCTTATTTGATTTTGTGTTTTCTCATATGTCTCTGTTTTCTCTCATTTGTTTTTTTCTTTTGTAATTATTTTTGCAGTTTCTCATTTTTTGTTGTGTTTTTCAATTTGTTATTGTATTTTCATATTTGTTGCTGTCATACAATGGTTTTTGTGTCTTCTTGATTGTTGACAATTATTAGCAGCAGGGATCCTGATCTGTTCAATCTTAGCATAGTCAGTATCAAGATGGCTCTTTGACAAAATGTTTAACAACAACAATGATTATGACTGTTCAACTGTGCCTCACCATCTAAAAATGAATGTTTGGATTGACCAAAGACTCGTGTTATTACTGAGTTTAATAATTGTTATTATCCATCAGGGGGGAGTGAGTGACGACGTGACTCTGACAGCCTACGTTGTTGCTGCATTGCTGGAAGTGAATAATGTGACCAGTGTGAGTCCGAGTCACTCTGCTGCTCCTTAGAGTGCCATCTTGACTCCTATCTTTTGCTTTTACCTGTATCTGTACATTTAAGTACGAAACCCAAAACCAGTGAAGTTGGCACGTTGTGTAAATCGTAAATAAAAACAGAATACAATGATTCGCAAATCCCTGTCAACCTATATTCAATTGAATACACAGCAAAGACAAGATACTTAACGTCCGAACTGGTAAACTGTGTTATTTTTTGCAAATATTAGCTCATTTTGAATTTGATGCCTGCAACATGTTTCAAAAAAGCTGGCACAAGTGGCAAAAAGACTGAGAAAGTTGAGGAATGCTCATCAAACACTTACTTGGAACATCCCACAGGTGAACAGGCTAATTGAGAACAGGTGGGTGCCATGATTGGGTATAAAAGCAGCTTCCCTGAAATGGTCAGTCATTCACAAACAAGGATGGGGCGAGGGTCACCACTTTGTGAACAAATGCGTGAGCAAATTGTCCAACAGTTTAAGAACAACATTTCTCAACGAGCTATTGCAAGGAATTTAGGGATTTCATCATCTACCGTCCGTAATATCATCAAAAGGTTCAGAGAATCTGGAGAAATTACTGCACGTAAGCGACAAGGCCGAAAACCAACATTGAATGCCCGTGACCTTCGATCCCTCAGGCGGTACTGCATCAAAAACCGGCATCACTGTGTAAAGGATATCACCACATGGGCTCAGGAACACTTCAGAAAACCACTGTCAGTAACTACAGTTCGTTGCTACACCTGTAAGTGCAAGTTAAAACTCTACTATGCAAAGCGAAAGCCATTTATCAACAACACCCAGAAACGCCGCCGGCTTCGCTGGACCCGAGCTCATCTAAGATGGACTGATGCAAAGTGGAAAAGTGTTCTGTGGTCTGATGAATCCACATTTCAAATTGTTTTTGGAAAGTGTGGTCGTCGTGTCCTCCGGACCAAAGAGGAAAAGAACCAGACGACTGTTATAGGCGCAAAGTTCAAAAGCCAGCATCTGTGATGGTATGGGGGTGTGTAAGTGCCCAAGGCATGGGTAACTTACACATCTGTGAAGGCACCATTAATGCTGAAAGGTACATACAGGTTTTGGAGCAACATATGTTGCCATCCAAGCAACGTCTTTTTCATGGACGCCCCTGCTTATTTCAGCAAGACAATGCCAAGCCACATTCTGCACGTGTTACAACAGCGTGGCTTCGTAGTAAAAGAGTGCGGGTACTAGACTGGCCTGCCTGTAGTCCAGACCTGTCCCCCATTGAAAATGTGTGGCGCATTATGAAGCATAAAAAACAACAACGGAGACCCCGGACTGTTGAACAACTTAAGCTGTACATCAAGCAAGAATGGGAAAGAATTCCACCCGAAAAACTTCAAAAATTGGTCTCCTCAGTTCCCAAACGTTTACTGAGTGTTGTTAAAAGGAAAGGCGATGTAACACACTGGTAAAAATGCCCCTGTGCCAACTTTTTTGCAATGTGTTGCTGCCATTAAATTCTAAGTTGATGATTATTTGCAAAAGAAAATAAAGTTTCTCAGTTCGAACATTAAATATCTTGTCTTTGCAGTGTATTCAATTGAATATAAGTTGAAAAGGATTTGCAAATCATTGTATTCTGTTTTTATTTACGATTTACACAACGTGCCAAATTCACTGGTTTTGGGTTTTGTACTATTTTTCCTGTTGCTGCCATCACTGGCACACTTCTGTGTGCATTCTCTTATTTTTTTCTGTTTGTGGTGTTATAGGATGCAATGGTGCAGGAAGGTCTTCGTTGCCTGAAGGATGCTTTGAAAGGTCAAATAGACAACCTGTTCGCCATTGCCCTGATGTCCTACACCTTCTCTCTGGCGAAAGACATAGATATGAGAGAGAACCTACTCAAACAGCTCCACAACAAATCCATAGAGGAGGGTGAGACAGAAAAACACCAGCCATAACTGTGCCTGCAAAAAATGCTCTGTGACATCATGAATTGAAGAAGAAAACTACAAAGAAGCCTAAAGCTGTGCTCCCCTGTCAAATTAGAAGAAGTAGTACCCAAATAATCGACCTGTGCCATCCCACTTTTTGGCACCTCTCTAAAGGGCTTCTGAGCATACCAATCCGACCCTAAAGGGTGGAGCTAAAATCGCTGCAGTCTGTTGACTGTCAAAAAAACATCAATTCCCATGTGACAGCAGCTAAGAAGAAAAAAAAAACCTCACCATGTTCAAATAAGCCGTGGAGTGATTATTTCACTGCTGTGGAGTCCTGGAAGTTCTTCATTGTCTCACTCTGTTCACAGTCTACTTCAGACCCCTTCACTGTGTTGCACAGCTGTAATGTCAAGCATTCACTTAGCTGGTAAAACCCTCTCTTCTCGGTTCACATCCTTGCCTACAAGTGAAGGTACAGCTGGCGGTGGAAATGCAAACAAGACCAGGGTTTACTGCTCCAAAGCAGACCACCTAATAGAAACAAGGCCTTTTTTCTGGTGTTGCTCAAATCATGGATATGGTGTTTACATGCATTCAGATAAAACCTGTTTATTTATGTCCTGTAAGTATGATAGATACAACAAATTACTCTGAAAAGTTGCGTTTCATGGTGGTGCATCAGGTGGTGCATCTGTTAATTTTGCATGTTCTCCTTGTACATGTAAACTCCAGCATCATCACCCAGACCAAAAAAATTGCTTTATAATTAGTGCCTCTCAGTTGCCCTTTGTCATAAGTGTGAGTGCAAATGGTTGTCTGTCTACATGTGGTAGCCTTGTAAATGGCTGACAACCAGCTCAGTGTGGACCCTCACTCTGACAGCCGGGACAGGCTCCAGCCCCCAGGACCTCAGACGGTATAAGCAGTGTAGAAAATGGATGAATGGACTTTAAAGGAGCACTCCAACATTTTTGTTGTTTTAGTGTCTTGCCTCACTCCTGAGTCCATGACAAGCAGATAGACACCATTCTTTTGACTGTGCATGCAGTAACAAGGAAGAGACGGACAAAGCTTGCCAAAGGGAACGAGCTTTGTCGTTACCTTGGGTAACGACAAGGTAACGTCGACTAAGGTAACTCGCCCACCGCAAGTTACCTTAGTCAACCAATCGTGCTAGCCTGCCTCTGCCTTCAGTCATCAGATAAACTCTTCAGCTACTCTTCACAGTCCTGTGTGCTTGCTTTGACTTGTTTCTACCCCCTTTATGTTACGTTATCTTCTACTATTGCTGTATTATCTTTTTTTACTCCTAAACAGAGGCTTAGTTTTGTTGACCTACAATTGCGGTGGTTTTCGCAAGAGATGTGACGATCACGAACAAGTCGAGTCTTTTGAACAGCTCTTTTAAGTGAACGACGAGAACTGATTTTATGTCCTGAGTGAGCAGTTTGTTTGCAAGTCATTGTTAAATGAAAATTGCCTGCAAATTTAAGAAAAGAACAGCTCATTCACAACTGCGAATCAGCTCTCATCGTTCATTTAAAAGAGCAGGTCAAAAGACTCGACTCGTCACATCTCTCACAAAAACCACTGCAGAAGTAGGTCACCAAAACAAAGCTAGAAGATAATATTAAGATAGTAGAAGATAATGCAACATAAAGGGATAAAAACGAGTCACAGCAAGCACACAGGATCATTTAGAGTAGCTGAAGAGTTTGTCTGATGACTGTAGGCAGAGGCAGGCTAAAGCATTACCCATATACTCCAAGCGTTTACACTAAGTTAACTAGCGGTGGGCGAGCTTTGGCTTTTATTTACTTGTTACTGCATGCACAGTCAAAAGAATGGTGTCAATCTGCTTGTCATGGACTCAGGAGTGAGGCAAAACACGAAAACAACAAGAATGTTGGAGTGTTTCTTTAAAAGTTACATCACCTCACACTGCACCTGTGACCAGGCTTTGAGAAACAGAGAGAATAAACCACAAACAATATTACTGCCCATTCAAAGGGAGTGATTACACTGGGGTGTGCCGCTAGAAAAACATTGCCAGTAAAACATCACCAGTGAAACATCACCAGTAAAACATTCCCAGTAAAACATCACCGGTAAAACATTGCCAGTAAAGCTGTTATTTTTCTATGTAACCAGTTCTAACCAAATGTTTTTTCTGCCACCACGAAACATGGTTCTCCAGTGCTTTTGAGCACACATGAAAAATGTTCATGTTTTCCGTGCAGGACACAGTGTTGCAGCGATCATTACAGTCACTATTTAAAAAAGCCAACACAAAAAAGATGGAAACAGGCAAGACACAAGTATTGGTGTTTACTGATGCCCTTGGTGAGCCAAAAGTATTTTTAGCAATATTATGAATCATTGTGACTCAGTATAGAGAGGGCAGAAAAGAGACCTACACTCAAACCACATTTTTTTAAGATGCATGTCTTCATGTTTATAACCAAAGTAAACAGAGTTACTTCTTGCTGACCTTACTACTTCTATTCTGCCTTACAGGAGGCACCCGATACTTACCCAGACCCGGGGCAATTCAGCCAGACTCTTTGGAGGTGGAGATGACCTCATATTTCCTGTTGGCTGTACTCCACAACCCCACTCTGCCAGACTTTGATTTTGATTATGCGGCTCAGATGGTCCGCTGGCTTGTAAAGCAAACGAACCCAAGGGGGGGATTCTCCTCCACGCAGGTACAGCAGGCACACAGAAGCATATTTTTTTAAACATACACAGTTGGTGGGTATACATGCACTTCAAGGCAGGGCTGGTGGTGTTATCTCAACACATTTGAAGTTTAGTTGGTTGAAACTGTTCTTATTTAAGCAACCCTGAATGTGATCAAGAAAAGGAATGAAATAGTTCTGACCATTTTCACTGCCCTGAGGTTCTACTGACACCCCACCCCGCAAATGTCCCTTGGCATTCGTTAACACAATTCAGACTTCATCTTTAGACCTGAAGTACTTTCAGGATTGCTGTGTATACTGTAAAATTAGTAGTAGTAGATCTGGAGGGCATACACAATTGAAGTGTTGAACCAGCGCAGAAGATGCATGGTGACCAACATGCTTCCACGCACTTAACAGCAAGTAAATCTCCAGCCTAACATGAGCATGCCAAGCCTTAGTGCTACAGTGCAAAATCATAGGCTGAAGAAGCACTTTGGTCAACTTTATGCCATAACAGTGAGCCTAAAGTTTGATGTTTATAGAATTTTTTTTTTCACAAAAATAAGGGCAATAGTTTGTATAAAACGTGCAGAATTGTTTGTTTCTTTAAACAACATACAACTACTCTTTAACTTGTACACAAGTTTACTAATGTGATAGTTGCACGGTCCTCACCTTATTCAGGTTTTATCCTCCCTTTATTGGATGCCTAATAATTTTAGAATCACTTTTAAGATCATACTGGCGTTTGGAGCTCTTCATCGACAAACCCCTTGTACATCTTGCATCTCTTGCTTCCGTGTCCTTCTGAACAATCTCTGAGACCAAAGAGTCTCAGAGGTTTTGTTGTGTTCAGTTTAGTGGTGATTTTTAGAAATGACTGAAGGTAGATATATTTAGACAGGCTTTTAGATCAAGTTTCATCATGTGACCCTTTGTGCTGTTGCTCATTTTCCATTTTTTTTACCTTATTTATTTTCTCACTGTAAAGCCCTTTGGGATTTTAATTAGTGAAAATGCTATATAATTAACTTTAATTATTTAATTAATAACTTTAAAGAATGTGAGTCTCCTTAGCCTCTGGCACTGTTATTTTTTGGGTTGTGGGCTGAAAGTTTGGAAAGATCTGTTTTAAAGGGTATTTTTTTAAAAAGTCACCAGAGTTCTGCATTTGTTCAATCCATGATACTGATGCAAAAAAAAAAATAATTTTTGCCTTCTCCCAAAAGAAAAGCAGAAGTAAAAGAACAAACAAACATTTAAAGGAAAGGTGCTCAGGTTAACTGAAGTCCATCATCATCAGCTAATTTGGGTTAAAAAAACATGACCGGTTGATCAAATTTAATGGCCCTAACTGATATCTGTGGTTGAACTCTAGCATTTCTGCTGCCCTGTCATCCTCTTTAGTAAACTGTGGTAGAATCCCCCCCCCCCCCCTTTTTTTTTTTCTTAGTTGCTTCAGTCAGAAACATTAATCCAGTGTTGAAGTCTGTGTTGAAGTTTGTGCTGAAGTTTGTGCTGAGCTCAACAGGATTAAAGCTGGCTTCAACATCAGGGGCTAAAAATGGAGGCCTATGCGAAAGTTCCAAAAGCTGTAGTTCCTCAAGTTACCACTTGCGGCCGGTTGCAGGAACCCTGGAGATGTTATGACTGTGTGCTGGAAACTGATAGTTTTTTACATTCTCAATAAACATCTTTACAGTCTGGTTCAGGAAACAGTTACGATCTAAATATATAATAGATCCATGTGCTCTCATTGTATGAGGGTTGAATTTTTTTATTACACCCTTGTTGGAAATAAGGACATGGTTAACATGGCTGCATGTCCACACAGAGTTGCTACTGGTAAGATGGCCTCTACATCGGTGGTTAAGTTGATCCTAAGTTCAGTAGATTTAATGTGCAGTATGGCAGGGTCCATTGCAAGGAATCCAAAACATTACATACTATTCTTTGAAAATCAAACAGCTGACATCACATGGCTTTGTCCAATTCTACAGTCAATGGTTTTGATGAGGTCCAGCCGCCCCTCGACCAATCAGGACAGAAGCCTCAGGGGCTCTTCTGATGGGTCAAAGATACCTGGAGCGGTAGAAATTTTTGACAGCTCATAACAGAGACAGATGGAAACGCAGAGATCTCGCACTAGTGCAATTATACTACTCTCATAAAGGGATCTCAATGGATATTCCAACATTTGATATAAATGAAACACAAAAAAATTAGCATTGGCTAGCAAAATCCTACCAACAGCACCTTTAATGTCCTTACGTGTATTGCTTTTTTCATTATTAGACTCTTTGCAATGTATAGTCAATTGGATCTTTGTTTAAATTTCAGTCCATCATAATTTGTTAATTCACATTATTAAACATAAGTGATAAACATATTATTAAATTCTGTGATTCAATTGTTCTTATTATAGAATACTTTTTGCAATGCTCCCTTAAAAGCTTCTTGTTCTTCTCTGTCGAGCAAACACTCAAAAAACATAATCTAGGAATCAGCCAAACTTTCTAACAAGTGATCAGTATTGGCCACAAAGGGCCCTAATTTAAAAGATTTGACAAGAAATTTAAAAAAAGAAAAAAAGGGTCAAAATTTAAGAAAAATAAGAACCAATGAAAAATCCAAAACCATCATTACTGTTGGAGGCAAGAATGGCAAGTACATCTCACTATGAGATTGTATTTTAATGACACATCTCCTCTCTCTGCTCCTCAGGACACAGTCGTGGGCCTTCAGGCTTTGGGCAAGTTTAGCTTTAGAACCAACAATACAAAAGGCACAAACAAAGTGAACGTGGCAACCCCGAACGGAGGGAAAATAAAGTTTATTGTGGATCAAAGCAACAAGCTGATTTACCAGGAGGAACCATTGGATGAAGATAACATGCTTGGAGAATACAATGTGACGGTTGAGGGAGATGGCTGCCTTCTGGTAAAGGTAAGTCAACAACAGAATGAGCTGAAACAAAAAGTCCAGAAAGGCACACTGTGTACAACTGTGATGGAATTTAAAGAGGGGAAAGGACACAAAGGCAGATTGAAAAAAAACATGTTTAGGTCCAGTTGACCCTTTGGCCTCAATGAAAAACTAGAGACAAAAATAAAGAAGGGTGTATGAATTTCAATCATTACCTCTGACACTTGTCAGAGTTTTATCAATAGAAGGTAAGCACATGTCACCACTCGCCACAGTCAGTGCAAGTGAGGGGAAAAGTAGCCACTGAGTGTCAAAAAGCACTGACTGACAACAGCAAACAGTGGGATGTAAGCAGTCAAATACTCAAATTCAGCTGACAAGGTTCATGTTTTTTTTGTTTTTGTGTTTGTTATGATTGTTTGATGATGTTCACTGCAGACTAGGGATGCTCCGATCAGGTTTGATGCTGCCGATCACCGATACCAATCAGCCATGAGAGCCGATCACTGCCGATCACCGATACCGACCACATGGATTGGCTGTAAATTTTTCGATTTAGTTATGATGAGTGCTCCTTTCTACTTGATCTGGAAAAAGGAACCATGAAATTGCCTTAATTTAGACAAAAACAGGTTTTACTTGTTTCTTAAAGAGAAAAAATACAAAGACCTAGCAGGCACAATGCAGCAACTATTCAATCAAAATGACAACTGAAAAACACTTAAATTTACCTGCTATCAGTAACACAATCTTTAACAGATTGAGAATATTAAGGCTCTCAACAGGCGGAATAGAGCAGAAAGTCAAATAAAGGCAATATATCTCACTGCATTACCGAAATTAAATGATGTCAAGTTAAAAAAAAAGGATACTTTCAAAGTCAAATGCAGGTTTCATTCAAATAAACTATCATAAGTTACTAAAAATTACTGACAGCATGGCCTAATGTTCAATGTGAGAGTAGCCTACACTGTCTGGTGGAGCTCTGGCAGGACTACGTCTGAAATATTTACGTCCTGGTAGCACATGGTAGGGCTCCAAGTGAGAGCAGTCGGCAGAACCCGGTGTCTTCCACCATGTAGACTAGAACGATGAATTCAATTATTTTTTGGGTTATTTGCTTAGCCGTCTGACTGTTATGCTCAACTGGGCAAGTGTTGCCTAGTGTGGGCTGCGTTAAATGCTGTCCTCTTCTCATTCTCCGCTGTGAGCCTCGAAAACTCACCATGTCCCACCACGCATTTGTTCTTTTAATGTTTTAATCTTTTAATTATTTTAATGCTTCCTCTGCGGGATATTTTTTAGTTGCATGTGGTGCAGGATGCAAACTTTACATCACTCTAACAGACCATATAGAAGTTCCACACAGCAGACATGTTTGTTGTGGTTTGCTGCTACGCGCCTGCGCAGTGTGGACAAAACGGGGGGGCGGGGGGGTGGGGGAGCTGCACACAGGGCCTCTACATGCCGTAAGCTGCAAAGTATGAGATACTAGTGATCGGTTTTTTTTATCGGTGATGAGAGGCAGCAATTGGCATACGCTGATCACATACTTTTTCACGGATATTGGCCGATCATGATCGGTGCCCGATCGATCGGCACACCACTACTGCAGACAGTATTAATCCTCAGCTAATGTAAAAGAAACACTGGGAGCCATAACATCAGGTTTAACGTGAAGACAGAGCTATATCATTAGACGATCAAGTGATGATGGCTATGGGCTTCACTTCTTTCGTTGCCCTATAATTTTAATTTAGAACAGGGGTGTCCATTTCCTTTATTGAAGGCCTCATGTCAAGAAATATAAGGATGACTTGGCTACTTGATTTCATATTGCTTTAGTGTTTCAAATTAAGGATTGGGGAGGGGGGGGGGGGGGATAAGGTCAAGTTAGGCATGGGAGCATATGCCACTTTGACACTTTGTACCCTTCTGTTAAAGAAAGAAAAACCAACAATGGTCCCTGAAATAACTTGAAACTGACAAAAGTAGTAATAAATAAAAAATTACTAAAAATTAACTGATGAAAATCAGACATTGCTTTTGAATTGTGGTTCAACAGAATCATTTTAAAAAACAAAACCAGGAAACAAGCATGGACAAAAATGACGGTACCCTTAACTTCATATTTTGTTGCACAAACTTCTGAGGCAATCACTGCAATCAGGCAATTTCTGTAACTCTCAATGACACGTGCACCTGTCAACAGGTATTTTGGCCCATTCCTCGTGAGCAAACTGCTCCAGCTGTCTCAGGTTTGACGGGTGTCTTCTCCAGACTGCATGTTTCAACTCCTTCCACAAATGTTCAATAGGATTTAGATCAGGGCTCATAGTAGGCCACTTCAGAATCGTCCAATGTTTTGTTCTGAGCCATTCTTGGGTGTTTTTAGCTGTGTGTTTTGGGTCATTATCCTGTTGGAGGACCCATGACCTGCAGCTGAGACCAAGCTTTCTGACATTGGGCAGCACATTTTGCTCCAGAATGTCTTGATAGTCTTGAGATTTCATTGTACCCTGCACAGATTCAAGACATCCTGTGCCAGATGCAGCAAAGCAGCCCCAGAACATAACTGAGCCTCCTCCATGTTTCACAGTAGGTAAAGTGTTCTTTCCTCTGTATGCTTCATTTTTGCATCCATGAACATAGAGCTGATGTGACTTGCCAAAAACCTCCAGTTTTGTCTCATCTGTCCAAAGGACATTCTCTCACAAGCTTTGTGACTTGTCAGTATGAATTTTGGCAAATTCCAGTCTCACTTTTTTATGATTTGCTTTCAACAGTGGTGTCCTCCATTGACTCCACTTTGGCTCAAACCGAGATGGATGGTGCAATCTGATACAGATGTACCTTGACCTTGGAGTTCACCTCTAGTCTCTTTAGAAGTTGTTCTGGGCTCTTTGGTTACCATTCGTATTATCTGTCTCTTCAATTTGTCATCAATTTTCCTCTTGCGGCCACGTCCAGGGAGGTTTTCTACAGTCTTGTGGACCTTAAACCTCTGAATAATGTGTGCAACTGTAGTCACAGGAAACATCTGGCTGCTTGGAGATGGTCTTATAGTCTTTACCTTTAACATGCTTGTCTATAATTTTCTTTCCAATCTCCTGAGACAACTTTCTCCTTAGCTTTCTGTGGTCCATGTTCAGTGTGGTACACACCACTATACCAAACAGCACAGTGACTACTTTTCACCCTTGAAATAGACCGACTGACTGATCTCGAGTTTGAAGACACCTGTGATGCTAATAACAGGACACACCTTAGTTTAACATGTCGCTATGGTCAAATCATTTTCAATCCTTTCTTGTGGTACCATCATTTTTGTCCAGGCCAGATTCCTAATTTTGTTTTCTAAAATGATTCTACTGAACCACAATTCAAAAGCAATATCTGATTTTCATTATATTTTTATTTATTACTACTTTTGTCAGTTTCAAGTTATTTCACGGACCATTGAAGTTTTTTTTTTTCTTTAATGGAAGGGTACCAACATATATATGCATTTTTTTATAATACATATATATATATATATATATATATATATATATATATATATATATATATATATATATATATACACATACATACATACATACATATATATATATATACATACATACATATATATAGATATATACATACATACATATATATAGATATATATGTATATGTGTATATAGATAGATATATAGATATAGATATATATACATATATATATATACATATATGTACATACATACTGAGATACCTTTCTTGTTACATTTAACAGAATTTGAACTTTTTTTTTTTTCTTTTTGGTTGAAAATGCAGTCAAGAAAAGGCTATTAATTGTGATACATATCACAATGTTAAGTATCCCAATGCTCAGCATATCATAAAATATGTTTAAAAAGCAATTAAAAATTGAATTTTGATTCAAGTATTGTGGTAGTATTGTATTGTTGCTTCTGGTTATTCCCACCTCGAGTGGTCAGTCGGATTTTGTTGGATCCTGGTCAGACTTGCTACCACTAGATCCAACCCTTGTCAGAATGAGAATGGTACTAATTGCAGCAGAGGGAAGATATTGTTGGCTTGTTGTTACAGATACAAAATAAGAGAAAACTGCACAAAGCTGCTCCACTATATAGAAGGGTTTGTGCTTGATGAGAATTACAATGCAGATAGTTCATCCTGATCTGTGTTAATTACTTCCTTATTCCATTCATTTTTATTCATTTGTGAAGCATATACCTTGTTTTTAATGCAAGACAAATTCTTTTAAAGAGCCCATATTATGCTTTTGTGAGATTTATATATCTTTTAGTGTGTTTTACATGTCTCCTCCTGTGATAGAGTATGTCTGTGTACAATACAAAAAGTCTGCGGCATCAGGACTATTTTTTCATGTTAACAGCTCCAGTAGCTGCCTGAAAGAGCTCAACCAGAGCCCCCAAATAGATATACCAGTGTTATGTCTAAGCCCGTTGGCTACTATGTGGACCAACCACCACAGAGCAGACTGGTCGACCCATTGCAGCCACATTGAGGCTCTTTAAACAATTTAAAAGAGCCAAGACAGGAGTTTTTTTTTTCTTGCCACTGCAACTATTGCCAGACGTGGAAAAAGTGCTACACATGATGGATTCATGTGAGTCTGAATTTTAAAAAAAATTAATTGAATTCAATTAAAAAAAAAAAAAAAACATAAAAAATAGGAAGATCATGGCATTGACCTACTGTTTTGCAAAGTGTCTTGAGATAACATTTGCCATGCAAATTGAGATTGATTGACTGATTGATTGATTGATTGATTGATTGATTGATTGATTGATTGATTGATGCCAGAGGGCAATTTAGAGCCATCAATCAACCCAAAAAACATGATTTTGGTCTGTAAGAGGGCACCAGGGGAAAACCCACAAAGGCACAGGGAATGGATGGATGATTGATGTGCTGGTTTTATTGACTAGAGTCAACGGTAATGGCAGACAGAGGTGACAAGGGATCACTGTTTTTCTACAGTCTTTGATCTCTTTTATCGTCTCTTGTTTTTTGGTGAAGAACCTTATTTTGGTGAATGTTGGTATCTTTGAACAGGGACTTTAAGGCTGGTGCAAGCTGGTGACATGAGGCCTTTTTTCTCCCTAGAGAAGCCATGGTTACATGTCACTGAAAGCAGGCCACTGAGGCCAGTCTACTTGTTTAAAGCTGTTTTACTTTTTAACCTCTAAACTTTCATTTTTGAGTGTAAAAGTTACTGATTGTAAGGATCTCTATGCCAACATAATGTACATTCTAAGATTTTTATATTTTTAACTTTGCATCATGATCAGTCTGGCTGGGATCTCTCTGTTTGTGTTTCAACATTTTCAGTATTTTGTACTGATTAATTTATCATTTAATTCCTCAGCTGTCAGTTTATTACAACATCCCTCCACCTTCCGACTTCTCCTACTTCAGTGTCTCTACTGACATTAAGAGGAAGTGTGGCAGCAACTCGCCTGTATTTGACCTCTCAGTGACTGTCAGGTAATCTCTCTCTTTGTTTAAGTGTCTGTCTGTGTTTGTAAATAGTTGTTATTAATGAATTTGAAAGGTAAATTCTTTTTGGCTAATGGTACTTGTAAATAAATCAGCAAACATTTGTGCAATGCAGTGCAAAAACAAAAACTGCTGCAACTAAAAAAAACTCATTAATTGGAAAGAGTCAAAAATGTAATGGATTCTTTTAAGTTATATTTCACTGAAGCATCCTTAAAACATCAGAATCAATCAAAAAGACTCACTGAACACTTCCATATGACATGCATGAAACCATATCTTAATTGATGCTTAAAGTGTTTTTCTGTGAACACTTACGACCTCTTTTAGGCCTGCTAGGTGTGGATGTTTGTAACAAAACAGAGATTGAATGCAGTGTTCATATTAGGGCTGCTTGATTATGGAAAAAATAACAATCACAATATCCCGATATTTGGCAGGATTACTCATTGACCATAAGTCATCTCTGCAAGTATTTTGAATGAGTAAAAAAATAATACTGCACTGAGATGCAGCTACAGCTATTAAATAAGTTCTGCAATCACAATGTATTGTCTTAAAAATGGTTTGAAATTAATTAATGACTAATATAATTGAACTGAACGTTGAAGAGCAATGTGATCATTGAAATCATAATTAATATACCAAATAAACATATTTAATCACTTTAGGGCTGAAACAATTCCTTGGATAATCCGGGTAATTCAATTATAAAAAATTCTCGGGGCAAATTTTGTGCCTCGAGGACTCGTTTAAATCTGGACACTTTACAGCGCACGGTGTTTGACACGGATTGTCATTTATGTGGCGCAACACGCCTGCTGCTTCCGCTGCTGCGCGGCTGAAACATAGATGTGTGGCGCGGATTGTAACATCATGCAGGAAGAGAAGAGAGAGGGGAAGAAAGAAGAGAGTCCGCGGAGGAAAGGGCAGAAAGTATCCCAAGTGTGTGGTCACTACAAGTTGAAACGAAAAGAAAACACAGTGCAGTCTGTCTGTTGTAAAACGGAGTTAGCTTATAATAGCACATCGTCAATGTTGCAGGTCTAGTAAATAACGTAATTTGATTATGGCTCTGTGCAAAGGCTGGTTCAGTTGGGGCATCCTTTTGTATCTTAAATAAATGTACATTAGCTGGTTGAATTATCTTAGTATCTAAGTAAGATATTATTTTGGCCTTGTAATAAGACAAGCTAAATAAGATCCTCAATATGGTAATTAGCAGACAACTGGACTCGAGTCATAGGGGCTCGGAGTCGAGTCGTCTCAAGTCACTAATTTGACAACTTGCAACCCGACTCGGACTTTCGAGGTAAAGACTCTGGACTCGACTTGGACTTGGGAGACACTGACTCCAGACTGGACTCGACTTGAGACAACATGACATGTAAGCGAGAAGCACTGACAGGCTGGCAGCACGAATGCACTGTGATTGTAACATGCAATGCTCAGGCATTACATTAAGAGCCAGACAGGAGACATACGTAGCTCTTACCTTGTAGTTTCACTTTATTGATGCTCCATTCATAGTATACTCGGTCCGTCACCTATTATTGTCCCACACACAACACGGTACACACATACGTTCCTACTACGCATCCCCTTCCGTTACAGTAATGATCAGTGAATGTAATACAGGCACTGCTTGACTCTATAACATTAAAACAGGACATTAACTTGCACAAATAATTGAACTTGGGAAAGGTTGCATTTCCCAAGGTCTTATTTCCTTTCAGAGTGCTAATATTCTGATATCTCTTAACTTAAATGTTGTTCTTACATAAGTATTTGCTGTGTGCTGTTTACAGAAGCACTTTGCACTAGGGCTAAAACGATTCTTCAGATAATCCGGGTAATTCGATTACAAAATATCCTCGGGGCAAATTATGTGCCCCGAGGACTCTTTTAAATCCAGACCACTATACAGTGCACAGTGTTTGACATGGATCGCCATTTCTGTGGCGCACAGGGCGGCTGCTTCCGCAGCTGCGTCGCTGCAGCATGGATTGTAATATCATGCAGGAAGAGAAAAGAGAGGGACAGACAGAAGAGAGTCCGCAGAAGAAACGGCAGAAAGGATCCCAAGTGTGGAATCACTGCAAGTTGAAACAAAAAGAAAACACAATGCAGTGTGTCTGTGGTCAAACGGAGTTAGCTTAGCATAATAGCATGTCGTCAATGCTGCACCACATCAACAGTCAACATCCGGTCTGTGCGTCAAGTCTGCGGACCGGACACAGCAACATAACACTCACTTAGGAGCAGCTGTTCATGTGATCAGTAACTGAGATTCAGTCTAGTAAATAACGTATTTGATTATGTCTCTGTGTAAAGGCTGGTTCAGAACGCTAATCAGTGCGATGGCTACTTGTATTTTGTGCACATACTTTTCACATCCAATAACTTTCCTTTTAATTTGAGTGCAGTGAGTAGACCAGGAAAAACTGACAGAGTAGAGGAAGCAGGTGTAGGAAATCCTTTTATATATTATATAAATGTACATTAGCAAGTGCAATTATCTTAGCATTTAAGTATGATATTATTTGGGCCAAGTAATAAAATAAGCTAAATAAGATCCTCAAGATGGCAGTAAGCATTGTTACAGCAGTAAAGCTTAAATAGCAAAAAGATTTAAGCATGAATAAAAAAAATAAATAAATAAAAATAACCAAACTATAAAAAGAACTAAAAAAGCAAGATATGACCCAGAGAAAAATAAAACTGCAAGAACAATGTAAACAAACAAATTTAAAAGTTCAAAAATATTTACACCATTGTACATGGGTAATTATCAGCATCATTTCATTAGTTGTTACTGGTTTAGTGCTCACTGCAGAGTTATAATTGTCCCTGAAGGGCCTTTTATCTCTCTCTGGTATAACTGGACTGATTCACAAAAGTCCTGTGATGCTCAAAGCACCCAAAAAACATTTGAAAAATTCAAAACCAGTGTTTCATTCTAAAACTCATGACCTGGTTGCTCAAAATAATCTGCAGACTTTGTTGTGAGCAGTTTCATGTAGGAACTGCTTTTTACCTATAGAAAAACATGGATTTTGATTTTGGGATCCTGTTTATGCTCAAAATGTTCAAAATAACAAAAAAAAAAAACAGGTTGTTAATTTAAGACACCTGGCTTATTTTCTGTTTTGTATGTTATTGATGCTTTTCAATGAAGCTGAAGTGATTCAGTGTAAAAAACTGCAGTGAGCGCAATGTACCCATGATCCGATTACTCGATTAATTGCCAAAATACTTGATATGGAGTACTCGATTACAAAAAGAATCAATAGTTGCAGCCCTAAATCACTTTTTATCTGACAGGCTGTAAAATAAATGAAAAGCAGTATTTGTCAAGCTTTAACAGAGGTGGTTCAAGATGCTGGAAGATTGTTATGAATTCTACTTTGATAAAACAATGTCAATGAAATTAAAAATGAGGTTTTCCTACCCTGTATATATGTACAAAAGACCCTTTATGCAAAGAATGAGACAGGGGTATAGGAGGAGACATCTTATTAAACATATGGTACATATTGTAATCATGTCACAGCATGTACATTCCCTTTGTGGTTTAAAACTCGTATTGTGTTATAAAGAGATGATGGAAAAGTGCTATACAACTTTGTGAGTAATGTGTCAAATCAATAACTGAACAGCTGGCCCAGAAACACATTCAGACCAAAAGCATTGTGTAAATACACGGTTGGCCAAACAGAGCAGGTTTTTACTTTGAAATACACCGTGGATCCATCCACGCTCGCCTTTGCTGAGTTTTGGCACTCTGGGGGCGGGCATTGAATAGACAGCCCCCCACAACCTCCCTCATTATGGCAGCAGAATTTGATGAAAATTGAGGATCAAACTTGGGTAAAGTCAGAAAGGTATTCACAGATTCAGTGTGACCATCGGCAAATTACCATAGCGAAGGAATGCTGTGAAAGAAAATTCAACAACTTCCCCATAAAGAGATGTAATGAATCCAAAAACACATTACACATAAATGGCCTTATCTTTTTCATACTACATGTCACAGTTTGAGAAATTATGAATACAAATATTTTACAGGATTTTTGGATCGAAAATAAAGCCAATGTCATCAAATTTATGAGGTGTACAAACAAAATGATCATAAAATATGATTGTTGATTTTCTCTTCTTTGTATTACAGCTCATACTTTAGAGAAATAGGTTTTAACTTAATTTATATGATTTTTTTTATATATTGGATTGTGTTAATTATTAAGTAATGACTATAATAACTGTAATAACAGAACTGTTGTAAACTGTAGCGACACCTAACTCAACCTGATGATCAAACATCTCCTCCTGTTTATACTACAGCTCTTACTTTAGAGAAGAAAGTTTTTATGTAATTTATACGATTTCAATATATAATTGATATAAATTACTTCCAGATCATTTTTAGAATCTCCCTTTCATAACAGTGCTTTCAGGAAGTAATAAAGACATTAATGTCATATTAATTACATCTCATTTACCATCTCATCTTATCTGACCATTTTTAATTTTTACATCACATATTTTAAACTCATTTTTTCTCTTATGAATAACCATAAAAGAGCACAATTTTAGTCTTATACAATGCAGTGCTAATACACCGTCTGGACAGTATGGTCTCTTATTTGGCAATACTATACTGTTTTTGTCTGGGGTTTTTTTTGGTTTTTTTGCTTTATTATTTTGTCCCAAATATTTGATTTCTCATCCTTTAGGGGATTAATGTTTATAGTTCTAAAATTAGAAGAGTTTGAGGATTTTAGAAGTCCTTTTTTCAAATATAATTTCTCTGAATCTGTGGTATTGTTATCCCAATTTTCTTGTATTTTAATTGTTGTTGTTATTATCTTTTTTATTAACAAAGCCATGTCATGATTAAGTCATGACCAGTGCCTTGCAACTCGAAAGTGTTTAATAAAAGGAATTGGTTTCTATTTCAATTGTGTTTTTTTCATTTCCCCAATAAATGTAGATGAATTACACATTAAAATTCTTTTCAGGTGCTGGTCATTAGGATTTTTGTGCCTATTTAAGTGAAAATATAGTTGTATAACATAATAAAGGAAAAAACAGGGCTTTCCTATTCATGAACATAATTAAATATAAAAAAAGTCATACAAATTTAATTATAAACTATTTCTCTGATTTAAGAGTTGTAGTATAAACCAGGGATGTTTGATCATCAGGTTAAGTTTGGTGTCACTACAGTTAACAACAGTACTGTTATTACAGTTATTACACCTATTTCCTATTAATAAACATAATTAAATATTTAACCAGTCTTACAAATTACATTAAAACTAATAACTCTAAAGTAAGAGCTTTAGTACAAACTAGAGAATTTTTTTGACCATCAGGGTGAGTTTTGTGTCATTACAATTAACAACAGTACTATCATTACAGTAACTATAGTCATTATCTAATAATTAATCCAGGTCATCCTTTTTGTTGCGCTAATGTTGTTGGAATGTTTTACCAAAATCTAACTTATTTTGAGAATTGGCATGTTTTTAACTATTACTCGTGAGTCATTTGTATGACAGTGGCACAGCTAAAAGAAAGAATTGAGTGATTCAATGGGAGTAGTAACCCAACATGAAGATCCACTGCGTAAATAGTTAAACTTCAACCCACACACTGAATTAAAGGAAATGGGAGCTGACACTCTGATTGGTTTGTGTGTGCAGTTACATTGGGCCGAGAGATGTGACAAACATGGTGATTGTCGACATCAAACTGCTGTCAGGACACAGTCTTGATGAGGAGTCTGAGAAAGAGGTCAGTTTCTCCAAAGCTGCACTGTGTTTGAATATCACCACATCTAATGATGATAAAAATGTTCACCAACTTAATATTGTGCCTCTACAGCTGAACTATATCCCCAATGTGAAGAAAGTAGAGCAAAAAAATGGACATGTCATGATTTACATGAAAGAGGTAAGACACACAGGCACCACACCTGATACTACTGAAACAGCACCCATCATGCAATACAGCTTTACTACAAATCTTGCTTAACATTGTGCAAAGAGCCCAAGGATCCAAGGGTGGGGACCCGTTTTGCACAAGAGGACGCATCCTTTGCAAATGCGAACAGAATGCGCGTAGAGCACTAAGTCAGCCTGAGTCAGGAGAGGAAAAAAAAGAGACGAGTAATCAGACACCACACGCGTTGCCGCAATGATACAACAGCACCACTATTGTCAGTCAGTTATATCATTTTGCCCTCCAGCTGATGTACATGTGAACATTTGATCTAAACACCTCCTAAATCGCACAGTGTCTTTGTGCACGCACCCCTCCGTGTGCCGGTGAGCATAAAGGGAGGATAGACAAGCATTGCAAGGGACAGTGAGGGATCATCAGTCACTTTGTGTGATCTTATAATTCAAACGGTGTCTTGATTGCTCATGTGCACTGTTTAAGTGAACACAAAGACTTAAAAAATGATGAGTGAGTGTTTTAATGAATCAAAACTCAACATTCTTCAGCAGTCCAGCTCTGAGCCACTGTTTTTACTCACTCACTGTTTTCTAAATGATAAATTCATCCTGCGGTATCCTGTATTGCTTATTCTCCGTGATATAAGAACAATCTTTGAAGGATCAAGCTTCAAATACATTCTACTAGTGCAGCGGTTCTCAACCTCTGAGTGGAGGCCCATAAGTGGGTCTCAGAGCTGTTTTCAGTGGACAGTGCATAAATCAGGTAAAACTGTGGCAAAAATGTCTTCAGTGTATGGAGACCCTAAGCGGACAAACATCCATCAGAGTATGTCAGAGTATACCCACTAGAATAAATCAGACTACACCACTGGAAGGTGGGTATGTATGTGGGTGAAATAAAAAAGAAAAACTTTGTGGCATAAACACCCCAGCTGCTAGCCTGCAATCATGAGACAGAAGCGAGAATAATTCTGCTTAGATGTGGACTGGACATTAAATTTCCCTACAGCCCTGATTATCATTTATTGAATGTCTTGTTAAAGGCATAATCAGCGATCTTAATCCGATGCACTGTTTGTCAAAATCACCATATTTCTCCTCACCATCCGCAAGCTGTCACTTCTGAGAGCATGCTGAAAAAAAAAGTCCGGTTTCGATACACAGCCTAGGCTCTGAATTTCAGCAGTGTCTCGGACCGAGCCACCAAAACAGGGGTACACCACCTCACGCCCAGGGGGTGTTTCATACTCGGTGTGCAGGTCAGACAGAGGGGGGAAGGGGAGTAGTAGGTTGTGTAGCGTGCGCAGTTAGCGTAAGAGAGAGACACGGTAGTTACCCTCGAGCGTTGGCTGGTCCGGCCCCCACTATGATGGTCAACTACGCAGTTTCTACAGCCGTTTCCATGACAATGCGCGTCTGTGAACTTCAGGGGTGGAGACCGGGGTGGAGTATGAAGGGAGAGGTGGGTCTGTATTTGTTTACCCTTAAAATATCAACAACCTCTCTACTCGTTTTCTCCCACACCGTGACTACACCTTTAACTGCATATACATTCATCTCTGTTCAAAAAGGAGTGGTTGATAATTGACCAGTTGGTGATCATATGTTGGGCCAGGTTTATAGCAGGCTTTCCATCGATCTGATCGGCTATATTGGATCGTCTCACTTAGACATATTGCTCCCTTTTGTGATCGGATCACCGATCGTTTTTTTTTAAACTCACTAATAATCAGTGATCAGCCCCAAAATCTTGATCTTGCAAAGCCTAGTTTATAGCCTATCAATCTATTTTATCAATAGAAGTTTTAGGCTTTTTTTATGGCGGTAAATTGTCGCCATCTCTAGGTGAATTTAATTCATAACAGTAATACAAGGTTAAAAAAATAAGGTGAATTAAGATAGTCCTTTATTTGACCCATAGTGGAGAAATTTAAAGTGTAAACATATCTCTGCTCATCAATGGCACAAGAGCGCTTGAGTGGCCTCGCTATCATAAGTATCAACACAGAAGTGGCACAGCAGCTGTCATTTAATGACCTGATTGATGATTTTGCATCTAGAAAATGCAGACGTGTGAATCTTCTTTGTTCCTACGAATAGAGGTTGTAAACCCAAATGGCATTTCATGATACAGTCATTTTGTTGGGAGCTCAAAATAAAATTCTGCTTAGGGCCCCAATTTGGACCTGTAAGTACTCAAATCAGAATATATGTGTATGATAGTGTTGGTCAGTGTTTTCATAAATTCTTTATATTGTATCTTGAGCTAATTGTCTCCACCCATGTGCTCTTCTGTCCCTGTAAACAGAGTAACACTCTCTATTTTCATGTTGCAGCTCAGGAAGGATGAAAAGAAGACGTACAACTTGAGACAGCACATGGATGAACCGTTTGAACACCTGAGCCCTGCTGTTATTGACGTCTATGATTATTACCTGAAAAGTAAGAGACACAGTCAGTCTTTCTAATGCTGCTTAATGTTTCATGTGAAAGGTCCTTTCACAAAATCAACATTTTAATCTTTTATATGCAAAAAAAAATGTGACCATAAAGCCTGTCCGCAAGTCTTCTGGCAAGAAGAAATCCTTCTTTCACTTGCTTTATCATTTAGGGAATGTGTGATCATACAGTCCATTTAAATAATTTCCCCTGATGATGTCCAAGTCAGAATTTGCTCAGCACACAGCTGATTCCAGTCATTGGAACAAGTCTAGACATGAATGTGCAGCCACAGTAGACATTAGAGCACAGAGCTTAAAAGTGTGCTAATCGCGCACTTCTTAAGAGTAGAGTAGTCAGACACAGCTCAAGTGGACTTACAATCAGAGGGGCTAATGGGAATGCCAAAATCCAATATCTGCCTTTTTTTAGTCCACTTTGATGCTGGATGACAAAATGGAAAAGTGCATTTGAAGAGGGTTTTTTGTCCTTTTACTGAGATACATGAATAAACTGTGGAAGGTAGGGATGTACAATATTGAATTTTTGCCAATATTCGATATGCCGATATTTTTTGATTCATTATCGCCAATACCTATACCGATACTGTAATTTCTGGTCAAGAGTACAAGCTCTGTACTCAACAAAAATGGACTGGTTTCTTGCAGGGTTACAGTATATTTTTGTGGGAAACAGATGTAAAGCAAGAAAAACAGCATTTAACTCTCGCAAAAATGAAACCCTTGATTTTTAAGTGTACCCATGCAGTGATAAGAAGGCATATCAATATTGTACATTTGTGTAATTTGCCGATATTCCAGGCGAGATATGGCCAATATGTGTGGCTGATATATCAGCTGCAAATATCTGCAAAAATTTCAATAGCGGCCGATACCAATACTTAACTTTTTAGGCTGATATCAGCTGATACTGATATCAAACCATTAACATCGTGCATCCCTCTTGGAAAGAAAAGTACAGAGCCACAGCTAGAGACACCAGGTATTCATTTATAAGAGAGAGCTTTAGAATGATTTAGACTCCAAACCATGCACACCTCCATACTCTAAAGGCCTCCTGCACCTACCTTTGGATCAACCATTAAACAGACAAAGAGAAAGAGTCAAAGATATAAAGTGTTTGGCACTTCTGTACTATTTTCAGTTTTTTACCCCCAGAGGTTGGCAGTTGGTTACATGTCAGTATTTAAAAATTGTATATTTATGGTAGTAATAAAAAGTCCCTTGATTTGTCCATTCCCCAAGCAAGTTATAAAGTGGTTTAAAGCCTAGATTATGTCTTTCTTTGAATGTGATGACTTAACCAACATTTTCCAGCCAAGTTTATAAAACCTGGCAGCATAGAGCTTGTAGAGCATGCTCATTATCTCTAGTCCAGTATGTTAATCAAGGAGTACACATATAGCAGAATATTGATCCTGTGCCATATTATCTGACCTTCCTAGTCTCACCTGATACTTCTTTTGTGGGATGACTATCAAACTGCTAAAGACTATAGTTTAGCTAATCATATACCAATTTGATTAACTACGGTTCATGCATACCATGTTATTGGGTTCTTATACATTTTGATTTGTAAATTCTCTCTACTGCACTGCTCAGAAAGTGATAAACAGTGGATGCCTCTCCTCTCTGTAAAACTGGGTGTGTCTGACAACCTTTTCTCTTTTTTGTAGGTGAAGAGGCATCCCTTGAGTACAACTATACCTGTAGTAAGTTACATGCCATTACTCTATGTCAGGGGTCAATGTCAATGTCAGCTTTATTTTTATAGCACATTTAAAACAGCCAGTGGCCTACCAAAGTGATGTACAGTAAAATAGGCAGAAACAATAAAAAATAAATAAAAGCAATAAAACCAAATAGCAGCCCCCAGGCCAAAACCTGGCCCACTAAAAATTTCTGGCCCTTGCCATGATCTGGAAAGTTATAAGGTGGTATAAAGCCTAGTTTATGTCTTTCTTTGAATGTGATGACTTAACCAACATTTTCCAGCCAAGTTTATAAAACCTGGCAGCATAGAGCTTGTAGAGCATGCTCATTATCTCTAGTCCAGTATGTTAATCAAGGAGTACACATATAGCAGAATATTGATCCTGTGCCATATTATCTGACCTTCCTAGTCTCACCTGATACTTCTTTTGTGGGTTAACTATCAAACTGCTAAAGACTATAGTTTAGCTAATCATATACCAGTTTGATTAACTACGGTTCATGCATACCATGTTATTGGGTTGTAATACATTTTAATTTGTAAATTCTCTTTGTTGCACTGATCAAAGTGGTAAACAGCGGATGCCTCTCCTCTCTGTTAAACTGGTTGTGTCTGACATTCTTTTCTCTTTTTTGTAGGTGAAGAGCCACCCATTTTGTACTTCTATATTGTGAAGTAAGTTCCATGCCATTACTCTATGTCAGGGGTCAATGTCAATGTCAATGTCAGCTTTATTTTTATTTATTATTATTTATTTTTACATTGAAAACAGCCAGTGGCCTACCAAAGTGATGTACAGTAAATAGGCAGAAACAATAAAAAATAAATAAAAGCAATAAAACCAAATAGCAGCCCCCAGGCCAAAACCTGACCCACAAGTTATAATTTCAGGCCCTCACCATGATCTGGAAAATGCCTTTAGTCATTTTTTCTTCACAAACTAAACTTTAAGGATCATTAACAGACAAACATAAATGCCTCAGGAGCAGCATCACAGCAGACAGCTGACGCCTCCTGCTGCTGCACCCACTCAGTGCAGCCTCCACACCAGAGTAACGTCACAGAGCGAGACAGAGACTTTAATTTCTACAGATTAAGGATGATTTTTTTTAAGTTACGAGTCCAATCAGCACACATCTGATTAACCAAAGTGCTTCTGTGGTGAGAGAGTTTTATGGAAGATATGATGAGGGGCAAAAAACATGAAGAAACCAAAAATGTGCTGCACGATGCTGGAGAAGTTTGTTCCCATAATGCAGAACCTGATGTTACAGCAGCTCACTATGAATGAGCCCTTATTAAAGTAATTATAGGTTTATTTGTTTCTTAAGAACCTAAAGGCGGCCGTTCTTTCCCAATGAGAGATTGCTGCAGAGGAGAAATAAAACAGCGCAGAACCGTAGCGCTTGGACTAAGCCACAGAACAGGTGAAAAAGAGCCAAAACTTTGTTTAATCATCTGTTCTTATGTTTCTTAGTTTATCTGAGAGCAGATCAAACAGGAGCAGACTGTCGATTGATTGACTTTGTCTCGTAGAAACATATAGTAGTGTGAAAATGCGCACAGATGACATCAGTGGATCATTAGTGATCTGTTAATTATAGAAGCTAAGGAACACATCTGTACGAATCTTTGAGAGCTGTTAAAAGCTTCTTTCAGCATGGATATTGCAATAAATTCACAAAAACATTTGACTTTCCGCTCCCTGAAAATTGTCATTTCCAGCTAAAAAAAAAAAAAAAAAAAAATTACAGATTTCATCAGATATCATAATACAAACAGCATAAAGACGTATGATTTGTGGGGTTTTTTTGTTTCTTATCCTGTGCGTGATGGAGACACCAAGTGTCAATCGCCCCAGCACACTCTCTCTCCCCTTTATACATTAATTACAGTGTTTCCACTATAGTTTATTTGGGATGGCACCCCGCCCCTGCAATGGACACCCCGGCCATGCCAACAGGATCCCCACCTAGAAATTCAAGTGCAGATTCAAAAAAAACATTATTTGATTTTTATTTTATCAAAGGGAGTATAACAGGCATTCTTTTTATCAAATAAAAAAAGCTAATTTTAATTTCTGCAATTTTAGAGTCTAATGCTTCGCTATTCTTTCATTATATTCATTAAAATGCACTTCTCCTCTTCGGGGCTCTCACAACATACACATGTGCACTCACACTGGTACAGACACACCCACCCACACTCAAGAGAGTGGAGGAGAGAGGGTGTTGCTGACATTATGTTAAACAAAATCAGCAACAAACAAACAAATTATTAATGGACGACCGGAGGTTCCCCAAACGTTTGCCCCCCCAAGCAAAAATCTCTGCACTTTTATAAACAAACCGTACCTGGCAAGGGGGAAAGCACAGCTAGCTCTACGGCCAGTGTGCCGGTGAGCGTAAAGACGCAGATAGACGCACAACGCAAGGGACAGTGAGGTATCACCAGTCACTTTGTGTGATTTTATAATTCAAACATTGTCTTTATAGCTCATGTGCATGCTTTAAGTGAACACAAAGACTTAAAAATGACGAAATTAAAAATTCATCCGGAGGTATCCTGGATCACTTATTCTCAATGATATAAGAACAATCTTTGAAGGATCGAGCTTCAAATATAATCTACTAGTGAAGCGGTTCTCAACCTGTGGGTTTTTTATTTGCTACAAAGTTTATCAGCAATGATCCAAAACACAGTGAACAATTCCATAGGCTTTAAGTAGGCTTGCAGTTGAGGGAACTAGCACAATGCTTAGCTCCATGTTGGCCTACAAAAATACATCATCCCTGCACCTCTCTGCATGTTAGCAAAAGTTTGACCAAACGCCAGTGTGTGAATTCAGCTTTAGGTGTGAAAATGACTTTAGACATTTTTGCGATCTTTGTGCAGAATTGTACCCACTCTTTGAGCAAGTACCAAAGTAATATTCATAGAAATAAAAATTCTAATCTGTTATAAATGACATCCTTATTGTTCAAAGGTGTGAGATCAATGTTTTCAATTTTTTTTTCTCAACTAGTTGGATGGTTTAAGGACATATCTGGCAGACCTACAGAAAAGCCTGACAGGACGTCTTCAGCTGGAGGCTCCGCTGAGAGAAACCTCTCAATGATTTTTCCCTTTTTCTTGATTTAAACTTCTCTCAAGATGTGGTTGCTTACAACTTTATATCTTAATCTGAATCAGTAAACTTATGGGAAGGGTTTATCCATTGATTTTTCTTGTTCAATTTAATCAATAAACACTAGAATCTTTAAGTTGAAGCATGCAGGTTTCAAGAAAAGCAGCTGTTATCTGCAGTTAATTTTCAGCAGAATCAATTTCATTTATGTCATTCATATGTGATGAGACACATGGGTTAAGCGGGGATACAGTGTCTGAAAATAAAGTTTGACGAGTGCTGTGTGTTCTTTATGTGGGCTAATGGGTTTTCTGCTGTGCCAGTTCAAGCAAAGGTAGATCGATGTAATGCTATGCGACCATACAATTTGATACTGGCTCACAATAAAGTTTCTGCAATGGCAAAATGAGCAAAACTTGTGTTTCCTTTCATACAGCACAGTTTGATATACGTTTTAATAATTGTCAAACATTCAAGATTCCTTTTTATGCAAAAAACTAATTTTAATGGCAATTATACATACTTGTGTGTCCATGGTCTGTCTGCAACACCACAGAAAATGTGTAATTAAGCATTTTTGAAATGTGTTTATAAAATTTTCCCTGATGAATTTCTTTGGAGTGCAAGCCAGAGATGATAGAGCCATTCAAAGTCGCACTCAGAGGGACATAAGACTTGACTTGGACTCTCATTCAAAGACCTCAGATCTGGATTTGACGTGGACCCGGACTTATATTCAACGTTGAGACTTTGGTCCAATCAGTAATTTTGGACGGTTTGCTAGTTGTAGATAAAAGCTGACATTTCTTCCCCTCCATTACTGGTGTGCCACGTTTTAAAAGAAGCATTGCCTCTGACTCCTCCACCACAGATGCATGTGGCTGTTTCATGCTGCTCACCACCTTGTAATTATGTCCATGATATGCACCCTTTTTCCCCGTTTCCGGTTTTTATAACCACCTGTCAACTGATGACAGCAGGTGTGATGAGTGATGAGAAGATATTTCTTTGTTTAGATTTCAGTTTGTAACTTATCTAATAATCTTGATCAAATCATGTTATAGAGCATCTTCGTCAGTACTCTTTTTGGTTTCAACAATTGTTAGAACTATGGCAACCACAGAACCACTGGCCATGGGTCACCAATCAACACAGTCACTGGTGAAAAAAGGGTCTCATCCAATATGTTCAAGCATTATAGTTGAGGAGTGACAAGAAGTCTGTCTTTGTATGTAAATAGTCCAGTTAATAATAATTCAAGACGGCATCAGTTTAACAATGTCTGCTGTGACACTTGTGTGTAACGTTTCAGAACCAATACTTAATTTTACCAGTCAACACAAAAATTTGCACTTGGGGGTGGTTTCCAAAACATGTTTTCAGTGACCTAAAATGCCTTTATGTGAGGACAGAAGGCCAAAATGCACAGAAAAACCTCAGTTAAAAAAACACACCTGATGCTAGCTTTTGACTTTCACTGATTACAATTAAGCTTAAAAAGTCATGAAATCATGAACAACAGTTCCATGAACTTAAGTTTGCCAAAGACCTTATTATCAGCAATGATCCAAGTGAAAAATCCCAAAGGCTGTGTTTGAGAGAAAGATGGGGTGGAGACAGTGACTTGAGAAAGTAAAAAAATACTGCCATGTTCAGCGAACAGTAAAAAAAGTGTACTCTAAGAGTAAAGGGGAGCTGGGACAAGTGCAACAACGGAGTGGTTTTAACACTCTCAATTCCTCCAATAAGAAGCAAGAAAGAGTGTTGACAGGGAAATATCTATAATAACACCCAAGTACTTAACAGCATCCAGAGGTGCGTTTAGGTGACAGGTGTCAAGGTTTGGAACCCAAAAAATAAACAAAAACAAGGATAAGGACCCAGGAGCAGGTTAAACAAAAAGGCTTTATTTAAAACTAAAGAAGATATACTTAAAAAAAAAAAAAACTAATCCTGAACAAAAAATGTCAAAATACCAAAACAGAATCTTTGACAAAGCATCAAATTAAACAAGTCCACTTTAAAGAAAAACACTGTTGGCAAAAACTCAGAAAAGGTAAATCCCACTCTCTACAAAAAAAAGTTCAAACAAAACTACAAACTTACTGGAGAAAACACCGGAGAACACTGGAGACATGGTGACAAGGAAGACAAATGACCGGACAATGAGAACAGGGAACACAGAGACTAAATACACTGGGGAAACATCAAGCCAAGGTGCAACAATCACACAGGTGGAGGGAATCATCATCAGGGAGACACACAGAAGGGAGGGCAGGAAAACACCAAAAGGAACACAGGGATTTCAAAATAAAACAGGAAACACAAGAGACAAGGGAAACAAGACACAAAACGGGTAACTTAACTAAGATCAAAAACAGGATCACGAGAGAAAAAGGAAACACAATGGGTCTAACCAAGGAACATTAATCAAAATAACACAGAAGAACAAGTACCATGACAAAAGGTTTGTTACTGACCATGTAACTTTGATTTTTCCACCCTGATTGGTTTTGAATACTCTGTTTGAAGCGCTCCTTTTACAATTCACTATGCAACATTTAATATCTATTTCAGCCATTTTAAGTTTTGAAAACATGAGGACTTGACAGACTTGCAGTGGTCCCAGACTTGTAATAACTGACTAATCCCATCTCGAAAATATTCAACTTCCCCCTCAGCAATTTGTTTCATCAGCCTACAGCTGACTCCAGTGGTGGAAAAACATTCCTGTTTGGACCGGGAGTCCAAACTTCTGTCACTGAAGTCCAATCTAAGAAAAATAGGAAAATGGCTAGGTCCCATTTGATATGTCCCAACTTTACAGCAACAATATGTAACTTTTACACCCTGAAAGAACAGCTTTAATGCCTGTCTCATATTGGGAGTCATTAAACAGAGTGAATGGTGTCCAATGTCCATCCCTCTCTCTCTACGCAGCTCAGGGATCTGAACTGGCACTATCTAACTTTTAGCAGTGAGCTGCGGTCATCTTGCGAGAAGTGCATACTGCTTTAAGACACAAAGTTGAGCTCTAGGAAAACAAATAGCTGACATGTATGACATTCGCCTGTGCTTGTGCCTGGTTTAATGAAAGCTGGGGCTATGATACCAAAGGGGGCTGTGATGGATGAGGATTGGAAAAGAAAGAGGAGGAAAAACTGAGCAAGGAGCCAGACCAGAGTAAAGATTGGACCTGCTTTAACACGTTGGCAAGAACTTCGGGAAATAACAAGCTGAAGTCAGATGCCGACCTGGTCGGCAGAGGGTACGAAAAAGTCTTTTTTGTCTTTTCATTTGTGCTGTTGATGTTTTATCCTTTTATTGTGATTTTTATGAAAAACCAATTCAGCCTCTCTCAACAGCGATATGGCACACAATGTTGACACACAGCTGAGCATAAGCTACACCATTCCTGTTACCTGCGTGTTCACCACACATGCTAATGTTATGAGTGAGAATCTCTGATTTAGTGCCCAATAATATTATTATCATTAGTGTAGCAGTTATGCAGACTGTTATACAGTTCAGAGGTTGTTGACTAACAATCTGATGGTCTAAAGCCAAGTCAGCCCATTTCGCATTAGTCTTTAATATTGAAGCTGATAAAACAGAGAACTTGCAGACCCGGTGTATCCGACAATGATATATTCTGTACAGTTCACTGCAGCACTGCCCTCAGTATTTATTTCTGATGTAAGTCAAGATGATCAGCCTCAACTCCCCCTGACAGGACAAGCCCACCACCACTGATACTGGAGTCAGACAACAGCAGGTATGTTTTCTGAAATGTCTGCAGAGCTGAAATTTACTTATTAAAGTTTCACTAATCAATTTAACTTATTAGTCTTTGTGTGCTTGTTCTACACGAAAAATTGAAATGTATTCACTGTTAATTTGGTCAAATGCAAAGTGCTTATTTGAAGAACTTACTCCTTTTTTTGAAAGAATCATACAGAGCTACTTTTCTTGAGTAAAACATAAACGTTTCTGTACTTTTCACATTATTTTTCTATTTGCTTTATTAGCTGCCCTACAGTCAGTAGAGATGGGATTTATGGCTCTTTGAAGGGATCCAGATCTTGAGGAGCCGTTCCTTTCAAAGAGCCATTCAAAAGACTGTCTCGAACGTCAGATCTCTAGGGAGCGTCAGGCGACATTGGTGACAGACAGAATAGTGGCCTGGCGCCTTACACTACCTGATGTGGAGGCAGAACAAGCAGATTCAGTGGAGGTGGAGGGCTGATAGAGACGTCACTCTCAATTGTGCTAGAGTCAGTCCACTCTTGTCAGACATCTGACATTACTACTGCCATCGGGTACTGAATTTTCATGTGGCAGTGTGGATTATTTGTTGACCCGGACAGAAAGATGTACTGCTTTTTTTTTTTGTTTTTGTTTTTAAACAAATGTTGCACTAAGCTTTACCTTGCCTTTTGTCCCCAGAGAAATGCAAATGCTGCTACGTTTCT
The DNA here is from genome assembly GCA_037902135.1 of Cetoscarus ocellatus. NCBI lineage: Eukaryota > Metazoa > Chordata > Actinopteri > Labriformes > Labridae > Cetoscarus > Cetoscarus ocellatus. The sequence goes on from JBAMNC010000219.1 coordinate 1,498,881, forward strand.
GACTCTGGTTCATTCTGTGGGTGTTTTTCAGTCGTTATCTCCCCGTCGTTATAGAGCTATAAATACTGGATCCAGTCCAGGAAGTAAGACTCGGGCGATGCTGGGCACTCACTGCTTTCTCTCTTCCTCCTCCCTGATAAAACCGCGACAAATGTCTTCAGTCAGTCACTGAACTGTGGTGCTCAGTAATATCACCTCCCTATAGTGTGCTGCGCAATGCACATGTGTATAACAACTCAAATCCTGAGATGTCATTAGTTGTTCACATGAAGGCCGCGTGCCTTGAGCAACTCATCATGCAACGTGGGCAATTTGAATGGAATGCGAACGAACGGCTCAGTCACAACCCTGAATTGGTTCTCATCGTTCACTTAAAAGAGCCGGTCAAAAGACTTGACTCATTCCCAAACGTCACATCTCTAACAATCAGATTGTCAAAACTGCAAACTAATTGGGTGTGAATGTAACAACTGCAGTAAAATTAGCATTTCTCCGTCATGGCATCAATGGTACTACAACAAATAAAGTCCCAGAGCTGAAGTTTGTACACCTTGAAAGAGACAAAAGAATATGTTTACATCTAAGAGCTTCAGGAAGCCATTGTTCTAATGGCTAAATTTAAAGTGGATCAGACCCTCCAATAACCCCAAAGACCTGGGTCTGCCTGCTGCCAGTTCTCTTATTTACACGTGGGCTTTTTCTCTATATACTACAATAAATTATAGGATATTCTTGGCAGTTTTATTTTGCACATTAGAAAACACTAACGTATTGACACATTAGATTGCTTTTTCAGTTGTGTATATCCTGCAGATTTGCAATGAATAAAACAATTATCCAGGCTTCTATAACTTACATACTACTGTATGTCTAAGTGCAAAGTTTATCTCTATTTGCAGTTGTACTTGGATTGGTGCTGGCATTTTTAATATCTGCCCATTTGATCTTCACCTCTATAGTATTGTTTTAGCCTTGCATTCAGTCTTATCACCTGGGTTTTTTCTATATTTTACACTAGATCATAGGGAGAGGGTAAGTAGTTTTATTTTGCACATTAGAAACACTAAGACACACACATGATAATATTGCTTTTCAGTCATGTAAGTAAATATCCATCATATTTGAATTAAATAAAAAACATTTCTCCATGCTCATGTTAATAACAGACCACTGAAGACCTATGTGCTAAGTTTTCTCTGTTTGCTTTTTATGGGATTACTACAGTTACTCTTTGTTTTGTCTTCCATTTTATACTATTATCAGTGGGTTTATCCTATTTGCTAATGACTTTTGATATTCAATAAATATTCAAATAACATGCCATTGAAGGTAACGGCCTATATTGTCTTTGCCTTGTGCTTGGGCCAATGCAATCTGTTCATGAGCTATTGAGAATGCAGGATTTAAAGTGTTTGTGAGAGCCAAAATATATTTATTGAGGTTTTGTTTTGATAAGTATGTAACCCCCAGGGATTGACACTTGGGTGTGGTTTCATGGTGTTTGGCAGGTTGTTTTGAAACACAGGTGTAGACAGAGAGAATGGGGTTTTGAGTGAGCTCTGATAATTATCTGTTGACTGTTTCACGCATCTTTCTACCGTCATTTCATCACATCACATTTCATTTGAATGCAATAATTTGGACCTAGATACATACAACAGATTGTAAGTTTTCTTCATTACTGAATAATAAATTATCTTTAAAGACCAAAGCGGACTGAATGAGCTGATGAACGATTCACAGATACAAGTGCAATTAAAACTCCCTGCCGCCCTTTTATTTTGAAGGAAAGCAGTCGCAACAGTGTTAGTCTGGGCTTTTTGAGTAGGGTTGCTCAAGGCCTATGGCAGTAATAAACATGACTGTCAATAAGGCACCTCACAATTTTTTCCCTGAATGGAGATATTTGAGGCAGATGCTAGCCAATGAGCAGTCCATGGTGCACAGAATTAACCGGCTTTTGGGTTAAAACTACACAAAAAACTACATCGGCTCAACTAGATGCTACAGTTAGATTCTTTAGAGCATTTAACTTTTCCTTGACAAAGCTTCTATGTTGAGAAATTTTGGTTGTTGCAATGTAAGGGTTAAGCAGGTCATAAGAAGAAACAACAGACACTAAAAATGAGTGATTTTGACTCAAGTGGTGAGACTGTTATACAAACTGTTGGTTGTGGGTGCAAGAGATTATTCGTATTAACCGGAGTACACTAAAGAAGAACTTTTGCAGATGAAGTCACAAGTAGAAAGGGGAACGGAAAAAAACTGAGCTGGACTAATCACAGGTTACCTAGTGGTACAGATGCATGAACTGCTCATACACATGAACCTAGAACACCTATTTCTGTCATGAGTGGGACTTAGTAACACCACTTCTTCTGGACCTTTTATTTAAGCTCTTTAATTTCAATAAGCCTCAAACTGCTGTCATGTGTTTTAGTCCTGGTAGATAAAACAGGTCCTTTAAATACCCAGGACCCACATCATATGACAAAATCTGGTGAATAAAAATTGAATATTGACCATTTCTTTTGCCTGTTTTACGTCCGTAATGCTCTAGTTACCGCAACCTGATCTGTACTCTGACCTGAACAGCTGATAAGGAGAGAGCAGCAGTGCATTGCTGGTGGAAGGACACGTAGCCCATACACTGTATTGCCAAGAATATTCGCTCACCCATCCAAATAATCAGAATCAGGTGTTCCAATCACTTCCATGGCCACAGGTCTATAAAATCAAGCACCTAGGCATGCAGACTGCTTTTAAAAACATTTGTGAAAGAATGGGTCGCTCTCAGGAGCTCAGTGAATTCCAGCGTGGAACTGTGATAGGATGCCACCTGTGCAACAAATCCAGTCATGAAATTTCCTCGCTCCTAATTATTCCACAGTCAACTGTCAGCTGTATTATAAGAACGTGGAAGTGTTTGGGAACGACAGCAACTCAGCCACGAAGTGGTAGGCCACGTAAACTGACAGAGCGGGGTCATGCCGATGCTGAGGTGCACAGAGGTCGCCCAACTTTCTGCAAGTCAATGTCTACAGACCTCCAAACTCATGTGGCCTCGAGATTAGCTCAAGAACAGGTGCGTAGAGAGCTTCATGGAATGGGTTTCCATGCAGAGCAGCTGCATCCAAGCCATACCTCACAATGTGCATGCAAAGAGTTGGATGCATTGGTGAAAGCACGCCATCCACTGGACTATAGAGTAGTGGAGACGCTTTCTCTGGAGTGATGAATCACGCTTCTTCCATCAGGCAATCTGATGATGGTCTGGGTTTGGCAGTTGCCAGAGAATGGTACTTTCTGACTGCATTGTGCCAAGTGTAAAGTTTGGTGGAGGGGGAATATGGTGTGGGGTTGTTTTTCAGGAGCTGGGCTTGGCCTCTTAGTTCCAGTGAAAGGAACTCTAAATGCTTCAGCATACCAAGAGATTTTGGACAATTCCATGCTCCCAACTTGTGGGAACAGTTTGGAGCTGGCCCCTTCCTCTTCCAACATGACTGTGCACCAGTGCACAAAGCAAGGTCCATAAAGACATGGATGAGAGAGTCTGGTGTGGATGAACTTGACTGGCCTGCACAGAGTCCTGACCTGAACCTGATAGAACACCTTTGGGATGAATTAGAGCAGAGACTGAGAGCCAGGCCTTCTCGACCAACATCAGTGTGTGACCTCACCAATGTGCTTTTGGAAGAATGGTCAAAAATTCCTATAAACACACTCCTAAACCTTGTGGACAGCCTTCACAGAAGAGTTGAAGCTGTTATAGCTGCAAAGGGTGGACCCACGTCATATTTTTGGAATTTCCCCCTGTGGGACTAATAAAGGATATCTTATCTTATCTTGAATCCTATTGATTAGGAATGGGATGTCTCTTAAGTTTATATGCGAGTCAAGGCAGGTGAGCGAATACTTTTGGCAATATAGTGTATGTTTCATCACAAATTCAAGGGCCTTTGTCAAGGAAAAGTTAAACACTGTAAAGAATCTTACTGTAGCATCTATTCAAGCCAACGTCATATTTCATTGAGTTTCACCCTACAAGTGGGTTAATTGTGAGGCTTTCAGTGGCTCATTCATTGATCACTATATATTGGCAAGCATCTACTCCTTACTATCTCCCATTAGCAACAAAGCTCCCAAGTTGCTTTAGTGGCAGTCATATCCACTTTCAACAAGGAGGTTATGTGTTTGCCTGCGTTTGTCTATTTGTTTGTTAGCAAGATAACGCAAAACTACTGACTGATTTTACTGTAATTGCCCAACTTAAAAGTGATTAGATGAGATGCTGGTGGTGATCCGGAAAACAGCCATTAGAGAACGATCAGTTTTTCGCTCAATAACTGTCAAGCTATTAATGATTTAAATATGATTCCAAGTGCTAGGGAATCATATTTGAAGATTACTTCATCCTATGACTATTGCTTCTAGGAGTAACAGCAATATGTGAGCTAACCTGGTAGAGGTTTGAGCGCGCTTGAGTTACTAGTGTCATGGGCCTCAAGCAAGACCACTTGAAAAACCTGAACTGTGCCTTTAAAATGAAGGTGTAATGTACAGAAGTGATGCTACATGAACCTTTTCTAACACCACAAGAAATTACATCCAGTTTTGAATCTCAACATATTTCGGCTTGAGCTTTGTTCACACATACATACACACAATATGAAAGTCATACGCTCTGATGTGTCCTCTCTTAGTGCTCATCACTGGCTCATGTTCCACCGCTATGGCTTACTGTTTGTCCCTGATCTTAAACATTTTGGTGGAAGTGTGGATTCCAGTAAAGGTTTGTAAAACAACAGATTTCATTCTCTGACTCAAGAGGGCCCTGCATGGCCCAGAGGTGAAAGCTGCTCCTTTGAACATCTAAATCCCCGCACAGCGTCAGACTTCCCCTAGTTATTCACTGGTGGATGCTCCCTCTCCATGTTTCCGTGTGTGTGCCATCTCTCTGGAAAGGCTCCAGCTGACCAAGCAGAGGGAGCTTTCAGCTGTAAGAGATCATCTCATTGAGATCATCAAGCTCCAGTTAATTGAACTTTTATATGATATCTTTGTAGGGCACAGGTGTCAAACTGATCCAGTAAAGGGCCACTGTGGCTGCAGGTTTTCATTCCAACCAAGCAAGAACACAGCACACTTAATGAGCCCCTCCCTGGATTTGATGATGAGAGACATGAAACAAACAGCCTGCTCTCAGCCCAAGTGTCTGCTGCCCTCTCCTGCCTGAGCACACACACACCACATCCACATACACACCTCCCATATACCACTTTCACACTTAAATTAGTGAGTCAATGCAGGTGTTTTCAACGCGGGTTAACCCACTACAAGACGAGCTGTGTGGCTGTTTTTTTGTCATCACGTTGATGACATCAGCAGCGCAATGAAACACGACCATGTACATAATAGGTAGGAGCATGCAAGCTGTGGACACGATGGGGAGCTGTTTTTTGTACTTTGTACTTTCGTCCCTCTTTAAAAATGTACAAACTCGGCGCAGACTGGTACAAAGGTGGATGGAATTTGTTGCTGAGACGGCAAAGAGTCACGCAAATAACAGACGGAGGGGACAAGCGTGATATTATGCCGTGGGCATGGCGTCATCTGTAAATTAGCGGGTTGACCCGGATGTGATGTTCCCACTGGAGCGGATCAGAGGCGAGCCGATAAAAACCTGTGTCGCTTGCAGGGTTTAAATGGTTTTTTTGGCCAGTCTGAAAGGGGTAATAGAGCTGCCATACAGTATGAGGCATGCATTTAATGATGTCAAACTCTGAGAGGAGTGCTGTTTGCTTGGACAAGATATATCTTTGTAAAGTGAACAGCCAGGGTGACTGAGGGTGTTTACAGATCAGGAACAATTGCCTCCTACTAACTGGTATGCTTACATGTGACTGTCAAGCTGGCAGTAGAAGGCAGTACGGATGCAGTTGATGAGCAAATCAACCAAAAAGAAAAAAAATCGATCATGGCGAGTCACTGTTTATATTTTGTACATACATACAATGCCTCTACTGTGGGTGTTTTATATTTTCTTCATATGCCAACGATGACCCTCGTCCTTCTTCATGTACCCTTCAGCTCAGAGGTACTGTGATGACTGGCATTTCTAGTAGCCAATTAAATTTTTGAGCACAGGCAAATACTGATTTCAATGGCTTTCTCACAGTAGCCCATCAAGAACAGTGTAGGAACTACTAGATTTTAGACCTATGAAGAAGCCCCCCAAAGTAATGTTCTTTACCCTGAGTTATCTTCTCTGTTTCCAAATGAACTGAGGATAAATGACCAAAACTTTATTTTGATTAAGTATGCTGACAATAACCTTATCGGTGAAAGTGCTTATTTGTCCCAAGCAAAGGCCCTGGAGAGGTGTTTTTGCTCAAGGCATTTAGAAATAAATGTAGCCAAAAAAAGAGGAATTAATTATCTGCACAAAAAAGACCTTAAAAAGTGGCCAGTCTTACTGGACAGCTTATTTTCCCTGAAAACACTGCATTTATCTTCTCAAAAAAACTCAGTGGCCTTGGTATCAGTTGGCAAATATTACAGCTAGTGTACAAATCCATTGTTGAGAGCGCCCTGACTTAACATCTCTCTGCCTGATATGGTCACTTGAATTGTAAACTGGAGAATAAACTTGACCAGTTGGATCCTCTGAGCTCAGAGAGGCGCTATAGAGTCCCTTTGGCAACAAAAAAATGTTTTTAAAAGTCATTCATCCCAAGTGCTGTAAACACCCTTAACCTCAAAAAAAAAGCCTGATGAGATCTGAACCAACATTAACTGTTGTTTTAGTGTATATACTCATCTGCTCTGTATGTCTGTTTTAAATTACTGCATGACTGTATTCTGCTGATATAAATGTGATGACATCTCATTGCTTCTTGCTTCAAACCCATGTGATTAGAAATTGCTTTTTCTTCTTTCCATATGAAAATATCAATGTAATTAACAAGCTTTGTTTATAAATAATTAATTTAAAAGACCTCTCAGTTCAAAAATGCAAATAATAGAGGTCAGAGGAGCTGAGCTAAGCTGCTCTGTGCAGCACAGCCTGGGAAAAGAAAGTATTGAGAGGCTACACTTCCTCTAATTGTCATCTTTTCATGGAACTTCCTTATGTTAAGTGTGCAGGCAGGGGCAGGTCTAGAATTTTGGTCAAAGGGAGGACAAGGCTGGGGCACTGACTTAAAAAGGCTCTAAACAGACCAATTACCACAGAGGGGACAGATTAATCAGAAGAGACCGGGCCCTTGTCAGGAAAGGGGCCTTGAAGTGACAGGAGCTCCAACAGAGCATCTTAGACAGAGGTGGATCATGGTCTCTCAGTCTATGAAATCCAGAAGGTTTATTATTTTACAGTAGGGATTATGAACATACCTAGCATTAATTAAAAATTAATCTATGAACCCAAGTTAAGGCACAATGTGACCTCTTTAAACTTGAATTTTGATTTCATGATTTCTTAAAAAGTACACGTGACACATTTGCCAAGTCACTAGTATATATGTTTAATGGGTGTTCTTGAAGTGCTCTGTCTGTGTAAATAATTTTCAACATTTGCTTTTCGAATGTTGACCAAACAATGAATCACTAACATAATTGAGTGTGTGTTATAATCAAGAAATGATGGTAACTTGTCACAAAAAGAGGCATTTTCATAGTACACACACGCAGACTGAAGATTGTAGAGAAGCAAATACAGGCATTTTGTCGAAGTGCTCATTTAGTGTTGATGCTGATAAAAATGAAAATGTCAAAAGAGTAGACTGTAGATATTAAAGCATGGATACTACAGTACTGATGCTCCTATACTTAAATTAGGCTACAGCTGCAAGCAGTTCTAAAGTTTGCCAGATTCTGCTACTTTATATTTTTCATTAAGAACCAAGCTGTTCTTGCTACTTTCAACCATGTGTCCAAATATTGTCAACCTACATATGCACAATCTAGACAATGTCAGGGAAATTCTAGTCCGTTATAATTTTAATAATGTAAATGTATTTTTCTAAATTACTTTGCTTTAATTAACAATAAAATGTAACATTCATTTGGCAAAATCTGAGAGGCTGGTGGAATACTTGCAAGTTCCCCCCTTCAAAAATGCTGCCATTTTCCATCCTGCACTGCACTTAAGTAAAGGCTTTAGTCACATTACATAACTAGTTTATCATTATTACAACAAAACATTTATATAAAAGGGAAAAAGTGTGTTGTCAAATCTGCCTTGCAACAGCCACTGGTCCACACAATAGTTGAAAAATATTTGTTTTACTTTTACTTAAATCGAAAGTAACATTCTAGGTTTCAGCTCCCACCCTGATTGTTGCACCATTCTCGCCATAGTGGAAGTGATGGTGCTCACAAAGGCTCTTGAAGACGTGGTCCACACAGAGCTAGAAACGTACGCATGTGTGTTTGTCTGTTTTTGGGTGTCAGTGAGTGTGATTTGGTTTCCTTAGCACAAAAGCACCAGCATCACACAGTGCCTCTGTTGTAACCATGATAAAAACTCCTTGACCTGCTCTTAACTGACTAATTATCACAATTACGATATAAGCTTTTATCCTTCAGACAAATTAATTGGGACTTATGTGGGGCTGTCCAGGTTTAAAGTGCAGATTTTATCCTGAAAAATGTGTGTTCTTGTTGTTGCAGGTTCCAAGAGTGAGCAGCGAGACAGTTGCAAATGTGAGCATTCACACTGAGGATATGGGAGACACACTGGACTGATTAGTAAGAGAACCAAGGTACTCATCAGAACCCCGGCTTGCATTCATGCCATCCAGAATCACAAACCCACCTACAAACCTAGAGACACTGGTGAGTCTAAACACAAGTCAAATCTGACCCTGTTTCTGCAGCATGTACAGTGTTAAATATGTCTCCTGCTGCAGAGAAATGCCTCACAAAGCTCAGCCTGCTTATTAATTCTGCTGCACAAGCATCATTTTGGACTAAATTATAAAATCTGCTGGGCCCAGATTTGACAGCCGTCAAAATTTTGCTATAACTCTGCACATGGAAGAATGCCAGTTTCTAAAACATTCTCAGTGGAGACCATCTGCATGATGATAATATAATAGCACAGAACAGCCATAGTCATATTTGCAAGTTTTACATTTTATAATTCTCTAGTCAGCATTTAAATTGTTGATTTAAGACGGGCGGTCAACTGGTGGCCTGGAGGTCTAATAAACAGAAAACTTGAGTCAGGGACTCATATTAAGGAAGCATGAGTTGATTATTCAGTTGGCATAAAAGAATCTGAATTTCATTGAGTCAGTAGTTACAATCTGGCTGGCAGCTGTCTTTTGTGGAAAGCTCTGAATCCATAACCTGACACGCCAGATGAACTGTTCAATATATTCCACTAGTCCTTATGGGAATGAGCAAAGACATGTATCCAAACTACAGAATCTATAAATAGACAGACAATGTTGCAGTATTTGTTGGAGTGAAAGAGAGAGAAAGAGAGAAAGAGAGCGAGCAATAATAACTACCTGTAATAAATGTGAAAGGCTCATTTGAACAAACGACATCCACCTGATCACAGAAATCCAAGCTGGGTAATTAAGAAATTGAAACAAAGTCCAAGGCTGTCCGTGATACTACAATTACTGGACTTTACACACATGATACTCTCTTTATGTATGTCACCTTATATCAATACCTGTTTATCATTCGACTGTCACTGATCCCTGAGAAGCTCCTAAGAGACAGATATGGTTTTTAACATGTACTGTGGTACACAAAAACACATCACTACAAATTTAGAAAAAATAAAACTGCCATGATAACACGAGATTTTTGTTCCATTATTATTTGACATATTCATTAATAGACACATGAATATGTTTGTAAGTCTGTTGCACATCAGCTGAACTTGGGAAAACTTTTTTTATGTAAAATTTCTGCTGCTTAAAGTTCCATTTATGAATCTATCAATTTTAACATCATGGATTCTTCGCCCAAAATAAATGACAATCTTACTTAGCCAGGACACAAACTTCACACTGAATGCTGTCAAATATTTGTCTTTAATTGATAGTTTATAATCATGAACTGTATGGGGACATTTATGTAATACAGAAGACAAGCAGATTTGAGGACACTGCTGTGAGTAAAGCTCATCAAAGCTGTTTGCATAAGTCAACATCAGTCTGTTCACATACACATAGTTGAAATATTGCTCGTTGATCATGGGATAGGTTTATATGGCTTAAACCTCCATGTCAGGACATCCAAAAAAGCCCCTTGGAGCCATATTGTAAATCCAATTATAAGCCATTTATTTTATTAAGTTGGTTTTTTTTCTTTTTTTTTCTATCCATACATCACTTCTGATCGTATGCACAGTCCCCTACATTGGTTCAGGGCTTTGTGGACCAAGAGTATTGTGGGCTGTTCCAACATTGCATCAGCTCATCCCAGCTTCACTTGAAACACTAACATCCACCTAGAAAGACCCAGACTACCAACTTGGAGAGTCAAACAGGAATCTTTTTTCTGTGAGGCAACAGCACTCCCTGCAGCCCTGTAACTGTGCATGTGTGGTTAATATCTTAAAAAGGTCATATCAAGCTTTTTGATAGATAATCTTGTGGTCAATTTGCATATTATTGCTTATGATTGATGGCTGATAAACAGTCATTTTACTCAACATTAGACCTGCCAATTTATGTTAGTACAAAAATATCGAAGTGTAACTCCTTGCTGACTGACACCTCAATTGTATCTTTAAGAGACAATGGCAGTGTAGGGTTGGTGAAAACCATCCCTGACACCATCACTAAAGGGATAGCAGGAGCTTTCTGTGTCTCCTCTGTGGGCTTTGAGGTGTATAGTCCAACATTGGCATGACCACCCACGATCCATTTTTCTTCCGTCTCTCCTGCCTTACACCATCACCGAGAGACGTAGTCTGTGTTTGTGTTTGCAGATGACAATCACACTGGCAGATTCAGACAAGTAAATCTATGTGGAGTGTGCTGGCTGTCAGTACAAAGTTCGTCTGTGTGGAGGAGAAAGCAGGACCTTCAAATCATAACACCAACTGCCTTAGGTATACAACACTGATCAGAACCATCAATTATGTCTGTGTAGGTTCTCAGTCATCCAGGTCATAATTATCCAACTCTGATCCAGGTGGCAGCTGGACTGGTTCAGACTCTTGTTTTGCCTCTTCTCCAAAGTCTTCTTCAGTTCTAATAAGCGTTTTGTAGAAGGGGGAAAACGTCTTCAGGGATCTGAACCAGTCTACTTGCCAATTGGATCGCTGTTGAATAACAGTCACTGACTCTTCACTGATTACATATAGGGTTGCAACTATCGTTTTTTTTTTTTTGTAATCGAGTATTCTAGCAATTATTTTGGTGACTGATCGAGTAATCAGTTAAGAGATACATTGCACATGCTGCAATTTTTTACACTGAATCCCTTCGGCTTTATTGAAAAGCATCAGTAACATACAAAACAGAAAATGAGCCAGGTCTCTTGAACGAACATTTTTTTTCCTTTTTTGAACATTTTTATTGCATAAACAGGATCCAAAATCAAAATACATATTTTTCTATTGGAAAAAATAGTTCCTACGTGAAACTGCTCACAACAAGGTCTGCGGATTATTCTGAGCAGACAGGTTATGATTTTTTTAGAATAAGACACTGGTTTTGAATTTTTCAAATAAATTTCAGGTGCTTTGAGCATCACACTCTTTTGCCATTTAGTCCAATTATACTAGAGAGAAGGCAGATATCTCTACAGCTGATATCTCAACAATGTTCAACTCATACATACAGTAAACAACTAAATGGATAAAAAGGCCCTTTAAGTTGAAACAGCTGTCTCTGCAGTGAGCACTAAAATCAGTTACAACAAATAAAATGATATTGATATTTACCCATGTGCAATGATGTAAATATTTTTTTTAACTTTTGCGTTTGTTTTGTTTATGTTCTTGCAGTTTTATTTTTTTTTCTCTGGGTCATATCTTGCATTTTTAGGATGATTTTTAGTTTGGTTATTTTCATATTATTGTTTTTATTCATGGTTATCTCTTTTGCTATATTTTTCTTTTACTTCTGTAACAATTCTAATTTCCATATTGTGGATCTAATTTATCTTGTTTTATCACTAAGCTGAAATAGTATTCTACTTACATGCTAAGACAATTCAACTAGCTAATGCACATGTATTTAGTTTATGAAAAGATGCCCTACACCTGAACAGACTTGATGCATAGACTGGTAGTTTATTGTTGAGGGGCTGTAGCATTGAAAATGTGCTATTACGGTGACCTAACTCCGTTTTACAATAGACACACTGCATTATGTTTTCTTTTTCATTTCAACTTGTAGCGATCCCACACTTTTGACCCTACCGTTGTTTGTTCTGCGGAGTCTCTTCTTTTTGCCCCTCTCTTTTTTCGTCCTACTCTTCCTCCATGATTTTGCAATCTGTGCCTCACATCTACATTACAGTGGTGGATCAGCAGCTGAAGCAACAAGCACATTCAAAACAGAAATGACTATCCGTGCCAAACACAGTGCCCTGTATAGTGTTCTGGATTTATTTGCCTCGAAGCATTTTTTTTTTTTTTTTTAACAATATTTTTTATTAAAGTTTCAGATACATATCAAACTTTGTATCAAATGTACAAACATTTTCATTTATGTCCCCTCAAACAATTGCTCATTCACACATACACTAAAAATAAAAGAATAAATAATAAAAATACTGAAAATACAAAAAAAAAAAAAAAAAAAAAAAAAAAAAAAAAATGATAAAGAGAAAAGCTAAATAAATAAAAAGGCAGGATCATTTCATAATGTTATTCAGTCAGTGTTATCCATTTCATTATTCAAGAATGACATGAATGAATCCCAAATACCGGCAAACTCCTCTTTTTTACCTTTAACAATGTATGTCAATCTTTCCAGTCCAAGACAAGTCATCAACTCCTTCTTCCATATTGCCAGTGAAGGTGGTTCGACATTTTTCCAATATAGTGCAATCACTCTTTTTGCATGGAGAAGTCCAAAGTCAATAATTTCAGATTGCTTCTTTGTTCTGATGAGGTTCTTGGGATATAATCCAAGTATGCAAATTGTTGAGGTCAAAGGAATGTTAAACCCAACCATCTGTGATAAACTTTTAACTACATTTCTCCAAAAAATCAAAATCTTAGAGCATTCCCATAGGCAGTGAATCAAAGTTCCCTTTTCAGTCAGACATTTAACACAAACATCAGGGATGTTAGGAGAGATATGATGAAGTTTAGCAGGGGTTATATAAACTCTCATTAACCACTTATACTGAATCAGTTTTAATCTTGTGTTAATTGAATTATTTTGCGCTTTTAAACATGCTCTTCCCCAATCTTCTTCACTGATATTTTCTTGTGTATCTATTATCCAAGCATTTAATTTATCTGCTGCTGATTCGGTTGAATATTCGGCTAAAAGATTATAAAATCTAGATATATGTTTTTTACCACTCAAATTATTAATCACAGTTTCCTCAATAATTGATAGTGGGGGAGTGGACATGAAAATATTATGTTTTGATGCTATAAAACTTCTTAATTGCAAATATTTAAAAAAATGTTTCTGAGGGATTCCATGTTTATGATAGAGTTGATCAAAACTAAGAAGGGTACCTTCAGAATAAAGGTCTGACACAGTCCTGACTCCTCTCTCTGCCCATAATTTAAATCCTCCATCTAATCTAGCAGGTTTAAATTGTTTGTTGCCCCAAATGGGAGTAAATTTTGACAAAGTAATTGTTTCATCAACATAGTTATGTGCTGCATACCATGCTGATATTGTATTCTTAACAAAAGGGTTTCTTGTCTGTTTTTTTAGTGTTTTGATATCTGCAGAGTATAAATACTGCTTTATGGGAAGATCTGACACTGATTTTTGTTCAATGTTTACCCAAGCAGGTGGTGTGGATGAGGAAAAATAGTACGTAGCAGAACTTAACTGGGTAGCCCAGTAGTACCATTTCAGGTTTGGGACCCGAAGTCCTCCCCTTTCATAAGGTAAAAATAATAACTTTAGTCGAAGTCTACCCTTTCTATTGTTCCAGATGAACTGGCTAAATACATTGTTCATTTTTTTATAAGAGTCATTTGGTACCGGAAGTGGGAGTGCTTGGAAAAGATATACAAATTTAGGTATAATAGACATTTTAAGAAGATTTATACGGCCAATCATTGATATCGGTAGTTTGGACCACCGGTCTAATTTCTCTGTCACTTCGTCTACCAGAGGGTTGTAATTAATTGGGACTATGTCGCCAATTTTGGGGGCAATCTTAATACCTAGATATTTAAAACCATCTTGTGTGGCCTTAAATGGTGTATTTATTTTGGGATTTATTCTTTCTTCTTCATTTAAAAATAACAATACTGACTTAGAGTGGTTAATTTTGTATCCAGAAAACTTGCCAAAGTTTTCAAGTAAGGTGATTAAGTTTGGAATACTGTTGTTAAGATTATGTAAGAAAAAAATAATATCATCAGCGTATAATGCAATATGATTCTCTATGTCACGAATTCTAATGCCAGATATATTTCTATGTGTTTTGACTGAGATTGCAAGGGGCTCTATTGCTAAAGTGAAGAGCAAAGGGGATAAAGGACACCCTTGCCTGGTTGAACGTTGTAAACTGAAAGGTTTGGAAATTATGTTATTAGTCAGTATTTCTGCTATTGGGTTTGTATACAGTAATTTAATCCATTTAAGAAATGTTCATCCTATACCATATCTAGGCAGCAGATCAAAAAGATACTTCCACTCTATTCTGTCAAATGCTTGGCTAGCATCCACTGACAACAATGCAGTATCTTTAGTATTATTCTTCTCAAACAGAACATTTAAAACTCTCCTGATGTTATGGAAGCCTTGTCGTTGTAATACAAACCCATTCTGATCATTACTGACCAACTGAGGCAGATATTGTTCTAACCTTTTAGAGAGAGCTTTGCATAGAATTTTCATATCGCATCCCATTAAGCTAATGGGCCTGTAAGATGAACAGTTGGTTGGCGATTTATCAGGTTTTAATATCACAGTTATAACAGCTAGCCTTAATGTTGGTGGAAGGGTTCCTATTTGATATGATTCTATAAACATATCTAATAAAGGTTGTGCTAGTTTCTGTTTAAACTTCTTGTAAAACTCTATAGGTATCCCATCAGGACCGGGTGCTTTCCCACTGTTCATACTACTCATGGCATTACAAAGATCCTCAACTGTTGAAGCTCCGTCCAATTTTTCTCTATCATATTCAGATAATCTCTGGAACTCTAACTGATCAAGAAATGCTTGTTGTTGTGTAGCTCCTGCATAATCTGTTTTGTATAATAGTTCATAAAAGGTTCTAAAAGTAGCGTTAATTTCAACTGGGTCTGTTGTTAAGTCGCCTGTTATGGTCTTGATACTGTTGATTGTTCTTTCAGCTTGCATTTTCTTAACCCGCCAAGCAAGTAATTTGCTTGGCTTTTCCCCCTGGTCATAGTATGCTTGTTTTGTCCATAGGAGGTTTTTAGCAATTTTGTCAGTAGTTAGTTTATTGTATTCAGCTCTCATTACTGTTAATTGTTGCTGTTTATCCTCATTATTGTTCTCATAGAGATCTAATTCTAGTGTTTTAATCTGTTTTTCCAGTGTTTGTATTTCCATTTTATACTGTTTAGTCTTCGAGCTTGTGTATTTAATTATTTCCCCCCTTATGTACGCTTTGAACGCTTCCCATCTTACACAGGCTGTTGTTTCGTTCGTGTTGAGTAGGAAATAGTTATCTATGCAGGTTTCTATGAATTTAATAAAAGATGGATCTTGTAACCAGTGTGTCTGGAACCTCCATCTTGGGGAATGTTGAGCTGATATGCCAAAGCATATTTCCATTGAAGCTGCTGCATGATCACTAATCACTATGCTGTCATAACAGCAGTTTAAGACATTAGCAAGCAGTTCAACAGATATTAGAAAATAATCGATGCGTGAGTATGTTTTGTAAGTAGGGGAGTGGCAGGAAAATTCTTTTTTATTTGGATTCTGTTTCCTCCATACATCAACTAGTCTTAAATCTTTTATGAGTTCAGTCAGTTTTCTCCTTGTTTGTACATGCGAGGTATCAATTCCAGTAAGTCGATCCATAACTGGGTCAAGCGTACAGTTAAAGTCTCCCCCCAATATATTAAGACCTTCTAATGTGGACAAGGTCAAGAGTAAATTTTCAAAAAAAGACGGCATGTCCTCATTAGGGCCATATATATTAACTAGGTTAACCATACGTGACATAATGTTTCCTTGTGCAATCACATATCTACCAGTTGGATCTTGAATAGTATTAGTAACTTGGAATGGTACTGACTTGTGTACAAGAATAGCAACACCTCGAGCGTAATTGTAATAAGAAGAATAAATCACTTGGCCTGGCCATCTTTTCTTCAGACAAGGTATGTCAGAGGCCATCAAATGGGTTTCTTGCAAGAAAACCATTTTAGATCTGAGATGTTTCAGCCTGTTTATAACTTGTTTCAATTTAGTCAATTTTCTAAGCCCCCTAACATTCCAACTGGTGATCTTAATTTCTGAATTTTTCACAGACATAGTTTTTTGCCATCAATAACACCTGCTGATATCCTAATAAGGTTATAAATGTTGCTGATTCTGCCAAAACCACACACATGAATATGACACAAATTTGAGGGGAAAACAAGAACAACGAAAACCATAAAAACAGTGGTAACCGGAACAAGAAAAAAAAGAACATTCACACCCCCTGGCATTTTAACAAAAATGCTTTCCCACACCCCCTTTAATAAAGCAGCTTTGGAGGGTGCTGATCCACTAACACTGAGGAGCAGCCAGTCCGTGTGCCCCGTACCCTGGACAGAACAGCTTCAAGTCCACACAACCATAATGTCTCATATTTTAACATTAGCCCCTTACTCTGTTCTCAGTTAAAGTCAAACATAAAACAGTATTGCACTTCAAATAATGTTGGCTTTTGTATTGCACCGTATAACTAGTGTAATAACATAATAAAGCAGAGTGCTCCTAATTTTGTCATGTTCTTTTGTTTAAGTTTTCGGTCTCATCTTAGAAACAGTCTTTAATAGTCTCTGTATATCGATTATGTTACCTTGCTCGACTGTTGTTTTCTTTCTTGGTGCGTTCAGTGTCCGTCGTAATTTCAAAAACTGTACCTTTCATCCGTACTTCAGTACGGTCTTTATGCTGGTCGTGTTATGTCCTGGTGAAACCTTTCGGCTTCTTGTGGTGATGAGAAGAGATGGATTCTTCCATGGTGAAGCACCCTCTATTTACAGGGATTATGTTGAAATCCGCGAAAGTTTCCCATGGCCACAAACTGTCTCATAACTGGGGCAAACTCTCGCCGAATACGAACCGTTTCAGCAGACAGATCCTGGGAGAAATAGAGTTTGCTGCCGTCGTGTTTGATCTCTCTCTTCTTTGCTTCACGAAACACGTATTCCTTCTCCTGAGACTTCAAAAAGCGGACCAGAACAGCTCGGTGTTGATTAGGTCTAGCCGGTGCCAGTGTGCGGTGAACTCGCTCCAGAGTGAAAGCTTTATCAGGACAGCCGAGCCACCGCGGTAACATGTCGTTGACAAAGTCAAAGAGGGGCTTGCTCCCTTCAGCTCGCTCACGTAGTCCCAAAAGTCGTAAATTCTTTCTTCTGGCTCGATTTTCCAAATCTTCTGCTTTTAATTCCAGATGGGCGATTCGTTTAGTGGCAGAGGCCAGTGCCTCTTGAGTGTGCTGCAGCTGGTCTTCTGTTGTTGCTATACGTGATTGTGCCTCTCCGATATGTGTTTTATTTGCACCCACGTCTTGTTCCAGGTCTGAAAGTTTACTTTCAATCGACTCAATTGAGTTCACCATGTCCGACAGACGGTTGTCAATGTTGTCCAGTTTTGATCCAAAATCAGCTCGGAGGGATTTCAGCTCTGCCAAAACGTCAGCTATATTAGCCATGCTGCTAGTCTCGTTAGCCACCACCGTTGCCGGGAAAGTTGTTTTAGCGACACTTGCCTTGCGTGACCTGGTGAAAATCTCGTAGGGTTTCGGTTCAGATGGTTCCATAGGGGCCGCTCTATTTGCTCAAAAAATATCGGTGCATTTGTGGGGTTTTTCAAAAGTTTATGTTCGGTTGTGTGGAGCTTTCAGGCTACGCCGCCATCTTGATCCGGGTCCTCTGCCTCGAAGCATTTTAGTAATTGAATAACTCAATTACTTGAGGAATCATTTCATGTTTGATTGATTTCATATTTGTGCTCCGATGAAACAAGTACTTAAACTTCAAACATTTTAAAATTTAAGAAAATTGAAGAACATAAAAACAGGTAGAATGTGGTGCTGTAGTTATAATGAAAAATAGTGAATAAAATATATCTTGTAAACTGATGAGAGAAAACAAATATAGAAAATGTTCATAATGTTCAATAAAAACTTAAATTTTATTCTGACCTACTTATTATGCTTGTTATTGTGAATCATATAAACTATTCACTCTTAATTACTGCTTAAAGAGCTCATGTTATGCTTTCTAGAATTTTATACACTGCCTGGCCAAAAAAAAAGTCGCCACCTGGATTTAACTAAGCAAATAGGTACGAGCCTCCTATTGGATAATTACCACATGGGCGATTGTCTTTCAGCTGGCAACAAGTTATTAAACCCCAGCTGATGCAATGAGTAGCTTCTCATTTCTTAAACAACCATGTCGAAAGACACATCCTGTGTTCATGGAAAAGATGTTAGTCTGTTCAAGAAGGGTCAAATCATAGGCATGCATCAAGAAGAGAAAACATCTAAGGAGATTGCAGAAACTACTAAAATTGGATTAAGAACTGTCCTGGAGGAAGGTCATGTGGTCTAATGAGTCCAGATTTACCCTGTACCAGAGTGATGGGCACATCAGGGTAAGAAGAGAGGCAGGTGAAGTGATGCACCCATCATGCCTTGTGCCTACTGTACAAGCCTGTGGGGGCAGTGCTATGATCTGGGGTTGCTGCAGTTGGTCAGGTCTAGGTTCAGCAACATTATGGCCCAAAGAATGAGGTCAGCTGACTACCTGAATGTACTGAATGACCAGGTTATTCCATCAGTGGATTTTTTCTTCCTTATTCCAAGATGACAATGCCAGGATTGATCGGGCTCAAATTGTGAAAGAATGGTTCAGGGAGCATGAGACATTTTCACACATGGATTGGCCACCACAGAGTCCAGACCTTAACCTCATAGAGAATCTTTGGGATGTGCTGGAGAAGGCTTTGCAGAGTGGTCAGACTCTCCCAACATCAATACAAGCTCTTGATGAAAAAATTAATGCAACACTGGATGGAAATAAATCTTGTGACATTGTAGAAGCTTACTGAAACAGTGCCACAACGAATGCATGCTGTAATAAAAGCGAAAGTTGGTCCAACAAAATATTAGAGTGTGTGACCTTTTTTTGTAGTGGCGACATTTTTTTTGGCCAGGCAGTGTATGTCCTTCCTTGAACATTACATGCCCCCTCCACATGATAGAGCACTTCTGTGAACAAGATAATTGGTCCGTGGAATCAGGACTTCTCGCTCTAAAGTGGGGGACAGGGTTCTTTTGATGGTCAGTCAAAAACCTAGTAGGTGGGGTCCTGGTTTGGCGGAGCAGGAAGCAACCAGGCACAAACCATATACATGCTTCTGCCAGCCCGGGCCTGAACACAGCCTGTGGCCAGTTTGCAGAGTGTCCTCCCCTACTCTCCTTCACCCCCCTCCACAAGCCTATCCACTGTCTCTCTCACTCCTGTCAATAAAGGCACAAAATGCCCAAAAAAATCTTTCAAAAAAAAAAAAAAAAAAAAAAAAAGTCGGGGCCATGAAAGGCTTTGAAACATCAAAGGGAAATTGGGAAAAAAAAAGTAAATGTATTTTTAACAGTTACTACTTAAATACATACAATGGAGCCATGGAGACTGATGGGATGAATGGAGGTAACCTGGGATGGGAGAGGGTTGTGGTAATCACACTGAAACGACACACTGAGGCCCCGTTTACACGATAACATTGTCATCAGAAATGTAAAGGTTTTTCCTTTGCATTATCAAAAGCGCTCCACGTTCATACTGAGACAATGTGAAAACGATACGCATTCATATGCAGGTTCGTCGCACATTCCCTGAAGGCGCAAACACAACGGAAACTCTCTGTTTTCGTTGTCCTGTAAATGGGGCCTGACTGTGGGAGAGAAGAGTACAGATTTTAAAATATTACAGCAGCAGCAGGATGTTTGGGCAAACAAGGCTTTGGCAGAATCTCAGTGGTTCAGTTCTCAAAGGGATATTTCAGTATTTTTGAGTTGGGCTTTAGCAGGTACTTGTCAATACTCAGTGAAGTGGCTGAGTGGCAATGTACTTTTTAAGAGAACAAGTTCAGACTATTAGTAAGGTAAACTGCTGTTGGCGGGTACAGTTATTTCATGTAATTTTTTGAATTTTAAAAAAAAACAGGCCACAAAACAATGTTGGATCAAAAGTACGATTAGGCAAAGAATTTTAGAGTTCTTTATTTTTCCTCCAGGACGTTTTGGTGTTTGGAACTATTATCCTAACTGCAGTATACAGAAGAAGAAATTCTTCTGAACAAGATTCTGTGGTATCAGTGAGCACAGGCAGAAGACACAAAGCCATTTGCTGGCATGTTCCCGCAAACAGCAGTGTACCATACTGGTAATCTCAGCTCATTATCCTTAAAGGATAAGTTCGGTTTCTACAGCTTTCACATAGTTTATACAATGAAGTAGAACAATATACTCATCCAGAAGGCTTTCCTGATCCAAACAGTGCTTCGGGAGATATTTAGATCCAAAATCGAGCGGCGGACATCCATATAAATGGTAGCAGACGGGTCTTCTGTAGCGCCGCTCCTAAAACTGCATTAATCGTCCAAAAACTCATTAGTTTCACCAACATTTCATCATGGTCCGCTCGCGCTACCCCTCCACGACAGTCCGGTGTCACTCCATCCATGTTTTTGTGACTGTGCTGACCTCTGAACTGAAAAGTTTCCTGCCGCCGCGTCCTCCTTTTGATGAGCTCCTCATCTTTATACTCTGGCTCGAAACTGTAAGGACACCCATCATATTCAAAGTACCCGTCCACAACATCTTCATCCGATAGATATTCGTCCATTTTGCACAAAACTGGAAGAAGAAAGTTATTGTGCCACCGCTCGCCGCTGAAACAATGAGCCGTACTGCGCATGCGCGCGCAACCAAAAGAAACTTTTCAGTTCAGAGGTCAGCACAGTCACAAAAACATGGGTGGACTGACGCCGGACTGTCGTGGAGGAGTAGCGCGAGCGGACCATGATGAAATGTTGGTGAAACTAATGAGTTTTTGGATGATTAATGCAGTTTTAGGAGCGGCGCTACAGATGCCCCGTCTGCTACCATTTATACGGATGTCTGCCGCTCGATTTTGGATCTAAATATCTCCCGAAGCACTGTTTGGATCAGGAAAGCCTTCTGGGTGAGTATATTGTTCTACTTCATTCTATAAACTATGTGAAAGCTGTAGAAACCGAACTTATCCTTTATAGGTACAGCGCTACGAGGGGACCTTTTAGCCCCTTCACTCACTTCACTATTGTCAAGCACTTCATACAACCCAAACTTCAAAAATACTGAAATATCCCTTTAAGCAAACACCCATTATCAGCTGACCACCAGAGCAAAAGAGAGACGAAGAGACATGAATGTGAGGGGACTTAGTGAATGAATAGATAAATAAATTAATACATAAAAGTCCTCATTTGATGATGAATATGATATTTCTAGTTGGTTTGCGATGATTATATCTCCATTGATCTTAACTGGAGTTAAGAAAGCAGATAACTCTCTGTTTTATGCAAAAATTATGCCACAGTCTGAAACAATGCTAACCAGTCACAGCCTTGCTATGCCTGTTATTGCTGTCACTAATGATCTAATGCAATCTTCACATCTTCATGATTTCATCCTGATGTTGTTTCTCTGTTTGATCCATCCAATAACAAACAAACACTCGCAGTGACAAAAATGAGACAAAAGCAGCTAATTAACCTGCATTAAGGGCACTGACAGCTGTTGTGTTTGCACCGCTGGAAGCAAAGACGGCGGGCTGTGTTTGTTCCGCCGCCTGGCCCTGAAAGCAGAGGATTTCTATCAGCCTCCATCAGCTGAGATAGAGACACTGCTCTGATGAATGTCAAATTGCACTCATCTAACTCCCCCTTAGAGGAATGCTGACAATCACTTGTACTAACAAGTCAGGTAGTATCTCTGACGAAACACACAGAAAGCTCTCCCTCGGGGGGTGATCTGTACTCGTCCTCAGAGTGAGGGATTGTGGGCTGTGATGGGAGAAAGAGGAGGGGTGGAGATGGAGCGGGGGAGGGATAATAAGGCAACAAATAGGATTAATGAGGGAGGTAGGAAACAAGGTGGTGCAAAAGGAACAGGGAGGATAATGAGTTGATGCCTCGGTACACAAACTGTGACAGGCAGAGGTGATCAATACCCAGGGTTGCTTTCTCAATAACTCCATGTATGTGTGCACACAGGCCTGGTGAAGATGAGTGTCACTGCAGAGGCCATGAAGGACGGAGATGTGTGCGGAGGAAAGCCAACCACTGTCCCAGAAGAAGGTCAAATCGACACGGTGAGCCGCAGCCTGTTGGTTGGGGTCAGTGATCAACAGACTAAAACCACATCAGAGCAGATGGTCATATAACACAGAGCTATGTTGTTTCGGAACATGAAACCCTTCTTCGTGGAAAACTGGTATCTTCATTTATCTTAAAACTTAGCACTAACCTATGGTGGTTAAATGTCTCAGGGAGATTCAGAGATGTCAAGCACATCACTGATGTTGTATCCCCATGTAGCTGGGAAATTTGAAAATGCAGCTTATTCTGTGCGTTTTGTCTGTCCACATGTAAATGGTGTTTTAGGTCACTAAAAAAAAAACTAAAAAACTCAGTTTAGGGTGTCTCCATGTGGGCCTTAAGCATCACACTCAACAATCTCTCCTTGGAGAACTTGTGTGAAAAGATCTTTTTCAAAAGTTGTCTAGAGGCCTTTTAGTATTAGAGGCTGTCAGTACAGCACAAGCACTAAAGGAGAAGGAACTTTTCCAATCATATTCACAAATAACAAAAGATGTGTCTCTTAAAAAGCCAAAATTAAAGCAATGCAGTGTATTTTCTTTCTCATTGTAGTCCCCCTCCACTTATCTTTTTCTTCCTTCACTCCTACCACTAAACAGTAAAGCAAAGTCTAATCACATTGATATACAAACTGTGGTTACCAGCATCATAATAAAATGTAAAATGTCCATTTTAAGTTCACCATAGTTATGTTTAAAACATGAGAAATGTTTGGCTATAATTTAAACTGAACATTTTCAGTTGGAAAGAGCATGATCAAATGAAAGAAGGAAATAATAAGAACACTAATAAGTCTTAACATTATGTTGCATCATTATTTGAGATGATCCAATACTAACATCATGAAGCAATAATAAACCCATTAGATCAATTTGGAGGCAAAAAAAAAAAAACACCCGACTAGTCGACTAAACGACCCAATAGACGATGACTAGCTGACGATAGAAATAGTCATTAGTTGCATCCCTACAAGTCACTTCAGGCAGGCACTGAAGGTGATATTGGGCTTATTGTTCAGTCCTCAGGAGGCTTTACAGTGGGCTCTGACCACTGAGCCAATCCCCTTCATACTAGTTGCTCAGGTACCCCAACTTTACCAGGTTGAAATTGGAAAGCTTCTATCTGGGCTGTAAATCCCAGTTTCCATATCCAAGTTCCGAGGCAAATGGACTGCACGAATACCAGAGTTAGCGTTAATCAGCCACTACATGTTTGTTACGTCATCATATTACGGCCATGATGGTAGGGAGATCCCAGCACATTCCAGTCAAGACTTCTAGGGAAGTAGGGAACATTTTAGTTGCTCCTTTTGTGAATGACCTTTCTTCCCCATTCTGATGCCCAACTGAACTTCCGTAGGTCGCCATGACCATGTATACATGCCCAAATGCAATGAGTCACTGCCACCTGTTGGCTGATTTGTTATTTGCGTTCAGAGACCAGTTCAAAGGGTGTACCTAGTAAAACGTAGAATTTAGATGGTGGTACAAATAACAACCCACTGTCTTTTAACTTCATTTACCAGTCACTTACAATCAATCTCAAAAGTTTTGTATAACAGTGTGAAAGAAATGTTTACATTTATATAACTAATGATTATTTTGTTGCATAAGCAATCATGGAACATTTCAAAACATTTTATCTATAGCTTGTCTGTATAATTGTAAATATTTTCAGCTTGAATCTCACACTTCATTTGACGAGAGAATAAAATCTGACACACAGACACAGTGGGAGGTGTTTGGCACCAGTGAGTGTCCTAATAATTTACTTTGTGGAGAAACCTGCCAGAATAAATTAATTTTTGCATTAAATGGGCTTAGAGCTCAGAGCCTCGAGGGATTTCTTATTTGTGAAGAGTGCTGGGCAGTTTGGCAGGTGGAGAGTGTGTGTGTTAATGCAAGGCTACCCATAAGCAGGGAAAAGGGGAAAGCTTTCTGGGGCCCAGCCACAAAGGGGACTCAGGAAGGTTGAGAAAAATGATACATTCAAAATTCAAGCAATGATAACCAACTACTAACATTTCAGATTCAGATTCAGATTTAGATTTATTGTCATTGCACATGTCACAGGTACAGAATCTTCAGGTTCTTATCATAGTAAAAAAAAAAAATAAATAAAACAAGAAAAACATTTATTTACAGGCACATTAGTAAAATATAGCCTTTTATAAAAGGTAAACCCTTTTTTCTTAATATGGTACAGGTTTTTCTCAAAATATTAATCATTTTGGGGTCAGTATGACCTAGCTTTTAAGGCCTTTCTTGTTGGCCTGTGTATTACTACTCAAAGACCAAACAAAAGTTTAGGCAGCAGCAATTAAAGGAGGAAAAAAAGAGGGAGCATTAGAGAAAAAGTTTGGCACTCAATGAATCACTTTGGACTGGTGATTTATTGAGTGCCTGATATTCTCTCTATGATGTTATTTTCATGCAAACATATGGACTACATTCGTCCAGAAGAACACAACAAATTGGTTGTCAGCATTGCTTGCATCATTATAACAGAGCTTCTTTCAGCCAGTACATTGTTAGTTTTTGCATGCCTAAATACAGCGTTTTATGTCAGCATTAAAAATGGCCTCTTGCTGTGTATGCAACACAAGACAAATCCATCAATGGTATTTGCGGATAGTTATGCCTCGCCTAAAGCTCTGTAGAACTGCTGCCTGAGGCTCTCTCTTCCTGACGTTAAGCAGCTGTCTGTGATATGGTGGCTGAGGTCCAGCTGCACTGAGATTGACTAACACACAAACAGACCAATCAGTAGTGAGCATTAACATTCAGTGCATTTTTCAAGATTTTATTGGTAAAACTGAAATATCTACAGACACATCAGTGACATTTGCAAGGTAAAATGTTTGGTATCTGAGCTCAGTTGGTTAAAATAGGAATGGGGACTGTCCCAAGTTGGGACATACTAGTGTTTTTGGGATATTTGTGGCACAGGATGCTAAGGCCTGAAACGGGATAGGCCTTGCTAAATTAGGATGTCTGGTCATTCTATCTTGGCAGTGAACATAAATCAATAAAGCTTTCCAAAAAAACAGTCCGGAGTTCGTTTGGACCATACCAAACATGTCAGGTGTGAAAGTACGCTAAAACTGGAATTGTTTAATGCATATAAATATGTTCGTCCAACTGAAATTGTACTTGATACAAGTTCCTGAAGTTGATGGGACATTTAGGCTTCATTTATGTACTGCTTCTGTCACATTGGGACAGATGGTTTAAAAAACACTCCACTTGATGGTGCAGTCTCAAACAGACCTACAATTCTACTTCAGCACTTTCTAACAGGCATCGAGCACCATCTGATGTCCACCTAGCTCCTCTAAAAGCAATCTGTCCTGTGCCACTTAATTTTTTTTATATGTTAAGAATTTCAGACAATATATGCAGTATCTCCTCACAAAGGTTCCTTCATTTTTATAAAACAGTAGGCTGCCCTACTCAGCACTGCCCCTTGTGGTTGCCACATGCATTGTACATTGGTGTGCTTCCCGAGACCAGACAGATATAGGGACAAAATGAACACAGAATACAGACAGAGGGCCCCATATGTATCAGTGTGTGTCCTGCATCACACAAACCGTAATTGACTCTCATTCCCCTGGAAAAAATTGGCAAAAGATGATCTTTGATTTGATGTCTCCATGAAATATCCTTTCTAGTTCCAAGTTGTTTGAGCAATCAATTGTCCCTATTCTTTGTGATCCCCTCATCAATAGTAGTAATAATAATAATAATAATGATAATAATCACTTTTTATGTAGCAGTTTTTACAAAGTGCTTTGAAAGACACAATAAAACATACTGTTCTCAAGAACATAATCAAAGAAGATAAAAATGAGATTTAAGAACAGCTACACATGCTTAAGAAATTCTGATGTTTGATCCAACACACTTGTAAATGCCGGCAAGAGTTGACCTCCGCTTAGAGCGACAGTCTGGGGGAATAAACCCTTCTTGTGTTTGCTGGTTTTAGCCTACAGTGGTCTGTAATGCTCACATGAGGAGTCTAAACAGTTTGTGTCCGAGGTGTGAGGGGTCTTCAGAGTTGTTACTGCCATTTTTCTAAGAGTCCTGGATGAAGGACTGGTTTTCTTTTCTGACCTGGCTGTCTACTGCCACCTGTGTTAGTCCTAGACGCAGATCCAAACCAGATGGTGTCTGACATTTCAGACAGAAAACCTGTGTTGGCTGAATTTTCCCCTCACTGCAAATCAGCAAGAATAAGTGAGGACTTGGAAGACTTGGATTCATTAGCATAATTTATATGAAATTGATATCATAAAATATTGTCAATAACTATCCCCTACTCACACAAGTGCAGCTTACAATTTTCTCTGAGTTTTTTTTTTTCTCTGTTTACAATTTGGACACCAAATGATGACAGTCCAAAATCTATTTTCCCCGACCGTGGGTACATCAGAAGTCCCCTTGAATCTAATATCCTCTCCAGAGCTGTAACAGCTTTTGCTAATGGTTAATGTATTCTGGCGTTAGCTTTAATTTAGCATTAACAGCAGGAGTCTTTCACTAAATGAGCAGACAATTGAATTTTAAAGGCAATTGAGCACTAACGAGACAATTTCCTATTTGCCACTGTGGCAAAATCTTGAACCCTAAGCCTTTGTAGCTGTTAAGTGAATCACCTGTTTGGGATGAACGAAGCTGTCTGAATCGGAATCTGAATCCCTGAGTAGCCAGGGCTATTCTCCAAAGCAAATGGTGCTTCATTGTCTGTTTTCCTTCCAATGAGCCCAAATTATGCAAGTGACCATCAGGCTGTATTAGCCGAGATGTCAAACTATCAATTTAGGCTTCACGACTGAGAAAAAGTTCCACTGAGCCTTCTTAAGCCTTCATCATCGTTGCATACATACCATACACCAAAATCTTGGTACCTTCTGTATAACATATCTTAAGAGTTTAGGGACCCCTATATCAATGTTTACACAAACTCAGCGCATGGGGGGGGGGGGGGGGGTAAACACGCTGGTATCACTCCAAATTTGGTGTTGGCGGAATTTCTCACTTGAACTTTGTCAGTGGGCCTCTACACATGAAAAAATCAATGAGGTGCTTGTGCGTGCCACAAATGACATTATTGCCAATTGAAATATCAGAATCAGAAACACTTAATTAATCTCCAAGGGAAAATTCTGTTGTTTTGGTTGCTCTTATCCACAGTATAGCAGTAATAATATCAGATAAAGACATTAATTGATAAGAGTATAACAGAATTTAAATAAGCAAAAATTACCATTTCCAGAATCTTTAAGACATTTTCTTAATGAAGGAAAAATAAATAAATAAGTAAAAGTGAGACTATGTGAACAAACACCAAAGAATTTACACTATTAACATTAACAATACATACAATATGAATATAAATATGACAGCACTTTTGGTAGTAAGAGCACATTTTGCCAGTAAGGATGTTTCACTGGATATTTTGTTTGTTTAAGGAGAATATAAGAAGTATATATAAGTATATTGGGGGCAATCTGAGCACATGAGAACATATATGAACAAACATAGAGAGAAAACAGTGAAACCCATTTGGTCTCCAGTACCTGACAGAGCAAGTGATATTACAGGGAGGACACTGCAAAAACTCAGATCTAGGCAAGTGTGTTTGTCTAATTTCACGTCAAAAATATCACACTTATTCTAATCCACATACACTTAACAAGTCCAGATAAATATACTACTAAAAGGAATGAATGGCAAAATTAATGCATTGAATTGCTTGTCATGATAAGAAAATATCTGCCAATGAAACAAGCAAAGTTTGACACAGTGAGGGTCTCAAATTCAGGTTTAATATCAACTCTGGATTAAAACTATATATATTTTCAGACACCCTTCAAGTTAAAATAGTCCTGACTCTTATTTTATGGAAAACAAGCAACTCAGCCCTTATTTTAGTTTTGATATATTCAAATAAGATCTTAATCCAGATGTGTCAGGAAAATTGAAGCTTACAATGAGTCTAGTGAGATATTTTACTTGAAATTTGTCAAATACTCTCATCTTGATCTGACTTTTTTCAATGGAATTGGAAAAAGGTCTTTGAATTTAGGCGTTTTTAAAAGAAATACGTTTTCACTATGTTCTTCTATTTTTTTAAGTTAGAATGGGGAATTGAGTTTAAATTATAATTCATGTGTAAATATGAAAAGGGTCAGTAAGCATGATTGCTGGGGGCGAACAGGCAGCTGTGATGGGTCTGATGTGGCCCAAAGACTGCAAGCTGATCATCTCTGATATAGGAGCTTTTTAGTATGTTGCCAGTTCACTCTTAAAATGAACTAGTAAACATGTTCTTAGATCACAATTAAAGAATATGGACTAAGTTCACCGTCCCCTAAATAATGGCACGTAGCTGCCCTTCATCAAGTACTGAAAATGAGGCAAGAAGAGGTTAACAAAACTGAAACTGAAAGAAGCTGCGCTGATGTGAAATTGTAAATGTTTAACATATTCAGTATTTATAATCAAAGTTCCTGTTGTGTGGGGAGAACAGTGAAGACAGCCAAGCACGACCACTGTGTTTTGTCACATGGAGTGTAATACCAATCAAGCAAGCTGGCTAAAGCAGGAAGTGCAACACACATTGCCATGGTAACGACAGTAAAGGAACATTAAGTTAGCGAGATGTCAGAAATGTGTCCTGTAACACAGGGATTTCCAACATTTTCAGCCTACAGCCCCAAAATGGTGATGACAGGGACTGTTTGCAACTTTAACCTTTGACTTCCAAACTAAGAAATATATTTGCAACAAATGATTTGTTGGTCTGTTCCTGCCTCTACATTTAGCAACATTTCAGGTTTTATTCTTCAGATTATCCAATCAGGGAGCAGATATGTTGGTCAACCAGCAGGTTGGCTTGCCTGTTAAGGGCTATCCTAGGCATGAATGGATTTCTTTCATCTCAGTAACAAAATTTTTGTTTTTTGTATGAAAACATCACAGTGAGCAATATTTAGATATTTAGTGGTTGACCCAGTTTTCTGAGGAATCATAGATACACTTTTTATTGTCAAATGTATTTCCTTGAACTAAATTGTGAGGACCTGGAAATATGTGAAACAATGTTTTCTTACTCTGTGTTTGCTCTTACTGTTAGATTTCTAAGGAGCTATGCAGCAATGATTTACTTCCGATTATCCAATTATATTATATTATATTTATAATTATTATAAATTTATTATAATTATATTATATTTATAACAATTATATTCTGTACAGCAGCACCACCCAGTGGATATGTATTGGAATTACAAATGCTATTCAGAGAGGTGAATACAGAAAAACAGACAAAGATGAACTTTCTGAGTTTTAAATACAGTGGTATGGCGGCAAAAAGTCAACCATACGGTTACAATGCCAGTCAAAGGGTTAAAGAGCAACAAACCTCATTATTGGTGTCAAAAACCCTTGATATATGTTTCAAGGGTTTTTTGTAAATTACTAGCATAAATCTCATTTGATGACTATGATTTTATAAAATCAAAGTATGCTTAAAATAAAGGTTAAAATGCCATTTAAGTCATTAAAAATGCCAATGGCTTTTTTTTGTTTGCCAGGCATTAAGTCAGGACCTTGGGCTGTTACCAGAGCATTTCCAAAACACAGACTTTAAAACTGATATCCAGTGTGATATCCTACCATTGTTCTGTTTGCAGTTATAGCCAATGGGCTTAGGAAAGCAAGCCATGAGCAGAGCAGAGATGATAGAATGTATGCTGAGTTGTTGACAACATGGCACCAAGCAGCTTGAACTGACCAACTAGGAGTGGTCTAAAAGCACAGACCTCCACAAAAGACATTTCTGCCACTGTGACCAAAGTTACTACTAAAAATGTTGAACACTGCCTTATTTTTCGCAGTTTTAAAAAATCCTTTAAAAAATTCCTGGATCTGCATCTGGATTTGGATCACTACTAAAATCTAATCACTTAGTTGTGTCATGAATAATATTCCCTTAAAATTTCATCAAAATACGTTAACTTCTGTGGGATTAGAAAAAAATAAAACTTTGTTTGTAAGTATTGCACAGTAGGGCAGTTTTCCACATTTTCAATAATAACTCAGCTAAGAATGTCAGAAATGATAGGAGGGGCAAACTTGGGGCACTTCTAGTTTTTTTTTGTTTCTTCTCTAGCGTCAAAGACCCTTGTAGTGTGTGTAAAAAAATGCATTAACACACATTTTGTTTTGCCAAATTAAAATTAAATTAAAAAAACTGTGATACATTTTGATGTAGCATTAAAGGAGTGGTCAAGATTTTTGAAGTGGAGCTGTATGAGACACATGGCATTAGCCTGAACATTAGCTACAGCAGCCGAGATCAGCTCTGCATTTGTACAGAAACAGTCAGCACAGAAGTAAAAATTGCATATAGCTGAGCATGGCGCCATCTTCTCCATGTAACTTAAATACTTTTAGATGAAAACAAGCTCCAAAAACAGCGTAAGGTGATAGCACGCTAAGTGTAATTTCTTGACAACTTAAATTTCCACTACCAGGAACTCCTTCAGTACATGGCACAGCCTATGTTGTCCTTCCAGCTGCAGGGCGTACAGTCACCTGAGAGTGTCTTGAGCCTGCCTGTGTGTGCCTGCTGTGGGTGCCATGATTGCCCATGTAGAGTTTGGCTCTTCTCACACCAAATGCAGAGGGTGAAGAGAATGTCATATCATTGCAGCTCATATTTAAAGTGAGTCTTAAAGCTGGGGTGTGTAACTTAGTTGGGACTGTAAGACTGCAGTGGAAGCATTTTACTCCCTTTGTCCTTTCATGGTTGTACTCCTAGCAACGTTCCTTCCCTTATGCACAACCAGTTAACTTTGCGTGTGTGCCTTCATCTGCTACTAGAATTTTGCCAATTCTAAATATATGCAGCCACAAAGGAACCATAAATCACATCCTTTCATAAAATTAACATAACATGAACAACCTAAACAACTAAAGCTCATTTAGAAATACAGCTTAGAAGAGGATCCAATACCAGCATTTTCCCTGAACTGAGCCCTGATTGGCCGAAAAGCGGGTGTCACTTGCTAGATCTTCTAAAGGCTTAAAACAGAGCAAGGAGGGGGCACAGATGTCTAATAATCTCTATTGTGGCTTCAGTAATATAATGTTGCAGGTAAACATGTTTTTGGGGCCAGGGACACAAAAAATAAATCACATTGCAGCTTTTAAGTGCATAAAAAACGATTGGGTGCTACCATATTACAATAAGTCCAAAGCCATGTACATCTGAGAGTAAGTACAACACAAGCAAGAATCTAAACCAGAAGGAACAACATTCATCAGTGGAAAAAACAAGCCTGTTTGGACACAGGTGCTGCCATGTAGTGCCCGAGGCAGAGCCGTTTTTACTTTCATTTTTTAAACCAAGCATTTGACAGAAAACCTTGTCAAGTTACCTCAGTACCATCATCATCAAGTCCCCATGTTGAGTGCAAGAGCAAATCTTAAACCTCAAGTTTTTGAGGGGTGAGCCTAGGCTGAATCTCATCTAGGTTTGGGTACTGTCAAGTTCTTAAAGATTAAGGTTCTGGTTCTGCTTATTGGTTCTGGTTCTTAAAGATTCTAAATTACGATACCACATTTTTGGGTGGAATAAGATAAGATGGATCATTTTGAGCATAAAAATCTGCCTGCCAATATTTCTGGAAAGCTAAAGTCTCAAAATTGACTGTTTCAGAGATATTTATTTTCCCCTCTACATATACCAATAAATAGAGCCCTGATCATGATGACATATTGACACAAATACTTATTATATAAACTTGATTAATAATGACCATAATGACCTCATAACCACTTTATGAAAAAAATCAAATATTATAGGGTTATATGGTGATATTGACTATTTTTTTCTTTAAGCAAATTCAGATTACACGTGTTGATAAAATAATAATATAAAACCAAATTTAAATCTATGAGTATTATGGTGGATATCCAGAGATAAGACACGTGATTCACATAAACATAGTTTAAAATCTTCCTCGTATATCTGATCACTCACTGCACAGTGACTTCTCTCCTCTCCTGGTTCATTCATCACCAAAGCTCTGCAGGGTTTCTTTACAGTAATCGGGCCTGAATGGGTTGCTCTGTGGACTCGTATCTAAAGAATCGATTGGAAATATTTGTCAAAATGAGTATTTGTCAAAAATGATTAATTTACCTAAACGGAAATGTGAATGTGATCTCAGCTGTGCTTTTACCTGTGTGAGAAGTTAGCAGAGATGCTGCCGCAGCCTGTGGCCTCACTGTAATGCCATGTTGAAGGAATCATTTCCTTTAAATACCTTTTCAGAATCAAACTTCTTTCCTGTAGGAGCTGTCATGAGCTTTTTAGCGGAGTTCAGTCAGACTTTCTGCTGCCGCAGTCCGACTTGATCCCTCGCTCAAACTTTGTCTACGCGTTACGTCTCACATGACGTACTGCTACGGCTACACAGAAGGCCCTTAAAGGTGTATAAGTCGTGTGCAGAGTGGTGCAGGAAAATAGTTAGCATTTACCTGCTGTTTTCCAACCCTCCAGAGTAAATGGGATTTAGATAAATGCCTGAAATAAGGTTTGCGGTGAACACACTGACATGAGATTTTTAAGTGTTTAAAGAATTAAGAATAAAATGTGTTTACTAGGGTTGGGCATCTAAAGTATAATGCCAATATGATACACATCTCGATACAATGTCTCCAATTCAAAATATTAAAGGTATGTGTGGCATTTTACAATGCAACACGATAGGATTCACACCCAAATCACGATACAGAGCAAATAAGCACGATCTAATTAGACAAAGTTTATGTGGAGATGTAAAAGAGGATGCTGTGCAAATCAATGAGTTTGATTAGACCTGTTTGTTTACCAAGTAAAACCAAGACTTTTCACAAACTGGCTTTTCTCTTAGAGCCTGAGTGCCTGTTTTCAGTTTACAGTGCAGTGCCATTTTCAAACACATGACACATATTTAAGTATCCTCAAGATAAACAGGAAAATATAAGTGCAACATATACATGTGTGTGTGGATCCATATGTGTGTGTGTATATGTATATATATATATATATATATATATATATATATATATATATATATATATACATATATATATATATAGATAGATAGATATAGATAGATATAGATAGATAGATAGATAGATAGATAGATAGATAGATAGATAGATATATACATATAAAATAAACAATTTGCACTCATTTAGCATAAAGAAAGAAGCCTCAACAGCTGAAAGTAATTTCTTTCATGAACTATGAATACAAAGATGTCTTTCAGTGCTTGCAAGACTTTTGCAATAGTTCGCTCACCACTTCTGGAGCTAGCAGCTGCAGCCGAATCCGAGCTGGAAGCAGGGGAGGCGGGGGTGCTAGCCGTCTGTGGTGTTGGCAGACACCTTCACGACACCACGGCGCCGTTTCAACTGAGTTATCAGATTAGTCGTACTGCTGAAGTAGTTTACAGCAGAGCGGCACATTTTGCAAATTGCATCTGTCTTGTCAAGTTGTCCGTCTCTTTTGTAAAATCCGTAGTGTTGCCAAACTTTAGATTTAAAACTCAGCGGACGATAAATTCGCTCAGGGTCCGACATGTTTCTTTACTTTACTCCTAACGCTCCCTTGACTACTAGTATTCATCCGCGGCGCATGTATCACAGTGCATCCACAGAGCTGATACTTTAGTTTGTAGTGTACACATCCGCAGCTCAGTTGCTTACGTTATGTGGGTCGAATAAATAATACACCCAAAATGGGTTGGTAACACTTATTAATACACGTAGAAATACAAATTCTGCATTAAATGGATCGGATTGTATCGATAAAAATATTTAGTAACCGATGCATCTCGATATGCTTCCAAAATTTAATTCGTTCTCAGCTGCTCTACCGGTGCACTCGCATCGTGCAGGCGCATGACCGCGTATCGAAACGTATCGGTGATTCTTCTCATCTCATCGGTTAATCTAGTGTTTACGTGTTGCCTGCTTTCGAATTGTACTGTCTGCTTGAAACAACAGCTGCTACTAACTGCTAGGAAGGACTGCTAAAATAGCTGGGGACCCGACACCAATCATTTCTGATTGTTTTTGAATAATCAGTTATTCATACATTATTGCCACAGCCATCAGGTCATTCAATTATGAGGAAACTCTCAGACGAACAATATTATGTTACACATTGGAAATATTGTAGTTGCTTTTAAGTCAAACCCCCATGTTGTAGTTCTGTAGTAATTTACTAATAGCTTTTCACTCTTGCCGATTATGTTTAAACTTACATTTGTTAAGATTATCACAAAGAGCAGAACATGAAAGTTTCATATTTTTTTGTTTGCTACAGAGATTATTATTATCAATGTTACAGCACAGTGAATAATTCCATTGGCTTTTAGTGAGTTTGCAGTAGAGGAAACTTGTGCAATGGTAACATAGGGGTTGGCCTTCAAAAATACATCATCCCTCCACCACTTTATGGACAGTAATATCTGGGGTTGCCACCTTTTTCACACAAAAATAAAAGACACATAAACATAAATCATCACTTAAATCAATTTCAGTGATTGACTCTTCAGTTTGATATTAGTTTTGGCAGATAATAGCTGCATACTTTATTCATTAAAACTCTATGTAAACATTTCTGACAGCTGGTGTATATATTATCAGAGTGGCCTGAAATAGAGACTAAATCTCCTCCTGTATTGGCTCAGAACTTTTCATTCAATCACCAGAACAGATTGCATTGTTTTGTTAGATTAATGACTAAAGAGCATGGGGACTTCTAGCTCATCAACTTCACAGAGAGACTGTGAGCACAATGCAAGTGTTGAACTTGTAATCCCATGATTTCTGATTATTAAATTTCTACTTTTCTCAACACACCCAAGTTTTTAATACAGGCATGTTGAGGCCACTCTTAGAAATAAAAACTGAAAAAGAATTGAATAATTGTGGCTAAAAACTCACATTTTGGGATTATACAGTCAAAACCGGCAGATTTGAAGAAAATAAGTCAGCATCATGTTACAGTTCATTTTTAATAGATTGAACAAAATCTATGTCATTCATTTGTGAAAGTAACACATGAGACACACAGGGTACCAATAACACAGTATGGTCCGAGTAATGACTGTGATTGTGTTTGACTGAAACAGAATCTACTCTCTAAAAAAGTCTGATGAGTGCTGTGTGAGTTATTTTGTTAGTGTGCAAATGTGTGTATTCGGCTGTACCAGTAAAAAAAAAAAAAAAAGGTAGATTGATACATCACTACCATACAATTTATGACTGGCTGACAATATAATGTCTAATATGACAAAAATAAGTAAAAATTGTGTTTCTTTTCATACAATACTGTTTGATTTCTATAGTAATATTTATCATTCAAGCATCTTCTTTACAGTATATTTATTTTCCTTTCTTTTAAACATTAAGAACAACAGTAATGTATACACCACCTACTATCAACAGACATGATTTTAACAGCCTTGCCAGTGTTGAATAGTTTGGTTTGCACACTGTGCAGAAAGTAAAGGCAAGGGGACAGAATATATTAAGGTCTTTTCACTAGTCTTCTTTTTTCTAAGAAGTAAAAGTGTCACTATCTCAGACACCACAACCATAAACGATCATCATCATCATCACTGTACCGATGCATGAAACTAAACAACAGTTCCACATGCTCCAAATATCACAGCATGTTTTCACCTCTGCTCCAACATAAAATTAAACACACAAACAGCATCCTGTGTCTGTTACCTACAAACCGATCGATCTATTTACAATGTGATGATAATCAATACTTGACGATAAAGAGGCCAGCCAAGCTCAGTCAGTCTGTTAAAGCTGAAAATCTGTTCTCATGCATGCAGGCTGCAGATCACAGTGGGGATTTGATCAACTTTAAGTTACAATGTGCTTTATCTTATACCTGACAACATATTTCATGTGTTAGACTGCTATATTCTTATAAATCAATTAGGGCTGATCCAAAGGCAGATATAACTAGGGATGCCCAAAATTACTAGTACATTTTTTGATATCAGCAGATAAAAGCTTAAAAGTATATTATTGGTATTGGCACATATTAAAATTTCAGCCATTTCTATACAGTCAATATATCAGCAGTACATATCAGTCTTATACATATATCCTTTATGTTGGCTTAAATATCAGGAGAATAAATGAAAGTACTATCATCCTTCACCTTATTGTTCCTAAATGTCCACATTTTAAAATCAATAGTGTCATTTCTTGTTTCATGTACATTTCTTAGACAAATTAACTTTTACAATGAAAGGCACACATCCACTTTTAGCAAAGTGGCAACTGCTTGTAGAAGCACTTCCATTGCCTCAAATATTTTCAGTAGTGTTCAAACCTTGAGGGAAAATCCTTGATTTTTAAAGTTGTTGCACTTTGAGTGGAAACTGTCTCTTACTGTAAACAATACAAATGGAAGGAGGGAATATACAGTATGTATCTGGTATTAAATGTTTCCTAGGTTACCTAATTTTTAAATATATTACCTGTCAAGTTTATTTATGTGTTGCTGGATTTATGAAAAGTTTCAAATGATTATTAAGTATCTCATAAATATATTTAATTATTATTAGTGCAGCTGTTTGTCAAAATGTATCTGATATAAGCGGATAAAAATGATCATTTACAGACTGATAAGATACCGTAACACTTGTTACAGGGGATATTTTGCATTTCAAATCTGAATATGGTTTGCCTTGAGATTTTGACTTGATTTTAGGTGTGCCTTTGGTAAAAAAAAAAAAAAACAGTTTGCAAACCACTGCTTGAGGCTAGATTAGGGTATGTTGCAGGGAAAAGGGAACAAAACTGTCTGGAGAACAAGAATTTCTTATATAATTCTTCTCTGCAGACAGCGTAAACATTTAATCAACAGAATCTGTAATTCCAAAATTCTGCCAAATTTTAAAGTAAACATTTTTCTTCTTATTATACACATATTATTGTGCTGTACTTACTGGTGGAATGGACAAAACTGACCAACTTAGCTCTACGGACTGAAGTTTTGGGTAACTATGATTTTGAACATTTTAAGTGATATTTTCCGCAAATGAGTTGTTGACATTTTGTCATTTTTCCTGTAAATTTTGACATTGCGCAGTTGGCTGTTTAGGTCCAGGTATAGCCCTGATATTATATTATTTACTGAATATTTCATACTCTAGGAGTTTAAACCAGAGTGAACTATCTGATCCCCACTGTGCTCTGTGCCGTCTGGTCTCTGCCTGTTCAAATACTAAAGACAGACATTCTTTAGATGTGTCTGAAATCCTCATGCAGATCTGTCCACATACAGCGTTACAGCTCAGAAACACGTAGAGATGCATTCATACGATCGTGGCCTCCAGTGAGGCTGTGCAGACTCACAAACATCAATAACAACACGAAGTCAAAGGCACACTTCTGAATTGCATTAGTCCATTTTTTTCCTCCAGTGAGGTCTTTCATGGGTGTGGTCTCTGTAGCGCCCTCTAGTGGATTTCCTATAGGCTGGCAGTGATGATGGCTGCTCTCCGGCTGTGTTGTAGCATCATTAAGGAAGCTGAAGGCTACTTGGCAGAAAAGGTGAGCTTCTTTGTTTTCGTGTTCGCACCTTTAGTTGGCAACATGGAGGCTTCACAGAGACACAGTGAGATATTCATGTTCATCATGTTCACACTCATGGTGAAAATGTCATGGCTATGGTTCAATCAGTGACACGGCTTTAACATTTTTCAAATCTACCTGATTTTACAATAATAAACTGCTTTAAAAAATTAAACACTTTTCAAAGGCTTAGGTTGAACAAAATGCTCTCTCATGAAAATAAAAATATCACCTGAAACATAATTGATAATAAAGTTTAGCACAACTTCATACACTGCCACTTTGTTGATACAGCTAACAAATGAAACATGCTAGTCAGCAGAGCATTGAGACAGGAAACATAATTAATCCTATTAAAGTAGTAAAAACTCAAGATGCACCAAACTGATTTTTTTTTCTGTTACCCGATATGCTAATATTTTAACTTATTATAGCTGATATAGATGATGACATCAATTTAAGGAAATAACAGAGTATTTTGGGGGGTTATATCTGAATTTTATGCAAAATACTTAACAATAACCTTAAAATCAAGGTAAATTTTAAGAGCTACATTTGCCAGCCTGCTGGCAGAAAACTGGCCCTATCTTTTGGATCTTATGCTTTCATGTCAAAAACAATATGCAAAACCCCACAACCTTCATGCTAATGTATATGGCTATAAAAGTTAATATCTACAGAAATTTCTAAATCTGCCAATATCAATATCATATCAGTAATCTGCATCCCTTGTAAGACTTAACTGCAAATAAGTTAGAAAAAATGATACATGCTTTCAATTAAGGAAAAATATCTTTCCAAATTGATTTTAAAATGAAAGTCATTTGGACAAAGCAAGAGGGTTGCATACGGCTTTAACAAACAACCCTATTACTATCTTAATAACATCATATTTATTCCTCTTCTTTTGGATCAGTTCTGCAACAGTAACAGTATGTATATATATATAAAATGATCTCTATATTGCTTAAATCTTAAATCTTGTCTGTATGCCACTGCTTTAGCTGATGTTTTATTATTACTGTACCTGTTGCCTATGTTGAGCTGTGTGAGTCTGAGTGTGTTTGATTTTGAAACTGCTTTGCTGCCATTCTTGGCCAGCCCCCCCTTGAAAAAGAGATATTTGATGTCAATGGGAATAGCCTGGTTAAATAAAGGTTAAATAAAATAAATAAAAAGAACACACACTTAGGGATTAAAATAAGGATTGAGCTGTCTGATTTAATTACATCCTTTATATTTTAACAAAATTTCAACATTTGGTCCAGTGTATTTATTATTATTATTACTGGATTACTTTTAAACAATAATGCGTAGCTAACAAGTCCGAAAGATGTTAACTTTAAAGTCCGGCATGAAAAGTAATTAAGCCATTTTAGTAATCATTAAATTTAGAAAAAAGTTCACTTCATTTGCCCCTTTCAAAGTCTCTGAAGCAGGTTGCGAATAAAGTGTGAATTCTGATATTATTTCAAGTTTCTGGATTGAGTTAGGCCTTTGAGTTATTCAAAAATAAACTTAAACTTAATACTGCAAAAAAACAGTTGGTAAACAGTTTCGATACAAGCATCAGAGCTTGTTTTACAAACCGTGTACTAGTCGAACCATAGTGAGACCTGCAGAGTGGACTCCTGAGCTGAAGCCTTTATTGAACCTCCAAACACTTTGGTAAGCCTGTGTTAAGTGATATGATGAGCACGTAGCTCTGGTACCTTAATGCTAAAAATGCTACACTTGATTTATTCTCGGAGCAGCACAGTGGTGAAGTACAATGATGTGGTGTTTTACTGTTACACTGATAAAGACAAGCATGCTGGAATAATCTCCAGTCCCTGTTTACTGACTTATTATTCTTCATAGACTCAAACATTTTAATAGTATTCTTTTAAATATACTTCTCAATGATTTCACCCTCTGATTGACGACTTTAGACTTTTTTGTCTTAAACTAATCATGATGAAACACTCAAACAAAACATTGGCATGATATCATTTGGCAATTTTCTCTAAAGGTAAAAAAAAGAAGTGAAGAAAGCAAATGATACAAAAGTCTCATTAAACAGTAACTACAAGATCTCCATTTGGCAATATAGAAAGGCTTCTTCACCGTCTTTGACTGGTATACATTTTGGTTTATATACAAGTGTGTGTGGTTGTGTGTGAATGTGTCCTCTGTGGGCTCCCTTTTTCCATCCAAACAGAACCAGGTAGAAAACGTGGAGGTGAAAACATCTAAAAAATCAAAAAGTGAGACTAAAAAGTAACAAAGAAGGCGTGGTGTCCTCTGTGGACAGGAAACAGGAAGTGTCTTATAGAGTCTGTGAGGAGAGAGAGAGTCCCTGCCGAAACTTTCCACTCGTCATCTTTGCTGTGTGTCTCTCTCAGTTCATGAACTGAGTGTATCCCTCCGCTCCCGTAACAATAACATCCATCCAGATCCTCATGGCCTCAGCTGACGGAGCCACCATGTAGTAGAGCCGGTCATGGGTCTTCACGCAGAAGGTCAGGGAGGGGTTTGGGCTCTGGAGGGTGTAAAAAAATGCCAAAAGTTATTGTCAGGACATGTAAGAGCCATTACATCGAGTGTTCACACATGTTATTTCTATTTTAGGTTGCATTCTATGTATGAGTGCAGCCAATTTAACATTGCAAAGAAATAAAACAAGTTAGCAAATAACCATAAGTTTAGCCGTCAACATATTTTTCAGTAGCTTTGTTGTATTGTTTTTGGAGTCAACAAGCTTCTCAGTAGCATAGCTACTTTATCAAACAAGTAGTGCAGTAGCATCTCAACAAGCTACATTTCACCATGGCAAAGACAAGGAGGAGTGGTGACCATCAGCTGCAAAGCGCTCTGTCGAAGCCCAAAAACACATTTTCCAGAATTGACCATGTAAAAGACAGGAGCAGACATGCAGAGATAACGACTTTAGCAGACAGTAACTATGTGTTATTTCATGATCACGTGTTTACAGAATAAAACAACCTAAAAACATTTTAAGTAAATATCATCAGC
This sequence comes from Cetoscarus ocellatus, assembly GCA_037902135.1. Taxonomy (NCBI): domain Eukaryota; kingdom Metazoa; phylum Chordata; class Actinopteri; order Labriformes; family Labridae; genus Cetoscarus; species Cetoscarus ocellatus. The sequence goes on from JBAMNC010000219.1 coordinate 1,540,312, forward strand.
AAACAAGGGCTTACATCCTATGAGCAGCTTACTGAGGTGCTCAAAACAAAAAGGAACAATGGACAAGTTGGATATCAGAGTAGGGGAGACAGGGACTGTGTTACTAAGGTACGCTGATTAACCTCCTTTACAGGGCTACCTAGGTTATATTTTTTTCTTTTTGTCAGCATAAGGACTGTTTATTTAACTGTTTACCTAAAACACATGACTTTTGATGTCAAAGACAGCATTGTGGTAACTTTCAAATATGTCTCATAACTACCAAACCAATTTCCAGTAAAGATGTTGGTGTTTCATTTTAGTACAATTCACTAAATGTTAGAGTTAAAGATGCTGTGCCCCCTCTGCCTTCAGTGCTGATCGAGCATTTTAATATTATAAAAGAACTTAACTGGCTTTAAAATCATTGTGATTGTTTTAAAGTATTAAAGTATTGATTTAGTAAAGGTATAGCTAAAAACTAACAAACGATATGCAGTCCTACGTTGGTATCTTCTTTGGTCATCTTTAATCCTTAATTAGGTCATAATACAAGATAAGAGGACATCTTAGTTATACTGTTATGAAGTGTTGGTGTGATTGTTATCACACCAGCAGAGTAACTATTTTGTTTCCTTTGGACTGCGACTGAAGTGTAATTTTTGATCCAGATTTAAAGTTAACTTCAATCCCACGTTTACTGAAGTGATCAGACTTCTCTGCTCTAATTAGCCAACACATTCTTGATTTGTAGGTTATCCTCTCACAAAATTAAAAATATATATTTACTCCTCAAAAAAAGTTTGGAAACCTCATTTCTATTGATTATTTCTCTCCTTTACTGATACCGAATGGTATTGTTTGTTATATCACCAGAAAGCCTTATTAGTCACCTTTACAACACGGTGCAATTTTTCAGGGTTGTGCTTTCATGAAATGAATAACACAGCTAACGTGTGGGTAGTATCCAAAAAAGAGGAGCTAAAATCCCCTCTTCCTTTGGAAGAAGGCCTTTGGTTCCTCAGTGAAGAAAGGTTGAAAAACCGGTCTTCTTGGGATGTTGTCTTCCTTGGACACCCACTTAACAGTCTGTCTTTGACATCACCAGTCTCATGGAACTTGGTCCTAAGTTTGGAAACGGTACCAGTACTGACATCTTCACTGCCACTGGGTGTACCAGAACACCAGCTTCCAGTTGCTGGGGATATTGGCACTTTTTTGGGGGTGCTACCCACGTTTAGCTGTGTTGCTTGTTTCACAAATCCACAATCTTTACAAGTTGTACCTCATTGTAAAGAGGACTAATTAGGCTTTCCAACAATATGAAAAACAGTACCAATTGACGTTAAAATGGAAGTAACCAACCAAAATATTGTTTCCAAACATTTTTTAGAAGTACACTTTAGAGCAAGAGAAAGTAAACAACTGTTACAATTCTATTTTGATGAAAATTTTCAAAAACTGTATTTACTTTGTGGTTTTAGAGCTGACTCTTTGCAGTGTGAGGTATTTCTCCTGTTCTAAGATGTATAAATAAGCCGATTCTTGTTTTCTTACTATTAGGCTGGTTTATAGTGGGGAAACTGGGATGGACTAAAAGATCAAATAGGATTTTAAGGACAGACACACATCAAGCAGTCAAAGGTCATTTAACAGTAATCTAAAGCATGCATCACCAGGCAGCCAGCTTTAAACTATTGGCTATATCTACACACTTAGCTATCAGTAAACAGAGTTAAGAGGTGTCTGAGGGGTGAAAAGTAAGCATGGATACATACACTGATATTCAAGTTGAAAAATCCCTTCTGTGACAGCAGCCGGCCAAAGCAAAATTAAGCACAAACAAGGAGAAAAGAAGCAACAGAATGTGCAGATGTTTGAAATGAAAGGTGAAAATAAACAGTGAGATAAATGAAACAAAATGGGAGGAAGGGTTTAAGTCACAGTGTACCTTTGTGGCACTGCGGAGGTGATCGTAATAGACCTCTTCTATCGCCTGGAAGTAGATCACACCCTTCAGCTTGGTCTCATGTTTGTCTGTAGAGAGGAAATAAAAAACAACGTGGGGTTGGTCAAAGAAGAAACTGACAACTGCAGACTTTAATTTGGCTGTAAAAATGGAGGCTTATCACTTCTGTGTCACCTACAATAACGACAGGAGGAGGCGTGATGCGGCCATTAAAAACAAAGAAAAGAAATCAAACTTTGATCATGACCAATTTATAGTTTGTGATGATGGATGGAAAAAGACAAGCACAGCACTTTTTCTCTGTGTTTTTAAAACCAATGGGGCTCTCATTGTATTTTCACACTTGACTGCATTCTTACGCTACTCTTGTACATCATTGCAGTTTGTTTCATCAGCCTCTGCAGAACCGCAGTGAGGAACCGGTGGGGAACTCAACGCCCCTCTCTACCTCCAGGCACAAACACTCCACAAGCCAACTTAAAGAGTAGTAGGTAGAAACGCTGCGCTTCATTTCGAGGAATAACACTTTTCCTTTTAACACACAGCTATTATCTGCTAATGACCTCTTTAGCATTCAAATAGCCCTGAATTTGAATCTCATTTCCCTGCATCTAAATCACAAAAGCTGGTTGCAAATTAGCAGCGCATGCGACTCCACGCCCGTCACCTCCCGTTTCTCATTGTTCCAAGGTCAAGAGACAAGGGCGAGCGATGCATCTCAATCAGCCTCCTCTGAGAAAGCGGCGCTGAGTGCATTTTAACTACTGCCAGGGTAATCTCAGCACACCTCCTCGCCCGGGCTCACTTTCAACAAGGTAACGCTTTAAGCAGCTTTAAGCACAACCCTGTGAAGGACTTCAAAGGGCCCTGACAGTGAACAAGTGTCCCAGAGCTCGCAGCGCCGGAGCAAATTACACGACCGTGAACGCCTCATACTGCATGTACCACCACCACTGCCACCGCTGCTGCTCAAGGTCCTGAGGACACAGCTTCTGTCTGTCAGTCATCCGCGGCAGGAAAATTCAAACAATTTACATGTTGAGTGTTTAGGCTCAGAGGTGGTAGTACAGCTGGGATTACATCCAAATAGTTATTATTTATCAGGGGACACATTCACATATTTGCAAATAGGTAGGCATTGTTTGCACTGATGTGGTGTGCACTGATCAAAAATGAGGAGGAACCGACGGAAGGCCATTTTTCAATAAAAAGATGGTTTTCAGTAAGACCCACCAAAAGTAATATGCCATAAGATAAGCTTTTTATTGTGTTTAGTCTAAATGAAGAATTATTATTCTATTTATTATCTCAAGGAGATGGTGTTTTTGCTGGTGTTTTTAATTTGTTTTTTTTGTTTGTTTACAGAATAACTCAAAAAATTATTAATGGAATTTGTTGAAGTTTTCAGGACAGGTCGGAAATGGGCCAAGGACCAATCGGTTTGATTTTGGTGGTGATCCGAATGCAGATGTTGATCCAGGACATTCCTAAAGGACTTGTTAACATTGTGAAATAGGGCACAGTTTTCCACATTTTTGGTAACAACTTCATGACCTCTAAACAGATTTGGATGTTATCAAGGAGTGTTGGTCAATGGTCTAGAGAAAAGTGATTTTATTTTGTTGGTTATCTGAATCTGGATGTGGATTCAGGATGTTTTTTAAGAATTTGTTAACAGTTTGAGATAGGGCAGTTTTCAACATTTTTGACAGTAACTCCCCTGACAGTGTTGAAAATACCTTAACAGGGTTTGTGGCACTTGTATCATTTGTAATATCAGCCAATGTGGCACTTTAAGTTTTACTTTCTTTAAGGAGCACTTTTTTATAAGTAAAAACAACAAAAGCAGAAGTTCAAAACACCAAAGTCAGGGTAATTTATGGCTTTAAAATGAAAGAACTGAAAAAAACACTGCTGCACATTAGTTCAGCAACATTTAGAGCAGTGGTTCCCAACTTTGTTTCCTTAGAGCCCCTTTAGTTGAACCTACAAAGAGCGAGCCCCCAGGATCTGAACACAAAATGTGATGTATTGTTGTAAGTAAGCATCAATTTAATTGTTTTCCTGGATAAAATCAAGATAAAATGGGCCCACACACAACATCTCAAGGAAAGAGCAGTTAAGAAAATAAGCCCCACAAGTGTCTTCATCTTTTAGGTAGTTTTCACACCTACAGCTTGTTTGCTTGATTCCAATTCAGTTGCAGGAAATGCTACAAATTTGTATATTTCATGTACAAATTCAGTTTTGGTGGTAGCGCTGCGTCTCACACCAAGCTCCCAGGGATATTTGAAACAGTCCATCTGATGTGTAATGTCATAACACTATAAGGGGATCTACTTTGGGGTCAACAGGGGTGAATATTGTTTTATTTTTGTACGAAAAATATAAAAGTTAATGTTTGTGGTATTGTGACTATTTTTTAACAGAAAAAATAAGATATGTATCAGATATTGCCATTGAGTGAAAAAGTACAGACATATGTTCAGTTGATATTACACAGTTTTAACTGTGATACTTGACATATTCACACACCTGATGTAAGATTTCTGATCTTTTTTGGATATCTGTGTCATAAAAAATAACCTTTAAAAAAGAGATGTTAACTGGTCAAAACTTACAATAAATAGCTCAACAGTGTTTGGACATTTCCCTTTTTCTGCTTCCCTGTCCTGCAAGTGGAAAAATGTTTACCTAAATATACACACTAGTTATCTATTTGCATCAAATTAAACTTAAAATCATCTCAGGCTGTCTTTCTTGTAGAAACAGATTACAAACCAAAGCATCCCAATACGCATGGCAATAAATCTCTTGACTCTGCAACCTTAATAATTATTTTGCTCTTTACTGTTTGACTGAATTTTCCTTGCTCACTTTTAGCATTCTGCAATGTGGGTCTTAAACATGAACACATCAAATCTTCTCGGCTGCAATAACAAATTAAGCAGCCCTAAATTTTAATTTTTTTGACCAATTCTGTAACAGATTTAAAGCTTAATGAATATATCCAAGCCCAAACATCGCATCTTAACATCTTCTTACCAACATAGTAGGAGAAGGTCCTCTTTAGGCGATCAAAGACGAACCAGCGTTTCTTCCAGGACTTGATCTTTCCTCCCATCTTCACCAAGTAGCCCTTACACATCTTCTCTGTGAGGATGACGTGGTAGCACGTGTCCACACTGTGACCTGATGATTCCACGTGGGAGCGCAGGTCGAACTCCTCTTTGCGGATGGGCAGGTAGCGAGTCATGGGACGGGCCTGGGCAAGAACACAAAGCAAATACAGGGTGTTAGACCACAGTTACATTTTGTTCATGGCTGGATCTCTATATACTTTTTAAAATCACATTCAGGGTTTTTTGAGACCTTTTTTAGGCCCAAACTAAAAAACAAAACAAAAAATATTTGGGCTCCTCAGAACAAACGCAAATCAATAAGGGGTGTAAGAGCATGCAAAAATACCAGTTCAGTTTTCGTTTTTTAAGGTTTAATAAATTTTTGGTACGATTTCTGTACGGTACACTTTTCAAACCCTCACAGACCAAAGTTCTAATCATGAAAGGGGGCTGATTAGCCAAAAACTAAGTGGAATGCAATGCTTTCTAACAGTTTTTGTCTTCAATTTGTCACAAAATAAGCGAATTTTTAATTGTGAAGCTGGTTCTCATAGCGAGGCAGTTTAGTATTTTCCCATTTTTGTTGATGACTAATAGACATAAGAAAGCCAAATTGTACTACATGTAGGGTTTAAAATTCCAGGAATTTTTTGAAGATAAAAAATTTCCATGGGAATTAAAGGGAATTTATGGTAATAAATGTGAATTTACCAAACTGAAGGTTGGCCCTTAACAGGGATTTTAAATATGGTTGGGGAAAATATATTTTAGTATAATCTTAATTATTACAAGTACACTTGAGAGTATCTCTGCTATTCTTAAGTCACATGAACAAGGCACACTGCTCACTGCAGGGGTATTGACGCCATGCCCCCTACATGCACTATGCATTCCTCCATCACATGCACAGATGATTCTAGGTTCAGGCCACATTTTTTAACCTGTGGACCACATGAACTGAAGTTTAAAATGATTGTCCAATAAACTAATTACACTTGATAAACTTCTACTTAAAAATAAATCTGCAAAATTGTTCTGTTAAATACTTGTTTTATTTTCCAAGGATGTGTGGCAAAATAATGACGAAACAATGGGTTTATATTTATGTTTGAATATGATACAGTTTGTTGAAATTACCTCCAATTTCCATTTAACATTCCCATAAATTCTCATAATTTCCAAATTCCCATGGAAAGATTCCAATTTGGAATTTTTCCAAAATTCCCCAGCTTAACTTCCCATGGAACGTTTCCAGAAAATTACTGGATATTGTCCACCAAAACTACATGCAAAGCTGATTGAAAGCCAATAGACCAACCCGATACTCAGTTGAGCCAAATGATGAAGCTCACTAAAAAAACAACAAAAATTTCAATGAGCTGGAACAAGGCAGGAAAAAACTCAGTTTTTGCCTTATGGTGAACCAAAGAAGACTTTATCAGTTGAAAGTGTTTATTCCTTGTCTGTCAAGTCAACATAACCAACCTAATCTGGATATAAGAGACTACTTTATTGTCATTTGGTGTTAATAATCTAATAAATATATGAAAAATCTGAGGGGGAGGTCGAAAAATATGCTTGTTTCTGCCCAAAAATTGTTGAATTCAATGATACAGAACACTCAAAAATCCATCCCTCCACACTCTGACACTCATATCCATAAACCCTGACACATTTGAAGCAGACTTGGAGACTAATTTTCCACTTTTGCACCATGCAGACCCAATTATGTCTCATTTCACTGACCTGAGAGAAGTTTTTGGCCCTCATCTTGACCTCCTTCTCCACAAGCTGTTGCCGATGGAAAGTTTCATCCTGCAGTCTCTTCTCGGCCTCCTCCCTCCTCCTCCTCTCCTCCTCCAGCATCTGACGGCGGGCCAGGCTCTCTCGCTCCTGCAGGAGAAGAGAGGAGAGGAGAGGAGTGCTTTCATTAATTATTTTTTTGATCTATTGACGGGTGCAGCTCAGACCACTTTCTCTTCTTTAATGGTTTGAAACATTAATGAACATTTTTATTCACAGCTGGAGCTCGGCCACTGTGATGGAGACTTTATACTGAAATATTCGAGCTGTTTGGGAAAGTAAGAAATAATTCTATACCAAAAAATACAAACGTATTTTTCAAAAGTCAGACAGGATGGAGAGAGCAAAATGAGTCTTAAAGGCTGAGACTTATCCAGACATAACATCCTGCACACTAAAACCACTTCTTCAGTAGATCTGGGGAAAATTTTGTATTTTCTGAATAGCAAAGTGAAATATAATCTCCTTAACTGCATCAATCCTTTCCTCACTAACGTCTTCTTCTTCACATCTCTGAAGATTTAAGGAAAAAAACAGCAAAGACATAAGTAACAGCACCAGAGAGGGATTAAATCTATATTGTTTTACAGAATTAAGACATCTTGTCTTTGTCTTTGAAGGTCTGAGTCTGCAGATCTTTGTTCACAGTTCATCCATCATCTATTTTACTCATTCCATTGATATGGTATTAGCTTTCAGCAGCGTATCACAGCTGTAATTAGGCAAGAGGCCTAGTACATTCAGAACTAGTGTAACTCACATCAACCGTAAAACTTTGGCTCCACTTCCGACATGTTTTGGCTATTATTTTTTTGATGTAGTGGTTTACATTTGTATTTTACAACCCGGCAGTAGTGCCCCAACTAAATTATCTGATTGGCCCATACTGAATGTGATTGAGGGAATGATTGTCCAATCAGCTGCCAGATTTGCTTTTGAAAGGCTCTGTCTATTCCCAAACACTTTCTATGGGCGGTTTTCCAGATGGATAAGTGGAAACAAATCAGTTTAAGGCTCTTTTTAGGCTGAAAATATTTTTGGCATAATGTTAATGGCAGTTAACAGCATACAAATACAGTGGATTGGTCGTACATAAGCAAAGGGGCGTTGCTACAAGCACAAACATGGAAGGGAAGAGGGGAGTAAAGATGCTACCGCTGCAGTCGCACCCATGTTACATGCCCCAGCTTTAAAGGGATAGTCCTGTATTTTTGAAGTGGAGTTGTATCTGGTCCATTTCGAAACTACAGATGGAGCTACTTAAATTTTCCCTACTTTCCTTGACTGAGTCTTGGCTGGCCTGTGGCAGGGTGGGACCTGTCTGTCCTTGTGGCTGTGGTGAGATCCCCCTCACAGCTACCCGAATAAGGGCAGTGGTTGAAGCCCACTGTATGTCTTCCTGTGGGGAAAGCACCATCTCAGGGGGACACCCTGCAACTGCATGAATGAGCATGTTAAAGGTGTTGTTAGGCAAACCTCTAGATAGGTGTGGGGGGACTCCCAGTGGCTGGAAGTTGGCTGGTGACCGGCGGGAACTGGCCAGACTTTTCATTGGAAGGAGAAAATTGAAACAGCTGCATCTGTAAATGTATTGGCAACGGTGAATTTAATCCGTTCTGCCCCAATAACGAGGAAACTGGCATGGAAAGATGTTTATTAGTTTGTCTCTCTGATAGTCCAGGTTATCCAGGAAAAAAAAGCTGTGATCCACTTGATTGTGCCTATAAGGTGTGAGCTTCTGCATGCATCATTACAAAAAAAAATTGAGGTGGACCAAAAATAAAAATAACATCTTAGAGTTTCTGAATAAGGAAATAACAGGACGGCCATAGCTTAGTGCTGATGTCCAGGCACTGAGAATATTGATACTGATTGGCTCCCATGTTCTACCCCCATTTTCTGGATCTATCCACTGACCTAACATATCAAAAAAAAGGCATAAAAGTCCTAAAATAAAAACAAAGCATAACAAAAAAGCAATAACAAAAATAAATAAATATAGGTAACATGATGGACGGAGCTGTCTGTCTCAATAAAAGAGCTGAACTCTTATTTAAAAAGTTTTGGAGAAACAGAGGCACATTGATGAGAGACATAGCTCAAAATTACAAAAGAAATGTGCGAGTGAAAGCTTGAGAGCAGAAGAATAGATTGGACCATCTTTATAGGTTTTTGTATTCCAGTCTGAGCTTCATCATCTTGACACAAAGAGATGAAGATGTTTGAAATATGGAGGTCAATAAAAATGAATGGGAGCCTCAGGCTGATGTTGTAGACCTTCATATTTCAAATTCATGATCAATGTAAAGACATGGAGAGGAGAACCGCAGAACCTCTCATCCATCACCTGCTATAGATTCTTATAAATCAAGTTTTCACACTCTATTTTCTTTTTCAAACCACGTCTTACCCTCGACTCAATAAGTCTGGCTTTCTCCAGCTGCGCCTCCTTCAGCATCTTCTCCATCTCTTCGATCTTCAGCGCGTCTGCTCCTCCGACACTGACGATAACCACAAAAACACAGAAGTTACTTCACCGGATAAACAACATGAACACACAAACACATCCTGCATTTTACAGCAACATCAACTTAGTTAACCTTTTACTTCAAAGCGGGGTTCAAAAACATCTGCAGGGCAAATTTGTAGATGATGATTGTGACGTAATTTCCCAACAGATCTGAGGGAAGGCTGGCCCCTCACTGCTCTCTCCAGACAAACAGCAGCTTCTAAGCAAACGCTGAGAGGTTTATTTTAATACCAACAGCTTCGTTTGTAACAACATTTGAAAATCCAATATCTTAACTTTTGATTTTTGCTGTTAAGTTATTCATTTGAACTTCTCTATGGTTTCTTTTCCTAAACTTATTCACAGCTCCTTTGGTGCCAGAAAATTGTCACATTTTTCCACCAGTTTCCAAAATCCTTGGTTAAATATCTACAAGTCTTTTTTAAATCATTTCCAAACCAAAAATAATTCAGTTTAATTAATAAAGAACACATAAGAAGCACAAAATGGCATTTTTAACATAGTTAAGTATTTGGAATAGCTAATTATCAAAAAAGTAGGACGTTAGTCTCATACAAACCACATGATTTAGTGTAAAATGATCACTTGTTCATAAAATTGTCAAGCAATATAATATTTCCAGTGGCAATTTATTGGTGGATTCTGATAGTTAATTGCAGTAAAAAGCAGTGTTGATTGTGTGTTAATTTCAAATTTATATTTCACAACATATTTTTTAAGCCCACAATGACGATAAGGAGCAATTCCTCCTGGTGTGTTGGTTTGTAAATCAATCAAATACAAAAAGATGCAAACTGCTACAACAGTGTGGTCTAAACTCTTTACCCAGAAGAAAGAGACAGCTTCAGCCATTTTTTTCTGCTCAGTACACTGCAATGTAGCACATACATACATACATATATATGTATATACATACATACATATATATATATATATATATATATATATATATATACATATATATATATATATATATATATATATATATATATATATATATATACACAAGGAAGCACAAACCTCTACCAAGGTAGCTCACATATTGCTGTTACACCTATAAGTTATCGTTCCATGATGACATGCCCCTCATAATCTGACTCATTAACCCTGAAAACCCAGCCCTAACATTTAGAATCATGCTGACATCATTATTAGTTGGACAATCAATGAGGGAAAACATTCGTTCACTGATGGAGGTTATCCAGATCACCACCAAAACCTAATTGTTTTTTTTTAAGTTGGGCCATTACCAACATCTTCTGAAAAATCCATCAGAATTTGTCCTGTAGTTTCTGCGTAATCTTGCAAACAGACAAACAAACACAGGCAAAAACATAACCTCCTTGGCAGAGGTAATAAAAAAAAAGCAGGAATGCATATACAAAATGACAAAATCATCCCTGCTGTAAGGGACAACAAATACAACATCAATTCACTTTTAGTTACTTTCTTTTAAAAAGTAACTAAGTTGAGGCTGAATATTGATACAACAGATTTACCCAAAAAAGCTTGTTGTCATCATTTAACTTTGTAACTCATCCTGTTTAAAGCCAAGTGTAATTAGCTGCTCTTCACTTTATTAAGCAGAAATGAAGGGACTTCCAGGTGGTGCTAGTGCTTCATGGGAAGAAGACTGCAGGCCCGACTCCGTGAGTCAGTCAGGGCCTTTTGGTGTGTAGGGTTAACAGGATCTCTCCATGCATGCGTGGGTTTCTCTGGGTATTCCAGTTTCCTCCCACAGACCAAAAGATCTGCTCATTATGTTCACTGGTGACTCTTTATTCCTTTTAAGTGTGAGTGTGTGTAAATGGCTGTCTGCCTCTATATGTCAGTCCTGTGATGGTTTGGTGACCAGACCTCCTACAGAGGCTGAACTAAACTGCACCCAGAATGGCCCATGATTAATTTGATTAAAAATAAACTATATTTGTTGATGTTAATGTTAAAACACCCATCTATTGATCATTGATGGGTGTTTTGTTAGTTCTTACCTCAGAACTGAATCCTTCAAAATCAGAATGTTAAGCACTCTGCTGTGTCTCAACTGACCTCTAATAACACATATCTTGCAGAGTAAAATATGTTTAAAACTCAGTCCAGTGCGTAGGTGGAGGAATGCATGGTTGTTCGCACTATGATTAAGATGTGACTGCCACCAGACTTCAGTACAAACTGTCTATGGCCCTGCAGTGACCCGCATGTGCAGAAGAAGATGTGACATCAGAGATATCACGCTGTGTTTATGGTAGTACATATGGATGCTGCAAGTTATGACAAAGTGATTAAGGAGAAGAAGACTGAGTAAAAAGAGAGCAGATATTTTAACAACATTTTGAGGATCAGTGGCTGTTACCTCTGTACAGAGGTTTGTGTGGATGGAGTCTGGGCCACGAGTGGTGGGATTGTGACGTGAGGGGCTTCACTGACACAGAGTTAATCCACAATTGTTCTGTCTATTTTTTACATTGGACCTTGCCCAATCTCGCCTCCTCTGGCACAGATTTTTGACGTCTGTTTCACTTCAATAAGGAAAATGCCAGATAAAATGTGACATGATCGTTCAGTGGTGGCCTTGAAAACCAACAGATATGTATTTTATTTAAGACCACATACGAAAGTGGCCTGGGTCTGATTAAAAAAATGGATTTGTGCCATTTAGAGTGTCATAAAATGATCAGATATGGATCACATATGGGCAAAAAAGTTGGATTTTGGCCACTTTATTGAAAGTCAGCGCAGTCAAGCTTCACAGAATGATATGAAAGATCCGGTCATCCTTTCAAAATAAAACACCCTTCAGTCTTCGTTATTAAAAAAAAAGGTAATTAATTGAACTATTTTTGTTTCTCAATGGCCTGGTTCTGGTTACCAGTTCGATGTTTGGGACCCCCTGTTCTAGCAGCATCTCTCTTGATGTCTGTGATTTTAATGGTAAAAGCTGAAACTGGAAAATTCAACTGAGATAGCAATGGCAAAAACTTAATTTACTTATCTTAACAAAAGGCTGTTCAAACACTCAAAAATCATTACCTATTCCCAAACATATGTTGATATGTTCATATAGTTTTGGAGTGGAATTAACAAATCTTAACGTAAGCTTAGATTGTTATTGCGTAACATGTTATATTTATCTTGATGGTAGAATTTTAAATTGCATGTCTCCTTCTGCTGTGATGGACTGGTGCAGTGTGACAGTGTTACATCATTCCAGTCTTAACTGTGTCATGGTGTGTGAATGTAGTGAGCTGGAGCGTTTTCTTATCAGCTGGTGTCTCGGTCAAATCTTGTCTTATTAGTGTCCTGCCTCCTGTCTCCGCTGTGAGCTCTTCATTAAAGAACAAATCCCCATAAAGTCATCTCAAAAACACATTACTGATTGTTTTTTTGGGATTAGACCCCTGAGAGCTGTTAATGTGTTAAATCAACAGGTGCTGCGGGGAGACACCATAATGGTGTAATACAGAGCACAGTGTGGACACATCAACAGATGGTTGACTAATGAGACCATTAGACTAATTAAACAGGTGGGAGCAGCAGCAGTGTTAATATGGCTGTTCTCAGTGCATTTCTTCATTTATTCGTGTACATGCTGTAACTGTGTTTTTTTAGATTCATTCACAGTTTTAAGCAGCTTCATTTGGACATTTTATCCAAAGGTTTCTAATGTGTTTGCATTTATCAGTTAAACTGAATAATCAAAATGAAAGTTGACAGATAAAGTGAACTCTGTTACTTGCAGAAAAGGAGCTCCCATACTTTCAGAGAATCCCAAAATAACAGTGCAAAGACAAGTGATCCCCAAGTCCCTGAAGTTTCCAGACTCTATCATACCTGGACATGTTATCTGGCGAGCAGGCAGAGTTGTTGCCCGTGGACACACTGGTGTCCATGCTGTCAGAGCTCTCCAGGCTCAGCGTGTCGTACGGCTGCTCTCCGGCTGACGGGGGCTGGTGGTGCAGGATGGAGTGGTGAACCAGAGGTGGGGGTCCAACTGAGCTGTGACTCAGAGCAGGGCTGTAGGACATGATTGGGGAGTAGGAGGGCGATGAGGAAGATGAGGTCATGAGGTGGGATTGAGAGCCGTGGAGCGCCTCCCACTGACACTGAGCCTCTGCCGCCGCTCGTTGTTTGAGCTCAGCCAGACGGCGGCGCTGCTCCTCAATCACCTGCTGACCTGAAAAGGAAGGATAGACTCATCAGTGGATATATGCTCTTTATACGAAATAAGCTGAAGTAATGAACCTGCAAGCAGCTTGATCCACAAATCAGCAAAGTTTGTTGTTTCGTTCAGCAACCAGGAGATCACCATATTTAAAGTAGGACTGGGCAGAATAATAAAAAATAAAATACATAAAGGGACATTTATCAGAATATACTTTATACTGCTTAAATTTTGTTGATTCTTAAGATCACTGCGGCTCACAAAGCTAGTTATTTGTCATTGAGCTCAACAGTTGAATTTACCTACTTATGTACTTTCGATTTCAATCATACTGAATGTTTATTTTTTGGATTATACAAAAAACATTAAATCTAAAAATCAGGAAGTGAACAACTTTGTTATATATTGAGTTTTTTTTTTCTTTTTTAACTTGATTGGTAATTTAAATCACAAAAATTAAACCTATAAGGTCATTTAAAACTGGTTTTATTGGCTTAATGAATTAGAAACCAAGAGAAATTAAACAATGTCTCATTTTTGGGAACAATTTATCAAGTGAAAATAGGTCACTGAAAGCCTAATAGGTTACCCACAGCAGACTCAATTGCTGTATTATAGCAGCCACAGTGTTCCCTTCTAGATTTTTTAGGAGGATTTTGGAGGAGTCATGTTATTTTAATGCTTATGATGTTAGTTTATTTTGAAAAGTCAAGTGTTACTTAGCATTCATTGTTCCAAGGTTTTATCTATTATAAATCCCCAGTGAACAAAACTAAATTTAATGCTGAAATGTAAAAGAGACTGCAGTTCCTCTGGTGTCCGCAAAGGCACCTGCAGTCACTTTGTCTCACAGTTAAGAAGCAAATTAATACAGCTAAACATGTTTCCAAAAAACAAAACAAATGATTTTAGTTCAAACAGTTCATGCCAACTATTTAAACTCCACTTTGATTTAGAAAGTATTCAACTTATGTGAAAATTAAAGTCAAAATGTTGCTTTTTGTCAGAAGGCCAAAGACCAACCTCAGCTCCATCTCTCTGTCTGTGTCTAGACAGACTGCAAGTAAATAAGAGTTAGCATTTTCAATATAGTGGCTCTGACATAACAACATTAGTGATAAGAGAGGCGAATGTGTCACTGGCTCTCAGTTTGTGGCTTTTTCATCACAGTTAGAAGACAAGTTTTGCCCTAGGAATTATATCCCTGACAACAAGATGCATTTCACTTCCATGTCATATATTTCCATCCTGTTGTGAGGATACTTGCTAAGATTCTTTGACTATTCGGCAGTCAGCAGTGTCTCCAAGTCACATTTTGGTTGAATTGTTCACTTGAAACATAACTTGAGATGATATAAAAACATATGTCAGGTACCAGGTAATGAAAGAAGATAGCAGAGTTGAGGCAGGTTAAGCCACTATGTCTCAGTAAAAATGCACAATTAGTGTATGCAGGCCAAACGGCTAGGGAGAATTTCAAGGAACCAAGATACACTGAAATGTTGTAGGTGATTTTTTGTTTGTTTTCTTTAAATGAAAAAAGCAGTGTTAAGAGGCTGATAGTTAAAAACAATACACTGGGCTACTATTGGGTGTCTAGGACTTAAATTTTCATTGCTGTGGTATAAAACAGGCCAATACTGGCTCAGCTTGCTTGAGACCATCCAGAGGTGATGCAAAAAAGAAGTGCCAGCTACAACTCTAAATCAAATTAATAAAATATATAAATATAGTAGAGTCAAGGCAAGTTGAGCTAATACTACAGGGTGAAAATGTCTCGTAAGCTTGTTGAATTGATTTTCTTCATTAATGTGGGTGTTAAAATTAAATCCTTCTGTCATCTTTAAAGTGATTGACAGTAAAAGGGAGAATTATTACACAGGCTAAAAAGGGTTAGTTCACATGTTTTTTCTACTGCAATTCTGAATCTTGGATTTGTCCATTATATGTCAGTAAATGATCAATATTGACTGCAAGTTTAATGTTATTCTAAAAAACCTGCCCAGTCCTTATTTAAATCGATGTGCTGTATTAAGAACACCCATACAAATTAAAACATTAACATACCACCATCATCAGCATAGCCCCAAAAACTCTATCAGCACAAACCATGCACCACACATATAAATATGTGCTCTCTCACAGGAGTACTCCAAACAAAGACCCATCACCTCAGAGTTCAGCACCAATCCAGCTTTTCAAATATCAAATCCATGCTTCTGCTCCTGATCAATTACAAATATACATCAAGGAGGTAACACCCAGGGCAATAACACCAAAGGAGGAGCTCACTGAACGCTGAACATGCAAAATTTATTCTCCACAAGCCGCAGGAACATTCATGGAAGATTGATGGAAGAAGAAAGGCTTCGCGATGTTAGAGACAAAAGATGAAAAGAAATCTTCTGAAGGGGAGGGGGCGTTAATGACACACCAGAGATGGAAGAGGGGATGAGGAGAGGAGCATTAGGAGAAGACAGAGTCTGAAATTAACAGCTGCCAGGTGTCAAAATCTAGTAAACGTTGTCTTTGGTGGATGAATCAATAACAGCAAGCTGCCGGGCTGCCTTAAAGTTTGAATGGCTGTTGAATATTTTAGATAGAGATGCTCTTTGGTCTTCATGTGAAGGCATTCAAACATGTCAGGCTTTGTTGCTTCCATCTATTTCTTCTACTAAACTTAAATTCATCTGTGTTTTCATTAGTTTGTTGGATACATATGTCTCGGCTGTAAGAGGATATTGTTTTGACCCTCTGTAGTTAATTTCAGACAGCTTGTAACATATAAAAAGGACAGAAGATTATAAAACAGGATGTATCAGCCAATCAAAAAACAGAAAACCAGAGGAAGCCACGAGCTCCTTGACTCAGCAATCCATCTACCTGACGATCGTCTCTCTCTGGTGTTCTGTGAGGACTCTGGAGTACAGCACGGACAGACAAAAATGGACAGACGTGAAGACAATCTGGGTTTTGAAAAACGCAGCATCTAGTACTCATGGACCGAGGTTCTATCAATCAGCGTTGAGTATTTAACACAGCTGTTTTATAATTCTCAATAACCTGAACAGACACACTAAAGCTCCTGTGAGAAGATCATGGATTATGAAACAAACTGAGAACTCTTCCTGAGCTGCCAAAACATAATTCTGATTTTAAAGGGGTGGTTCAGGATTTTTTTACGTGGGGTTGCATGAGGTATAGCACTAGCCTGAACAGTAGTCACAAGGAGAGAGATTAGGTCTGTGTCTGTACAGAAGTAGTTGGCACAAAAGTAAGAGGTATTTTGCTGCAGATGGGGCCACCATCTCTTCATAATTTTAAGAGTTTTAGGTGAAAACAAGCCACCAAAATAGTGTAGGGTAATAGCATGCTACATCTGATTTCTTGACAACTACTTATTTTTCCACTACCAAGCCACTTTATGTTTTTACTGCATCAGTACACGGCACAACCAATGTGTCCTTACACCAGCAGTGCCAACCAGCTACAGTCTGCAGGCTTCACAAGAGGAAACAACCATTAACAAACTAGATCAATTGTCTATTTTTGCAGCAAATATGACAGCTGTTTACTTTGGGCACTTGGGAATTCTCTTGTCAGCTCATGTCATCATGGTGGATGAAAAAAAAAAATGTGACTTTGAAAAATCACATGAGGATGTTTCAAGATCAGAAGGTCTTTTCTTTATCCCAGGAAGGGTAGCTGCTGCTTTGGCAGTAGCTAACGGGGATCCAAATAAACAAATAAATATTTAAAAAATGAATACAGGCCTCTGAAGTCTGCCGCTCTCGTCATGCAGAGCCTCCCTGCTGTAATGAGCAATTATACTTGTACAGACCAGACCCACAGTTTCACAAAATATTAGAAAGACAAAAGAGCCAAATGAAAATTAATCTTCAAAGTTAGTATTCAGCATACGTATTGTTTATTTTTGTGAAGACACAAGCCATGGTTTTGATACAAAGTTCTCTTAATGAAAACGCAGTATGTACATTGAGGAGGCAAACTGAACTAAAATAACACTCTATCAACACTGCTGTGCTTGGTCAGCAGGATAATCTTTGAACATTTGTTAAATTGGGTAATCTTTATTTGGGACGTAGCGATATTAGTGTTCTCAGCTAAGTGAGATTGTATGTTGATCAGTACACTTTTGGTGGAAGGACACAGGCTGTGCCGTGTACTGAAGTAGTGCCAAAACAAAGCGGCTTGGCAGGGGAATAATAAGTTGTTGTCAATGAACAAGACACAGTGTGCAATCACGCTATGTTTTTTGTGGCTTGTTTTCACCTAAAACTTTTTAAATAATGCAAAGAAGGTGGCCCCATGTGTAGCTCTAGCTTCCATTCTGATTCTCTGTGCAGATGCAGAGTGAGTCTTCATCAATGTGGCTAATGCCATGTACCTTAAACAACCCTGATTAAAAAATATTAAACTATCCAAAGAACTATCCTAAGAAAGAATGTTAGTCATAAAAAATAAACACTCAGTGGAATTAGAAATAAAGGATTGCCCACAGTTGCACAAATCCTTTTCAAGAAATTGAGAGTGTTTACATACTCTTTTCAAACTTTACAGGCCCTTAAAATATCAACAAAGAACTTCAAACAAGAGCATTGCAAAGTGTTTGATTGATTGCTGCTTGACTGTCTTGTCTTGCAACACTTCAAATTTCTCTCCTCAGTCTCTTTTGGGTCCTGACCCACAGCTTGAAAACACTGATGAGAAATGACTGTAAAAAGCATGAATAAGTATTCACAGCATAATATTTTCTTAAGTAAAGCAAACTCATTACCTTTCTGCTGCAAAGCAAGCTGCCTCTTGGTCTCGATGTCCTGCAGGGTTGCAGCCAGGTTCCTGGGCAGACTGCCAGTGCTGTTGGCTGCCAGTAGGGGGCTCTGCAGGGTCACAGAGAGGGGGTTTACATGAGGATGAAAAAATATTTGAATCTGGGGACAGCTGAGAATGATCATACAGTGAATTTATACTAAAATTTTATCCACTTTAAGTTATCAAAAAACTCGTGTTTGCACAAAGATTGGAGCTGTGAGTTTGAATAAGGTGTTACAAATGAACAAACAGTCCACCTTGGAACTTGTGTTGCGTCCCAGTGTTGCAGCTCCATGTTGCAGTGGAGATGCAGAGCCCGATTTGGACTGATGGAGGGACAAACCTGGGTCGCTGTCCAGTTTGGAGCGAAACACCTGAAAGAGGAAGCACACGAGGATGAGAAAGTACTGATGATATAGATTTTAAACACACCTGACTGAGGGTTGAAAGATGGTGGACTGAAATCTTTAGTGAGAGAGTTCAAAAGTGCCTCCTGGAAAACAAAAGTCAGAACATTATGAAACATTATGATGTAAGTGCTGCAGAATTAAACAAAGTGCTGCAATCAGACTTCAATGAGGAGCATAAATCCCAAAAAATCAAAGACTGTCAAAAATATCAAAGAGCCAACAGAAAATACATGAGTCAGGCTGCAGTTTGACACGCACACACTCGACACACACACCTGGAACAGCCAACTCATCCCTTTTATTGAAGCCCTCTTTGATCAGGCCACCTTAACTTAATGCTGCATTCATGTACTGTGGGATTTTCTGTGTGTGATGTTCAAAGTAATGACTTGAAAGTGTTCACACTCTCTAACTCCATTTAGGCAGTGATTGAAGTCTAAGTCCCAACTTAATGCACAAACTGACTTCATGTTTTACACCAAAGCAAACAGTGAAGTTTAAAGCCTGAAATGTCCACGCTCTGAAGTTCAGTCTGAGCCTTCAGAGAATACAGTAATAAACACTTTTCCTTTTATACTGAGCTGCAAGGCCCAAAAACATTACTTGATTTTTTTTTTAGCTCAATAAAGAAGCACAATAAGTAAAGATATACCACAGTAAACATAGATATTTATTCATATAAGGAAATAACAAATAGTTGTTACAAAAAATGAATTTAGTCCACTATACATACATCCGTTTTTGGTCACGGTTTTCACTTTAGTTTGATTCGAACAGCCTGTAGCATTGGAGTGTTTTTTCTAATTCTATTCTATTCTGAGGCATTCAAAGCAAAGTCTACAGGAACAGCATGGGGGTTATCGAGGAGAAAGAGCTTTTTTTTTACTACAAAAAAATTCAGTCTTATTTTCTAACAATAAAAATATCTTTTCAAAGACAGCCTTGATGTAGTGTATGATATAAAATAGAAAAAGAATAAACACTTTAAAACAACACTTTCTGGTGCTTTTTAACCATGGCTAACAGCTGTTAAATCTATCTTGTATTCACTGAAAAAAACTTTCATTATATAAGTTTACTTTTTGCATCTAATTGTATAATCTCTGTGCCATCATTGAATGCATCATGATGTTACAATTAACATCCACTTGTTTAAGACTCAATCTCGCAAGGGATAATCAGTATAGATGATGGATGGATGGATAGGCTTGACAAGTTTGTAGGTTATCCTGCTGACTTCAGAAAAGTTTTTTTAATGGATTGCAATTTTTAACCAACAGGACTTTGGACAAAGTCTGGGTGTGCTTTTTTCACAGCTGTGTTGGGCCGATGTGAAGGATTTTTTCGCTGCAGAGGCCAGTGTGTTATGAGTTTGTTGCAGAGTTTTAAGAGTTTTCTATAAAAGCCCACAGTTAAATAAAGGTTCAACTTTTTTTCTTAATAGATGCAATGCTGATGTTCTCAGAGTTTGTGTTCCCCCTGCAAGTTGTGATGTATGTTTGTGAATTAGTGGTTTGATAAAATTACGCTCTGTCAAGTGACGACCTCATTGTTTTTCAGGTTTGCAAATGCTGAGTTACCTTCATCTCTCCTCACAGATTAGGTGCTGATCAGTACTCCGCCATATTGCAGGGCTCTCCTCTCAAGGACTGATAGGCCCAACTTTAGTGCATTGTGTCTCAGAGGCAACTGAGCCGCCAGCCCCTTTGTGGCTTTGATTTTTATTCTATATATGGTTGCAAGCAGCAAAACAGCATACTATCTAAAGCAGAAGAAAGTTTGGGAAGGAGGCGTTTCATTTCTGTGACGGATACCCCCGTCTTGTGGCTACCCAGCTCACTTCAAAACCCCTTTTGGAGATGACATGAGAAACTGTTCCTTGTGCAACGTAAGCAGGGTACACAAGGTAAGCGGTATAGAAAATGAATGAATAAATGAATGAATGGACTATCATGGTAATTGGCCAAGTCACTGTACAATTTCATGGCTAACGGAAACGACATCTGATATTTAGGCAAATGATAGAGCTATTTTTCAAATATAGACATCAAGAAAGAAAAACAGTGAATTCTTTGGATTACACATAAATTATATGTGAAATGTATTATCATGGTAACACCGTAATTTATCTCCTATATTGTCTGCTACAATCAGCAGTGCAACAACCTGCTGACAGTAAGCAACGCAGTGCTCAAAACTAGCATGCAGACACTTACCGGAAATAACATTCTAGGTTTGCAGGTTCTCTGGGAAAAGTACTTAAAATAATATAAAAACACACTCTTCTGATGTCAAACATTACTCCTTTGTTGAATATTGTGCAGTCTTTTTGACATTCTCGGGCTTTTCCTCTTCGTAGTACTTCTTTGGTGTGAGTTGAATAAAATGAACATCAGCACACATAAACAGCAGAAGGGTAAGGTGAAAGACATGAGGAGAAAGGAGAAAGGCCCTGAATACCTGCAGCACAGGCCGACGGCCCGATGCAGACTTGACGGGCAGAGGAGGAGGACAGAGCGAGGAGGAGCCAGCCATCAGCTCCTGGTACCACTGCTCTAAATCTAACTTAGGCAGATGAGACCTGCTGCCTTCAGGCTGGTACTGAAGACCACACAGAGGAGAAGCAAGGAGAGAGAAAACAAAAGACAAAAAGGAGAAGACAGAGGAAGTTAGAAAGCATTCAAAGACAGCAGGGAGGCAGCAGAAAGGTTTGTTTAATACACCCTCAAGAGCTGTAATTAAAGCTTTTTTATACTGCTAAAATTATTCTTAAATATCTCCAACACATTCCTGTTGTCAGCTTTATTGTGCCTCATAGCCTCCAGCCACTATATCCCTATTTTACATGTCTCTTTATAATTCTATGTTGCTGCTGCAATGACCCAGTTTCTCTCCAGAACAATTGAGTTTCTTCTCTGTTTTTGTTTTACTTTAATTCAGTGATCTGTAGAGTGTGCATCCACTCTCTCAGCGTTCTGTCTTTTAGTTGAAACATCACATTTAAATGTCATTAAAGCTATCTTAGATTAACCCCTGGCCCAACAATAAAAATCAAATATACAAAACCAAATGCTGTGTGTGTGGAATAAGAAATGATGTACTGAGTGTAAAGTCAGCGTATTTATGGTATGCCCCTTCTTGTGAGTCTCTGAAACAATGGGAGTCTGTGACTCGAGGCAAAGCTTCATTACAACAGACAGTGCGAGCTCCAGACTCTGACAGTGTTAGTTCAGAGATTTAAATCTTTATTGGCCCGCTTGAAGAAGTAGAGTGGTGCAGTAATGAGTCGTAAAATAAGGAAATAAATCAGTATTTTAGTTCATACAGTCCCCTAGTCTCAGGAGCCCAATCCACAGTGCCCTCACTCAAAAGCACCACAATGAAGTTCAGCTACATTTACATCTTGAGACATTCACATTAATTCCCTGAGGCAGTAATATCTGTGTCAATTCACGCTGCAATATGGCTTGGATGCATGCTACACGGCGCATGTCCCCCGATACACAAAGGCAAGGACACTCACTCACAGCGCTTCTGTCTCCTATTGAGTCCATATTCCCCTCTCTGTCAAATATCACACCTCTGTTACTACCTCTAGAGATGGACCAAAGAGGGGTCAACTCATTCCCTAAACATTCCACCTCCAGGACATTCAGAGTGGAGGCTAAACATGACAGAAAGGTAAATATTACGCCTTAAACCAGTAGTATGAAGTGGGCTGTAAGTCTATGAGGTTTCTAATTGAGTTGGCTGAAATAGAGTCAGCGGTAAACACTGCTGGGAGAGACTGCAGTATTAAACACAGTCCTTTGTACTTGCATTGTAACTAAACATGATTTTTTTTCTGGTTAAAGGACAATGTATTGGGAAATCTAGAAGTATTATGGATTGGTTATGGTCTAAATCTGGACATTTACGTCAAAGTGTTGTAGTTCTGCATATTTTGTTAGAACTGTGCATAGCCACTGCCCTCCATGGGTAAAAACCAAGCTACTGCAAATAAATGCTACTGCTAGCTGATCTCTGAAGGCAATAAATATGTGGTGTCAACTACATTCTCTAAGTCTGCTGTCTTCTCTGTCGCCAAAATTAGCTGGCAACAACAGGCTCAACCCATCAGAGAACTTGCATTGAGACTCTAGGATTGTTGGAAGTGTGGTTCGTTTGCCTGAAGTGCAAACAAAAACTGTGTTTTATCATAGTTTTTCTCAAAACAATATAGTTGTGTCTTTTTTCAGGTCCCACATCAATAATTCTATTTCAGTCTTCTATTGTATATAAATAACTGTGAATTCAGTAGAAGCAGTCTATTTTGGAAGTCATGTTGTGGCCCCTCAAGTTGGAATTCCTACTGGGGAAGTCAGACTATTTTCTATTAACCAGAGTTCACCAGCCCATAATAGAAATGAGGTTCAATTGGGAGTGACGTAACTCCCAGTTCTGGCATTTTGAGTCCCAAGGTCAACAGCATGAGCATCAGAACTCTGCAACCCCAAACACCACAAATAAGTGACTTTGTTGTAACATTTGAAGATTGTGGGCTGTGCAGTTTGCTCAAAATCCAATCAACTATGTATTTCCTCGAAATAGCTTCAAAAAGCACACGCCCTTGTCTCCCCTGGGTACTTATACCATGATTTCTCGAAATATACTGTTGTACACTATTGACCAAAAAATCCTGTAAAAGCAAATTACTGCAGAAGTACACAGGTTACTGCGAGTTCCACCCATAACATGTTTATGATGCTACCATTTGATTACCGGAATTCGAAATGTCCGATTGCAAGTACTTCAGGTACTCCGACTTTATCAGCTTGTAACTGGAACACATTTAACTTGGATGTGACCTCATTTTAACTTTCCATGTCTAAGTTCTGAGGTACATGGAACGCACCATTAGCTATGGCACTAGGATTGTAAGGTGTGTATTCCTGAAGTTTGAGATTATGATAAACCATGTTTTACTTCAAACAAGATTAATAAAATACAAGATTGTATCTTTTATAGGAGCATATACCAAAAAATATTCTTATCTGGGTAGCACTTGGTAAAAGTCTACATTGAATGGTCATGACCTTCTGGTCAATAAGCAAGTACACAAAAGAGTTGCTGATAGGGTGGCATGAAAAAGTAAGTGGGCGTATCTTACCCCGCCCCCTTCAAACCCTTTCCATGATGTTCTTAAGGCATTATTTTTATTCATTGGCAGATCCAGCTTTGTTTTTGTACAGTTCAATTGTAATTTTTGGTTTTATAAAAACTTCTAAATAGGGTCCTGCTTCGGCCAGAGGCATACCTGATTTCTACCTAAATTGACATGCACGCCAAATATGCAAATAACTGACACATGGTAAGAACATTTAAAAACCTGATGTCTAGTGAATTTCCCCTAAAGTCTGAGACATTTCTCAGTCGTGTGTTGTTTAATATGTGAGTGAGTGAGGTGTTTTATTGAAGAAGAACTCATTGGGCCGAATGAAGCATAAACCCTACCTCACCTTAAATGCTGTTTTTCCCACTGGGAACACTGGCTTATTATGTTTTTTCCAATTAAATAAAATATATCAGGGAAGACCTAACTTATGAATACTTTTTCATTTTACAAAAGGGCATTGCTAATAAAAGGCTAACAAGGACTACAGAGTTTGGCAGAGACAATTAACACCATCATAACAAATATGGAAGCTAATGGTGCGTTCCCTTTCCACTGGAAGTAGAAAATTCCGACGTTCCAGTCAGAAAACGTTGTCTGGAAGGCCCTTAAAAGTTGGAGGTCCTACTTGGACAACCCTAACGGACCCCAAGTCTGTCAACAAGCATGGCTGTACAACACCTACATGGAGGCACATTGTGATG
Source organism: Cetoscarus ocellatus (assembly GCA_037902135.1). Classification (NCBI taxonomy): domain Eukaryota; kingdom Metazoa; phylum Chordata; class Actinopteri; order Labriformes; family Labridae; genus Cetoscarus; species Cetoscarus ocellatus. Next base: position 1,564,976 of record JBAMNC010000219.1, read on the forward strand.
TTGATTTTTGCTAATGAGCTTACAATGCTAACTGCAGCTGGTGCTCCAATGGGTTGGTGTCAATCTATTTAAAGTGCCGTAAAATGTGATAATTTAATTTAAGTCCCACTAGTATATGATCTTAGGAAAAACTGTTTTAGTGCTAAAGTTATAGGAATAGTTGCTATTCTACAATGTGAGTTTTATTAATGTGAAAGTGCTTTCCGACTTCTGCTCATGGGTGAAACTGGAACGCACTTCAACTTTAATGACGTTCATGGAACGCAGCATTAATGGAGGTGAAGTTGAAATCAGTTGACCTTGGTGTAGTTACTTCATAGCCGTACATTATCTTTTTACATTAAGACTCAGTAGCACACATTGCATACAGGTGGTAGTCATGACAGAAGGACGCGTATGCAAACACAGATGCAAGGATAAACAGGGGTCTATGGACATCTCTACGTCCATAGACCCCAACTGTAGTAACTGAACCAAAGTGAACCTGAAATCTTGTTGGAAATGCACGGATTGAGGTATGAGACAGCTTCAAAGTGCTTATTCTGCCAAATACACCGTTATACATAAAGAAACATGAAACAGGAAAAAAGGAGAATCAGAGGGAATTTAGGCAGAAAGGTAGACAGCACACACCTCCACAGACAGAGAGAGGGAGGAGCCATGAGGAGAGGGGAGGCAGGAGAAGGCAGGGTCTACTGCTCCAGACTGCAGGGGCTGGCGAAGCGGCGAAGTAGGAGACGGCTCCACCTTTGGCATTCCGTACATCTGATTTAACTGTCCCACTGTCACATACTCCTTTATAGATTTAACACATACAGACAAACAGAGGAGAGGAGAAAAGGAGAAGGGTACAGAGAGGGTAAACACAGTGAAAAGAGGGAAACATCTCCAGGTAACAGGGTCCTAAAGGTGTGAGGGGGAGTCAAACATGAAACACAAGCTACATACACCCTCTGGAAACATACAGCACATTTCACAACAAGCATTCGGGTTTGACTGCTTTATGAAGCCAACAGATATCTTTAGCTCTATCACGTTTTTTCAAAATACAAATCACTTTTCCTGTTTTAAATCTATATAATATATTTGATCTTAAATAGTGAATCATAACAAGGGTGGAGTCTTTCCTGCTGCTTTACAGAACTTGACATTATTGTGCAATAATGTTTTTAAAGCTGCAAGATGGGATAAAGTTATGCCTCGGAATAAAGTTAAAGAAATATTGACAATTTAATTTGAAAATGAAAAACAGAACAACAGAAAAAAAAGATTGTTCTTGTGTTTTGTGATATGCGTCATATATTTAGATGAGTGTACTGGTTCAGGTTCAATTTTTATAAATTAATTGATTGATTATAGGCAAGCATATTGGACCTCAAATACAGTTTGTCTTCAAAATTGCCCATCTTTGCCTCAATTTGTTTCAGTTTAGTTTACACCTTTCAGGAGAGGAAGTTCTAGCTTTTGAATCAAAACAGCTGTTAAAAATAGGTTAGTTAGAAGTCTTAGATTGTACATTAATTACAGATATTTGATCATAATTTACCACATTATAAAAGTCTAATATTTGACAGTTGAGAGTATTGAGAATATTTTAGAGTTCTGAACAGTAAAAATGAAAATGTGATGTCATTTTATTCACATATTTCTTACTCACAAAAATTCCTACTATTGTTTTCTCTTTTAAATCAAGAAGATATAAAATAACCACAAAAGTCTAACATAAAATACACAGTCTAGTTACCAGAGGAACAGAAAAGTCACATTTAATTTGACCTTTTTAATTTGATTTGGATGTTTTTACAACACAGGTTTTGATGGTGTTTGTCTGTGTCTTTTAACAAGATTACTCCAAAAATTATAAACAGTTTAGATACAATTTGGAATTTGGAAACAATTGGGAATGTTGGTCATGGCACGAGGACCAAGTCATTAAATTTTGGTGGTGATTCAGGAATTCTTTGACAGGATTTGTTAACATTGCAGGATAGGGCTAAAAGTGTCAGAAATGCCATGGCAGAGGGTTGTGCTTTCAGAGCACTTCCAGTTTAGAATAGAGTCATGTTGAGTTTACATTTGGAGAGTAAAAAATGTGGTTTGTTCATCTAATGATGTACTTTTAATCTTTTTTTTTACAGGTTACTTTTTAGGCTCCTTTATTGTGTTACCCTCTACTTATGCTGTAGTTCTGTTGAATTTTTACCTCATTTTATAGCTTTTTTTTTGATCATCTTACTCCCCCTTATTTTGGTTCTCATGGTCTCTTTTATCTTGCTTGGTTCATGTATTGTCTGGGATCTTATGAATTAAGAGGAGGTTGTGGGGGACTTGGAAACCAGTAGTGGGTGTGGGTAGTCCAGGTCGGAGTTTTCTGTATTGGGTGACTGGGTCTGGATTGTTTTGCTTGCTTTTTGGGTTGTAGGTTCCCTCTCATTCTGTGAAATATTCTCCCTTCCATAAGCACCTTTGTTCTGAAAAATACTAGAGAGAATCATGCTCTCTCCTCTTCTATTCTTATTGCGTATGGGTTTATTCTGCCATTTCTGTATGTTTGTAAGGGTTCTCTTGTGCTTTTCATTTTTATTTTCCTGTCTGTTTGTCAAAGCACTTTGTAACAGAAGCCTTAGTTGTGTTTCTGGTTGAAATAGAAGTTTTCTTTTTGCTCTTCTTTAATCAGTCAAACGCTATGTATAGTCCATGTGTGATGCAGTCAAAGACACAAAGTGCAACTAAACAGGAGGAGAAAATTGGCCGTTAACATCAAATCTTCATGTAGCAGAGTAAAGAGCAAACTGTGCAAACATTTTGATTGAAGGCACACCAGCAGAGGGTGCAAGATGACATGAAAATGGACAGGTGGAGAGAGAGAGGACAGCAGGAAGTCAGGACAGACAGGAAGTGATGGTACCTCGCCAACTAACACAGCATCTACAGCGACTGAGCGGCCGTGAGGGGAGGGCGTGCTGCTGTCACGGTGTCCACTGCTGCCATACATCTTATAGACATCCGACAGCTTCATGTACTCCTGAGCACCAGCCGACAACAACAACAGCAACAGCAATGGTCAGGCAGGTCGAGCAGCCACAAGGACATCATTGCACTGTATACATGTTTAAACACAAACAGCTAACAAGCATTATATATTGGGTAAAATAACAGGCCTCAATTTTGCCTCTCAGTGCTTTTTTTTACAATTAAAAGGTGCATAGTTTGAATGACGATAGACATACAGAGACACACAAAGCAGCAAGAAGTGACACTTAAGCATCACAGCAGGCTGACACACAAGTACATCTGACAGCTGTTACAAAACCAGAGATGTGGTTGGAAAGAGAATCCACAACAAGAAATTCCAATGTCTTTAAAATTCTGGCTCTACTATAAAACATTTTAATCTTTAAATAAAATGAAGGTTTAAGAAAGATTAATTAAAGCTCCCGCTGCAGAACAGGCTGGAATGGACAACATATCCAATTAGCAACTTTTGTCTGCTTGGATTGCTTTTGTTTTACCACTGACATGCCCATGGCTGTTTCAGGACGGTTGTATGTTGGATGTTGTGTACTGGCTGCAGAGCATGTCAGCTCCAGTTGGCAGCCTTACAACTTTCAAACCTTGCATGTGTGCACTACGTATTTACTGCATCTCTCTGCAATCACAGCCCTATATCTCTTATAATCATATATAATATATATAATCATTATCTTCTTAGCTTTTAAATTTCAGTGATTTTACTCGAGAGACAAAACTCATGTGTTCAATTGTAAATTAAGAAACAGTTGATAAATGTCTCCAAAATATGCATTGTTGTATTTTGTTACTTGGCTTTGTGCCACTTACCGGGGTGTTTATGGGTTCCTCTATGTAACAGGGGTTGGGCAAACTATTAGATTTTCATTACACCCCTTTTATCTGAGTAATTACAGGAATATCCAAAATAATCTCCAAACAAGTGACACAATTCATTATTTAAGTGATCCAAAAGAAATTAGGAATAGAACATTTGATGACCAGTTATGGGAAAAAGCAAAACTAGACATTTTTGTTTTGAGTGTAACCATACTGTGTTTATCCAGTCTGTGACATATTCTATTAATGTGGACATACACATATCTGCCCTACCAAAGTAAATTTAGCTCTCTGTTATCACTTTCTTCTCTTTTATGGCCAAAGGACATGTGGCACTTTGTAAATATTGGCCAGCCTTTTTTATTCTCTAGATTCAGGGCATATATCATGTCAGCAGTCTGAGTACCGTGACTTACATATGTGCACACTGTTCAAAAACAGAAAAGTTCTTTAGCCGTTATGCAGTCAACGCACATTCAGTCTGAAACAACCATTAGATATTACCGTCCTGAGAACATTTAAGAAAAGATGCCAAAAAAAAAGACCAGACTTTGACCAGAAAAAGCTGTTTTATCTTTGTTGGTATTTTTTTTAAGCTACAAGATCTCATTAGAAATCTGCATGATCTGTGTATTGATTTTGCTGGACATGATTGCAACACACAAATTATTCATCCGCTGTCATAGTGCTGTTTAGCTGGTTCCTTGACTATTAGTCAACATTCGGTGCAGCTCTGAAAACCTCTGCCTATTGCTATAACTCAACTTGGTCCAATCACACAGAGACCTGACCCTTGTATGGCGTCAACAAAAGAACCATTGTTTTCCTACAGCACTAATCAGTGTCGGTTCTAGCCAAAAGCAAGCATCTAAATCAAGTAAGAGACTACTGCATGTTTAGAAAGAAACAGACTGATAACACTGTCAAACCTCAACATTTTAAGAAACACTGATACAAAAGTCAGCCTTTTCAACAGACTGATTTTCTTCTACCAGTTGGTATGTGGTCTTGTACGTCTTGGTCTCACTCGTTAAAGGATATGTTCAAACAAACTGGCTTGGGAGCACTTTTTATCAAGACAGGGCTCACGAAAGAAATTATGAAATTTACTGTTTCCTTAAATCTTTTAATATCATGTACCCAATTTTTTACCTTTTGCGATATTTGTACCTCTTTTTGTATAAAAAGCAATGGCAAGAGTTCTACATTTGCTCAAATCCATTTTACTCACCTGTTGTATTGATTATATACACACACCATATCAACAGGTGCCCTCCAAGCTTATTATTTCCAGCCAGGATTAGGTGTTTTAAAACGGCCATACTTAGCATAGTATCTTTGTGCACTTTGGCCATAAGGTTAGTTGTTTTCTGCTGTCTAACAATTGAAATAATTGAAGAGAGCATCCGTATAGCAAATGACTTTTTAATGTGAATTGACTGTTAGCTACCATTAGCTAACTCACATTGTCCATTTTTTGTTTTTGTACTGAAATGAACCTGAAAGTAAATCAAGTAGGGTCCAGATTTTAAAATATCAGTCAAACTCTTCTAATACTTCCACTACATCTCTGGTCTTGACACAGACAAAACCGACAAGAACTGAAATTTCCAGTGGTGTCTCCTCTTCCACATAGTTACAGAAAACTATGGGTTATTTGAAGAGACAGCAGCACCAGGCACAGAAAGTCAAAGATGTACTCAGACTCCAGGTGTGACCGTGTCACTGGCAGCACAATGACTGACCTTAATGGTGAGATACACAAACAGTACGGAGGGGAGCAGGGGGCTTCATGCAGGAAACATTAGTCTTGTTACCTCTGTGGGACTGCTGGGATACAACTGACAGGTAGGGGAGGGATGTAAGTAGGAAGGAGAGGCTCGACAGAGGGAATGCTGAGAGGAGTGGACATCCTCAAACAAGAGGTCGACCTCGCTGATATGGAGCACCCCCTGTTTTTAACAATTCAGGAATAACTGCTTTTAATTCCAACAGAGCTCTAAACCAAAGTCTCATTTCAATAAAAATGAGTCCAAAAAGAACAACTAAAACTAGAATTCTGTTTATTATCCTCCCTCTGGTTTAGCTTCAGCTTGGGCTGTCCAGTTAGACTTTTCCCACACACTAATGCTTTTGTTTTTAAGAGTATAGCTTTTCATATCTTTGTACTCAGGTTGACTACCACATCATTAAATCCCAACAACAGCACTACACACAAGACAGACCTTCAGTTCGAGATAAGAAATGAGTAAATTCAAGGGAGCACCTCGTCCCAGTGCTTGTTGATGCTGTGGTCATTTTGGACAGAGAGGATGTTTATGTGATGGAGATTAGTTCTGAAATGTGGCAACAATATGTAACTTTTCTGCTTCCTCCTATGGTTGTGGGGTGCAGTACTTTTGCAAGGAATTAATAAGCTTTAAATCACTAGTACACAGCAGCAATAACATAAAATTGGCCAGTTATCCCAACTAAGTACTGTTTAGAAAAAATGATTGAGGCTTAAAGATAAAGGATAGCGTCAGTTTAAAGAGCCCAGATTTTGCCTTAATTTGAGTTCATATGTTCGGTTTTGAAAACTGCTAGAGTAGACCCCTAATCCAGCTGTATTCTCTTTCGACCTGAGCTGCTCTGTTAGAGCTCCTGTCCCTTTAAGCTCCCTGGACGATAGGATCAACTCTGTGGCAATTGGTCAAGTCAGCCCTACCATCTTGTCAACAACTCTCCTGTCTCTGTTCTGCACTGGCCTTCCTACTGCGAGCAAATGGGCTTGAACAGCTGATGAAACAGTGGTAGTATGTCACACTGGTAAGTCTATTTGGGGTAGGGTGGGACGAGGCGTTTTAAGCTGCTAGTAGCACCATGTAACACAGGGAAAGTGACAAGTCCTAACTTTTGTCCTGTGCACTAACACACGGACAACACATGTAAAATGCACTGAAGAACATACAAAATTCTAAAGCGGAATATGAGCTCTTCAAGCAAAGATGTGGGAAGGAGTGTGTGACCAGGCAAAATGCAAAACAAAATAATATGGATAGATGTCATCCTCCTCCTCGTACAGGTTATTACACTTTTCTATTAAACAGTAAACTACCATTTTTAGGTGGAAAAGTTACATTTTGTTGCTTTAAAAGCTGGTCAAGACAGAGGTTGTTGTCTGCAAGAGTTGTAGTCATGAATGGTGCAATAAAGAAGTTAACACCACAGTTCAGTTTGACCCAGTCACTTCATCAACAGCACGATAATAAAGTCTAATAACCCCAGTTAAGCTGCACATTAGCCCGAATAAACTTAATAAGCTCAGCTGTTAGACTGGGTTATAAACAAGTCTGCACACCAACAGGATCACTTTGAGTAAATATATATGTATTTATATATGTGAGCAAATTTAGTAACAAATTAAATCCTCTTTCTGTTTTCTCACACAGTCCCTCTGCAGTTCTCTCACCTCTCTCATGGCAGTGGACGACTTTGGGAAGCTCTTTCCCCCCGTCAGGCTGTGGTATCTCTTCTCTAGGGCTGACAGTCTTTCCTTCTCCTGAAAAAGAAAAACAAGTATAGCATTATGATACAATTTTGCAATATGAAAGCCTCATAGAAATACTTAGCTCTGCTCACCGCTGCTGTTTAATTGTTTTCTTGTCATTAGGAGTGATTTTGATAAAAACACGTCTTAATGATGTTCATCACAAAACAGTAGCTCATTGTTTTCTTCCAATACATGATTTTAACACATGAAGATGTCTAGCTGCTCCAGCCTTGCAGCTTTGAGCTAACCTTGCACAGCAGGAAGTGACTGCTCTTACAGTGAATGGCACAGATGCTAACAGCTTCAGTTGTAGTTTTATCAGATCTGGACGGCATTTCTGAATTAAAGGATATGATAGCAATATGATGGCAATAGTTTGCTCTACGAAGTGGCTTACATTTTGTACTTCACACCACGGCAGTAGCACCCACCTACTACATTCTCTGAATGGCCTGTGAATAAATGTGACTCACAGGACGATCAGCTAGTCATTTGCTGAAAAAGGTTCTGCCCATTCCCAGATGGACTAGAAAAAATACATAACAATCCATCTGCTGTGTCAGGTTAGCTTTGAGCTGCAAATAATCCAATAATGTTCTACAGGCAAACCAATAATGCACTGCCATTTTTAACAGCTTTTCTCCCTGATTATGCGAAACTTAACCATGACATGAAAACGGTAGTTTGGTGCAGGGGTTTCTGAACTTGGTAACAATATGGCCCCTAAATCACTTTATTCTCCGGCAGGGTTATCCTTCTTACAAATAGTCTATATTATTTTTGTAAATTATAATACCAACAATAAAAATATATAAATGAGGCTTCTTAATATTTTTCTCACTTTGTTTTTACAGTAAACAACCTTGTTCTTCATGTAATAAAATATATATTTTTTGACCAGTCAGCAATGTTATCAAATTAGGGTAATAAGGCTTACACTGAAATGACTTACTTTATTTTCATTTTTGCACACATTTTCCTCACCCATCCTCTCAAACTTTCGCAACTCGTTAACACACCCTGGTGATCCCCAGGGTGGGTCAGGTCCTGAATTTAAAAATAGTGCTTAGCAAAAAGACCTCATGGGATGCAGCTTTTGTTTTTCAGTCTTCTTCTCATGATACAAAATGAGCAGCAGAGGAGGGCAACGTGGGGCCACATCATAGGGGCACTTCCAGGTAAACTCGGGTATGAGGAAATAAGTTTTTTCATTCCAACAATAACATCATAAACAGATTGTTTGTAACATGGACACAAGATTGGTTATTTTACTAATATTTTATAGATGAATATCAACTTCTGCCCAACTTCACAGCTTCAGTGTATGTATTTTTCACATGGATCTTTGAGTACTTCACATTAATTAAATGTGAAAACTTGAATACAGGTGTAGCCTAAAATGTCATTGTACCTTTTGGAGCATCTGCACTGTAAGGGTCCTGTCTTTGGCCAGCCGCTCACACTCCTGAGTCGCCTGCAGGCCGAGTTGGTTGGCCTGGTTCTCCAGAGCTGTCACTTTCTCCTGAAGAGGACAACATCAAAGAAGATAAAATCTTCATTTTATTCTGTTACTAAAGCAAGTATGTACAGTTGTGTATTCAAGTATGTGGATAAACAAAGAGTCTGCATATTGTTGTAGATCATTGGAGAGAAATACTGAATTCCTGGGATGATATTGTCTTGTTTTATTTCAGTGTTAGTGAACAATCCCTTCATATATAGTTCATTGCTTGCATGGTGAAGTATTTGCCATTGGGCTCTTTCATTTTTAAGCCATGGTTTTAAAATAATCCAGCCTCAGGACCCACCAGTACCCCCTCTTTGATAACAAATCATAACTGAAATTTTAAAACATTTTCATAGGAATGTATTCATTGAAAAGTATTGCAATTTGGAGCTTAATTGAGAGAAAATATGACAGGAAAAAGAAAAATGACTAAACATGATTAAATAGCAAATAACAGAAACACTGAGGACGTTTATGTGTGATCTTACATTATTGTGATAACCCTAAAAGTTGTATGTATATGTATATTTTTTTTTTTTTTAGAAATATTGAGAGATGAATAAGTAATCATGGAATAACCAGCTTTGTTGTGCCAAGAAGAATGGGTGAAGATCTTGAAAAAACAACCATGGGTTACTCTCTAACAAGGGAAACAAAGTCCAATCACATATTTGAATGTACTGTATGGCCTTTAGCGCATCATGGACTTTGCCACCTTATATTCCCCTGGCACAAATTTATGATCAAATGAACCATTTTTGGGTCAAGACCCACAAGCTGAGAACCACTGCTCTAAAGCAAAAAAAACACCATCAGCATATCCTTGTGTTTCCTCACCTTCCTCTTGGCCACACTGCTCTGGTACTCTGCTCTCTCCTGCAGTAGCTGCTGGCTGATGGTTTCTCGCTCCTCCTCCAAACTGCTCTCCCTCTCCAGCTGCTGAAACTCCAGGTCCTCAAACTTTTTGGTGCCTGCTTCCAGCGCCTCTCCGTCCTGGTGGAGGCATGCACACAATGTCAGCAGTAGCATCTTGGTAAACTGAAGAGTTAACACACATTAATATACCGCTCATTTTGAAGCCAGCCACTATTCAGAGACTATCCCAGGCGCTGACAGAAAAGTAAAAAGAACTCCTTGTCACATCTCAAATAATCAACAATGTTTTTCCAGCTTGGGAAGCTCTTTTCTGGCAGCTATACCCATGCCATGCTCAGTCAAGCAGCTAGCCATGGTGAACATGCTTCTAGTGCAGCACAGGTACTAGTGTGTGCAGTGACTGGGATATACAGGGAGATTTTTTTAAGATATATTTAACTATATTTTCAATCTAGATACAGCCTAAGATATTTTGAGAGGGTTCATACTAGTGTATGAACCCTCTCAAAATTCTTTGTTACACTTATGCCGGCCCTTACAGTCAGTACTGTTTGCTTTCTGAAGTGCAATCTGTGATAAAAATGGCTCATTTTGGCAAGAGGACAACTAAGAATGAAATAAGCCTGTCTTTCTTTCAATTCCACAGCTGACAGTACCTTTACACGAGGGTGGGGGTGTAAGCTGTAGGATGACAGTTGTGTCAGTTATGTGACTGGGTGACACCACCACTGCACAACAAGGTAAACAAAGAACAACAGAGGAGGACATCAGGCAATTTGTGGTCTTTCTTCTCAGCATGAAGAGCTTGCAAGTTTTGTTTGAGGGAAGGTTGTGGGTTGCAAGGAAAAATATGGCCAAAAAACACTAGAACATTCGGAAAACAATATTTGGCACCTTGTTTAAGGAAGTGACGATTATTTTGACCAGTCACCAGATTGCAATGTGTTTAGCTCCTACTCTTGGGGTCCCATTGGTAAGCTTAGTATCAGCAGAAGGATGCCAAAAATTGATACATGTATGTGTCCTATTCAGCTGCCTTTTCCAGCATCTGACAGTGGAAGCCCAAGGACTGTGCTAAAACAATGGATATGGCAAAAGATGATCATTAATCCTTGCTGATATGTGTATTGACATGGATTTTACATAATCAATACAGTTCAAATGATGTGACAGCAGCTGTTAAAGACACCTTGGGTGAAGCTGCCAATTGTGTAGTTCAAAAGATGGCAGAAGAGGCCAAACTACATGATGAAGCACATGTTGCAAATTTTAAATTCCAAGATCTTTAAGGGACCTGAAAATTGTGTCTTCAGTTGTAGAAAATTTTAAACTTTGTTGGCGATCTGTTTTTATTTGGCGTTGTGTTAAAGGTGAAGTCAATTTCCACAATTTCGAGTGCATTGCAACACATATTGTATCATGAGGTTGATGGAAATATCCATCCCTAGGAAGCACCATAAATATGTACCACACTGAGCTGAACTGAATCAGACTATTTGCAGGAACACATTAAATCCCTCTTCATCTTAAAAACCTACATTGATCCACAATGGCTTTTTTTATTTTTGGCACATTTTTGACATCAAGTTTTAAAAAACAAAACTGTTATTTGACAATTGATGAGAAACCTGCAGAAAAAAAACTACAATACATCATAAAAAAGGGGAAAAAAACATCCATCAAATATGCAGACAAACTACTACAATGTCTACAGAGCAATTTTTTAACATGTCACTTGATTCATAATTTATGTCTGTCTGCATTGTGCACCAAACAGCAGCAGTAATGACATCAGGAAAAGGTCACGGGATGATTAGGAGCAGACAGTGCATGGATCTAGTCAGGGCCTATGTTAATTGATTAGTGAGCAGTTAAACATAATTATGCGAGCCAGGACAAAGAGAGATGCAGATCAGATTCACACATGCAGAGCAGCGTGACCTCGTCACATCACGCACAGTTGACCAAAATGCATCACTATCAGCTACAGTGAACAGGAGCTGTGTATGTATGTGATCCTGAGGGGGGTCGTGATATGGAGATGAGGTGTAAAGGAAGAGGGAGTTTCTGCTGCGAGGGGCACTGTGAGACTATTCAGAGATATCATGAGCATACGTGTGTTCTGCAGCCTGCTCAGTATGTGACGGGCCCCCATACAAGGTTAAAGGTGCCAGTAGCACTATGTGTGATGTCTTGTGATGAGTGCTGGTGGAGACGTGGCCCTGCTGAGGTGCAGAGCTGTAGCTGAGGATATAAAAAAGGGCTTTGAGGTTGACAAACTGTACATAGGTTGTTTGCTCCCTAGTACATTTTTACACATAAATAATAACCTTGAAAACAACATGACTGAAGAGATACTACAAATTTCAATTAAACTGTTATGAGTATTGAGGCCATTTAATATAACAAAAATCAAGGGCTTTAAGAAAATTAGCTAAACTGTTTGTTAAATTTTGGAAATTAGGTTGTAATATTATAAGAATAAAGTTGTCTTACAGGAGAATAAGCATAAATATAGCACAAATAAAGTCCCAGATGAGAGTTTAGCTCAGGGCTTTTCTTTAACATGCTACAGTGCTCATCTGTTTGTTATTCAACAATCATAAAGTGGCATCTTGTGATCCCATTGGGTGTCCTGCAACCCTGGGAAGGGGTAATGGTAAGCACTGATTTAGATCAAGGCTGAGAAACTGGCAGTTACTGTGGCTCAAAAGCAACATTCAATTATCAAAATATAGTTAATATGGGGAAAACTTGGCCACATCTGCCATGATGCATGACACATTAATGTGCAAACTCGACATCAATTTTATTTATTTTTTCTTAACAATACATTATCAATCTAAATAATCACAATGATATTATTTCAGCCTTAGTACACTTTGTTACGGTTTAAGTACTACATGTAGGACTTGGTTTTGTGCCAGTTGCTGACTGATTGTGACAATGGGTGCAGTCTGGAGGCAGAGATTTCAGTGGATGTTATGTGGTGATGTATTGACACTGTTTTTGTAGTTTCAAGAGGAAATACTATGACAGAATGAAAGTTCATAAATGAAAATGGTTGGAGGTGAGACTGGGAGGGGGGCCTAAGTGCTTCTGTTTGACTGTAGACCCACCCTTTTGAGCTGCTCCTGTAACTGTTCCCGCAGCGACTCGGGACAGTTATGAAGCTGGTTCTTCAGCTCGGCGTAGCCCTCCTGGAGGCTCTGCAGGGCCTGCCGCTCGGCCTCAACATTTGCCCTCTCCTAGAAAGACACAACACACACCCACACACAGGATGGATGGACGAGGGTAAAGACAGAGAGAGAGAAAGAAATAGAGAGAGAGAGAGAGAGAGAGAGAGAGAGAGACAGAAACACACTGCTGAAAATCCACGCCATGCAAATCAATAAGCCGTAAGCTGTTAGCACAGACATGTCCACACTGATTTTTGAAGCCTGGCAGGGTCGGGTAATCAATCAGTCTTTAAATCAACCTGATAAACATTTTAGGTATCCTCTGATCTTTGAAAAAAAAGAACCTGGAAACCACTGGTGGGTGAAAAAGTGCAGCAAACAAAATTCTGACATAATGCTGCTTTAAGACAAAGGTTACAAACCACATTAAACCAAGAATATTGCCAAATGCAGACCCTAAAGACAAAAAATTAACTCCACCCCAGAGAGTACAAGATGCCCTTGTGTTCAAACTCACAGTCAGTTTGTTGAACTGTAGGATTGTAATTCTTCTGCTGTTTAAGGATAGTTCAGAGTTATCTTAATTATTGTGTACCACACCACCACCACCAGAAATGACAGATTAACGAATGAGCAGACAGACAGACATTTTTCCTCCTTTTGTCAGTGGGACATGGTGGCAGTGCAATAGCTGGTTTTGAGTGAAAAAGAAAATAGCATTTTCTCTCTTAAGGGATTATTTTCTATGACTAGTCTATAAAAGTTCAGTTGTGGCACTGTCAGAACCTTCTCAGTTACTCTTGAATTAAAGTAAAGAAATTTTAGGTCCCTGTTATGTGGTTTTAGCTGAAAGCCCAGCAATTGATCAAAAAGTAATAACCCTGCTGTTAGCCAAACCACACTTAAAAGGCTTTTTAGTGTCAGCTGTTATTATGCTTCAAGAGTTTCACTCAGAAGTATCGGGAAAAGTTGTTTTGGAGTCTTTTAGTTCATTTTTTCAGTTTATATTTGGAGGTATGAAGGACTTTTTTCTTAAGAAGTTCTTCAACTGAGTCATGTAAGCTTTGACTCAAATGGCAGTCGATCTTGACATCCTTAGTGTCATATTTCAGACACATTTTCTTGAAAATTCAGCTTCTGTTAATGATGCTACAAATTATGAACATTTAAAGGCTGTAGTCTTAAAGTTCACAACCTGCCAGATTTTTTCTGCTTTGCCGTTTGACAAGTTCAGAATATTGAAAGACAAAAGGTTTGATATGATATGGACCTCAACTAAAAATTTAAATCATAAACATTATGGATTTGTTTTTTTAAGGCAGCAAATAAGAGCACTGTGATAGAAGAACAATGAAGCTATCACTAAAACAAAGTGTTTTTGAGATCATTTACAATTATAGATGCACAATATTATCAGTTCAATATCTGTATTAGCAGATGACAGCTTAAAAAGTTAAAATTGGTAACTGCAGATATGAGAATTCTGCATATACTTACAGCCAACATGATATACAGCCTACAGTCAACATTACATATCTGCAATATATACATTATCCCAGCAGAAATATTGAAACACTGTAGGAATGTGCCTCAATGCCTCGACCTTTGGCCCTAAATGTTTAATTAAAAAAATCAACTTTTTGATTTTTAGGGACTTAAATGTTGTTTTTCTTGTTTTACACTCATTTCTTACACAAGCTGTGGCAGTGTAAGGACATAAAGCACTTTTGACCAAAAGAATATCAGTATTGTATCAGCGATAATGAGTACAGAAATATCTGCAAAAAACAAAAATCTGCATCCCTATTATCCATATTGGAAAATATCAAAATTTCTGCCAGTATTTTAAACCAATGTATTGGCCCGACATATCAGCTATACATGTCACATACAGTATACTGGCTGCAACACTGGTAGAATATGAGAATGCACCATAATGTTCCACCTCGTCATCATTGACTGTTTACAATTAACAAAGTGAGTTGTTAGAGAAAAACAATTGTTCTTCCTGTCTTCCATCTCTTTTTTAAAAATAAATTGACTCAACAACGAAAAAGGTTGATGCTTGTGTAGAGGAGACTTAGTGCTTTTGGCCAAAAAAAAGAGCTTGTATCATTATCTATGTTGGTAGGCGAAAACGAGTCTGAGAATATCCGATATCAGCAAAAATACAATATTCTACATCCCTATTAGTTATCAATGATCTTGAAACCCTGATGAATACTGTTGAGGATCGGCGAGTCCTTACTGTTACCACAATGGATTTTTTTTCTTTAATTGAAGAAAATTTGTTTGATTGGCCAAAATGAACAGACACTGCTTTTACTCTAAACTGCAACTGGAACAAATTTCACTTTCAGTTTCTAGTTAAATCTCAGATTTTCATTTCTAAAATTACATTTAAACGCACCATATGATTTCTCCAACTTGACCTGGCACATGTCTTGACATACCCATACATCATTCCAGTTGATTAGCTCACCAACTTTTGGTCTGCCAATTTCAAACAGGATTTTCTACATCAGATTACTTCTTCTGGCTGACATGACAAAAAAGAAAGCCTGAGGAATCTTACCATGGCTGCTTTAAGAGGAGGAGGAGTAACTGACCCTCTGCAGCCATCAGGCAAAGTTGCTGAGTGCATTAGATTCACAAAGCTGATTAGTTTCATTCTTACTGGTTGGAATTTTGGTTGTGTTCAAAAAATACATGAGACAACTCTTTCTGCACTAGTGATTTGATTTTAATGATGTGGCTCTACTTGAGGTAAAACTTCATATTATTGGACCAAGACTTAAAAGTGGTATCAAAATGTCTAAAAATTATTGTCTTTAGGGTTTTGAAAAATGCAAAAAAGGGTCATTGAGAAATCAGGTTCCCATCTCCAATCCTTCTCATACTCCATACTGATAAACAATCATGAATAAAACCTCTGAATTCTGATTATCATTAAACTTTAAGAGATGAAAACAAAACTTTATCAAGCTGTGCTTCTGTCCATTTTTTTCTTTCTCCCTAAAATTAAAATGTGCAATGTGTAGACAAAAAGACAAAGGAACCTCTGAAACCACTATAAAGAACATGCTAGAAGTTTCCCATTCAATACAGAACACCTTATTCAAGGTGTCTTTCTGTCCCATGCACTACAAGAACCAAGGACTACAGATTCCAACCAGCCACCAGAGGACAGGTTTTTCTATCACCATCAGGTCTGATGATGTCACAGACAAGCACGTGGGGTCAGAGATACAGTAAGTGTGAGTGCTGAGGACGCAGAGAGAGGGTTAGAGGTTAATGGAGGCCAGTTATTTAGCAAAGACCAGCTAATGAGAAAACAGAGCTGAGAAGAGGGCAAAGCACTGAGGAGAAAGACATGCAAGAAACCTAGAAGAGCTGCACCGATCCTACTTTGATTAATTGAACTGTCCAAGCTGAGGATGTGTGGTACAGACCCGAAGAGAAAACCAGAAAGGAATGTTTGAGAATAGCACAGGCAGTGGGTGTATGTGTGTTTTTGTCCCTTTTCTACCTCTTCCAATTTCAACTGAACTTTAAAACAAGTTGCAATGTGTAGCTGTTTATGTACCTTGTCTTTCTCCCTCTGGATGGCGCTCTCCAGCTCGTCCAGCTTGTGCTGCAGCTGAGCAATGATGTCCGTTTCAGCCTCTATCTGATCCAGCTCCGCCTGCCTCTCACCCTGCAGCAAGGCACGCTCCATCTCTGCCTAGAAGAACAAGCCATCACAGTGAGCTCTAAGGCAAATATCAAACAGAGCTTCAGGCCTCTGCAGACTCACAGAATCCTATTATAATGGGTCATAACAGTTTTACTGTTTGCACCGTCACAGTCTGGATGACAGGGCTAGGATGTATTGGTTTAGTACATGAAGTCAAATGTGTTTGAGTGGAAAGATCAGTTTTCTGGAAAACTTTAAACCACTTTAAAGTGTGTTTTTTCAGTACAACAGGCTAAAAGGCTCATGATTATTAGACAGTATTACTCCTAAATGTTAACCACCCTAACCAGTGTCCGATCACCAAATCCCCTGAGGTGAAAGCAAGGGATCAAAGTCATTATCAGTGTGCACGCAGGGGATGGTTAAGCATTTAAAGTTGAATTGCTGAGGTTTATATCAATAGCAAATACATAAGGAACAACTACTCTGATAATGGACTGCAAAGTGGTGCAGCAGGGAGTGCTGATGCCTCACAATAAGAAATATGCTGGTTCAATTCCCTGAGTCAGTCAGGGCCTCTCTATGTGGAGGTTGCATGTTTTACCCGTGCATGTGTGGGAACTCTCTGGGTACTTCAGTTTCCTTCTACAGATTAAAAACACGCTCATTAGTTAATTGGTGACTGTAAATTGCCTTCAAGTGCAAGTGTGTGTGAACGGTAGTCTGTTCTTCAATGTCGGCCTTGTGATCATCTGGCGAACAGTACTTCTTGCCCAACATCAACTGAGATACACTCCAGTTCAAATCAGATTGAACAAGCGGTACAATAGATAACAGATGGATGGAATGGACTATACCTATGAATATATCTCATATACAGTAACGGTAATTAACTCTTCATCATGGCCCTTCTTAGTGGATGGGATATATTAGGCAGAAAGTGGACATTTTGTCCTCAAACTTGATGTGTTGGAAGCAGGAAAAATGGGCAAGAGTAAGGATTTCAGTGAGTTTGACAAGGGACAAATTGTGATGGCAAGATGACTGGGTCAGAGCATCTCCAAAACTGCAGCTCCTTTGGGGTGGTCCCAGTCTGCATTGGGAAAGGAGAAAACAGTGGTGAACCGGCAACAAGGTCATGGGTGGCCAAGGTTCATGTTGATGCTTGTGGGGTACAAAGGCTGGCCCGTGTGGTCTGATCCAACAGACAAGCCACTGTTGCACAAACTACTGAAGTTTATGCTGGTTCTGATAGAAAGGTGTCTGAATACACAGTGGCCACAGTTTTTTTGCGTATGGGGCTGCATAGCCACCAGTCAGGGTGGCAGGAGGTCATAATGATTTGCCTGATCAGTGTTTTTCTTATTCTGTTGAACCAAATTCACACCCAAATGTGACCCAGAACTGAAGAACATACCAAACCATGACCTCTGTGAACCATTACATTCCTACATTTTAACAATGCTGAAGTCAGCGTTTGAGCTGAGATCTGATCAATTATTATTTCCAGTGCTCTACCTCTTGTTTGGACTCTTGCAGTTGTTGTTCCAGCTCCGTCAGCCGGGTTTTGAGCTCATCAATCCGTGCAAGAACACGCACCCGCTCATCCTCCAGGTACCCAAGCTCCAGGCGACCTGCGCTACCTGAACTGGAGGAGTCCTCATGCTGTAGAGGAAGGAACAAGGGTTAGGCTTTTGAAAAAAAAGGGACAGAGGCCAGGAGAGAGGGAAACACTGGCAGTACAATCATTTAATGCTTGATTGTTTCAGGAAAAATCTTATTAGAAAAAACTTTCCAGTCATTACAGCAGTTAAATGAACATGCGGTTTCAAGTAAGACTAAGTTACAGATTTTAAAAACATGTACAGTTCTTTGTCAGTAAAGCTGCACTGAACAAAAATCTAGGTCAGTCTAAAACTAACCTAGTAAAGCCTTAAATTAACTTTCAGTGAAGTGGCGCTCTTATCCTATTACCTACAAGTATGGCTAAATGTATTCTATCAAAACTGTTTTTACTTTCTGTGCTTTTATAAGAACAAACACTTTAAATTCTTTAAAAAAACCGTCTGATAATACTCTGAAGAACAGCACAATGAGGTGTGATGCATACTTCAAGCTTAAATCCAGGTTTTGAGGCCTTTACTTTGGATAACAAAGTGAAAGACAAAGAAAATGGGAAGTAATGTGACTCATGCAGGAGGAGTTGTTGGAAAAAAATAAAAACTGTCAGCAATGCAAGCCAAAAAAACAGGAGGGGAAAAAAACAATGTGCAAAAAGCAGCTGACTGCAGTTTAATGTAGCTTGGACGAAACATGTAACGTAAAATTATACTTGCCGTTAGCAAAAAGTAGTTTATTCAAGTGCACTACAAGTATACTTATTTTTTACTAAAACTGAGGCAGTACACTTGAAGTGTACTTTTTATATACTATAGTTTATATACTTAAGAATAGTATAGTGAAGTGTACTTGGCTTATACTGAAAAGTAAAAAGAAATGTCTAAGACAAAGTGCATTAATACTGAGACTTACATTCATGCTTTAACATTAAAACTTATACTTGTACTTTTGTATATTTTTTTACTTCTTTCTGCCACAAAGTACTAATACTAAGTATATATTTATCCAAGTACAGAATAAGATCAAGTGATTGTGCTTACATTTAATTTAGCAGAATAAAAATGTTTTTCACTACACACATTTGCTTTGACACATTACCCCTGTTGTAAACTTACAAGTTCAAGGTCATATAGTGCTGGAGTTTAAAAGTTTAAAGTAATTAGTATGAGCACCCAATTGTGTTATCTTTATGTACCTTAAAAACATAAATAGAGAAACATTTGACTTGACTTTATTGATCAAGTTCTAGTTCCTTTCATAAGGGTTTGGGATATACCTTAAGTATACTTCAATAAACTAAAATGTTGACTAGAGGTATATACTACTAGTACACTAGTAGTATATAGATAAGTGTATATGTTGTATACTT
This sequence comes from Cetoscarus ocellatus, assembly GCA_037902135.1. Classification (NCBI taxonomy): domain Eukaryota; kingdom Metazoa; phylum Chordata; class Actinopteri; order Labriformes; family Labridae; genus Cetoscarus; species Cetoscarus ocellatus. The sequence continues at coordinate 1,584,584 of JBAMNC010000219.1, forward strand.
GAAAGTGTACTTTGGTAAACTTAAAATGACCTTATAAAGTAAACTTAAAATCTACTTTTATAAACTTCAAAATGTTCCAATTTAGTCCAAAGAAGTATTAAATTAGTATACTTTCTAGTACATGCAAGAACATGGTCCACGGTATCCTCGCAATACTTACACTCAAGCATACTTAATAAAATGAACATCAAGTATGCTACTTTTTGTTAAGGGTGATCAGGAGCAGTAAAATGAACATTCTAACATAGCACTTTTCAGAATTATTTGGACAAATAATAGGCCATGACAAACCTAGAATCAGGCCTAAAATCATGTATTGTGTGGGCAACCAGCCTTAAGAACCATCATATCAGTAAAGCCATGCACACCATATGCACATGCTGGTTCAACAGCAGCATGCAGACAGCAGACGGTATCTTTCTGGGAAACATTGTTCCCTCTGACCTGTCTGTCTCCATTGTGCAGTGCTGAGGCTGTGCAGGGAGCAGGAGACGTCCTCACCTCCTGATGGGTGCTCTCTGTGCTACTACACTCCTCCTTCAGGTTCTCCTCATCACTGTCTCTCTGCCTCTGTGCCAAGCGGAGCGAGGCCGAGGATGGTGCTCCTCCAAATACGTTTTCAAGGGACGGTCTGCGGATGAAACTGTCTGTCACCCCTCCAGGGAAACCTGCCCTCACTGGGCCCAGGGGGTCCATACTGCTGCCCTCTCCCTTGTTGTACTCGGCACAGAGGTTCAGGATGGTCTCCAGACGCTGTCTCTCCTACAGGGAAATACAGAAACACAAAGGGGGACATCAGATTAATAATATCATAATATACTTCATTCATTATTTGACCTCCTTTCTTAACTATGTGTCATACTTAAATCAGTCACTTTTTTGTACAGCAACTATTCACTAGAAATGTTACCTCAAGACACTTAACTAACGCAGCAGGTCTAGACTTTACTTTGTACTACATTATTTACAAAGACTCAACAGTAAATCACTATGAGCACAGCAGTACACAACACTGATCAAAGGTACAGTTGCAAGAAAAAAATACGTTTGACGGATCGAAAAAAAGACTAATGTTCACTTGAGCAAAATGTGATTTTGACCAAAAACTGAATCAAACATAAGAGTGAGAACATTGCCTAAATTGACCAAATTCAGTGGCAATATCCAGTACAAGATACAGTAGACCATGTGCCATATGATATACCATCAGTGTACACATCAAACTCTATAAAAATGTCATTTAAACCAGATAAAAAGGAAAGTAAATGAAAGGAAAGCATTCAACAAAGAAAATCTCTCACGGAAAGTCAGAACACTTCTGCATTATTTAGTATTTGAGTTTCCCAGATGTCAAAAGAAAGCACCTCCGAAAACAACTGCAGAAATGATGAAGCTTTATTTTACCTCCAGTTTACAGTCATGAACAGTTAAGATGGTGCTTACTCAAAACATGTCAAACTAATCACACAAAACTGTGTGCCTAGGACATTTTGTTGTGTTGTTGGTAGCTGTCAATATATTTTGTTTTTTGTGACTACATGGAAGTTTCAAAACTGTGTCAGCGCTTCATGTTATCAGTTAAGTCAACCTACGGTAATAACCTGATTAGGCAACTGAACTGGACTACTGTCCTTGTTCCATTAAACAAGTACCAGGGGAGAATTATTGCTACAGTGCCGACCATGAAAACATGGAGAAACAGATTTAAATAGCTCATATTTTGCCTTAACTTGGGCTCATATATTGGGTTTCGATGACTGCTTGAATATGTTCACAATGTCAAAAAAGCAACCTACTTTCCCTATACCAGGTTATCCTGATCCACCCCTATTCTCAGTCTGTCGGAGACGCTCTGTCAAAACTCCTGCAACATTAAGGCCCATTCCCTGTGTGAGCCCAATCCACTCTGATTGGTCATTTCAGCACTACTCTGTGTCATGTTGTAAATGACTCTGTAGTACTCTATGGTCTCTGCTCTGCAATAGACTTGCCAGCCCAAGCCAGTGAGCCTAAACTGCATCTCAATGTGTGAGATGTCTCTCTGAAAGGTCCATTTAAGGGGCAGGGAAAAAGACGCATTAGCGTAACTAGTGCCCTAAAGACGGGAAGACAGAGAAGTCCTGATGCTGTTGACTGTCTCTTCTTCTTGTGTATAGGAGTAGCACTACAGGGCATATAAAACCCAATAAAGCAGAACATGGGCTCTTCATATTTTACGCAACTTTTAGTGCAAAAGTAGTGCACACTATTCTTAACATTTGCTACACATTTATGTTCATATACTTCTGGGTCAAAGTCTGGAATGAAAATTGGGCATGCTCAGAATGCCTTGACCAGTTTTGGTCTGACTGAGATGTGCAAATGCAAGAGTAAATCAATTCTATATTTCATTATGTGGAGCCCTTCTCACTGTAAATTTATGCAAAAGTGTCACAACAAAGCACCACCATCACAAGCCCTCGAGATGTTCTCAGTAATTCTGCAAGGATGTGATATCGGTGTCAATTTCCTGGCTGTTACAGTACAGTCCTTACTTGCCATCAAGCTTCAGTGTCAGCCAGAGCACCAGTCATGACTTCTGTCACCTTCTGATACAACACAGCAGCCCTCGTGGTCCTCTCCCATGGGTGCTTCATGGGAGTCAGACTCTGCGACTGGTTGTCCAGCTGTCCCTGTTAGGGGTCTGGCCACCTAATGGGGTCTGGGCAGACTGTGCCAGTAGGGTGGCCTCTGAACTAAATGTCAGCTGCTGTCTGCTGCTGCAGACAAAACGTCTCTAAGGTCTGTACAGACATGCAGCATGGTGAGCTTTTGAACAGGGTCTTTGGGAGACTGATTCAGATGTTAGGTCATGAAAATCAGGCTACAAATGCATGATACTCTGCTTCCTATATTCTATACTCGCTTAGGGCACAAAAATAAGAACCAAAAGATAATATTTTAATGTTTTTCAGCTGAATGGGAGTACACAATCTACATCTCAATATTGTTTGCTGCCTAAAATATTGAGTGTTTTTTAGTCATGTTTAAACAGCCATACCATAATTATGTTCTTTTTGTAAATGATAATCGGGTCATCGATAATTAGTTTCAACAGAAAAAAAACTCAAATTAATTCAAAAATTTTTAATCAGGTACTTGAGAGTAAAACTGTAGCATTTGTCAAAATGTTTACAAGAAGATCATGTTATTCACTAATCATTTTGTGGCAAAATGGTCCAATCTGTATTTTTTTGCCACAAATTTAGCTGTGTTAATCTGAACATGAAATTGTCCAATTTCGACCACAGGTTCCTAAATCGTATCATTTCATATCAAAATTGTAATGTGGCAGGCCTTGTAATAATGGCAAATATTGTACTGTTGTCTAAGGAAAAGGTCCATAACCACTGGGTCCTTGACCAATACTGTAACTGTGGATCATTTGGTACTCGGCCATAGAGACATTCAAATTATTGATTTTGTTTTTGAATGAGACCAAAGAGTGTTTTATTTTGAAAGGATGACCTGATTCTTGCACATTAGTCTGTGTAGCTTGATTGTGCAGACTCAACACTCAGGCACTCTGTCTCTGTTACTTCTGTGATGAACCAAAAAGTGCAACCCCAGATTAACTCACAGTTAAATCTTGTGCACATGCAATTCTCCACTTCTGCAAGAGCTTGTTGATTCTGCATGATGCTTGTAACTGGAGGACAGTCGAGGAACATGAGAGTGCTCAACTTCCTGATGAGGAAAGATTCAATTTCAAGGTGAGAACTAATAAAATACCCATCATTAATCAATAGAAACAACAGTTCAGCTCAGACTGATGGATAAATCAGACACCGCCAGCGTTGCTTGCATGCAGTTCGTACAGCATTTTCCTCTGTACTCAGAAGGTGCAACAGTTTAATTAGTTACCATGTCAACTGGTGACTTTTATCGGACTGGGCTCCCAAATGTCATTGTTAAGCTGTTGATAAAACAGTGTGTCCTCATGAATGTCTCTTTATTTGAGCTTAGAAACAAGCCCATGGCTTTCTCTGATCTTGTGTTATCCTGATTATACTATGCACCACAAGTATGTTTGTTTGTCGTACTCTGCCCCGCTCCCCCTCGAAAGCCGGTCTATGAGTGTATTGTATTGCACAAAACAAGGCCATGAATCAAGAAATGTTGGGGACCACTCCTCTATAGAATTTATTTTGTATAGTATCGTGATAAAACTGGTGATGAACACTCCTGTTGCTGGCTAACTACCCACAATGCAAAATGTGACAAGTAGGCATGGCATTGTTTACATACACAGTGGCAAAAGTAGGCTATGAAGTAATGACATAAGCACAGCCCTTCTGTTGTTTGTGCTCCTGCTCATTTTACAATACATGAATCGATTCAAGGGCAAATGCAACATTGTACCATTTTTCTCAGTTTGAACAAAGCAAATAAGTTGTCGGTCCAAGAGCATCCTGAGCTTATCATACTTTAATGCCCATTTACATGTCACTGGCACATCAGCTGGAGTTATTTTACCTGCTTGTCAAAAGACACATGGGAATGTGAATGTAGAAGCTAGGATCAAACCCCAACCCACCAGGTGAAAGATGACTGACTCAACCACTGACCAGCTATTGCACAAAACAAACTCACAAACATCAGCACTATCTTTTAGAATTCAGTGAAATTATAGCTCATGTGAAACTCCTTTCCATAAAAAACATCTGCAGGTTGTCATCACAAGACGTTTTTTTGGACCTAAATAAGCACTGTGTCACTTTCTGCTCTTATAATCTTTCTGTTGTCGTGTGGGAACACTTGGCAGCTAAATTGTGCTCACCCACACACAAATACTCGGGTGCATCTCCTCCCTCAGACTTCATCGAGCTCCAGTTTTCCCACTGAGCGAGCATCTGCCTGATTAGGAGCTGCAGCCCCTCCATTAGCTTCAACCTGTAATCTGCAAACAGCTCGTTTTTAACTGAGTGGGTGGGAGTTTAAAAAAAATACCCCTTTGGGCTGTTGAACAGAGCTGAGGAGTATCACTTCAAACATTTAAGTGGTGACTACTCAGGAGTCCTCCCACTCAACATCTGCTTGAGCATACACTCCGATTAGACCACTCAGCTCTGACGCCTGTCTCATTTTGTCAAGATTGAGGAGCAACTCTATGATCTCTGGTTTTAATCAGCAGACGTCCTTCAGGCGACAAAACCTGCAAGATGGATGAGCAGCAAGATCACTGGCATGTTTATAACACTAAGTATGTCTGGTGAAGACATAAATCAACTTGAAGCAGCATCAAATTTGTTAAATTATGCTCCTAATGAAACACATGTTGACTGATTTGCATGAAGTCTATATTTTGTGACTTCTTGAAGAATGTGTGTAAAATTATATCATAGATTATTGCTGTCTAAAGCAGGATACTTACCTTCCCGACCAAGGACGGCAAATGCATAATTATCTTATGTCTTATAAGATTATCCTATAAGATTATCCTGTGGTCTGAGGTGTGTTAAGAGTGAATTTGTCCCCATAATTGGCTCCGAAACAGGTTGGGGCCAATCGTAAATATTAAACTTGTTCAATATTTACAACCTAAAATCTTCATGTGTGTGGGGGAAGCTGACGTCTCCCGAGTCATGACTCCCTGAATCGTGACGTGAAACAGAATGTAGCCAATAAAGGAGCGAACTGACTGAGGAACAAGGAAGCAGGCGTAAATAAAAACAAGCACGGCCGACCTGAAACATAAGCATAAAGTTCGGTGGATCTAAGAAACAGAGGACCAGCTCACATGTTCACGCTGTGTCCAGGATTTTTCCACAGTCTTTTCTTTTATTTAGTTCCCGATTTTCTGTCAAAAACACTCCAAAGACCACCATAATTCCCTCTTCTCGTATGCCCTCTCCCACGTTGCGTGTTGTGTTTTCCGGTCGTTGCCATGGACAACGTTTATCGCTGTTGCTATGCTTCTTCTTCATTCTTGTTAGATTATGTTTGATCACACGAGATTTCTGTCATGGAGGACTAGATTCTAGATTGGTGGTGGGACAGAATTGTTATGTGTGTGGTGTGATGTGTTGAGATTATCAGAGCACACCACACATATTACTGTCAAAACTGTTCAGTGCCTGATTTTTTATCTTCATGTGTGGAGTCTCTAACAGATAAAACATCTCTTCAGATTTATAAAATCCTTATGTGTGTACCCCGCTTAAGTAACCCTTTGGTTTACAGGCCTCTTGTTCCCCACTAAGATGTTATCAAAAGGTTCCTTAAGGTTCCTGGAAAGGAACAAGCAGGTACAGCAGGTCAGTGTGTTAATCCAGATTTTTTTAACAGATGCCAAGCTCCAATTTACAAATCCGATTTGGCTTGATGACAGAATTCCACAACTGTTCAATGAGTTGACACAAATGAAGCCTTTCAAATTTTACCTGATGAATTACTAAGAACTACTTCCATGAGATGTCAGATATTTCACAAAGATTTTAAAGTAAATCCATTGTAAAAGATACATTTCTTTAACCCTAAATCTAAGAATGAAAATCTGCCTTTACTCACCCTCATGTTGGACACTAGAGCAGCTCAGAGTTGAAATGAAGCACACTGTCACCTCCACAAAAAGACAGATGAACAAATACTGGTCTTTACAAGCCAGTCACACCCCCTCCTCCATAAAACACACCCAAACAACAACAAACTAGCCCCCTCCCTAGCCCACACTTCGTATGAGAAGAAAATAGTGATACTGACTGATAGGGGTGTATATTGGCATGCATTTGGCCTTAATGTATGTATCACAAAACAGGGCTGACTATATGATTTTTCACAATATACTGTGACACTAACACTAGATTGACCATCCAATCTATTTCACTAGTCCATCTGGGCAACAGCCTATAGAAAGTGTTTGGGGAGGAAAGAACCTTTCAGAAGCATATCTGGCAGGTGACTGGACAATCATTCTGTCAATCAACATTTATTACAGGCCAATTAGATAATGTCATAGGTGGACTACTGTGCTACAGAATGTGAGCCACTTCATACAAAAAACTCTCATCAAAACATGTCAGATGTGAAGGCAGAATAACCTTACTTTAGAGAGGTCTGAAGTGTTGGTATTTATATTTGCTTTTCATTTAATAAAGAAATGCGGTCACGATCTGATTAAACTGCTCCCTAAGGCTAGTTGCAGTCAGAAATTTATGTCAGAAATTATGACAAGAATCAATTCAAGAAAAAAAACCCTAACCCTAACCCACTGGACTCACTTAAATCAATACAAACCTAATTTCTCAGGGAGCTTTAAAGTTCATAGACCTTACAGCTGTACAGTTACATTCCGGCTAGTGTAAATCCCACACACGAGTTTTCATAAAAAGCTTTACGGCGGGGTTAAAGTCCCATAGACTCGAAGTCTGTCACAGGGAGGGGGTGATACTTCCAGACAACTGAGAGTTTGTGGAGGAATGCCCTGTTCCTAGAGTTCTCAGAGTCACCTCGGCACACCACTTCACACATTCCTCACTCCCACGACTCAGCTGGTGGGTGGCTCTCAGGACAACTGGCTCTGATTTAGACATATTTTGAGGTCAAAGCTGCTGCCGGAAAAAAATGTTGCAAGTCTATTCTAAAAAAATGGCATACAACCATACAGGTGGGAGAGTTAAAACCGGGGACACACTCTGAAACCACGACCTTGAATGGTTTTATGTGGGACAATGTAAAAGCAGGCATGATGTAGCAGTAAAATATAATTCAGAAACATTTTTTTATATTTTCAGAATCAGACTTGTCTGATATTTTGTATCAGTCCAACTTTGTGAATGAGTTTTGTTCATACACACCTTGAAAAATATGAAAAACAAGACAATTCAAGGAAGTTTTGTTGCTAAATTTTTGCAGTCACAAGATGAGAACTTAAACCTGTTAGCGCGATATCAGTTAAAGTATAGTTTTTTCTCCTCTCTCCTTCAAACCTCATATATCTTCTATGTTTATATTTACAAATCTCTACTTCATACAAAAAGTTGACAATTCTTTGCTGTATATTTGAACCACAAAATAAAAACAAAACTCCTTTAATTAAATCCATGAGTTCAAATTAACCTTGGCCTAATCACAAGCCTATTGACCCAGCCTTTTAGTAGTCATAATGTGATGTTATATCTTTGTATATAATTCACTCACTAGTTCTAATACTGCCGGTTCCAACACAAATGTCCACATCACACCAATCCTTTTTACTCAAGGGACTTATTACAAAGTTTAGCGGATTTTACCATGGCTGCTTTTGGTTGGAATAAGAAGACTAATCTGTACTAGCAGCAGACTAGTTTTTTCTAAAGCTGACAGTTGAAAGCACTTTTGTGGTAAATTAACCACATGTCATCAGTAGGGCTGTCCCCTTACAGCCAATGTTTGAATATCCATTCAAGCACAAGCAAAAATCAAGGGTAAAAATCCCTACTCAAAGTGTGAATAAACATTTGGAGAAAAAATAAAAAGCATACAGTATCACAGCCTTTGAAGCAGTGAACCACCTGATCCAGCAGAGTCCATTCCAAGTGCAACCTGATTGGTCAGAGCTCTCTTAACCTTAACAACAGCTGTATCTCATCTGCCAGAAACAAATAGGCGAAGAAGACACCTCAAAGAAATGGGGGACTTGCAAAGCCCCTCCAAGCAGACAATAACAACACCAAAATATCTGAGCACATTGAGCTCCTCTGTGTCAGTAATGTGTAAATCAACTGGCCCACTATGACAAATCCACTGGCCCATTTTTTGGCCTTTCTCGCACCGCAGTCTAGTGGGGCCTTGCCAAGTGCTCAGCCCAGTATGTTTGAGTCCTCCCCCGCAGGCGCTCTCACCAAAGGCATGGAAAAAGGCCATCACAGACAAGATTGCATGCTTCATATGCAAGGACATGTGCCCCATGAATGTAGCCTAAGGAGAGGTTAATATTAAAATGATCTATTGGAAATGCTTACATGTTAACCACAGAATATCTTCAGTAATTAACATGTATGCTCAAAAACCGGTCAAGTTTCATTTTGCTGGAAAGTGACAGCCCTACAACCTACTGACCCAGCTTTTTACTAATCATAATATGATATTATGTCACCATATTTAGTTTACTCTCTTGTTCTAATTCTGCTGGTTCCAACACAAATGTCCACATCAAATTAATACTTTTTACTTAAGGGACTAGGTTTGAAGGACTCTACCATGGCTGCTTTTGGTTAGAGTAGGAAGACTGACCTACAGCAGCAGCAGACTAGTTTTTTTTTTTTCTCAAGCTTACAGTTGACAGAGCATTTGTGGTACATTAACCATGACTGATCAGTTTTGGTGATTAGTGATCAGATGCATGAATTTCAGTCATTAATCACAACATTTTGATGCAAGTCAGCTGAAAGTTTTACAGTAAGTATCTATAGATCAATTAATAATTGCCATTAATACAGAAATGTCTGCTCTGAAGTTTCAAGCATATGATTACATTTGCTTTAGGTTGTACTAGGGCTAATTAGGACTGTAGAAAAAAACACTACACATATTTCATTTAGAGGTGTTTTTATTGTGTTTGAATTCAACATATATTTGTAAGACAAAGACTGCACTGTTTCATCTTTAAAAGTTACATCACGCAGCCTCACACTCATTATGGAATATTGTTGTTGTCTCTCCTTTGTAGTGTTTCGATGTTGTTTCTGCAGAAAGCAACATTTTCAACAATAAATGTGAGGCAATTAGGAAGAACCCTGGTGATTTACTCTCCTTTATCGTCTTCCATGATGTGCATCCCACTCTGCCAGTTTTACTCTCCTTTATTCACCGTGTCCTCCTCATTTCACTCTTTACTCTCCTTATTTTCATCCTTGCAGCACTCAACATCTCTTCCTCATGTCTCCCTCTCTCCCAGGAGAGTCAGCACCTCCTGTTTTCTTTCGTGCCTTTTAAAGTTTCCCCCTCCTCCTTTCTGGAGCCCCGGGCCACTCCTTGCCTGTGTACCTTCAGATCAGAGAGGGTACTTTATTAGCCAGATTCTTCCTCGCTTTGCTCACCTACGTCACAGGCGTAAACTGAAATCTCATGTAGCGTAGTTTTCGAGACTACTCCAGCAGAAGTTCAACAAAGCCTTATTCTCTACATATATCTGCGAGCGCTTGGTAACAGTCTGCAAAACAAACCCCATTCATGATCAGACTGGGATCCTCGGAGGGCCCACCGAATCCCAGAGGAGGAACAAACAGATGATCCTAACAAGAGATTTTCTGTTTCATTTTCTGCTGCTGCCTTTTTTCCCTCCCCCTGTGGTACACAAAGGCTTCAAAGAGAAGGAGGAACGGGGAATAAGATGAGTTATCCTCTCAAGCCGGTGGTCCTCTGCGTTGATGTCACTGGCACTGATCTCTACGTGTAACTGAGGAGTCGGTGCTCCCAGTGGAGGCGGCTGGCATTTAAACGGCTCAGGCTTCCTCTTCAACCGGGAGCCAAGCCCCTCGAGGCATCTCTCAAAAGTTAAGACCGGGCTCCAGTTATCATGACAAACACTCCCAGTGAGGAGATGACAACATCAAAGACTACACACACTGATAAGAGGCTGCATGGGAGTCTTTTTTAGCAGCTGATAAATAAGCAGGCTTAGGGCTCCATCATTGTTTAAGGATGGAGATAAGACCAAGTCGGTAACATCTGCGCTCTGTTGCATCAGCTTTGTGCAGTGAAACAATTTAGCGTGCATGAGAAATTATGAGATTAAATATCAATAACCGCCCAGAAACTGTAAGTCAACAGCAGCTGGTTGGTACAGTGGGGCACTGACTGTTTGTGTGACTGTTTAGCCAGAGGAGATTTAAAGAGCACACCAGCCAAAGTAAACAGCAGCAGAGCAAACAGTGAACCATCTGTCAAACTGGAGGATGCACACAGATGCCTAAAGCTCAACAGACAGGTTGACGTTTATGGAGATCAATGCAAATTATAATGAAGGTTAATTTTAAGATACAATAACAGCTTTATCAACAAAATTAATTCCAAAAACAGGCTAAAGCAAGAGCCTTCTTCCAGATACAGCAAATAGTGAAAGTACAGAGGTAAGTTGAGGAGGTGGGCTGGTGTGATTGGTAAAAATCTGATTTCTTAAATAGTGCATTTTCTGTGATGAGACTCAGAGACTATATTTGTGCAAAGCTCCCTGAAAGTGCTATTGAGATATCATGTTCATGTAAGGGGTAAACAAAAAGATCAATTACCTTCACCTTTGTCCTCCAAAATCACATTAATTCATCCTAAAGCCGCCTACACACCAAACGCAACTTGGCAACCTGGGCGATCACTCTCCATGTAAAGTCAATGTACAGTCGCGATGGGGCGGGGTCAATCCTCCCGCGATGCAACGGACACACTCTGGGCGACCGCATCGCTCGTCGCTTGGTCGCCAAAGTTGAAAAGTTTGAACTCTTCAGGTTATATGGCGTGTGGCTGTGCAGCAACAGCCAATCAACGTTGTGTGGGTGTGTGACAGTACCCATGACAGACTGTTTTTATTCCAGTTCACAGAGTGGCAATCCATGTCCGTGTGGGAACATGAGTTAGTGAGTACATTAGTTCCGGCTAGATGGGACCGCAGAGCAAACACAGACGATGCTGCTGCAAGGTCTGCAGCTGCAGTGTTTTGTGGTTGGTAGGTGAGGGAAAAGGATACAGTTGGAATAATGTCAGCTTTACATCCTATTCTATAATATGATATGATCACGGTGAAACTGGAGCGCACGTGACGTCACTGAGCAACTGTGACCAAAATGACGTATTTATGGGCAGGCAACGCTACTTGGGTTGGCGACGCGATTTCAGTCGCAAAGTCGCGTTCGGTGTGAACGCAGCTTAAAGTACAGAAGTGAACATCTGAGCAAAGTTTGAAGAAAATCACTCAAAGCTTTCTTGAGATATCTCATTCACAAGCAAGAAGCAGCCTTGTTCTCTTGACCTTTGACCACTAAAATCTAATTTAAGTTCACTGAGTTAGAGTGGACATTGGTGCAAACTTTGAAGGAAATCCTTTCAAGAATCCTTGAAAAAAGCAAATGATTAAGTCTGAATGGACCAACAGTCTGCCCCCACCCACTGCACTGACAATCATGGTACAGCAGGTAAAGCTGGTGATTCAAAGCAAAGTGGTTGCCAAATCCACTCCCAGGTCTGATGGGGCCTTTCTGTGTAGAGTTCAAATGTTCTCCCAAAGCATGTGTGGGTCTCTCCAGTTACGCCAGTTTGCCACGGAGAGACCAAAAACATCTAAGCCTTTAGCAGTGAGTGTGAGAGTGTGATTGAATGGTTGTGTGTCTCTTGTGTTGACTGGCGACCAGTCCCAACTGTGCTGTGCCTCTTGTCCTTTGTTAGCCCCCCACAACCACAGCTGGGATAAACAGCATAATTGATGGATTGATGGATTGATGGATGGATGTAAATTAAAGAACCTTATGATTGCATGATCTTAAAACATTAAAGAGCCAGAATTTTCCTTTTTTTTTTTTTCAAAAACTTAGATATGATATACTTTTGAATATTGGCAAAAATGTTCATATCTGCCAATAAAATAATCAACGTTTTAGGCAATTATGTGCCAATATCAATATTGTAGTTACAATATTATTGACTGATTAATTGATTGATTGATTGATTGATGTTTATTTTAAACATAAAACAAAAGACAAAAAAATTAAAATACATTCAGAAGAAAAAGAAAATTAGCACTTTAATAAATGTACATGTCTAAAAAGAAGTGAGAAGATGTTAAAACATATTTAATACATTACCAATTAATTAGCTTTCCAATCTAAATAAATATAAACATGTTAGTAGATTCTATCTACTTTTATGTACAGATGATCATTTTGTCAATTAGTTTCATTATAAGCCAGTCAGATAAAGAAGTAGGTGGGCGCTACACCGCAACAGAATGTAAGTCACTCCTTAAAAAACAAACTGTCATCAAAATGTGTCAGAAATGGAGCAAAAATATTGTTACTACAGAGAAATTTATCGTGTTGTTTTTTTTTTGTTTTTCATTTAATAAGGAAATGCGGCCCGGAATCGATAAAACTGCTACTAAAGCTGTTAGCATCTATGCTAATCTCTGTCAGAGTGGCTTCCTGCTTTAAGAGACTCTGATTTGGAGCTTGGCAAGATGGATCTGCATGATTGCAAACATTGAATCTTGTGGTTGCAGCTGCTGAGCAAGATTAAAGATTATCATGGTAAACACAATTTGCTACACACCTGTTTATCAGAAATTATTCAAGAACACAGTGAAAAACCCCGTTTAAATTCCGGATTTAGTCGAGGGCACGGGTGCAAAACTAACTTGAGGGAACCTTAGGTTGCTTTTAGTTTGCAGATTTATAACAAGCATGTCAACTGTTTGAGAACAAAAGGATGCTTATTGTTTTTGCTGCTTCCATATTACAGGAGTGTTTAGCTTCACCGGCTTCTGTCATTTCAAAAAGTGCCTACTCAGCGAGATCATCAAGGCTGTAAATATATAAGATGTTTTTTCAGCTTAGCTCATAAGTGGAAAAAACTCAAGCTGAGGGCCTGAAAGCTCTCTTTGTTGGAGACTGATCCAGCAGGAGCTCTAAACCACAACATCACATGTACCACACAGAGCTCTCCAAACACTGCACATATTATCAAAGTCCAAACCAAAGAGTCCATCACAGGACATCCGGGTCTATTTAGGCTCAGAGAGCAAGAGAGCTTTGTTAATATTAGCAGCAGCTTCTGTTACCTTCATGAGCGCCGCCAGCCCGTTTAGAAACACCGGCTTCTCCTGAGCCAGAGCCAAGAGGTACAGGAGGGCCTGCTCCCTGCTCTGACCCCGCCTCAATGCTGGGCCGGTCCTACTGCCCCCCAGGACATGGTATCGGTCCATGACAGAAACACATACACACAAAAACCTGAATCTGCAGCACTGGTCAGGCTTTAAAGATGGAGCTGCTGCACAAATCCTCGTGTGGTAAAGTGAATCCCCAACTGGCATTGCTACTTTGGGACGGATGGAGGGCAGCCTCCCCTCACTTCACCCCCTCCTCAGGTCTTGTGAGAGGAGGTGAGGACTTTGTGGTTGAAGGGGAGGGGTTAAAGATTATTATATGCAGGGACTTCCTCTTGTGGGCAGAGGCTTTCTAAGAAAAGTAAAGAGGGCTAAGTTTAAAAGCAGATCTTTATACTGCAAGCACTGAGTGGGCTTTACTCAAAATAGGAGGACAAACTTAATGTAGGCAGAGGGTCAGTGACTTCTGTTTCAGCTGATTGATGCTGGAAACTTTTCAGTGCAGTTTGGAAATATGCTTGTGTTGGATAGAATTGGCAGCACTTTTGAATATTATTTAAGGTTGCTGTAAGTTTTTTAAAGTCAAATGCAAGATTTTTTCATTTATTTTTAAAATGCACAGTACAGCATGTAAAACTCTCCTGTCAGGAGGCACTTAATCAAAACAACAACAGGGGATGTGCAGAGATCCACTGTCAGCTACTTCACTGTCAACTTGTTTCAAACTAAGGATTTCATTTAAAATAATTTAATTAATTGAACAAAAACTGACTTCAACCAAGTGTCTTTACCAAACAATAAACCACTGATTTTATTTAAAGGATACGTTATAAATAATAAGGGAGAAAATCTGTAAAAATGGGGCCTTACTTTCACATCAACCTTCTTGCAATGCATTCTGTGAAAAACAGTAAACGAAGCATAGGGGTTTAAAATGTAAGGTTACTGATGCAAGCTTCTGAAGCCTTTCCATGGTTCTCTATAGTCAGTGATTTAGAGTAATATGTAATATGTGATTTAGAGTAAATCCCACACAGCATTCTTGAGATATTACATTCACAGTGTGGCAGGGTTGAACAGTTTTGGAAACATTTTGGAATATTACTTTGACCCATTTTGTGATTTTGATATGATCAGCATTAACAAAGATAATGATGAATTTTAACTCATCATTCTCTTCTGAATTAACAATATATTAATATAATTATTGAGATATTATCCAAATGATTGATGAGTTGAATTTATTATCAATTGATGAGTCTTTTTTTTTCATTTGTTTATGTTATTTAAGGTCAGGAAACTGCTGCTTTAAGATAATTTCAACTTCAACTTCACTTTATTGTCCCCTAAGGGAAAATTTGCATTGCAGGCAGGTAAAAAAATGAAACATAAAAATACAGTCACACAAATCCAGATACAACACTGAATACATATTCAATCTAAAGGGGTTTTCTGTCAAAACCAGACATACCATAAAGACAGTTCAACACATCCTATGCTGAACTGACTTGTCTTTGTGAGCAACAGTCCACAGAAAGTGTTAGGCGATGGCAGAACCCTTCACAAACATGTCTGTGAGGTGATTGGATGATGGTTCTGTCAATCAAATTTATAATGGGCAGGTCAAATGATGTAGTGGATGGGCCTTTCTCTTCCTTGACAGAAGAGTGACAATATATTTTCCATTAGCTTAACTGTTTATCCCTTTCAGGTTCACGGGGGGCTGCAGCCTATCCCAGCTTTCACTGGGAGAGAAGAAGGTTAAACCCTGGACAGGTCTCCAGTTGACTGCTGGGTCACACAGAGAGAGCCAAAGAGAGAGACAGTCAACCATTCACACACTCACCTTCACTAAAGGGCAATTTAGAATCCCCAATTAAGCTAACAAGCATGTTTTTTGGACTGTGGGAGGAAGCTGGAGAGCCGAGAGAGAACCTACGAAAGCATGGGGAGAACATAAAAAAAACTCCACACAGAAAGGCCCTGACCAACACCAGGTTTAATCCAGCACCGTCTGTGCTGTAAGGCACTACCTGCTGCACCACCATGCCACCACAATGTTAAAATAAAATATATTTTTTCATCAGTGTTGTGGTTTGTTCTTCATTTAAGGAAGAAATGCTGTTTTGTTCTGATAAAACCAAGACTGCAGCGAGCAACAGTCATGCTAATCTCTTCGCCAGTAGAAAATGTATAGGCTCTCTTATCACTGTCTACACATTCATAGCTCCTGTCTCTGTCTCCTAAAAGGACGCTGGTTGGTCAGAGCTCCTGCAGACTGAGCTCATTCCAGCTGGGCTTTGCAGGATGCCTGATCACAGACTTTAAATAAGGTGAATCCAGCTGCACTGAAAACACTTTTCAGGTAAACAACAGAAAACATGAATAAGATGCAGAAACAGGAAGACAGCATCTTGTGGCAGTTCCTGCTAATGTCGCTGTCTTTGATACATATATCTTCCAGTTTTATCAGGGTAACCTATAGAACTACGAAAATTAAGGACTTCTCTGGCTTTTTAAAATATTAAAATTGTATAAAATGTAAGCACTCACTTAACCCTTTAAAGCCTGAAAACACAAATTATAGCCAGAAATATCTAATTTTTTGGAGCTGAAATGTTTATTTCACTTTCTCCTGAAATCCAAAAAAATCAAAATTTCCATAAAAGTTAACATATATTTTTTGTATCTCATTTGATACATTAGGTGTTTTTGGCAACTGATAATCCACTTGAGGATATTTTTATCATTTATCTGATTGTATTCAGATGTTTTTTTTTAGTTATCTGTTGATCATATTGATTAGATAGAGGTATTATAAAAGTATAAAATGTTAATAACAGATGCTTTTTCTTAAAGAAATCATTTTAGGCATCTAATTCCACACATTAGGCTTCAAAATTAATATCACTAAAATACTGTTTCATAATCTTTGTGCTGATAATCTTGTTGAATGTAAAATGTCCTCTGTTGACCTCACCAGAGAAAAACATTTATTAGAATTAATAAGAGTTGTTGTCATAATTTCAGAGCCTAAAATGCCTTTTGAATTATCAATATGATATGATAATCAAAAATATCTCAGCGCTGTTAAGCCTCTGCTCTCTAACTTCTCCATGACGGGCTGCATGTCCTGCTGGAACAGCTGCAGTGAGAAAGTGAAGCACTGCTGGCAGACTAAACAGTGATACAGCCCCCTCTAGTGGAGAGGTCACAGAACAGCAGGCAACATTTTTCTACTTTCTTTATTAATATGGAACAAAAACGGTCAAACCTCCGTGCAGCTTAAGCTTCAAACAGCTGCCTTCTCTGCTGTCAACTTCAAACACCATGCAGAGAATGAGAGCAGCGGAGCATCAAGAGTTTCCAGAAGAGAAAATCCACACGTGGCATATTTGTTGCTGCCGTTTCAAGACTGGATTACCGCAGCTTTCCTTTGGATGGAGAAAGAAACAGATTTATCCATGTCCCAGATAAAAGATTCAGAGAAGAGTGGACTTAACTGTCTAATCTGTTTCACACTGTTTAGTTAGTGTCTTTTTGATTCAGAGGAACAATACAATTCATAATAACGTGCCTCTCAGGGTTAAAAACAGGGCTGGGAAATATAGAGTTTTCATATTAACGTTTACTTAAATAAGACACAGTGAGGGAAAATTTTGTGTAAACTGATACTGGTTTTGTTCATTTGAAGAAGAAAAAACTCTGACCTAATACTCAGTGAAAAGATTTTTTGGTGTAACAACAAATTACATTCATATGCTTACATTAATGCTTAAAAATGACTCTGATACTATTTGTAATTACTGGTTAAAACAGAGATTATAACTTTTTTTTTTTTTTTAAATCAAATTCAGGGGGCATTAATGCTTAAAAATGACTTTTATCAATACTTCTATGATACCAATGAAAAATGGCCAAAAAAAAAGTCGCCACCACAAAAAAAAGGTCACACACTCTAATATTTTGTTGGACCAACTTTAGCTTTGATTACAGCACACATTCGTTGTGGCATTGTTTCAGTAAGCTTCTGCAGTGTCACAAGATTTATTTCCATCCAGTGTTGCATTAATTTTTTCATCAAGAGCTTGTATTGATGATGGGAGAGTCTGACCACTGCGCAAAGCCTTCTCCAGCACATCCCAAAGATTCTCTATGAAGTTAAGGTCTGGACTCTGTGGTGGCCAATCCATGTGTGAAAATGTCTCATGCTCCCTGAACCATTCTTTCACAATTTGAGCCCGATCAATCCTGGCATTGTCATCTTGGAAAGAAAAAATCCATTGATGGTAACCTGGTCATTCAGTATATTCACGTAGTCAGCTGACCTCATTCTTTGGGCACATAATGTTGCTGAACCTAGACCTGATCAACTGCAGCAACCCCAGATCACAGCACTGCCCCCACAGGCTTGTACAGTAGGCACAAGGCATGATGGGTGCATCACTTCACATGCCTCTCTTCTTACCCTGATGTGCCCATCACTCTGGAACAGGGTAAATCTGGACTCATTAGACCACATGACCTTCCTCCAGGACAGTTCTTAATCCAATTTTAGTAGTTTCTGCAGTCTCCTCAGATGTTTTCTCTTCTTGGTGCATGCCAATGATTTGACCTTTTTTCAACAGACAAACATCTTTTCCATGAACACAGGATGTGTCTTTCAACATGGTTGTTTAAGAAATGAGAAGCTACTCATTGCATCAGCTGGGGTTTAATAACTTGTTGCCAGCTGAAAGATAATGGCCCATGCAGTAATTATCCAATAGGAGGCTCGTACCTATTTGCTTAGTTAAATCCAGGTGGCGACTGTTTTTTTGGCCAGGAAGTGTATAATGTCATATTCTTTTTACACATATTTCACTGGACAATCTCATTTCATGGAAACTTAACCAATGTTTTCATCCAAACTTTGACACTCTGATCTGAGTATTTCTGCAGTTTTTGACGACTAAAAACAAAAATATGGCCCGATGTTGGGTGTTTAAGACTTCTGTTTTTGTTGTCTTGGATTCAAACAGGCGTCAGAATCAACTGATTTTTACAGGAATTATATTAAAGTTCATAGTCCTGGTATTGCAAAAATAATTTGTTATTTCCAAACAGAATAATATTTTAAGATATCTAGTGTGTATTATAACCTGGCACACCAGATGCATCATTCAATATATTTTATTGGTATATCTGGGAAGGAGTCCATAGAAAGTGTCTGGGGAGGGCAGAATCTTTCTAAGCAAATCCAGCAGGTGATTAGACGGTTCTTCTGCCAATCAAATTTATTACGGGCTGATCTGATTATTTAGTAGGCGGGAGCGACTTCAATACAGAATGTGAGCCACTTTGTAAAACAAACTCTCAACAAAACATGCTGGATACTAAAGAGAAGTTCATAGTTTTATTTGTTTTTCATTTAATAGAGAAATGTGGTCCAGATCTGATCTGGTCTGACTCTTCCTTCTCCAAATGACTGATTAGCCAATGCCGCTTTGTTCAGGGCAAAAGAGGGCAAACAGCTCAATGCAGGCGATGAGAGGAAAACACCTGCAAGAGCAAAAATGCAGCATAACCAAGTACAACAGAGTGTTCCAGGCCTGCAGAGGGTCTGGAGCAGGGAGAGCACTCTGAATCCTGTTGATATCTTTATTAGTTAGGAAGTTATTAAGCAAAAACGATTGTTTGCTAATGGCGGATATCTGGATCACCACCAAAATCTAATCATTTTTAAGTCTGGCCATTAACAACATCTCCTAAAAATTTCAGCAAAATCCGTCCAGCAGTTTTTGTGTAATCTTGCAAACAAACAAACAAACAAACAGACAAGCAAGCATACGCTGGCAAAAACACAACCTCCTTGGCAGAGATAATGACTACAGATATTTACAGTGCTTAACAGTTTTATTAGACCACCATCCACTGAAAGGTTTATGCCACAGCTGCCCTAAGTTGACAGGACTGATTACCAAAATCCTTTCTTATGTTTCTGTACTAGTTAATACACCAGTATGTAGAAGCTCTTTAATCAAAATGACATTTTAATGCTAAAATATTATCATTATCATACTGTTGTTAATTAATTTTAAAGTTTACTGTTTCATAACAAAAAAAAATAAAGCACATTATTATTTGTTGATTAAGATGTTAAATTATAGTTAATTACTTACATTCCTGAACAGAAAAAAATAGTTTTAGTGGTTGAATGTGAAGCTTGACTTATTTATGACGTCTTAGAGAAGCTCAGTGAGATGGTTAAAATTTGGGTATTAAAATGTGAATTCAGTTTGAAATGCCTCATCCCTGTTCAAATGGTTTTTTTTTTTGTTTTTTGTTTTTTTTTACTTTTTATTTTTTATTCCATCAACACAATTCATGCAAGTGCAGGATACAATCTGTAAACAAACAAGTCAAATTCATAACTTTCTTACACTGTTGTCCCAACATTAGTTCATTAACTTGCATTGACAATTAACATATTTGACAAAAGTAGTGACAAAAACAAAACAAGAGAAAAAAAGCAAAAACAAAAAAAACCCACATATACAACACGCACATACACAAATACACATTACAATACACAAATGCATTTCTAATAAACAATAGTAATAACATTTTCAGTTTTAAACAAGCTTATGAAATATTTCTCAAATATTTTTGTTTTCTCGTTTTATGATAGGTGGTCTAATAAATTTGTTAAACACTGTATCTGCTACAAAGATGATAATTTTGTCCCATATATCAGCAGTAATATCTGCAAAATGTAAAAATAAGTGCTCCACCTCATCAACACTTGATGTGCACATTAAAAACTAGAGGAGAGAGCAAAAATCTCTGCCAAGGCATTTCTGACCTTGCTGGCCAAGAAATTAGCAAAAATATGGAATAATGCCCTGGATCTGCATCTAGATTCAGATCACAACCAAAATCTAATAATTTCTTCCTAGTGCCATGAGCAACAGCAACTACAATTACAGACATAACACATATTTGGCCATTTCATTAGTCCCATTCCAGTTCATAATCATTATAGCTGTTAATGTAGATATTAGCATGATCTTTCTATCCATGTTTTATACATCTGTAGTAACAATCTCTAGCTCCACATGGGCATGAGGTCCCTCTTGAAAATGAGGTGTCACATCTCAAGAGGTCTAACATTAATACTTTTATACTTAACAGAGACAAATATGGTAGGGATGCACTTGTGGTCTGGGCACCCATGAGTTAGTCACTACCATAAATTCTTATTTTCAGTAAGACTTTCATTGATTATACTTCTATAAAATTATCACCACAACCATACAGACATGACGACCCTCCTGAAAACAAGATGTAGCATCTCAAGAGGCTAACCTCGAATAAATTTGTTTTCAGCAGAAACAAATTTGACGACGACAGGTCTATGATTGGTCCATTGACCTGTCACTAGCTTTAGTTCTTACTTTAGTCCACTTGTCTCCACTTACCTCCCTTCCTTTGCCCACACACCCAACACAGCATTGTGTGGATTTGCTGTTCATCATGAGACTGGGGTCCACATTCAAGATTTCCTGCTGCTTAACAGAAGGTTTTTTCTTGCCGCCATGATGGAGGGGTTCATAACTGGCTATATGGATTTATGTTGGGTGTTGGATGTATATATTTGTATATATATGTATATGTGTATTCTATATATGTATATATGTATCTATGCATATATGTGTATCCATAATATGAAGAGCTTTGTGCTCTATTGTAAAGTGTCTGGAGATAACACTTGTTATGAATTGGTGCTATACAAATAAAGATTGATTGATTGATTGATTGGACAGCCCCTGAAAGTTTTACGAGGGCGAGTCAATAAGTAACCAGCCTAACTTATTTCCGGTTGAGATCCACCTCTTCTTTTTCGATGTAATTGCCCTCTAGTGTGATGCACTTACATCAATGGTGTTCAAGTGCCATCAGCCCAGAACTGAAAAAGTCAGGGTCCTTTCCATTGACCCACTTCTCAACTGCCATCACGACTTCTTCGTCAGACCAGAAATGACGTCCATGGATATCCTTTTTCAAGTTTGGGAATAGGAAGAAGTCGCTAGGAGCTAGGTCAGGCAAATAGGCAGGATGTGGTATTATTTCATACCCGCTTCGCTCTACAGCATCCATTGCAACTTTGCAAGTGTGGACTCTCGCATTGTCCTGTTGCAGCAAAACACCTTTAGAGAGTTTACCTCGGCGTTTTTCACGGATGGCGGTTCTCAGCTGGTCTAGCAAGTTTGCATAGTACACTCCAGTTATTGTACTTCTCTTGGGTAAAAAGTCCAACATAATAACGCCTTTTGCGTCCCAAAATACTGTGGCCATCACCTTGCCAGCAGATGGTTGCGTCTTGAACTTCTTTGGCCTCGGGGACCCCAGCCCTACCCACTGACGACTCTGAGCTTTATTCTCTAGCTCATAATAATAAACCCAAGTCTCATCTACAGTCACCAGACGTAAAAGATAATCATCTTTTGACCTAAAACGCTTCAACAAGGCGCTGCATACTGATGCTCTGGTTGCCATTTGCTCATCGCTAAGTGATTTGGGAACCCAAAGGGCTGTTAGCTTGCGCATACCTAAACGATCATGTAAGATTGTTGAAACGCTACCATGTGAAATGCCTAATGCCTGCGCTATTTCTTCCACCTGAATTCGCCTATCAGAGTATACCAGATCCCGAACTTTGTTACGCATTTCTTCGTCAGTGGCATCCAGTGGGCGTCCAGATCTGGCTTCATCTTCTAAAGACGTTCTACCACGTTTGAATTCCCCTAACCAGAATTTACCTGAGCATAAGATGGTGCAGAAGACCCATAAACACCGGCTAACTCGCCGTGTATTTCCTTGCCTGTTTTACCTTTTAAATACAAGTACCGAATTACAGCACGGTACTCAACTTTAGATGAAGCCATGTTTGACATTCAATATCTTATTAAAGAATTACTCGATATGCATGCAATTTTGTACCCAGGTATAAAACATGTATTGAAACAAGGCATGAAAATCGTGATTGTCTCGGTCAATCGGAAATGGGATAGGCTGGTTACTTATTGACTTGACCTCGTACCAAAATTCATCAAAAATTGTTGTAGTTATCTCACACTCACACAGACACACAAACAGACAAACGCCGGCAAAACTGTCCCTCCTTGGGGGAGGTGACAGTACAGTATCATTCATCGTAGTATCAAATGTTGTGACTCTTCATTCTTATCTGTTTCTAACAAAACTTGACTACCACAAAGACAGAAAATAGACACTTTGCATTGTTTACCAAAAAATGTCAATTTTGGTATCATATCTGTAATGGCTAAAATGAGTTTGGAAATATCAGCTTATTAGATTTCCATATTCTCACATCCCTAAAGGTTCACCATTTAGACTAAACCTGCGCTAATAAGGTGCATATTTTTGTTCTAGCTGTAAACAATCATGTAACAGCAAACCATTTGGTCTGGTATCGGGTTTTAAGTTACTTCAGTCAACATTATGCACAATAATGGCCAAATGGTCGGAGTAAAATTAAAAAGTTCCTGGATGTTTTAAGAAGATTCATCCATTCAGTCATTCAACCTTTATTTTATCTCAAAAAATCATTGAGGGTGTTCCCTCATTCAATGTTGTCGAGAGTACAAAGAACAACAATACATCAATACAATTAAAAACACTTACATTCAAAAGCAGTATAATTCATTATCATTGTTCCTAAACTGACCAATAGTAACAAGTGCTTGCAGTTTACATGTTTGATGTAAAATGTTTCAAGAAGTTGTCCTCTGTCTATATTTGATTAGAAAATATATCAGTAAATTTTAAAAATTGAAATTTTTCAAGCCCTGGTGACTGGTTCAAGTTGCTTTTTATTGATGATTAAAAATAGAGTAAAACCTCTGTTCAAACTGTTGCAAAATCAAATCTCCGCTGTGGAGAAATGTCCAACCAAAACTGATATTTAAAGGAAAATTCCACAAAAAGAAGAATTCACAAAGAGTGGAAAAAACTCTTCATGCAGGACCTTATTAAACATTCATTTAGCAGTCTGACCTTTATCATTCTCCAGCAGCAACCAGCAGGAGCTGAAAACAACAGATCTGCATCTACATGCTGCTGCCTGTATCTGCCTCCAAGCAAAACACAATAAAGTCTACTGAGCTTCTGTGTAGTGGAAGGCATGAGACAGTTCCCACATACGACCTGTTCACTTATGCACAAGACTGGTTTGGGTAGAGAAAGAAGCTGCAAGGTTTCTTGAGCATTTCAAAGGAATTGTACTGCCACTTTAAAGAAACCAATTTTATACTTCAGGACACTGAAAAGTCACTTGATCAGACCCATATCTCTCATGTCTAATTTTCTATCAAAAACAACAGAAGAGTTACGGTTAGCTCGATCAAATTATTGTTGTGACAGCCACAGTAATAATGAGGTTGTCATGAGTGCAAGAAAGCATGCATGTGAGTGTGTATGTTTGTGTCTGGCGTGTGTGTTTGCAACAGACGACACATGCTGGGACTCGGCTCATACACCAAGTGTGTTTGCCAGGTCAGCGTGTCAGTCAGACGGCCATGTGGACCGAGCCGTGCCAGGCCGGACAGCTGGGATCAGAGGAAACAGACCAGTCAGTGCAGAGGGGGACCTCAACAGTCTGGAGTCAATGTGACTGATTCAAATGCTTCAGAGTTTTACCTGTTATTCAACTCTTTTTTTGTTGTATTTTCTGGATTGTGTGATATCTAAGATCAATGCCCATTTTATGACTTGACCTTTTCTGTCTTATGAGAAACAAAATCTTGGCATTTGGCCTGTTTAACCTCCTGGGAATTGTTAAGGGATTAAATTAATGTTCAGATTAAATCAATCCACATTCAAGCAATGAAAAAAGCCCGTCTCCCTCAAACTCTGAGGGTGATTTCAGTGATTTCAGCGTCTGAGTGTAACTGCAATCTCCCAGCAGCCTCTGAGCTGTGTACTCCTGTTGATTTCACAATCAAAGTCTCTTTCCAGAATCAACTTCTCCGAGCATCACTGTTCACACAACTTTGTTTTTAGGCAATCAGTTGTGTGGATGAGTAGCAAGACTGTGTGTGAAATGCTTTGAATGCAGGCGCTGTGGGGCAAGAAAAATCTGTCATGGCAGTGAGTCAACTGTGACTAATTACAGGCCCTGCAGCTCCACACCCTGCCTCCTCCTCCTCTTCACAGAGCTGCTGAGAGTTTCTGTCTCCGAAAAACACATCTACCTCCTCAGCTGCTCAGAGTTTCAACCTCCGTAAAACACAGTCACATCCCATTCTGCAGGGGAGTGGGGACACTGTGTATAAGGGAGCCATCGTGTGTCCCTGTTTGACTTAACTACTCAACATGATCGTTTGTTTGACCCTCTGTGCCGGATCTGTTTGCGCAAATCTCATGTCAATATTTTCTTAATGTATCTGCAAGTTGTTCTAGTCCAAAGGTTGTTGTGACTAGTAAGCTGCCCGCGGGGACAAAAACGTGTGAGTGACTGAGAAAAGCAGAGGTTAAAGTGGGCAGAAGAGGTCTATATGTTATTTTCATTTTAATTTAGTCCTGTATTTTGAAATATTTGTCCATCTGGAATAGAGAAGCAACTATCATCAACTATTTTTATCATCAACTAGTCATCGACTATTGATTAGTCGAATAGTCAGGTGTCTTTTTTTTCCTCCACAATTACATTACGGGTCTGAATACTGCATCATGATGTTAGTATTATATAATATCAAATAATGATGCAACATGATGATAAAAATTATTGTTCTTTTTGTCATGATTTTTATTAACTTTTTAATTTGACCATGCTCTTTCAAACTTAAAACTTGCAGTTTTGATTTTAATTATAGCCAAACATTTCTCACATTCTAAGCATAATTATTGTTAACTTAACCTGGACAATTTTGTTTTAATGTGATGCCTGGAAACCACAGTTGTAACTAAAAGTGATTAGACTTTGCTTCACTGTTTAGTGGAAGGAGTGGAGGAAGAAAAAGTGGAGGGGGACTGTGATGTAAGAGAAAGAAAAACACTACATGGCTTTAATTCTGACTTTTTAAGAGACACTTTGTTTATGATTTGGAAATGTGATTTACAAATCCCTTTTCCTATATTGCTTGTGCTATACTGACATACTGTAA
Organism: Cetoscarus ocellatus; assembly: GCA_037902135.1. Lineage (NCBI taxonomy): Eukaryota > Metazoa > Chordata > Actinopteri > Labriformes > Labridae > Cetoscarus > Cetoscarus ocellatus. The sequence goes on from JBAMNC010000219.1 coordinate 1,610,579, forward strand.
TATCAGAAGTTTTAAAATAAATTTTAAAAAAAAGATCCTTTCACACAAGTTTGTTTAACAGTAGCTGAGTGAGAACACAGTGAAGATAACTGAGACAGAGGCGTACAAGGAGACAAAGTGTTCCCCCTCCTTTGCCAGCTTCAAAGGCCGAAACAGATGTGTTACAGGAGTGAGAATGGATCGACAGATCCAGTATGGTTGTAAATGTTTGACTGTATGTGTGTGTGGAGCTTCCACTGCTGTGCTCACTCACGTTTCTGTAATGCCGTAATGTAGTGTTAGATGTCAGACATGGCCGTTGATATTTCACTACTGTGTGATCTTAATGATGTCTTACGAAGCTAGTAACAGTTACCAAGAGATTCAGGGCCTGAAAAAGGGTTATGTATTAAAATCAGGCCTGATGCCAATACCAGTGTTAAATATAATGATTACCAATGTTTTTCTAATCACCTCTTTTAGAATGTTTCTCTCTCAATTCCATATTTTCTCTCATGTTTGTTCATGAAGCAGGTTAGGTTGTCCAAACTGTGATTTTCACAGCACAATAAAATAATATATCAGAGTCAGAGGGCAGGCATGCCAAATGGCAGCATCAAATTGGAATCGTACAACAAATTAACAACTAAAACTGAAAAATGCTCAGTCCACATTTATTTGCCAATGGCAGGTGTTTACAAAAATGGTCAATAACAGCCAGTACTAATGTTAAACCAATGCTGATATCCCTAGTTTTAACACACTCACAGCAAGCTGGTTGCATGCTGGCTGCATTTGGCTGTGGCACATGTCATCTAAAGCTCGCTTTCCTGTTTAAGTAAAGCATACTTTTATTTTGATCTGGTTTCCCTCCCCTTAGCTTGACCATAAAGAAAGACAGCCATTTAAAGATCAAAAAGAAAACAAAAACAGCTAAAGGGAGGGAAAAAGTTGAAAATACAGGATCTCATAGGATGCAGATTACTTTTAGCTTGTGCATTGAGCTTGTCCAAGAGATACCCTTGTTTTTCATCAGTGTGGGAACAGAGAGACATTAAGGAAGAAGTATCCAACTGTTGTCTTCTACAGCTGTAAACAATCCATCATGGCCTACTGTTGCAGAAGGAAGGGGAGGGGGCTCTCTGCATCTGCTGTATGCTTGGTCAGTCAGTGGTATGTGAAAAGTCACCTTTATTGGCAGTAAATTCTCGGTCTTGTGGAAAGAACCATCTAACAGGGTTTTGACACTAATCTTGCCATTCAAAAGATCACTTTATTTATCAATTTCTGCTTGCAATCTATGTTACTGTTGCATCTCTTCCTAATTTCTCAAGGTACTGGCTGGACAGGGGGTATGTATGCATTAGTTGTTTTTAAAAAACTAAATACTGTTATTGAAAAAAAGTGGCAATGAATTGTCTTTAACTTATATTATTCACTTAAACAGAGCTAGTTTTTTCAGTAGCTCTGGTTCATTTAAAATCAATCACCAGAACAACTGAAAGTGTTTAGTCTAACAACACAAAAATATTTAAAACTTTGACCAGATGAGAGCTCACATCAGTCTTTGGGGCTTAACACAGCCGCCTCAGTCTTTGGATCTGGTTCTGCAGAGACTCACTGTTTAACTGCCATGTCTCTATAGGAGGTCCCAGAACACAACCTAGGGCTCAGAGACAGAGGGCATGTTCGACTCAGCCGCCTTCACTCAGTCTCACACTCTTCAAAAAAACACACCCAGGTTGTAATTACACGCAGGGTGAACGAACGCCTCCTCACACAGGCGTAAACACATAAAAGGGCCCTTTTAAAGGGACTTTGTCCCAGCGGTTTCATTCAGAGCAGCAGACAGGTTCAAGACGTCTAACACAGCTCCCTCCCCCTGCTCTCTTCAGTTTAGGAAACAACAAACAATGCGGTTGCCATGGAATCATCTGGGTACCCCAAGACGGCATGACAGCAGCAGTTTGGTGGGCCAAGTTAGAGACAGCTCACTGAGGGGGAGTCTGGTTACTACTCCTCTTTCAAACAAAAACAGAGAAACAGCCATCACTGCATCCCCCTCATCCTGGACTTCAAACAAGATAGAGTAAGAGCAAACCTCTGCAAGAAATTTACAACCTTAACACTCAACTATACTCATGCTAATCAAACTTTTAAAACTTTTAAAGATCAGTTATGAAGAGCTGGAGGCCAGTTTCAGACATTCCTTAAGATCCTCAGTAAAATCTTGATCTAAATTTCCTCGACATAATATTTGAGGGCTTACATATTTAAAAGAAAATCCGTGTAAAACCAACTTAATGAAGCTCCCTGTAAAAAGATAAAACTTATCAGAACCCTCCTGCTGCATAATCCAAAGCTCATCATCAGTAACTTAATACTCAGTATGCCTTAATATACTGACACACTGCTAATTTCATTTCTCATCTCAATCCTCTCATTCCTGGTAGAAGTACAGAACACAAATCTGGGCTTGTGAAAAGCTCCACATTTGGAAGAATATCAAACATAATCAGTTCCACCAAAAGAAGCTGAAAATAGAGTATAAATATCATGGAGGACACAAGTTCATGCACTGTCCATGGCAATGATATGTCTGTAAGCCCCATGATGCATTTTGAGCTCAAATCTGGCCCGTGGCTCCTCTCCTGGATGTTACTTCCCTTCTCTCTTCTCTTGTTTGCAACACTAAACCTTGTACCAAAAATGTACCAAAACATCGTGATACTTCATTGAGCACTTTTAGAACTTAATATTTTTTGGTCAGTTTATTTTTCACAGATAAAGATCGGCCTGTGTGTCATCCCCCTTTAGTCTTTTTGACAGAATGACAAATAAGTGACAAAAAAATAAAAAGAGGGAACAGTGGTGAGTTTTGGTACATCTGTACATGATCAGTTTCTTACAGCTGTCTAACTGCAAGCAAGTTGGGATGCTGACTAATTAGCGCATATGCTAATATAGATATGACATTCCTGTACAGAAAGACTTAATATCAGCTGTTGTCCATTTAAAGTAGACTGCAGTGTTTAAATACCACAAACATCACGTATATGCTCACTGAAGATGGGAATCGATATCATTACTGATTTGCATAACAATTCCCTTATTAATTCCTTACACTTTGTTCTACACGCCTTGTAAATCGAGGATGTATTGTATCACCCTCCCCAGAGGAAGTCAGCAGAAACTATTCCAAAGGTGTCAGAATGTACTCATAGACAGGGGGCAGAATTAGTCAAAATTGTGGCTTTGTTTTCAAAGACACTAACTGTACGTTTAGTGGGTGGAAACAACAGCACCTTGCAAAAGAATCCATCTATGCACCATGGCACCGACTATTAGAGTTCCATGTGTTTGACACTGTTGCAATTGTTAAGCTATGTTGGCCAACTTTTATCCACACAGAAAATCCACAGGAATTGATAAGGGAATAGTTTAAGAATTGGATTGATAAGTGGAATTGATAATGGCATTGGTTTCAATAAAAACTTAACAATTTCCATCTCCAATGCTCAAATTAGCAGGTATGCTGGTACCACAGAGCTGATGAAAAATGGCGGTTAGCTGTGGGTAGCCTGGTAACACTAGCTGCAGTTAGCTTGCATGCCACACTAATGTGTTTATCAACTTGCAGAGGTGTCTACAATAAGGAGTAAAACCAGCAGAAAGTGGGTGCTTAAAAGGCCAATCATTGCAACAGCATCTTTTTCAGAGCACAAAATTTTTGGTACCTGCATCATGGCGATTATGTTTTCACCAGCGCTTTTCTTTCTGTTTGTAAGCAAGACTCTTCAAAAAGTTCTCAAAAGATTTTAATGAAAATTGTGTGGGAATGTTGGTCATGGCCAAAGGAAGAAATTATTACATTTTTGTAGTGATCCCAATCAAGATATTGATCCAGGAATTCTTTGAATACTTCATTGACATTGTGAGATAGGGCAGTTTTTTATCTTTTTACTAATAACTCAACTAATAATGTCAACGTGCTTAGAAAAAAAACATGCAGATGTACAGTGTAGTAGTCTGGGTCAGGGGTACATGCAGAGTCAGCTGGGCAGGCCCCTGACCACAAATGCTTTTGGTGAAGGTTTGTGATCTCTGAGCATTTCTAGTTAAGAGTTTATTTGGGAGTCCAAGGCCTTCACATCAAAACGTCTATGTCCTTACAGGCCAGGGAGGTGTTACTGCTCTAGACAGCTGATTAAGCACTAGATGAGGTGGGACTTGTTGCCAAGGTTAAAAGACAATATTTACCTGAATTAAGACACAAACCTCAAAATTATATCTTTAAAAAAATGATGAACTGTCAAAACCCTCATATATGGGTCAATTGACTTAGTTGACATCATTCCAGCTAAGCTCAAACAATGTGTAAGATCCATAAACTGTGAGGCACAGTGTTGTCACTCACTGGTGTCTCAAGGGGCATGAGGCTAAACATTATTGGTTGCCATATTGAAAATAATGACTCCTTCTATTTCTCTGAAAAACAGGCAAAAAAAACTACAAGGGCCTTAAGTCTCACATAGAAAGCTGATGTGGACCATACTGTGGCCACAACAGCTAGCTTACATCAGTTAAGTCCCTTAATATGCACCAGTCAAATCCTTAGTAAACCCAAAACAGACATTAAAAAATGTTCATCCCCGGACCATGTGATCAAAAACGCACAAACTATTCTGACCAAAATGTTGAACCAGGCTGTAAACTACTTTCAGCAGTAAAAGTTGCCAGTTCAACACTGTGTTTGTGTGACTTCCAGTGCTTTTGCAAACAGCATCAATGAACTCCACTTTTTTCATTTCTGCTTTGGCCTCATTTTTCAACACTTTGGATCTTTAGTAAAAATCCTGACACTCGTGTAAAAAGAAAAAGGCTGAATGAAAAGCGTGTACGACTCACCAGTCTCTCCATCTCCTGCTCTCGGAGCCTCTCCTCCCTCTGCCGTCGGTGATACTCCAGCAGCTCATCCTCATTATCACTGATTTCTGAAATGCTGTTCTTCCTCTCCCTCATCCCGGGGTGGGGTCTCCCTGCTGACATCTTCCTGTGGGTCCTGGGGCTGGAAACAGGGGATGAGCCAGGCAGGGAGCCCAGACTGTAAGCAGGTGACAGGACACTCCCAAAGCTTGCCTTCCTTACCCCTGCAACGCTCCCCCCACCTTCAATCAACATGGAGGTGGGTGAAGGGCTGCGGGCTCGGATCCCCCTGCTGCATATCGGCTCTTCTGGTGTAGATCCAGACTTGCGTCGTAACCGGGGACTTTCTGGGACAAACTTACTCAAACCTGAGGGGCTATCTGGTGTCCTCAAGGTAGGTATTGTTCCTGGTAGAGCTCCTGGTAGTACCGGGACCCCCCTCCGTGCCAGAGAGGGGCTAAGTGGTGGTAGCTCTCTCATACTGCTGCCCCCTCCACTGCTGCCATTCAGCTCCAGATTCCTCCTGGCCATCCGGGGGCTCTCAGGGGGCTGCAGTGAGCGTGGATGCTGCTGGAGCGGTGAACCTTGGATGATGTGGACGATGGGGTCCAAGGGGGGCTGAAATGCCCTGGTGGGCTGGGAGGGCTGTCTGGAAGGACTGGAGGAAAGCGAGCAATCAGCTAGACCCGACTGCTCTCTAAAAGGGCTGGCAGGTCTCTCCTGGAGCACTGTGGTGGTCTTGGTCCTTGGACTAGAGGGAGACGGGGATGGACAGGAGGGAAATTTGGGAGTGAGTCTGGGACTACTTGGCAAAGCGATTCTACCACTGAGAGACTCACTGGAGGACAAGAGAGAGGTCTGCCGGGGGCTCTCCGACCCGTCTTGGCTCAGTCCACGTCGGCTTGGCTTAGGGCTCGGGGGAGCCTCTGTCAGGACCTTCCTCTGCAGTCGAGGGCTTTCCTGAACCTTCAGCCCACCACCGCTGAAGTTGGGCAGTATGGTCCGTGGCTGCGGTATGGGCGGAGGCTGGGTGGTGAAGTTGTAGCTAGAGGAGCGAACAGGCACTGGCGGCAGAGAGGAACTCTGGTCCTGGGGTCCTCCACTAGGGGAGGGGCTGGTGAAGCTCCCGCTGCTAGCCGCTGAGGGGGAGGAGAGGGGGGAGAAAGGAGGAGAGGTATTCTCATAGCTGGACCCGACAGACATGGCCCCCGGGCTGGTCGGAGGGGAAAGGAGATACCGGCCCCCTCCATTGACCATGGGGGAGAGGGGGGAGTGGGTGATGGGTTGTCCTCCAGGGGGCTTTTTGCCCTCTGAGGAGGACGGCTGTGGGTCATCCATGACTAGAGAGTCCATAATATCCTGGAGGTCCTTCTCAATGGAGCTAACGATTGCGCTGTGCTCAGACTGGACTTTCTCTCCAGGAGCTGGGGAGGACTGGGCTGGAGCAGCCTGGTGATTCCCATTGACCAAGCTCTCTGTGTCTGAAGACAGAAAGAACAACAACCATCATCAGTATTTGACTGAATAAAAAAATACATAATACATAAATACATAAATACATAATAGAGTTCAATCACTGCACAATTCCCCCCACCAGTGTTTTGAAGGGGTGGTCCATCTTCTTCAATTTTTTTAACTGACATATTGGGAATATTTTGGTGCAATTTACTTTAACTTTATTTAACCAGGAGAACTTCATTGAGATTAAAAATCTCATTTGCAAGAGTGTCCTGATCAAAATTGCAGGCATGTGAGGTTGTAGAGTAGTTTATAAGTTAAGCATCTAATTAAATATACCTTTAAAAAAGTAAACAAAACTTTTTCAATTAATATAACAATTTTACCCTCATTGTTAACCACCTGGTCAATTGGACCAGGCTAACCAGGGGGGAACACTTCAGTGTTGGTTCAGTTTGATAATATTGCCTTAGAATATGGTTGTATTAAGGGTAACATGGGGTGGAAAATTTCCGGTAAATCAAATCAAACATTTGCAGGCGGCCTGGTGGGTTCTGTCTGTGCACCCCATGCATGGACACGCTTGCCTGTTGCAGACTGCCTGGGTATGATTTCACCACTGCTGCCTCTTTCCTGTGCACTCCCCTGACTCTCTCACCCCACTTTCTAACTCTATCCAATGACTCTTTAAAGGCAGAAGGCCAAAAGAATAACCAAAGGAATTCAAAGATTTTGAAAAAATTGCCCAAGAGCTTAAAGTGTCTGCTTCAACCAGAGAATAATGTGTTAACGTACATGGTAAATGAAAATAGTAAAAAAGAATCATTTTCTGCAATTGTGGGAATTTGGTCTGTATGTTTTTTTTAAACATTATCACCTCTTCTTGCTCTGTATCTGACAGTTCATGTTTGCTTTGGTTCTTGATATCATGAAATTCTATCCATTTAATGTAATGTAACTGGACTCAAATGCATTATGTTATAAAAAACAATCACTATCAACACCTCAGAGTGATTGTACACCACTGGTATAAACAGGCTACAAATGCTGAAATAACCATGGAGTCCATCAAGCTGCAAGGTTTTAGGTAAGAGAGATTTGGGTCCATCTGTGCTGCTGTTCATAAATAGCATTAGCATCTTAGCAAAGCTTATTCCTGCCATCTAAGGGGGTGAGATATGTGTGCCATTTTTTCCTTGTAACTTTTCTCCAAAGCATAAAGAAAGTCAACATTAAGAAAATGACTTCTTTTCATATTTAGCCTATGGGGCTTGATTTTTGTGGCTGAGAACCAGAAAATACTGTCATGGCTGATATTCTCAACATAGTACACATCCTACCACTAACAAAATTCTCCTTGGAAGTAGGATGTTAATATAAATCTTTAAGGCTTGGACTACACAGAGCAGGACATGGTTTAAGGTGCATGACAACAGGCTGAAGTTTTTAAAGGGACAGTTCAGTTTTTTTGAAGTGGGGTTGTATGAGCTCCATATGGCCACTAAGTACATTGGATGCAGTAGAAAGTTCTCTCCTCTCCCTCAGTAAGCCACAGTCTGTAAGAGTATGTTACGCAGAACCAGCCGCAAACAGGAAAGTATTGTACCAAATACAAAGGGTATTTTCCTTGCCTACAAGAACTCCCATCAAAAAATAATTCCACAGTTTAAGAGTACACTACCTAGAATTTTTTTGAGTGCATTAACTTTTTGGAAAAAAAAAAGTTTATCTGGAACTAACTGACTCACGTCATGTATTCCGCTGCCGCTAGCCGCTGAATCACTCCGCCTTACTCTCAGCTGTTGTCAACATAACAGGCTAGTGACTTCAGATGCTGACTGTAGCCTCGTGTAATTTTAATCAAGTGTTTTAATGCTTTTGTTCTAACTCTTAGCGGTGTGAGGAAGAGACATCGTAGGAAATTAAAAATGAGTGATTATGACAGCGATGATGAAGTTCCATTCACTTTGGAGCCAAGAGGATATCTTTATGAACCACAGTTCACAGAAGAAGAGCTTCTGCAGATGGAGACCAAACAGGCCAAAAGAAATAGAAAGGAACATCGATGGAAACTGGAGGTCAAGAAAGAGTCGGAAATACACAGTGGTGCGAGCGTATGAACTGCGACTCAATGCCTACGGACTCGGAGTGCTACTGCTGCCATGAGTGGACTTTGCTTACAGACCAATTTCAGGATCTGTCTGAGTCAGAGGATACTGGTGACTCTCACACTGTCTGCATCACCCATACAGAAATTTCTGCTCTTCTGAATCCCGGAGTATTGTGGACATTCTTCAATTTCACAAAGATAAACTGGAAAAAACGTCCCAAACCTGAAGGACCTAATGACAGTTTATCCTCAAAGTAAGTAATAATGATCTGTCAGAGACAAACAAGCAGAGTAGAGGAGGCTGTTTACCATAACACTGCAGACTACTTGTGTGTGTGTGTGTGTCTCTCTCTCTCACACACACAACTATTACTATTGTGTATAAGCATTGCACGGCTCGCGGCAGTGCTGCGCGGAGGAATATGTGACGTGAGTCGGTTAGTTCCAGTTAAACTTTTTTTTTCCAAAAAGTTAATGCACTCAAAATTAAATTCGAAGTAGCGTACTCTTAAACTGCGGTACTGTTTTTTGATGGGAGTTCTTGTAGGTGGAGAAAATTCTCTTTGTACTTGGTACAATACTTCCCTGTTTGTGGTTAGTTGCATAACAGACTCTTACAGACTGTGGCTTACTGAGAAAGAGGAGAGAACTTTCTACTGCATCTAATGTACTTAGGTCATATGGAGCTCATACAACCCCAGTTCAAAAAAACTGAACTGTCCCTTTAACATTACAAATGGCTCATTATCTGGTTTGTTTTAGTTTTGTACCATTGCAGTGCATCATGAACTGATGCAGTCAGAGCTATGATAAAGATTTATCCAACATACCTGTTTATTTTTACACCACTTACTGGCATACAAATCACAGTGTTTCCCAGACAGTCAAAGACGAGCCACCCAGGGATATTTGCCTGACATTTTTTTTCAGTTATCTTAAAATTTGCACATAAAAGCCCCGTCTCCATAAATGCAGGCTTACTGGCTACTTTTACCTGCTGGTTGTCAACTTCACGTTATTGAAAAGCCCTGTGAGAAGGACATTCACTTGTAAGCCCCCCTGTAAATACACCAATTGAGATGCGCTGTTTAAAGTTAAAAATTAGGCATTGTATGCAATCGTTTCACACAGCTCAATGGTTGTGATTATGGAATATCAAGCAAAGGGTCTAGAAATGGGGGTGGATCTTTTTTCCAATATTTCAAACATGGCAAAATTTCAAAACTCATTATAGTCAATACCACGTTTTGTAAAGAACATCAAGTCTTCTCTGTACCAAGACTGACCCGTTTCCCCTATTGGAACAGTCTTTTTGTGTTACAAACAGATGTGATACAAAATTAACAATATTTAGTTATATTTAGGGGTGTCCCGATACAACTTTTTCACCTCCGATATGATACAGATATTGCAGCCTTGACTATTGGCCGATACCGATATCGATACGATACGATACGATATCAGCAGGAATCATACATACTTTTATTACTTATTTTGTAGTATGGACTGTAAGAAAAGGCTCGATCAAGTGAGATTACTCAAACAGTGAACAGTAGTCAGCAGTAGTAGGTATGCGAAAAACTGACCCATTTTTTATTAACCAATGGGTTAAATACAATTTTACCTTAAACATAAGAATATACTACAATTAAATAAAATGAATAAAAAATAAATTAGAAGACCCTGTAAAGTAACCTCAATAAATCCAATAAAAACAATAACATATATTTTTAAATTGCAAAATAACCGCTGTGTTTAACTTAAACATAAGCCTGTTCTACAACTGAATTAAATAAATAAAAAATAAATTAGAATGTACTGCTTGTATCGGAGAGCTAATATCTGAGATTTTAGATGCAGGCGGATATAATCCTAAATTTGTTTTTTTGCTGATATCGGACCAAAATCCGATATCAAAATCGGATCGGGACACCCCTAGTTATATTTAAATAATACTTTTTTATTTATTTAACCTTTATTTAACTAGGAAAACCTCATCGAGATTAAAATTCTCTTTTGCAAGAGTGTCCTGGCCAAGACAGCAGCATATTCAACAGTTTTACACAAACACATGCAGTCATCAAACACATAAAACAAGAATTCAACACAGAAAAAGAAGGAAAAAGTCACAATTTCAGACAGCCAGTTTTGCTTGGATTGTCCACATGAGAAAGATAAATTGTATCAGTCAAAACATCTGCAGCCAGATGAGTCCGACTCCAAGTCGCTCAACATTGTCTTAAAAGTGTCCAATGACACCAGATCTTTTAGTTTCAGGTCTTTTTGGAGATCATTCCAAGCATGTGGAGCCGCAAACCTGAAAGCCTTTTTTCCCAACTCAGTTCTTACTTTTGGAACAGACAATAAGAAAAGATCCTGGCACCTCTGACTGATGAAGGTCAGAAGGTAGGATGGGAGCAGACCAAGAATACATTTATAAATAACTTGATCATTCTTAAACGTAGACATTCAGTGATATAAGGTAAAAATGTATGCTACATTTCTACATTCTGACGATATTAAAGCAAATCTAAGTGATATTTATGGCCAATATGTAAGACTGATATATCGGCAATAATAAATGCAGAATGTACAAATGTACCATAATGCCTTACCTGTGATGTGAAGACAAGACACATACACTAAGCACCTGTAACATCTAACAAGTTGGCAACCATTTTGTGGGAAGCACTGACATCCTTATGTGTAAGTATATAAAAACATTTCCTACAGAGAATTATGACTTATACTGGATGTTGTGTAACTTCGACAGGGGGTCTGCTGAGGGCAGAGTTTTCCTCTGAAATCTGAAGAGGATGATGTGAGGGGCCAAGACATCTCAGTTGCACAACAGCATTAATTTGACGACAGCTTTTGACACAATTTGCCTCAACAAAAACTCTGCCTCATGAGACTGAGAGGCTGCAGTGATCCATGTTGAGTTATTATGAAACAGTGATTAATGAATCAACTTCATGTTTTATATTCCATTTGAGAAGCACTGTGAAAAAGAAAGCATGTGAGCAAAAGAGGGATTAGTGGTGAGGAAATAGGAAAGGACACAGCTGAGGAGATGAACGTAGAGACAAACAGGCCCATGCCTTGGATAGGGATCAGGAGAAAATGTGCCTACATAACCCAATTACTGAGTGGCCAGAAAGCAACAGAGGACACAAGTCTGGTAATCTAATCCTGACCATCTCTCTCTAATGTCAGAAGCATAGTAGATTATTACAACTGAAAACAGTGGGCCACGTGGGAGAATCAGCAGCATGGCCTTGAGGCAGGGATCAGATCACAGATCAGGTGTTATTAATGTTGATTCAAATCTGTTTAAATAAATATTGTGTCTGTTTGGATGGAAACAAGATGACATCACTGCTGCAAACTAGGCCTGCACACTAAATCAATTTTTACCACTCATGCAAACTGAACTTCCAAAACAAATACTTAGGACTAGTCTGAATGTATTGCAATCACCAAGAGCAGTACTATCATAAAAACATGCTCTTCCCTCACTAAGCACATGTACATTTAACCCGCTTTAACTCTGTTCTCATACATAAATATGAAGCTTTAGCTTTCTGCTACCCTCAAATTATTGTTGCATTCTCTTTGAAATGTTTAAGGAAACATAAAAACATTACACAGCACAAGCGTAAATCAAAACCAAAACTGTAAAGGACAAAATCTTTGTTGTTGCAATTGATGTTGAAAAAAGCTTAATTTATTTTGGATCCATGTAGCATAAAGTGAGAGAGCAAATACAAGTGTGTTGTTAATCGTTAATTTATTCAGAAAAAGACACAAATCGTTAATTTATCACATAATATCATCACAGTCTATAAGAACAGTACTGGGAATCATGTTTCCCAGGCTTCAGATAAGTAAGTCTTGTTACTCTAAATAATTAAATCATAATTCTGATAATCAAATAAATATGACTCCAATACGCTCAACAGCCACTTCTTCAGGTACACTTCTTCCACTGCTATTTAAAACAGGTTACTAATTACGCAATCACATGGCAGCAGTTCAAAAAAATTAGGCATACACAGTCAAGAATGCCTGCTGAAAATTAAACCAGGGATCAGAATGGAGGAGAAAGGTTATTTAAGTGACTTTGAAAATGGTATGGTTGTTGGTGCCAAACAGGCTGGTATGTGTAGTTCAGAAACTGCTGATCTACAGAAATTTTCCAGCTCAATCATCTGGGTGTAAAGGGGATGATCTGAAAAGAGATGATATCCAATGAGCTCCATTTCTAGGGGCAAAAGTGCCTTGTTGATGCCGGTGGTCAGAGGAGAATGGACAGAGTGGTTTGAGATGATAGAAAAGTAAAAGGATCTTTAATAATCTCTTATTACAAACCTTATTACAATACCCCCTACATGCACTGTACATTCCTCCATCACATGCACATGATCCTAGAGCCTGGACTATTGAGGCCGCATTTTTTTAACCCAGAGCACAAGACTATTGAGGCTACACATTTGAGCCCGTGGACTACATAAAAACTGATTGTTCGTTAAAATAATTAAAATGTGATAAATTTCTTGAAATGTAATGTTTTATAACTGTATTGTTTTGTATGGATGTCTGCCTATGACAAAACAAAATGTTTATATTTATGTTTGGATATGATACAGTTTGTTTTAATTACCCTCAATTTTTAGTTAATTCCCATATATTCCTGTAAGTCCCATTGAGAGTTTCCAATTTGCAGTATTTCCATATTTGCATACAGCATGGATCCATCCTGCTTGTATCAGCGGTCCAGGCAGCTGGTGGTGGTGTTGTTGTTACAGTGTGTAGGATACCACTGAGCCCCTTACCAACGGAGCATTGCTTAAACACCACAGCCAACCTGAGTATTGTTCCTGAATTTGCCCATACCTTTATGACAGCATCAATCTAACGGCCTATGTCAAGGCTCAAATCATCTCAACTGGTTTATCGCACACGACAATGAGTTCACTGTACCCTAGTGACCTCCACAGTAACCAAATTTCAATCCAATAGAGCACCTTCGGGATGTGCTGGAAACTGAGATTTGCTTCATGGATGTACAGCAGAAGAATCTGCAGCAACCGTGTGATGCTTATCATGTCAACATGCATCAAAATCTTTGGGGATGTTTCCAACACCTTGTTGAGTCTCTGTCACCAAGAATAAAGGCCGTTCTGAGAGCAAAAGAGGGTCCAACCTGATGCCTCCAGAGTGTACCTAATAAAGTGGCCTGTGAGTGTATATCTAGCCTTGTTTGAGATGCACATGCACATATAAACAAACCTGTCTCACCCTATATCTAGATTGACAATTTATCAATATATCCCCAAAACTCAATACATTGCCAGGCCTTAAACTCAGCTTATTTAATTCTGTTTTAACAGAGATTGTGTCTGTTTGAGTTGAATAAAAAGGGCATGAATACTGCAAACACTGAGATGAGATTGAAAGTAGCCGAGAAATGCAGCTGTCATGTACATAAGTGATGTAATAACATTAGGAGCCATAAAACATGTCTGAAATATGATGTCAGAGAGAGATGTCCCAATAGCAAAACTGCAATAAAATATACAGGCCCCACAAATAATGCATTAGCTTGTTCAACAGGGATGGGAGCAGCTTCCTGCCTGCTCCCCTCAATGGAATAAAAGACTTCTGCCATCATGACAGCCTGACCACAATGAAATCTTGAGCCATGCATGCAAGTCTGCAAGCTGTCACTACAGCACAATGCATAATAGCAGTATAGCACGTCCTGGAAGTCAATGTCACACCGTGTTTCCCACAAAATGAGCCTATTTGATCATGATGTGCAGAGTCAGAACAGAGGGGGGTGGGGTGACAAAAATAAAAGCAACCGTTTGCTGAGAGAAAGCCCATGCAATGATGTCATGGGATATTGGCTATCCCCTAGCCTTGGATGCGCCATGCCAGACTTCAGTTAGAAATCTAGTCATTTAGCGTTTACTTAGCTGTGGCTAAAAACACTTTCCTAATATGATTAGGTTTATGACATTTTATTACAGGCGTGGTCTTTCATTAAACGACATCGATCTGGCCATTAATAAGCCCTTGATGTTTGAATCCATCTGCCATCGCCTAAATTTCCCCTCATCCCAGAGCAGATGCTGATGTTGAGCCCGAAGCAAAGGATGGTCAATTTCTACACAGATGTGACTTGTATTTGTTGAGCATTTCATAGCAGAATACAAGGATACACTCTACAAATTCGTGACAACTATTTAAGAAACACCAGTCATGATCCATTTCCACAAAAATGGAAGTCATCCTTAAAGTGACACATTCCGTAATGGAGTTTGGCGTGTGACTGGTTCAAATCACTTCTCGCCCAAAGCTGAGGCGTCAAGCAGCTGGGTTACTCACATGAAGGAATATGAATGCGACCCGGTCAGTTTCACCCGCTATGTGACACACACCGGGACCAACATCCTCCCACTGACTCGGTGTGACAGAGCCCCACCGCGCCTGGCTCCACACGAGCTGAGGGAGATCTGGATATTCACCGCCGATGAGGTACTTCAGCCGGGGATTGGGGTGCTAGGCACCGCTACTGCCTACGGTACCCTTGGTGTCAAGTTACTGCAGACATCGAACTGTATTTCCGGCTTACGCTTTCAAAATAAAAGTCCAATTTTACGTTAAGCTTTCAAAACGACACACTGCTGGCTTAATACATTTCAGGTAACGTCAGAATAGCGACGAGATAGCAAAGTATAAAGGTTTGATCGTAATGTAGATGTTTCACCGTGTTTACATCATGTATATCAGGGAACCAAAAAGTATATGGTCTAATTTTGAAGGCAATTCTTGCTAACTTTCAGCGTATAACTTGATGTAGCTCTCCCTTTCCGGGGTGATGTGAAGTGCTGGAGATTTACAGCCCCGCTTCAAAGAGTGAAGGCAGTGAGTGTTTTGGTCTAACATTGTTTTTGTTGCTTTAACACAAACTTGGTAAACTTTGGTAAGTTTTGAATGACATTGGATATAAAGCTTGGATTAATTCTACCTCAATGTGACTGAAAAGTGACAGCATTTTTTTTTCATATTCTAATGAATACTGCAATATTTAACACGATTTTTTCAGGTGCTTGTATAACAATTTGAATGTTACACTCATAATTCTTTCTCTTTGTCATTTAAGTTCAAATCCTACTCATTTTAAAGAGGACATACGCTTCCCTCTTTAGCACGGTATGTTTTACATGTCTCCTCTGCCTGTTAGAGTACTTCTATGCACATGACAAGAAGAATGCAGCATTGGGACTTTTCCCCTCTCCTCATGGGAACCCCCCATCAGTGTTTCATTCTTCCATTGTTTCCTCAGCAACTTATGCCCATTGGCACAGGGTGGCACATCTAGTGCAGTGCACATACTGTAGAATAAATGTAACACAGCTAAAAAAAAAACAGCGCTGATCTGACCAATTACTAAAAAGTTGTCATATTAACCAATCAGAGGAGACTGGCCTCATGTAGGGAAGGGGGCCCTAAAGTGGCAGGAGCATCAGCAGAACACCCCATACAGGCTGAGAATACAGGTGGTTCAGGGTTACTCAGTATGTGAAAAGTAGAACATTTTTTGAACATAAGTGATTGTGAGCATACTCTTGAAGTCACTGAAACTGAATTTATAGAATAGAAGAAGAGAATAAACCTTTATTCGTCCCACATGGGGAAATTTGCAGTGTTACAGCAGCAAAGGGGACAGCGTTGATAAAGAATAAGTATAAAAATGGTATAAAAAATAGCATGAAAAATAGTAGTATTTACATTATTCTACCAGTATAAATATAAAAAAGTGCTTGAATACAGAAACTAAAAAGCAAATCCTATAAGGATTATTTACACATTCACCAAGTAATTGCAGATGAATGTAAGTGATTGCACATGGATGAATTGCACATTGTCAATAGAGTTGGCACGGTAATTGTACATTGTAATTGCACATTGTTCGATAATTGCTCAGTTTATGGTGACTGGGAGCAGTGCTGGTTGTAAAGTCTAACAGCAGCAGGCAGGAAAGACCTGCGGTAGCGCTCCTTCACGCACTTCGGGTGACGCAGCCTGTCACTGAAGGAGCTGCACAGGGCTGTCAGAGTGTCCTGCAGGGGGTGGGAGTCCCTCTCCAGCATGGATGCCAGCTTCACCAGCATCCTCCTTTCTCCCACCACCTGCACTGAGTCCAGGGGGCACCCCAGGACTGAGCTGGCCTTCCTGATCAGTCTGTCCAGTCTGTTCCTGTCTGCAGCCGAAATGCTGCTGCCCCAGCAGACCACTCCATAAAAGATGGCTGATGCCACCACAGAGTCAAAAAAAAGTCCTCAGGAGAGCTCCCTGCACTCCAAACGACCTCAGTCTCCTCAGCAGGTACAGTCTGCTCTGGCCCTTCCTGTAGAACTTATGAACTTCAGCGAAGGAATGAAATGATCTCTTTCAAACTATTACACTTCATAATCAGTTGCAGATGTTCTTCAAGTAATTTTCGCAGTACTGCAATATACAATGATAAATTACGTCCTGTGTCCACAGCTGCCTTTTTTTTGCACTGTTGGTGCTCAACCTTACATCACCTACTGTATTTGGCTTCAGCAGCCCTCTTAGCTGGCAGCTTTTTGATGCTGCCCTCTTACCATTTTTTTTAGAAAGTAGGCCAGATTTTGGAACAGCAACACATTTGTCAATGTCAGTTCCTACACTTACCAATCAAAATCAAAAAGAGGAAAGACTTCTGATGTCCGCTTTGTAAAAAAAAATTGCATTTAAGAAGCTGAACATTCCATTGTAAACATCTTCTGATGACCTGCCATTAGTGAATATGATGCCTTGACTTTGTTTTCATGTCTTATCAGCAATAATTCCATGAATGACATTAAATATGAAGAACGCAGAGCACATTTAAACAGCCTCACTGATAGCACCAACAGAAGCAGAAGTTGACTTTTATTGCCTTGTAACATTTAAGTGCTGGTGAGAGGTGCTCTGACACTGCAGTTGACACAGTGCTGCCAGCACAAAAAAGTGGCAGCTATGGACACAAGCCTTTGCAAAGCAAAATGTAGGTAAAAACAGCTTGGCCAATAACTTATTCTAATGATCACATTTGACTGTACTTTCAATCAGCATTGCTTTTCAATACTTTATGTCACTGCCAATTTCTGTTCCTTGGTTGCCTTCTGCTGTAATTTTTTACACAGTTATATAAAAATTAAAATTGATGCTCCTTGTGTCTGAACAGGTTTTCTTCAAATATAGTATCTCTGTTTCATGTTTGACTTTATTTTTGAATGCAGAAAAAGTATAACTCTTATAACAGTTTAATGATGTCTCTGTTATGTCACAAACAACTTGTGTCAAGTTATACACAAAAGAAACAACACAATGATTTGGAAAACAGTTACAGTTGTTTTGTTGTGATGGTTATAGGCTGGTTGAGGAGAAAAGGCTAGCCTGGAGCCACGCTGACAGAGGGCCTCATTGATCTGATATTAAAGAGGGAAGAGAGTTCGTCCACAGGAATTGTAATGTGGGTTTTTAACAGCACAGAAATGGGAAGAAAAAAGACACTGACTGCATGAATAGGAAAAACATTTTGTTTGTTCTCCAAATTTGCCCGCTCCATTTATTGAAGTCTTGTTTATCACATAATGATAAAAACATTTCAACATGTGAGACTCAACATGTGGTGGTGCTGCAATCACAATAACAACTAAATCCAGAGTATTCAGCTCGACTTTTTACAGATTGTCAGGCAGCCAGTGATGGACAGAGCAGCCAAATCACAGGCCGAAAAAGGCCTTTCACTGAACACAGAGAACGGTAGGTCGGTGGGTGCAGAACGAGGCCGGGAGGGTAAACCCACAGAAAAAGGGAGGGTGCAGAAGTGTAGACAGCAGAATGGAAGCAGAGCTTTATAAATAGAGTCTGAAAAAGATACTGTAACTCCAGCCAGTGGCCACTTTAAGTTAGATGCTCGGAGCCACAAAGCCGTCTGCTGGCTGGGGAGAGAGGAACAGGAAACACCCAATCAGTGAAGGGGAGCAGGCTGACAGGCTGCTGGCTGCAGACAGCTGGTCAGTGGACCGACACTGACCCGGAAAATAATGCCAGGACTGAACAGAAAGGTGGATGTGACATGCATCACAAAGATGCAGCAGCACTGTAGTGGTTTCTAATTTTGGTTTGGAACTGACAACTGATTATTTTTGTAATGATGGTATTTGTTCTCAGTCTGTAACTGTCTTGATTTTGTAAATCAAGTTAAAAGTTAAGTCCTTAACTAACAGCTAGTGAAGTCCTTCACATAAAAATGGGCAATATGAGTTTGAATAAGGGTTGCTTCGATCAGGAACTTTGCTGATCAGTCATAACTAATACTAATCATGTTTTGGGTTTTGGTATGACTGGTTGAGTGTTTGCTCAACAAAAAAGCACAAAAAGCTCTCAAGAAGCGATGCAATAAGTATTCTAGAATAAGAATAATTGACTAAAACAATGTAATTCAAGTCAATTTGAACTTCTTTTTCAGTGCAAGAACTCATAGTGTTATAGTTTTCTCTAATATACTTGTGTATAGTATAGTATACTTAAAGGTCTTTCTTTCAATTAACACGAAAACATTAATTGGTGCATTAGAAGATTTTGAAAAAACAATCTGAAGACCTCAGCATTAAGTCTAATTTCTTGAAAAGAACTAAATACACATTCAGAGACCAAAAAAATGTTAAATGCATTAATAGTTTCATGTTTCCATGGCAAGTTTTGCAATTTTTGCATTTTTTTTCACCATGTTTACATTTTCTTGATACTTGAAACGTTCCTGTGGGCCACAATGAGTGAGAGGGGCCACATGTGGTCCCTGGGCTTTGCCCATCCCAAGGTAAAACAGTGTAAAAAAGCCTTTTAAAGAAAAGGCGATATGTTAAGAACGTTACTCAAATACCTTGTGTAACTGGTGTTATTATTTAACATTGCGAAGAAAACAAACAAATTTCCCTCTTAAACATTTTCTATTGAAGGTTCAGCCAAAAGCCAAATTTCCATCTCTTAAAACTAAATTTGACCACAACAGTTTTCTTACCTTTCTCAAATAGTCATTATTTAAAGCCAACCAAAATTCATCATAAAAGTTACCAACTGCACCAAAACATGTCACAAAACACAACAGACATGTCGTGTTGCAGTCAGGTAGCAACCTCTGATATTGTAAATGGAGGCCCAAAAGCTGGAGCACCCCAAGTGTCCACTTGAGGCTGGCTTCAGAAAAATGAAACCTTAATGACTGTATTTCGGGCACAGACAGTTTTTACGGCTTTAATACACATCTTTACAGCCTGGTTAAAAAAAACGGCTTCATCAATGTGCTCCCACTATTAGTTGGGGGAATTTTTTTACGTAACACCCATTTTTCTTTGTAGAGGATTTTTTGGAAATGCAGCATTGCTATTGGTCAGACAGCCTTAAGTCCTGCATCAACATGGCCTCTGTCTGTGGGTACATGGAGGTGCAGTTCGGTTGCAACAGCACGTACAGTATGGCAGCATCCATTAGAGGGCATCAGCAGCATTCCAAAGGCTCCTGTGACATGGCTTCGTCCAGTTCTTTACAGTCTATGGTTGCAATGCATTTAGTTTAATATACAACCTTTCCCTTACCCCCATGTCAGTTCCAGTCTATTTTCGTTTCCTATAACTCCTAAAATCATGTTTATTCAATTACTTTAACTTGAAAAAATCTAAAAAAAATTAAGAAAATTTGATGGACAGTTCAAAAAGCAATGACTTAAAACTCACAAAAGCATGTATTTTTACTATACGCAGCATAAACTAGTGATTGGGCACTTAAGCATTAAATATCACACTTTTTTTTTACTTTATAAATATTTGACCATTGAATTTATTGAGTGATCTTTAAAGCTCCATTTCATCAACCTGAACACTAAATAAAGCAAGTAGACTTGAAGTTACAGTACATTTTGCACGACTGTATTATAGCATGTACAGTATATTAGACATAATAAGCACTCATGGCTGAACATGGAATCACAATGTGAGATCATCTAATGGTGATTATTTTGTTTTTGTGATCATTGGAGGCCGTAATTGTGACTTAAAATAAATTAATTACAAAGCACTAATGTGTATGATGTATTATGCTGGCAAACTTGCAGTCATATCAACCCTCCCTCATCATTTTATAGTTGGCGTATTGATGCATCGGCTGCAGCCAACTTTGTGGATGAAAATATGATGAACTAAAATTACATCTGTTCAGTGGTCTCAAAGTATATGCATAACACCATAAAATGCATGCTTTGTTTGGATGAAAATATTAAAAATGTACATCCTTATTACAAAAGTGGGTCAATTGGTGAGTTTTCTCTCAGGATTCCTCCAGACTTTAAATCCATAAACAGATAACACGTGTGATGTAAAGTGTTCCTGAGCTGATATGACAGAAACGCAGAGATAATCATGGGAGTGGTATAATGAGGTTTCATTTGAATTCTGCCCAGGAATGCATAATTGAGGAAAATGGTATGTTTCTAAACAACGGAAAGCTTTCATTACTGGATCAGGAAGTCCACACAGCAGCCGGCGTGCCTGTGAGCTAAACTTACCCCTAAGCAGCGGGCGGGTGGGCAAGTGGGCAGCGTCAACAGTGAGAGGGGGAAATAACAAAATGCTATGACACATTCACGGTGGTGGAGACCGCCAAGGAGAGGAACACCTACAGTTGTGTGGTTGCCAGGAGCAGAACACACACTTATACACACATAGACCCACACATGTACGTAAGCAGCAGAAAACTTTGCCTGGAGACGCAGAGGAATGAGATTCTCATAAAACATGCATGGTGTGAACCCCTGCTCCAGGTCCCAGCTGGGCTCTGTTCAGGCTTTAGGGTTCAACGGGTGCTGCATTTTAATGGCTGCTACTGACGACAAAAGTCTGTTACTGAGCTGTTCACAGGAATAAAGAGAGTGTCTGCTTTTATTTAAAGCAGTTATGGTAATAACCACTCTAGCAGCAGCGTCACCTGAATCCAAAACAATGATTGGCTGGTTATTACGCGGTCAGGGGCTGGACTTGTGTCAAACTTATTCTTTGGTTTTAACATTCATGTAGTTACTGTAAAATCCAAAATAATGAATAATAGATTTTAAAACATTTTTCCATCTGATAAATCTGTTGTATCCTGTATACCATTATGATTAATATGCCAATCTAAAGTTCCAAGACTAGAGATACCAATGCCAATATCAATTCTCCTGGGGATTAGAGACTATCCCAGCGGACATTGTGCAGGAGACAGGATACACCCTGAACTCGTCGCCATTTAATCGCAGGGCCACATCGAGAAACAGATAGCCATTCAAGCTCACACCCATACCTAAAGGCAATTTAGAGTCATCAGTTAACCCAATGATATGTTTTTGGTCTGTAGGAGGAAGCCGGAGTGCCCAGAGAAAACACACACATGCACAGGGGAGCCCATGCAAACTTCACACTGGCTGGCTGGCTGGCTGGCTGGCTGGATGGATGGATGGATGGATGGATGGATGGATTTTTTTGATCCGGAGCTGGGAAATTGTGGTATTACAGCAGCTGGTTTCAGGGAAAGGAAGTGAACAGCATATACACACTAAAAAGAGACTAAGGATCTTAACAAAATATAATATACCTATTTACAATAAATAAGGCAATAGAAACCCACTATTGACAGAAACAAAAAAAAACACTTGGTATAAACAAGGCAGAGTGGCCTGAGTATAAACAAATATAAACCTGAGTATGAAGTTACTACTTTCTTAACAAAGAGAGTCATTAATGTACAAATGCAGCTGTTTTAATAGTGTGCAGTATAAAGCTATAAGGCCAGTAACAATTACACACAAGGCTAAAGTGGCATGGATCAAAGTGCAGCTTTTACTATCATTACTGAACAGTCAGAGTGAAACTTCTCTGCTTTACAGAGGTCAGCTTTCGTACAGGCTTGTGGTTTGGAAAGACCTCCAAAAAATGTGTGTAGAGCAGAACTTGGTCGAACCAGCCCGGAGAGCACCAGGACCATGGCAATCACCCAATACATCCAAATCAGTCTCAGGACTAGGGCTGAAAGTTTTATCGTTTTCGGATCGAAATCGCAATTTCAGACAACGCAATCATGTGATCGTCAAAGCTGCAGTTTTTTTGAAGCGCTCCTGATAGACCCAGGATCTGTTGTTTCAACTATTTTACACATACTGTTTTACAAATTTGCAGGAAATTTGCATTTACGGAAGTGCTGGTAAGCAGGCCAACAATACAAAGACTCTGTTTAGGAGTAGAAGTTGGAGTATCCCTTAAATAATAAAAACAGATTATTTATCATCAATATTAGATGATGAATAACGTGTTATGTATTTTTGATCACTGATTTCCTTACTGTTGTCTCTACCTTAAACACAGTGACTTTTGCACTGAAGCTTTATTTGAAGAAAACCATGAATTGTATTGAAATTGCAATATCTGGCAGAAAAATCACAATTAGATCTTTTCCTCGTTCAGCCCTACTCAGGACCCCAGCACCCCTCAAATCAGAGGGCCAAGATTAAATCAAGTTATTAATTAACACACAACCCTGCATTATGGTGCCTTACATTTCAAATTTCCTCAAAGTCATCCAGGTGAAAGCAGAAAAGATATTCAGACCCACTGAAAGTATTTTTTGGGTGGGTTTACAGCACTGTGAGCAATGTCAGGAGTAGCATATGATATTAAAAATTCAGAAAAAAACCAGACCAAGAATATCAGATGATTATTTTGGCCCAGTTTCTACATCACAACAACAATCCACTGTTTCAGTCCAAAAGTTCTACCACGACAGCCCTCCACCCTTCCCAGGCTGTAAAAAAAAGAAAGAATGCAGTGATTTTACTGCTGAACAAACATCCACCTGTAAAACATACTGCCTCGCTGCTCCACCACACCAACCAACTTTAACAATTCAGCCCATTCATTCACAGACTGAGCTGTAACTGTAACTTCAGGAGGGAAACAGTCTCGCTGAGGTTTCATTATTCATGGGACAAAAGGTCAGTGTGTTTTTATTCACACTGGAACCATGTTTGAGGCAGACAGAACCCCTGAAGATGCTTTAAGTTTTACTGCTGAGTAAAAAAAGGCTGAAAATAAAGTTGAAACACGGAATTTATCACACAGTACCTGAACATAATCTGTAGTCTCCAGTAGAGATGCTTCCTCCGTGAGGCATTATGCTCTTCATCCTGAAGGCTTCTTCAGGGTGGTTAAAGCGGAAGAAGGCCGACTGGCCGAAACACAGCATACAGCCTGGAATAAAAGAACAAACATTTTACAGGTTAATTTTGCCTCAGAGAAACAAACAAGTGGCAGCTTGAGGGAATAAAGTCATTAAGAATTCTTGTCAGTGTGCAGTGACACTTGTCTGAAACCAGAAGATTTGCTGCATTCTTAAACATAAAACAGTTTAACACCTAAATATTTCAGCGAGATATCAATCTCAGAACCCATTGACAGTCACTGCCAATACGCCTCTGAGAATGGACATTACTTCTCTGTAGTCCTGCTCAGGGTTAAAAAAAATACCAAGCATGATTCCCTTTGCCATGTAGCATTAATATCTGCAACATAAACTCACTGGCCACTTCATTAGGTACACCTCTTCATAGGGATGGGAATAGAAAACCAATTCAAAGTCAAAGATGGAATCATGGCAGGCAGGACGAAGAAGTTAAAATCATGGCTTAATTTTGGACAAAATTATGCTTGTTGCATGTTTAGTGGGTGAAAACGTGCTTCCTGGCATTGAAAATGGAAGTGACATTTGCCACTCAAAACCTATGAAGGCCGACTTTTGCTCACACAAAAAACCCACAGGAATCGATAAGGGAATCCGAATCAATAAGGAGAATCAATAAGGGAACTGGTATCATTAAAAACATATCAATTTCCACCCCTACCTGCTCAACTGTTAGTTAATGCAAATAGCTGATCGGTGTGACAGAAAACTCAATGCATTTGGGCATGTAGACATGGTTGACAGACTTTCACTGGCTTCTGTGATTACACAATTTTTAGTTTGCTCGGTTCTGCCTCTTTTTTAATCATAATTCATTATTAACTGGAAAATATTTCATAATTTAAATTTGAATAAAGATATTCTTTGTAATTTCAGTTGTGATTTCTCATTCACAAGGTAGTGGTAGGTCCTGAGGGTAGACCAGTAGGCAACCACTTGTTCCCACCATCCACAGAGACACAGAGGAGCATCACAACAACAACAAACAGAGACCATCATGATGAGGAGGGGGTCAGAATTATTCTGACAGCACAACATCATCAGGGGGTGAAAAGTGCAAAGTCATAAACAAGAGAGAAAAACACAGGGACTGAGCTGACTCAGATAAACCTGCCATCAAAACCATCACAACAAGACCAACAAAAACAAAGCACATGAGCACCGACACCTATGATTAAAAAGTGACCAAGATGACACTTTGAAACAAGGATAACTGCAGCTTATGAAGAGAACAGTACAGAATGAAGATCCTCCAGCATCACAGAATATTTATCAGTTTCATAAAAACACACATTTATGTATTACAATTTTTTCTCTCATATTAGGAAGCAGGAAGCTTATCTGAAGTCTAAATTAAATTTTAATCAGTAAAATTCCCTCAACATCAAAAGTCTGGTAGCTCTCACTGAATGAAGTCCCAGAGGTTCGCTTACTGTCTGATGTGTTTTACTCTCACATCTTTTCACAGGAAACACATCCAATTACAGCGATAAGATAGTCTAAAAATGCTGTTTTGGTAAGTGTATGATCTGTTAAGTAAACAAAGTAATGACAGGCTTAATCTTCAGTTTGTTGGATGTTTTTTTCCGCATAAATGCTGCTGTAAGTGACTCATTGTAACTTTTAAGGTGCATGCTAAGCCATTTGTATTACTTCTACCCTCTAAACACAGACAGACTGACGATCTTTGTTTGTAAATGATCAATTCTTCTATTTTAAAATTCAGTGAACTCAGTACCACAGACACTGATCATATTCAGTGTTTTTAATATCACCTGATTTAACAGTAAGTCAGTCTTCGTAGCTTCCTAGTTTACAGGAACCACCTGCAGGGTGAAGACCATATAAAAGGGCCTCAAAGATCATCCTTCATCAGTCAACAACAAGCTTTTAACAATTGCCAAAAGAGCAGTAAAAAACCTACAGAGGAACAAAGTTACAAGTAATCTACAGTAAGAAGACAACAGTGTGAAGCCTCATTTATTAACGGTGTAAGATAGTGCAGATGGGATGGGTTGTTCATGAATAGATTATAGTCAAAGAAATAATCTCAGTTTCGTGATGTTTCTGATTATTTTATTTCATTATTTTAGCAAGACCATGCTCATACTGTAATGCTATTTATTTGAGTTCCTGTCTTTGCCTTGTCTTTAAATTACAGTGTTAAAATTTTGTTTTTGAGGGAAACAGAATAACGCCTGATTTTTTAACAATTTTATGATTTATAAAATGTCACTTACGCAGTAAATTGCAATGCCATCATTCAGATTTCTTTTTGATTGAGTATTGCAGACTTTGTGAGAGAAAGAACACAGTGATAAGAAAATTAAGTGCAAAATAATAAAGATTAACTTAAGTATTGACTGATATGATGATAATTTAAGTTGGTTTCATAAATTGTATCATTTTAATATCTATCAGCACTCATTTAACACCAAAGCTAACCTAAGTACCATAATTCTTTTGCCAAGAAATTTTTGCTCTAGTGTGGTGATAAACTTATTTATTGTTATCAATGGTCAAACAAACTGATCACACAGTTTTGATCAATCTACTTTTACATGTAGCAACAGAAATTCCTGTTTTGTTTGTAGCCAGATTTTTTTGTAAAGATGTTTGCAAGAATTCAAAACATCCATAATCCAGTCTGGTTAAGAACTAAATAAGAATTAATAAAAAGCAAGATGGCGCAGTGGCACAGCAGGTAGTGCGTTTGCCTCACAGCAAGAATGTTGTTGGTCAGAACCTCGTGTGAGTCAGGTTCGCATGTTCTCTTCGTGCATGTGGTGGTTCTCTCCAGGCACTCCGGCTTCCTCCCATAGACTAAAAACATGCTTATTAGGTTAGTTGGGTGAGTGTGAATGGTTGTGTGTCTCTCTATGTGAGCCTAGGGTTGGCTAGTCACCAGTCAAGGGTGTACCCTGCCTCTCATCCAATGTCAGCTGGGCTCCAGGGATTTACCAGCTGTAAATACATCGGCAAACACACCAATACTGGCTGATACTGATGTTCAACTTTTTAGCCCCAATATCTGCCAATACTGATATCGTATCAAAATTAACCCCAATAATGGATGGATGGATGGATGATAGTGATGTATCGAATACTTGCTGCCTGACAATTAAAATAAATGTTGACCTTCTCTCTCCTTAAGATGACAGAGTTGACAACAAACAAAATATCTTTGTAATGGTTGACTGGAAGCATTAACTTTGATTCACCAAGCTTTTTTTTTAGAATCAGAAAATAACGATTTATGGAAAATCAATCATTTCTTCTTCTACAAAAGTCTACAAAGAAGTTTTTCTTTGAAAGAGTGTTAGAGTGTGAGCAAGGTGACAAAGATTATTGCAACAGTGATTAGTTCTGTAGTGACAGTTTTGATCCTCACACTGATCAACTCTGTGCTCACAGCAAACAGCTCAGATTCAAACATTCGGTCTCCATGGTGCCATCAGTAACATCCACTCACCATCCAGGTCTGAAATGTCAAAGCAGATAATGCCTGATACTAATTCACCCCTCTATGTGCCACGAGTCAGATAACAGATAAGCAATCTCATGTTTATTGCTTTCTCAATATTGAACCATTGTCCTGCTGTGATTACAGAGACGGCTCTTCCGGCCTGAGCAGAGATAAGATCCTCTGTCTGTCATCAGCTGAGAAGACCATGACTGAGGTGTATAAATGGAAAGTTCTCCATTACACAACAAGCTGTGATGATGGGAATCAAACCAAGGCAGCTTTTTTTTTGGAGATAAACACGGACATTTTGGAAAGAAACTCTGATTTGATCTGGAGCAGTGGGTAAGGATATGACAGAAGGACAAAAATAGAACACAAATGTGCAAGGACTGTTACATCAAGCCTGTTTTTTTTTTTTCGTTTAAGCTCTCATACTAAAACAGGAAATCTTAACAACAGTTTATTGATCAATCAGTCATTCAGGCCTCATATTTAAGACTATGTCTTTAGGAAAATTTCTTCCTATGAGGTATACCATCACCAAACAATGACAGTACAGTGGTGGGTGATGAAGGAGGGCTGGTTGCTGTGTATTTGGTAAAAATGCTGCGCGCAATAGAGGATCATGAGATATGGTGTCTTTTAAACTTGTCCTTTCAAAATCTGATCAGTTCATCCTTGGGTCAAAGTGTAGAGTTTTCAATATTGAAAGGTAAAACTGAAGAAGCTTTTTTCAGATATTGTGTTAGCAAATAAGATATAAACATGAGACTCCATGACCTTCACCTTTAACCCAAAAAATAATTCTGTTTATCCAAGAGTAATAGTGGCTATTTCAGTAATGTTGAGGGGCTAGTTGTCTTTTTTAAGGTGGAGGAGACAGTGGACAGAGTCAGACAGGGGATAGAGGAAGTAGGAAAAGACATTCGGGAAAGGTCACAGGACATAAAAAGACCCAAGAAACACAATATCCAAGCGAGAACCTCCATACAGGTGGGCACAACCTGCCCAAGCAAGGGATGTATATGGCACCCAATTCCCTTGAACTTGTATCTATGACCTTTCATATCAAACAAGTCCATCTGTGAAGCAGAGTGCATATCTGAGCCTTGACACTTGAGCAAATTTTAACAGTAAGCCTCAAAAGCATCTTTGAGATATCATGTTTAAATGCAAGCGATGAACATGAGATCAAATGATCTGGACCTTTTACCTCAAAAAATACATTCAGTCTGGTTCATCATTAACTTTGCAGTGCAGATCCATCTTGCCAAGCTCTGTTCTGCAATGACTGTGACTGGCCCAAAGCAGGATGGCCCAGTCAGAGACCTTTAAAGTGTGAAGGAGTGGGAGCTAAGAGTGAGATGACAACAGGAAGCAACTGTTTGTACAGAGATTAGCAGTGATGCTAACAGCATCAGCAGCAGTTTTATCAGATCTGGACCGCATTTCTTTATCAAATGAAAAACATACAACAACACTACCCACTTCTCAATAAAAAGAATATTTTGCTCCATTTCCGAAATGTTTTGCCAAGAGTCTGTTCAATGAAGTGGCTCCCATTCTGTCCTATATATTGTGACAATAGCGCCTGCCATCTGATTGGCCAGAATGATCATCCAATCACCTGCTGGATATGCTATTGTAGTCTCTGCCCATTCCCAAACACTTTCTATGGACTCTTTCCCAGATGGGCATGTGAAATATATTAAATGGTCCATCTTGTGTGTCAGGTTAGTTCATCATTGAGTTGGGGTGGATATTTGAGCAAAATCATAAGACAATTCCTTCCACTGTTTAGATATCATGTGATCTTGATCTTTGTCCAACAGAATTCAAAATCTAACCATTCTATTGATTAGTTAGTGTATATAATTGTGCACAGTTTGAGGAAAATCCCTCCCAAAAATGTAGATCATATCTTGTTAACAAGCAAGTTTTTAACTTGAGGCACCATGATCTTTATCAATGGCTGTCAAAATTAAATCATCTTACTTGTAAATCAAAGTTGAGCAAGGTTAGAAAAAAATCCTTACATTTGTATAAGAGATTTATTGTGTTTACAAACAGAGGTTAACAAATACTTTTTGATTTGCACTTGAGACTCCTGACCTCTCCCTTGACTTTTGACCTAGTGAGTTTTATACATCTGATGAATTCATCATGGAGTTAGAGTGAAAATTTGTGCAATCTTTCTGAGCAGTCTTTGGATATTGTGTTCTTAAGAATGGCCTGGAAAGACTGAAGGACATACAAGTGAGTAACCAGTGAACACAGGGCCTCAAGACTCTGTTTCCTATAAAGAGGTCTCAAAAAGAGTCTCACATTTATAATGGGTTATTTTTTAATCTTTTGCTTTTAGGTTTAAGTTTGAACGTATTAGTAATGCTTCATTATTGCATTGGAATCATTAAAAACCATGCCCATCATAGTAAAGTGTTGATTCTGCAAACGTCATCAGGTTATGAAGAACTGCTGACACCACTGGATCAGTGGTGGTGCTAAAATATCAGTTCAGATGATACCTTTCATTGGCACAGTAAATGCCATATGCCGACATAAGCACTTATTTGCATAAGTATTTCTTTTTCACTGTCTGTATCTGCTTAGGGATTTAGAAAGTCAGTTTTTCGAATTTCCATCAGCATTCCTTTCAGTGGTTACGACACCATCATCCTCGGCATAATTCTGGTTGGTATTTTCCACAGCTGGAATTGTTTTTGTAGATATCTGGAACCATCAGTATGGTCATGAAATGGAAAAATAAAAAGATGCTGAGTGGCATATTTGAAAGTATTCATTAGGATGTTAATAGTGTGGTCTGCAGAGCCACGTCAGCTCCGCCAATGTGTCTTCAGCAGTCATCCGACTCCCTCACCTAGCTCCTGTTTCCTTTGGATTCTGCCCGCAGCACTCGCCTCCCTCCCTTCCTGACTCACAGACTTGCAACAACATGATCTCCCCGGCGAAGATCAATTCAGTCACTTCCAATGAAAACGCCTTAAAAGAACATAGCTTCGAGCGTCGTGTATCTGTCATGACAAACTCATTTGTTTCTGTAAGATCTGAAGGGGTTTTGTGACGGGTCTGTGGCACACGGTGTCATTTTTACTCAGTGGTTCTGTCATACAAAAATTACTCTGTTTGGAAGATATTAACAAGGCAATAATGAGAACTGAAAGAGCTGTGGATCACTGTGAAAAAATATACAAAATCAGTTATGATCAGTCTGTTACCCTGTGCACACTGGGTAACAGACAGCTTATTCTTAGCTCTGAATCAGACCCCTAACAACAGGAAGGTTTTTGGGCATCAGCTTGCAGTTGAAGCACTGATCCAGGTAACTCTGGATCTGTCCTGCTCCTCAGTTTCCACAGAAGTTCTCTCTTTTTGCCCGTTGAATCTTGTTCTGAAGAATTGTCTCTTCTGTATACTCTGAGTCATAAAAGTAACTCCATGCATCCACAGTAAAAAAAGTTCGTCTCCTCTGCCATTGTGCCTTTCTTGGTCCATAGAGCGAATCAGCAGATTGGCAGAATGAAAATAAAATATTCAAGAAAAAAAATAGGTGGAACTTTTCCCTAAAATGTCTGAATTTACAGAAAATGATGATAGTTTTAAAAATCTAATACAGCTGCCTTTATGACAGGCACATGCTGTTGTTACAGGGGAAATGCAGGATGTTATGTCAAAGGTCCATTGTAAAAAATACAGCTCTAAAATTTCCATGGGAAATTTGGCATCACCTTCCAAGAAAATCCACTGATTTGCATGATCACATTTGTTGCTTTGCCTGTCAGCAAAGGAGCTCATATTAATGATTCTGGAGGACACAGATGCATGACATAATGATCTGGTTCAGGGGGAAGCATGACAGCCATCACGTGTTTGCATATGTGTAATTAACTGCAGGTTTATCACTGGCCTTTGGCAGTGAGGCAGTGACTGGAACAATGAAGGCTGCAAATGGTAGGTGCTCTATTGCAGTCTTGGTCAGAGCAATTGGTCAACTGAAAATCTGTTTTAATGAAAAACAAAGATACATTATATTGTAGTATTAGTTAGCTGAGCTGGATATCTTGTGCTGATTAACAAGTTATGATGTCTGCGTAGGTTCTCAAGTCATCCAGGTCATGGTTATCCAAGCTGATCCAGATGGCAACTGGGCTGGTTCAGTTTCATCCTCTCCTCCAAAAGGCCTCTTCAGTTCTAAGCGTTGACTGAGAAAGAGTTAGAAATACAAGCCTCTGTTGACTATTAATATGCAAATGATTTGGGTGGTCATCTGAGAGTTATTGGTCTAGTGACCTTGACCTAGTTTTCCACGGAGGTGTGACTGGTGGGCAGTTCCTGGGATGTTGTGGTCACTTGTTGTTTGGTCCTTTGTTCTTGGGTGGAGGTGTTGTTTGGATTGTTTATGAAAGGAATCCAAAACTGAACTATATGTAAGAGATCTGTCTGTCTTATGGTGCATCAGAAGTCAGAAATTCTGACGCCCCAGTTGGAAAACGTTATCTAGAACGCCCTTAAAAGTCAGACATCCTATTGAGAAACTCGGAAAATCCACACGGACCTCCAGTTTGTCAACAAACATGGAAGCTCAGTGCTTAAACAGGAAGTAAGAGCAGTGCATTGTTACCTAAAATTACAACTGGAGGTTGTTTTTATGCATTGTAATCAATCACATTCATGCTATTGTACACCGTCTACATATGGACATATTATGATGTCGACTTTTGTGTGAAATTATCTTGTAGCATACTGTTTATATCAATTTTGAGCTAACCATGCAAACTGCAGCTGGAGCATCAATGGGCCGGTTTTGATCTACTAAAAGTGTCACAAAATGTGATAACGTCATTTAAGTTCCACTAGTATATCATCTTAGGAAAAAATGTTTTAGCGCTAAAGTTACAGGAATGATTGTTATTTTATGATGTACATTTTATTAATGTGAAAGTGCTTTCTGACTTCCAATCATGAGTAAAACTGGAACACATTTAGCTCTGATATAACGTCATTCCTGTCTTCCCAGTCAGACCTCAGATGTAAATTGAATACAGCATAAGTCCCACATCTCTGTTAAGCAAGGGTTTCTCCATCTTGACAAAAAATAGCTTGGCAGTGACAGGTGACCACTAAGATCATTTGCATATTAATGGTCAATTTAGGCTTTATATTCCAACTCCTCCCCAGTCAGCTCTTTGAACCAAAGAAGAGGCGAAACGTCAAGAATCTGAACCAATCCAGTTGCCACTTGGATCAGCATTGGATTACCAAATTACCCAATTTCAACTGTTTAGCCGTCTTGTAGCTTGCTTCCCTGGGATAGACAGGGTAACAGAGACCAGACTCCGAGTAAGATGAAAGTAAATCCCACCCAGCACACAAAGCATTGTCTTACGTGCTTACTGAAGTGTGTTTGGTGTGTGTTGGGTGTGATGGATGAGGGAAGACATTTCTCCTCCTCTCATCGCCCTGCTCTCTCAGCACAAACTGCTGCTGGCAGCTGACACTCAATCTGTCGGAGTCCCCTGTGGCCCCCTGAGGAAGCCTGGACCTCCACCTCAGCAGCCTGTGGTCCCCCAGTATGTGTTTTTTCAAGAATAGGAGGAACAAATAATGAGTCAGCAAAAAAGATGTAGCACTATAGAGTCGGTGCATTAGTGAGTTCTTTTATGGAAAATTGATCTGACTCCATGTTGTGTATAGGCTGTTTATGGACTGGCTGTTTAGGTTAAGTGGATTTCCACTTGACACTTTGATTAGCTTATTTAAGGGAGTTGGCTTTAAAGTGCTAGCAATTAAATACTTCATCACAATCATTTCACAAAAGGCATTATCCATGTTATATGACAATTAAACCAAAAAAATCCACTAAAATCTTTCATTCAGTTAAAAAAATTCAAAGTAAGTTTCTAAGAATCTTTAAAGACTGTAATCTGATGATCTGTACGTTTACATGCATAGACAGGACAAGCTATGACGCTGATTTGGACATAAATAAGACTCCTGTTCCTTGTTTCCGTATATGAGCATCAGGGCAATCAGTTTATTGAGGGAGGAAGGACACTATGAGGTTGTTAGGTGGTACAGAGAAAAGTATTGGTGCCTCAAAGCAAGAAGGTTTCTGGTTTGAATCTCGATCAGGGTCTTTCTGTGAGGAGTTTGCATGTTCACGTGTGCATTTCCTCAGGGGTGGGCTACTGGTGGCCTGAGGGCCACAGGCAGCCCTTTGCCTTGCATAAAGCCACCCTTTAAGATGGCTAATATCAATTAACTAACATTAAAACACAACAAAGACAAGGATTTGTTAACTTTGCAGAAAAAGGGCAGTTTTACAAATTTTTACTAATGACTCAAAAAACTCTCAATAGATTTGATGAAATTTTCAGGAAATGTTGATCATGGCAAAAGGAAGAGGGGATCAGATTTTGGTAGTGATCAAATTACAGATGTGGATCCATTTCTACATTTTCGAGAACAACTTGGCTAAGGATGTCAGAAAAGTCTTGGTGGAGGTTTAGCACTTCTTGTTGTTATTGTTAGTACCAAAATTATAACTACCTTTACAACCATATAAGGAGAAGGATCCTCTTGAGTCCCAAGAGGCTATTTTTCTATAAAGCAGTGAGAAATATGACAAGGACAAGATGTATGGTCTAGCCATCCATAAAGGTATGGCAACCTTGAAATCTCCTTTGAGTCCTTTTTCTTTGCCTACCTCTTTATCTTTCTACATCTTTCTAAAAATACATAAAAAATTAATTGACCTTTATTGTAAAGTTTCTTGACATAACATTTGTTATGATATGGCACTATACATATTTAGATTTATTGATTGATTAATTAACTAATTAATTGCAAAGGCTGAAATGTCTCAGCCCTACTGTACACATGAATTCTTACCCTTTCACTGGAACTACACAACAACTAGAATGTGGCATTTTCAAGAGCAACAGGCAGAGAAAGTAACCTTTTAAAGAGTTTTTCATTAAAATCTAATATACTGTGGAATCATTGAGCAAAGCTAAAGCCATTATCATCAATAAACATGCTAAAGCTGAACACATCCATCTGCTCTAATCTTTCTGTGAGGCAACGTCGTTAAAGTCCATTACTAGAAGTCTCTTGATGCCAATTACAGCTCATCAATTCAGCTACTACAACCACACACAGCTACTTAACATGATGGGTCCTCCTACAGCATCAGGCTACATATCGAACACAGACTAAGTGTAGATTTATGATGCTGGGAGGCGTGGA
Source organism: Cetoscarus ocellatus (assembly GCA_037902135.1). Lineage (NCBI taxonomy): Eukaryota > Metazoa > Chordata > Actinopteri > Labriformes > Labridae > Cetoscarus > Cetoscarus ocellatus. Next base: position 1,645,132 of record JBAMNC010000219.1, read on the forward strand.
GGATTTATCCAAGTATAATATGGAGATTCTCTAAACAGGCCATGAATCAAACTCAATGATGGAGGAGGAGAGAAAAGCTGTAAATCTTAGTTTGTCGCCACAGAGCACCAACACAGTGATGACACAGAGGAGTGACTGAGATTTATGTGGCTTTTACAGAATTGATTCGTAATTAATGGATGCACTTGGAGTTGAATCAATAAAGCAAATTATTTGAGACTTAAAAAAGCTGAATATGTATAACACTTCAGGGAGAACAGGAGCTTGTCGAAGTTTATCTCCACAGTCAGTATATTGAAACAGTGCCTGTTCTTTATCTCAAACGACCATCTCCACCCAAACAACAGGGTTCTTCCCCTCCTTATCTCCAGAAGTAAACACATCAGCTACAACACGCTGTCTTCATCAGAGAGCTGGGTGTGGGTGCCTAATGAGCCTAAAAAGATGCAGAACTTTTAACCACGCTGGGAAATTAACCACGCCTCAAACCACAGCGACTTTTATTTTGACTGGAAAAAATTAAAGTCAAAGATGTTTGGGATGAGTCTGAAAGTTGCTCAACACACTTATGACTTTAAAATAGAAAGCAGGCATGAGCGATGAAGGATTTTTTAAATGATTCACATCAGTGACACACAAGGGAATAATTTGCAGATGCTCGAGCCAGTGAAGAATTTATTATCTTTTTATTGTCACCATTTTACTGTAAAAACAAACTACTTTAGCTCACAAGTCTTTTAGTACAACTTAAAGTTAAAAACTTTGTGAATTTTCACCATCATTTTGGGCTGGGATGGGCAGCGGGAAGGTTGCTTTCATATTTAAAGTTCAGCTGATTTGGTTTGGTTCTGTTTGACTTGGTTCAGTTCAACACCCACAGTTCAATCCGCAAGTTTGAGTTGTGTGTTTATTGGTTTCGAGTACAAACAGCTTTTATTCATTATCGCCCTTTTCTTACCATAAAATGGGTGGTGCAGAAGAATGTGGAAACTCCAGCAGCATTTAGCAGTGCACTGAAGTTCTGCCAAGATTTCACAGGATTTACTTTTTGGTTTTCCCACTTGATCCTTATTGGTTCTGATGGCTATTACACCCACCATGCCCTAATTCTGATTTGCTTGTAAGTGAAGTGTGACCCCAGTTTATAAGCAAACCAGAGTTTGGTCCACACTAGAGCTCACGTGAGATCTCACAAGACCACGGATCAGACAAACTTTCCAAAAAGTGAACCAGAGTTTGTTTGGAATGGACCAAAAGTGTTAGGTATGAAAGCAACCTTGGACTCCAGAGGACTAAATTGTAACAGGTTTAATATAAAAATCAAGATTTTGGGAACTGAAAAACAATCTTTACTGTGACACGTTCAACTACTGTGGACATATATACCTGCTGGATTAAGGTAAAACTGTCTGTTTAATTTTTCATTTTGTTTTGGCTAAGATAAGCACCAGGCTCACGGCAAAAATGGGCGATCCTCTTATTCTTGAGATTTTCTAAGAGGCACAGCTCACGCTGGCAGTCTGAAAGCTCTGACTTGAGAACATGCACACAGAAATGAAAAAACACATGCACCGTCAAGCAAGGAAAAATGCATCCAGTATGAAACGGCCCATAAAGAGAGAGCACTGATTGGATGACACATAAAGTTGGCAACATTTTGAAAAGAAGGTGAAATCAGCAAGACACAAGTAGTTCCTTGTCATTTTCACACGACTTTCTAAGTGTCACTGATGTCTTTGTGTAGTTTAGACAGTGAGCAGGAGTTTGCCTTCATTTTTTATAATTTAATTACCAAGTATTGGGTGTTGATTACTCCTGATTTTGTTGCCATAGCATCAAATAGGAATCATCAGGCCTTGACATCAAAATTTTACTCATCTACTACTGAGGCTGGTGATTTTCCAAAGTAACAAGTCACTCAGCATTTTTATTGGGCAAATTTTTGACTCTGAGAACCTACATTATGTAATTAAAGTTTAAAACTACATGCTGAAATATATCACTGCACTGATGTCCAGATCTGTTATATGCAGAGGGTTATATCCTAAAGTAAGTCAAAGCACATACACACCTACACCAGTTATATTTTAGTACCGTGTTTGTGTTTGTGTTTGGGTTGCACTGCAAATGGCATGAGCTAGTGCATCAGTTAGCAAAGACGCACAAGTGCCCAAAGAGGCGTACCCGTTTAGCATACATTAAGGGAAAAATTGCCCACTGTATTTGCAGAATAGACTTATTACAAATGATATCTGATTCACAAACACAGTCACTGACAGCCAAACATAGAGAGATTCATGTGTTATTAAGCGATGCATCAACTCATTAACTACAAAATGCTTACAATACAGTGAAATATTCTACCCCTCAAAATGGCCAATGGAAGCCCTTGTGGTACTGACCACTTCTAAAAGCAAGCCACATTTTACCAGTTAATGTCAAGCCCTGGGTATAAAAATAGCATATTTTAGTAAAAGAAAAATCCTTAAATAACAAAATAAAAAATAAGATAAATAAAATGATAATATCCCATTTAGACTAAACATCTGTAAAGATAATATTGTGTTTAATAGTCATTCACTGGTAGCAGTTCTTAATATAAACATTCTTCTTACTGAGCATTATGCCTGGCTTCTTGCTTTTATCAATTTGTTCAACATTGCACTCAAAAAGACCAAACAGATCTGGAAAAAATGAGAATACATTGATATATCTAAAAAAAAAAAAAAAAAAAAACTGTATGTTGGCCAGCCCGACATCAGCTCCACATCCGGCAGGACAATATTGTCTTCATCTTTCCTCAAACAGACCACTATCTCCTCTTCTCCTCTTCTTTTTCCCTCCTTCATAAGAACTCTTCAACCCCTTGGTTTATTAAACCTCAGGATTCTTCCGAAATCCAGCGGTTCAGGATTAGTTTCCTCTGAGTCTGAGCTCAGCAAAAAACAGATCTGTTCAATCAGCAGCTCTGCTTCACTCTGGAGCAGGAAAGTATGACATGCTGCTACTTTCATAATTACAATGAAGTCGGGACGGACGACATGCCAAGGAGAAATTGTCTTCATGAGGACGAGGACGAGTGGAGGTGAACTCACTACAGTTAATCAGATAGATTGATCCTCTGACCGCTAAGTGAGGGAACAAATTCCCCTGAACGCAGCACGAAGGAGCACTCTAATCACGCAGAGTGCGCTTGGTGAATTACTGCTACTACAGCAGCTTTTAGCCCACAGAGCAGCTCCACTTTAACCAAAGAACGACTTCATTTAAACAAAGAATATCTCATCAGAAAAGCTCAATAAAGCCACATGAACTACTTTCAATATGTCATACTATTGATCTCTTTGACTGCATGCATCTTTTAACACTACACTCTGCAGCACAAGGGATGCACAAAGATCATGACATCAACCCCACAAGGACAGAGTGACCCCATACTCTAATAAAAGCACAGTAAGTGGATTAAAGAACGAACACTTTCATGCACACAAAGACTGGCTGTGATCAAGTCAAGGTGGACATCTATGTTTAGTTCTCTCTCCTGTCAGCATCAGCAAAGTATAAAAACTTACCTTAAACTTTAATGCATGTTTGTTGTTGCTTTAAGACTGCTACATTAGAAAGCAGGAACTGCTCCTGCAAGCTGTCATTCTGTTACTAAATCCGAAACATTATTGTGTTGTCTGCTAAACTTGTGATATTCAACAGCTCAGCCTCCATTCAGCACCTTATTTTACCTTTGCTTTGATAAGATTTGATTTTCTCAATACATGCTTTTACTGGTCGATGTTAAAAAATGTTAAAGACAAAGATGGGAGCTTAAATCAGAAACTTCGATAAACAACTTTATTTAAAACCAAAGCAGAGAAGAATAATGAGAGTAAAGTGGTGTGCTAGTTCCTCAGGGAACACTCAGGATAAACAGCGTTAAGGCCAAATGTTCCCTCTGGGCTGCTTTGGCATTAAGAGCAGGAGTGGTTAGCATCGTGCTCTGAAATCTTCCATCTTTTCTCTAATAACATCTTGCTGTTTTTTCCCCATCAGACCACGTGAAATCTTTCCAGTGTGTCGGCTTAGTCCTGAGTACATTTCCCCGAAGATTAGATCAGACAGAGTCGAGGTGGTCGGAGGGAGAGCTTCACATACTTACACACTGAGCTCATGCACACACTCATACAGAGCTTTTTGCACTTAGGATGTGTGTCTCCTAATACAGTAGTTATGTTAATTTGTTGTCTTTAATTAGCTATCTAATTTTTCTCCTGTCACCATTTGCCTTTTCTAAAATGGTCACACGTGGCACCCAAGCATTTGTTGCTATTAAAACTCAATTTCTGATCAATTCTTGGTTTAAGCTGGAAACACACTGATGATTTTTTTTTAATTTTTGCCAAATTTCAATACATGGGAGGCCACAGACAAAAGGAATATTTCAAAAGATATTGACATGGAAATCCTACACAAGTACACTCGACCAATTGCTCCAAAAGTAGGAGAGACACCTTGCGTTCCAAAATCCATCCATTGATCCATCATCCATACCACTCAAAGACCCAAAATATGATTGTTAGGTTAATTAACTCAAATTCCCCCAGACTTGATGCATTTACCAGAAGTGGAGCATCCTGATTTTCACTTCAGTGTGCATGTAATCAAGTCTGAGCTTTTAGACTGCTGGTATGGGTTGCACGTTTCAAGCACTGAATAGAGGATAGGAGGCTCTTTTTGTTACTGCAAGAAACAGAAAGCCATATTTACCATGTTTTAGCATAGGGGTGTATATAAGCAAGAATCTGACAATACAATATGTATTGCAATACATGTCAATACATGATATGATATATATCACAATACCGTAAACAGGAACATTTTTTTCTTTAAAAGTCTTTCTTAAATGTTTTTTCACTGCATTAAGAACTCACAATAAAGTATACTTAAATAAATACAGTTTCCAATTCATTTAGTTATTTAAAGCATAGTCACTACAACAAGGGACAAAAATAAGAACAATGAATGTAACAGAGAGAGGGAGAGTCAAATTACTGTGTCTGCTTCCAACCAGCAGCCAGACTTCACATAAAAGTACCAAAAAATGCTCCAGAATTCTATTAAATATTGACCAATAGAAAACAAGTGTATGTCCAGATCATTAGAATAGGTCTCAGACAAGATAAATACAGTTCAGTTACACTTCTAGTTTGAGTCTTTCCAAAGTAAAACATTTGTCTTGGTAGAGACTCTCCTTATTTTTACAGAATGCTTTTATTCTGAAGTTTTCCTAGGTCAGCTATCCCGAACCAGGATTTCTGTGCACAGCCAAAATGTAGCATATACATGCACCAGGTAAAAGGTACAAAGTAACAAGTTGGAACTGGCACTCAGCTGCCAAGCATCCACTGTTAAAGTAGAATGCATGCGTATGAATGATGTCCTTTCTCTATATAGCAGTCCTGTGATTGGTTGGAGACAAGTCTAGGGAACTGGATGGAACTATTAATTAACTTGGAGCATTTTTTACTGCTTCACCCTTGAAATAGAGGCAGAGTCATAAAGCCCCCCCATATGAAATGTCACTAAATTTCAGACAAAGGAATGCCCAAAACTGTGGGTGATGGTTACCGTGGTAACCAGATAGTTTACAGCCCAAGCAAAGGCCAAGGGGTCAAAAACCCCTCCAGTTAATCAATGACTGCCTTTCTGCGAGTTGTCAAACACACACGCACATACCAGAGGAAGTTATGAGACCAAAGGAGGAGGTGGAGGAGAAGGAGGGGTCAGGGTTTGCGTTCTCATCATGTGGGAAAAAAACTGTCTGAACAAATGAAAGGTCAAAAGAAATTTTTGGAAGGAACGATCATATGTTCAGACCAGACTGACGTCGCTGATGGAAGATATGATGGAGACAGAGGTTTCTCTTCAGCAGCTGATTAGATAAAGGTTATGATTATTGCAAATGATTTCATCCCAATGTGGGTCACACAGAACTTCGGAGGGCAGATTGCGTAATTTAGTTCTGTGAGTGTGTGCGTCTGTAATGATGACTGCTCCTCATTGCGGTGCTTTTGAGTGAATGCACTGTGAAGAGGGGCTATAGTTCTTGCTGGGAGTCCTCATGCTGCGGATTTTTGCATAATGTGTGTTTGATAATCTCCCTAAAGCACCACAGGACTCATTTATTACAGCTGTTTTCAGTCTGAGCAGAGCCGTCCTGCACACAAACATCCACAGACTGTCCCTGTAAAACTCTTTAGGTATCAGCTCCCTCTGCAGCATCCTGCTGGCTGTCGGCGGCCGACTCCGGTGGACACTCATCACAGTAACGTGTCGGAGGATGGTCACCGCTACCCTGTACCCTGAACAGATGTACCCTCTCTCTCCCTCTTCTCCCCTACCCTCCCTCCTTTTGTAAGACCAACTGAAGCCTCTCTCCTGCTGTTTGACATGTTCCCAGAAGCAGATGGCTGCAGGCCTGAGGAGCGATCAATATTCAAACCAACCATTTGATCAACACGTGGGTCAGAGGAACTGTTGATCTTCTTACCCACATCTAGCTGTTTTTTCCAAGTCTGTTTGTATTTTTTGGCACAAGGTGTGTTGAGTTGCTTATACATGATTTACTTAGATTTTTAACAATTTTTTATCTTCCATAATGTCTGCAGAGAACTGTGACACTTGCATCAGTAACATAAGCTGAAGTGTTTTACTGTGCTGTGCTGCTGAACCTTTTTGTGCCTTAGTGGAATTTGATAGCAGAATATAAATCTAATACACAGTAATAGGTTGCAAAATACAAGAAATGCATGCCATCTGTGATCACATTTTTCAGCACTGCAGTAATGGCATTATGGTTCATGAATGGATAATAAATTAAGCAATAACTCACACTTTATGTCTATCGACTGTTCTTAATTTCTGTTTATTAAACACTTGGCGACACACCCCTCCTCAGTCCAACTTAATGCAGTTTTTTTCCCAACACTTCAGCACCCTATTCTGCTTCGATACAAGATCTTTAGCTTAATCAGAGAGAAAGACAGGAGCAGAATTTACAAATTTTCAATTATAGAAGAGCATACATTAATATTAGAGCTGTGCAATGAATACAATTTAAAGCAGATTATAATTATTGCCTTCCACAATTATGAAAATTGAGTCTTCAAGATTAAAAGATTGCTGTGCCACATAACATGTTGAACTTTTTTTTCTTTTTCCATTATTATTACTATTAGCATAATTTGGGGTATTTGTATTTTTTCAAGTGTATTTTTTAGTCTTGGGCATAGAAGTACTCTTAGACACAAGGGAGCCATGATAACACTAACTGGCATGTAAAAGTTGAAAAATTATAATAGCCTATTAAAACTGGTAAATGGTCTTCAAACACATGTCCAGGAACCCTGAAAATTCCCCCTAAAATATTGGGGTGATTTGAATGTGTTAACACAAAGAGAGAAAATTTCTTCGCAGACTTTCTCCAGCAGAAACCTAGACAAAGGCAGCTACAGGACAGAGTTAAAGGCAATTCTAAAGCCCCATGACTGACAGAGCCCTTACAAATACTGGAAAATTATTTAATTTTACGTTCAGAAATACTGAAATATAATTTTATCCTGCAAGAGCATCTGAATAGGTGTGCTCAAAACAATAATTTTTCAACTGTGTTTGCTCGTTATTAGGCAAAGAGTACAGACGTGTGAAATGTCAGATTTTTGTATGAATACATTAGACTTTAAGAGTCAACTGTACAATACAGGTACAAAAAAAGCCTCAAAACAAATCTTTAAACTAGCGGTGCTCCAAGAGCACAAACCTCCACCACGGCAATTTCAACATTGTAGGGTACATTACTGTCAAAAATGTGGAAGACTGCCCTATGTCACACAGTAAACAAATTCCTTTGGAAAATTTCTGGAATTGCAGCCAGGATCACCATCAAACTTGAATCACTTCTTTGTTGTGCCATGACCAACTTTTTCTTCATAACTTTTTGAGTAATCCTGTTAACAAACTAGCTAACTAACTAACCAACAAACACCAGCAAAAACATAATCTCCTTGGCGGAGGAGGCGGCCTCTTTGACAAGAGTCAGCAATTTTTTTTTCAGCTTATGAGGAATGAAGTAGTGGATCAACACAAGCTGAGAACTTAAACACATCAACATACATCTGCGTTATTTAACCAGCGTCTCATTTGGACGGCCTGCCTTGACCTCAGTGTGTTCAGAGGATGTTCGGTCAAAGACTGTGTCAACAACAACGCAAAGAAAACACACACAGAGGTGGCGTGGGCACACCAGCTGCTGCCAGCCTCTTTCCTCCTTCTCTTAGCTGAGACTTCCTCCGTCACCCCGCACACATGTCTGACCCATCGCTGTGGGCCCGCTGGGACCCCAACTCACATCCACAGCAGGCCTGATGACTGATTCAAAGGGGGGGAGGGGGCTGCACACATCCTCTCTCTACAAAGAGGTCAATTCAATGTGTCACAGATAACAGATGTAGAGGTAATGGGGTGACGAAGAGGAAAAAGTGATCACAATCATGCATCAATGAGCCCCATAATACTGAAATTAATTTGCATTTTAGCACCTCTGGTTACACTGATTTAAAGTCTAGTGGATTTCTAAAAAGGTAAAGGTTGAAAACCTAAAAGAAGGAAATTTTAATGTTTTTCTGCAACATAAAATACATATGTGAGTGCCTCGTTTCTTAACTTACTCAGCTGTGAGGTTTACTGTACTGTTTTGAACCATAGAGAGGAGACATCAGAGGAGATGGAATAGCCCCTGGGCCACCAAGTACTTCACCTGAAGGCAGAGGATAGGGAATTTTGGCCGCCTGTTGTTACAGGTTGAGATCTGATTAAAACACTCTTCATTTTTCAAAACCATAACATAATGGTGCTGATGTCCAGCTCATTAATACTTCTATATAGTGCAAACAATCAGTGTGCAGTAGAAGCACAAGCTCCAAGTACAATCAGCATGCTGCATCACATTAAACCAAAATGCCAAACTCTTTGACTGTCTGCTTAAAAATTAAATTCTGATTAATGAGTATACATGAATACATGAGTTCCCTAAGTGAAATATATCGATCTATTGCTTACATATGTGTTGAAATTGCCATAATATGGGGAATTTTCTAACTGACAATCTGACAAAGCTAGTTTTCGGCAGTAATCCAAACATCCATGCACAAAAAGCACTGGCTCTTTGGTAGTGGGATCTTTGTGAGACTAACTTCCTGGACATCCTACAAAAATACATCATCACTATGCAGCACTTAGTTTTCTCTGAAATAAACAGAGGAGGGTCTCTGTTTTGTGATGTCCACTTTGGTGGATCTCAGACAGATTCAGAGGCCTCTGAATAAGCATGAGTTCTTTTCTATTCCAGTTAGCAGCCCTGGTTAGGTCACATTGGCATCCAGGAATAGCAGTGTAACAGTAGACAGACACAGCGGGGCTCTGGCCATGTCACTGTGGATGGGGGGTATCTGCAGATCTGGCAGACTTGTATATGTTTGTAGTCTATAAACAGCACTCACATGGAGGCCGAGCAAAGTTTGGACCAAGAACACAGCGGGGAAGCATTGTAGGGCTGGGCTATATATATCGATTCATTAAGACTCAAAAGACAAGAGGTTCCATTGATTTTTTTCTGCTGTTATGAACACAAATTAATCCTTTTGGTGGGTTCTATAACCATCTCACTCTTAACATTATTCTATGAACATGTGTACGAGTTATTCGCTGTATTTTTGGAGTACAAAGGATTATTACTCCATGAGAATATAACATTTAAAAGTCAAAATTAGACTAATGAGGAGGACACATAACAAAACATGTAAAACTGTGTGGCTTTTTTATCAGTTTTATGGATAAAATAAATTTCATATCAAATCATAATTATCATCATAAATTGTTTTACAAGGCCTGTTAGCATTAAAAAACTAGTGAGTTTAATTTCAAACGTTTGATACAAACTGAAGGCATTTTTTAATTTGTCTGTTTTCATGCTTCCATGTGACAAAAATATAAAGTTGGGACATTGTGTCAGCATGATAGTTGACTCTCTAAAACAATGTGCACAGGCGGGAGAACACATGGCCATTTGCTGCGTCGTAAAATTGTGCCAAACCCAGTCTACCTGGAGGAAAAGTAAAGCTCTCTGAAATTTTTGCCCAATCGTACATTCAATCCAAAGTAGCTTCCTGGCTCATTTTTATGTAAAACTCACACAACTATGCAAAATATCTATACTCGCCAACAGCAGTGTAACTTACTGGTAGTCTGGGCTAGTTCTTATAGGTACAGCACTGCTGCCCTTTCAGGCACTTCAATGACTATCATCTAGTACCTGATACAACCCAAATTCAAAAATACTGAAATATCCCTTTATGAATTACCAACATATTTAACAAGGCATTTGGGTTGCATTATATGTTTAAATTACTACATTAGTTTTTATTCGATACACCATCAGCTAAAACACACAGACAGAATTTTGTTCTATATTTTCCAGCCCTACTAAGTGGCTACCGTAGACAGCAACGTTAGAGCAGGTGTTTATGTTGCAACCGCAGAGCCACGCTCCAAACCCTGCTCAAAGCTTGACCAATTCAGAACTTATCGAAGATACCAAAACATAGGCTGAATTTCAAGCAAAGTTAATTAACTACATGAACCAAAAGACCATTTTGATAAAATCGGCGTACAGTATCACGAGAACAAGTGTGAAATACTAATAAAATCTTAACTTTCGTGAGTTACTAATGCGGTTAACATAATCCACCATGGCAGACGTCAAAGTGCTGTAAACTGACAATTAAAGTAATATTTATTTTAAAAGTTTGCAACTAATAATCAATAAATTAAAGCCGAATTCGAAATAGCCTCAAGTTGACTCATAAAAAGTAAAAATATATTTTCCAAAGCATGGATTTAACATAAAATATCAGCAAACACTGGAAATTCTCCTATTTTAAAAGGGGTTTGGTTTAAGTGAGCTTCCCGACATAAATGAACCAAAAAGGACATTTAAAAACTGCAAAGGAGTGTTTATTTGCCACAGTATCAGCTAGTAACACAACTATGGTACCTACAGTAAAATAATAAAGCCAATAACAGGTACTTGAGAGAAGTTGTTCACAAACTGGGCGCAACTTTAATGGCAACATCCACAGGCCCACACTTTCCACAGACCACAATAATCAGCTTTATATGAAACAGAAAGATAAACTTACTTTAACTCCAATGAATGAAACTCCTCTTTCCTTCCTCCGTTGTTGTCATCGCCTCGGCTCCTTTAAATAAACCACGTGTTTTCTCGCTTTTCTGCGCCTTATTGTGGAACAACAGGAGCGTTTATGGCTTTTTTGTTCCGACGCGCTTTTGTTATGATAATCCTAACAGCCCATTGAGTCTTAATATATGCTGCAAATATTTAAATGTTCACAAAGGAAGGCTTGTCCACTTGTTAGAACACGGCTTCATCCACGGGACTCATGCGTCGCTGCTTGGTATATCCCGGTTCATTCAAACCAGTGCGGGAGTTTACTGTCATTGTTGTCCATTGTTGTCTCTCTAGGCAGCCACCACCGCCACTGCACCGCTACTGCCACCACCACCACCTCCTCCCAGCTATTCAGACGGGAAAAGACGCTATCTCGTACTGCTGGGAGAAAACAGCTGGCTCACACAGTCAGGGAGAGAGAAAGGAGGAGTGGAGGGAGGAGGAGGAGACCATGAGTCAGAGCAAAGGCGGGGGGGGGGGGGTTCTCCAAGAGTGGGAGACTATAATGAGGAAACTACCATTATCAATAACACTTGATGATTGATTGTGTTAAACTATGATCTAAAAGTGCAAGAGTGCCAAAGTTGTACTACATTAATTGACAAGAGAATAGAGGTGCAGCCATAAAAATGGCCAAACATTATAAAACAATATAAAGACAGTAAAGACAGAGATATGAAGCCAATATTCTGTGCTAGGCATCAGGGGATTTGCTACTTGTGATATCTTTCTTTGACTTTGGCCTAATTATGGGATACATATAATGCACATGCACAATGGTCTAGCAGGCTAGTTAGTGTGCCTTACAGCAAGGTCACAGATTGATTCCCTGTGTTGGTTAGGGTCTTTCTATGTGGAATTTGTATCTTCTCCTCGTGCAAGCGTGGGTTTTCTCCACTCTTCTCCCACTGACCAAAAACATGCTCCCTGGGTTAACTGGTATGAGTAAGAAATAAGTCCTATAGATAACTGATGAATAGATCATTGGAAAGCCTGACTAGTCACCTTTACAATGAGGTACAACTTGTAAGGATTGTGCATTTGTGGAATGAGCAACACAGCCAAGCATGTGGATAGCGCCCCCAAAAAAGTGCCAAAATCCCCTCTTCTCCTGGAAGAAAGCCAACAGTTCCTCAGTGAGTCAAGGATAGGGAACCTTCTTCTTGAGGTGTAGTCTTCTCTGGATGCCCAATTTATGGTCTGTCTTTCACTTCGCCAGTCTCAGGAAACTTGGTCCTAAGTTTGGAAATGGTGCTAAGGCTGAGACCAAATAATACTGCCACTCTGCCACATTTTTTGGGCACCAACCCACACAGTCCTTACAAGTTGTACTTTTTGTGTAAAGATGTTTAATCAAGTTCCAATGATATAAAGTACAGTTTCAGATGGCATTATTAAAACAGAGAAATAATCAACCAATATGTTCCCAAACTTTTTTGAGGGGTGTAGAAAATGGATAGATGGATGGATAGACACAGGATACTTGTGCCTTAATGCAGGGCTTCCCAAGGTTTTTAGCCCACATACCCCAAAGCAATAGAGTGACTGGGGACCACCACTGTACATGGACCACTCTGATGTCCTGCCAGTGGGACTTGAGTGTACTATGTATGTCATGTATCTAATTCTAAAAAATGACAGTACAGAATAGGAAAGTGAATCCACCAAACCAACTAGATCAAAGAACTGATTTTATTTGTTTTTATTCTTAACAATTCCCTTATCAATCCCCTCTACTTTTGTCCTGCTTGCCTTGCAAATCAAGAACACTGCACTATCATCAGAGGCAGACAGCAGAAATTAAAACAAAGATGGAAAGCTGTGTGCAGTTGATAATCAGTGGGCTAGATGATCATTTTAATCTTATTTGTACCTAAAGTAAAGCATAGAGTATGCTTGATAAGTACATAAAAGTAGATCATCCTATTCTCACCATTTGGCATACAACCACCTAACTTCTGGCATTTTTTTCTTGTAAGCTGAGTCAAGAGGAAAATAGCCCATAGTAAACAACTTATAAAGGCATATTGCCACCAACCTTTGCGTAAGTTGACATTAATCAATTCTTTTCTGGTGCGTGAACAAGCACAAGGTGAATCAAACAATAGCTCAACTGGACTGCACATGTAAACAGACTGAGAGCCAGTCTATTTCAATCAACAGTATTAGACATTAAACAATGATCCCATCATCGGTTTCTTTCTTCACACATAAACACACTTGGGATGTTCAGCTAAGCTGCCCCTCTTAGTGTCTTTCTATGTTAACATTTAGATTTACATCCACGCTCCGTCTGATTGGCTGAATCGAGCAGAAAAACCTTTATCCCTCTGAAAAAACAGCAGCTCAGTTCACCTAGAACAATCTGCTTAGTTTCTACATGCCCTGTACTGTCTGGATTTCCCTCCACTAACTCCTCTGACTTCATATCTAGGTGGATTACTTCTCAATGCTTCTTGAGCACTCCTGCTATTTGTGACAATGCTGACTTGTTGGAGCTTGATTTTACAATTAGTGTGATGTGAATGGACCATTTACTGTCAGAATTAAAAAATACAGCCTCTGCTCTTAGCTGCATAACTATATGATGCATTTTCCTGACCCTTTGCAATCTTGTAGTGAACATTTCTGCCTTGTATTACTCATTTTATGAACACAACTGCTGGGAGTGGTGAGTAAATGTTGTGTAATAGAGTGTGTCTGATCCATTTCCTGCTGTTAAATCAGATCAGCCTACGTTAACAAGAAATAAAGCAACTTCACCTTCTTTCAGCTAGTTTCCATCCATCAGTTTTTGAATGCTATTGAAAGTTTTGTATTTAGAAAAAAACCTGACTGAAAACCATTAAAAAGGGGGTGGGCAACTAGCAGCCAGAGAGCTACATGCAGCCCGCCAATTCCCTCAGTGCAGCCAGCTGAAAACATAAATTTAATTCTCAAAAAATGTATTTCCCCATATGGAGAACACATCACAAAGTCTGCCTTGGACAATTAAGAAAATAACTTGCACATTCAAATAACTTACACACAGGGGGCTAAATGCAAAAACAAATGCAAAAAGAGTAAACAGGTCTGCACGGCAAAAGCTGCTCCATAGTCAATTTAATGATGATTATCACCACATATGTGAGGTTTTGGTTCCTTAGCCATTCATCATGATGGAGGTCTGCCCTAAAGACATTAGAAATTATGCATAAAGTATCAGCAAGCATGCCTTTAACCTACACTGAGAAATCAGTTTAAACTGGCTGGAACTCTGCGTTTGGCTCATTAGGTTAAGTATCAGTACTTGAGTTTGATGAAATGTTGGTAAAAAAACATTAAATTTTTAACCTCAATAACTGTGATTATCAGTCAGATTGCATCAATTTGACCCTCTGGCAATAAGGTTAAACTCTCTTTGGAACCAAAGATGTCAATCCCCAGCATAAACTGTATAAATTAAGGCTAATAGAGATATCAAAGCCATTAACCTGTCACCATTTTCCTCTGACTCACTGGAGGAAAAAGAAAGGCAGCAAATAAAAATCTAATTTTGGAGAAGTTCTTCAACCTTTGCATTTACTGATTGAATCCTCCCTTGCCACAAATAGCACTGCCTACCTCCAGGCCTGTTGGTTCTTACACTAGGTGTAGTGGATAGAAACAAGCATTAAGCTAAAGATCCTTGCAGTTTGTCTTTGCATTCACATTTGTGTCTGCTGGCATGATGAGCATTTAGTTTATGTTACTGCATTTATGTTACTGGAGAATACCACTAGATTGAACAGAAAGACCTCGGGCTGTACTTTAAACTTTAAAAATGTTGAGGCTCATCACAGCACTGATTGTGTTCTCTTTCTATGATGTTTTTCTCTGAGCACCATCAAAGCTGTCCCGCTGTTATGGTCGAATGAGTGATTGTGATTGGGTCGCCTGTGCAGGTACATATTGTGATTTTAAGTAACTTTGTTAACCGTATTGCTGCCTATCTTGGCCAGGACACTCTTGAAAAGAGATTTTTACTCTCAATAACTTTCTTTTCTTGGTTAAATAAAGGTTAAATTATGTATATAATTTATAATAATATCTAATAATAATAATAAAAATTATATATATATATGTATGTATGTATGTGTATATATATATATATATATATATATATATATATATATACATATATATGTGTGTGTGTGTATATACATATATATATATGTGTGTGTGTGTGTGTATATACATATATATATATGTGTGTGTGTGTGTGTGTATACATATATATATATATATATATATATATATATATAGATATAGATATATATATATAGATATATATATATATATATATATAGATATAGATATATACATACATATATATATATATATAGATCCAGAACAATATAAAAGATTCCTGTCAAACTTGGCTAGACTTTTTGATTTTAAAGGTCATATGTCAATGGGATTATTATTGCACTGTCTTAATGATGCTTTAAGGACGTTATGATCAAATATGCTTTTAATGTCAACATTGGCACAATGTTTAAACTGTTCAGATTTAAGGTGGAGTGATGGGTGCGGTGGGGGGTCATAGGTCACCGGTCAAGGTCGCAAAGACTCTTGTTTGTCCTTTGCTTGTAACTCTAATATTTAAAGGACCCTTCCACCCTTTCTTCTATTTCCCAGTGTAAGGAAAAATGTTGTGATATATCTAGAAGGAAACCCTCTTACTGTACATGACAGTCCCTCATGACAGCCCTTCAGGACCATGGCAGTGAACTCTAGTTTACCCTCTCACTCATTCTTCAACCTGAGACCCTCTCTGGGGCTAAAGTCGGATCTGTCTGGGGCAGAGGGGGCAGTAAAAATAGCCCTGTGTCCCTGCTCAGGTTACCCAGGTTGACATACCAAAAGACAGAGGGACACAGTGACATATTTGTCCAAATATTCAAACATCCTTCATGTAGGACACAGGATCTTACTGCAAAGAGCACTAATATAGGAATGATTTATGTCTATACGGTGTGCATGCTGCATTTAAGTGAAATAACCACACATCTGAGAGTGTGTTACTGCAGTGAGGAGGAAGTAACACTGTGAGTAATGATTGTTGGCGTCACCGTGCTCCTTCTCAGGCTGTGATGTAAACTTTTATGCATGACCATGACTAAAGTGCAGCTAATCATGGTTAAGTGAAGCAAATCATGGTTCACAGTTGTACTTCCTATCTTAAAGCAGCACTGTTCACAACTAGGATGCAAAAATAAACCTCTTTGTCAGCTTATAGGCACCCAACACAACCCAATCAACCGTAACCTCTTAACACTGCATAATGTGGACACTGTATAAATGGTTAATTTACTGTAAAGCACCACAGAAATTAAGCAATTGGATAGCATGTTAGAGAAAACAACTGAGCCTTTATAGCATCAAAATGTGCTAAAAAACTAACAATTGAGGTTTATAAGGAGACCATGGTTCTAACTAAGATAGGCAACAAATATTAAATGAGTCTCTAACATTACTTTATGTTTTATGAAGTGCAAGTGATGAGACAGTTGGCTGCATTTTTATGCAAATATTTTGTTTCCGACATTTGTGAAAGATAATTCATAGCTAGACTAGAAAAGCACTCCGAGAGCGCAGACCTCCGCCAAGCAGCTTCAGTCCACCTCTTACACAATCTCCCAACGGCAGAAGTATCCCTCAAAAGAAATTCCTGGATCCAACAATTTTTTTGTGGAGTTATATGCACGAATGCCGAAAATGGTCCTATCTTGCAATGTTAAAGAATCCTTTAAAAAATTCCTGGATCCAGATGGTGATCCGAATCAGTCCCAAAATCTAATCATTTGTTCCTTATCCCACTCCACACATTTCCTGAAAATTTCATCCAAATCCGTCCATAACTTTTCAAGTTATTTTGAACACAAACAGACAAACAAACAAACCAACGCTGGCAAAAACATAACCTCCTTGGCAGAGGTAATGACAGCTACAGGATTAAGAATAGCATAACTGCACAACAGTAGATTATATTGAACACCCTTTAATTACCTAGTTACTGTTCTCCTGATAACATTCAAAGGCCACTGACATGCAAACCAGTCATACTTAAAACAAAAATGAAATAGCCTTATATTAAAACATAAAGAGGTAACCTTATGCAACAAGATTTTCATCTCAGTTGCATGACTTACTCCTGTGTGTGTTTATGGACAAATGAGTCTGCCTGCCTTTTAAGAGAACAGTTCTGTAAGTTTTGACTGGTGGTCCCTGGGGTTAGTTTTAGTAAAACACTCAGCATTCATGTAAGATCTACTCAGGCTGAGTCAGACTGAAAATCCATTCCTCTCTCTCTAAATTCAGTCCTACATGGCTGAGCACAGCAGAGCTCACTCTGTTAACTCATTAACCCAGAAACCTCGGAACATTCTCCAATCAATGGCTATTTAAAAACACAGACTGTGCATTTTATCCAGTATACCTGCTGGCCCCCTTTTTCTGCTTTTCTGTTGATCAGAAGGTTGATGGACAGATTTCACAGTAACAGGGGAAATACACGAGCCAACTGGTAAACTTACAGCTGATGGAAGAGAAGCCACAGCTCTTTTGTTATGTTTGTTTAACTGCATACAAATCAAGAGCTCTGTTATGTTTGCCAAAATCTCCATTGCAGCAGAGTGCATTATGAAACTGATTTTGAACTAATTCTCACCTTGTGACAGTCGGACTGGCTTTGTGACCTGGAGCCCATCGATGGAGCAGAGATTCCCACATGGGTGCAATGAGATGATCCCTGATTTGTTCTCTATGTAGCAGTGCTGGGCAGCAACTCCGGGGCCCTGGATGTTGATGTCCATGTTACCATGACCCAGAGTGGTACGGCCTGAGGAGAGAGGGAGGATAAATATGCCTGAAGTACATGGAGTTTCCCTTTCACAGTTTACTTTGTAAATATGAGATGGTATCTGATTGGTTTCTCGAGTGGTGGATCAGTTGAAATTGATTCCAAGATGAACAGAATTGGAGATTGTGTGCAGTGGCCATAAACTTGAAGAATATTGATTAAAATCTCAGTGCCCCATTGTAGGCCTTGCACAAAATGTTTTTAGTGATTTTAGCATGCAGCAGAGATGTCTTTCCCATTTTCACCCTGATGCAGTTCTAATTTTTCGCCTAGAACACATGTTGTTCAAACAGTAAATGCACACGCACCCCTGTTTGCCCCCAGGGGTTTGCTTGTCTTAATATAAGAAAAGGCCAGGCACAAAGCAGGCATGTTTCTGTTTTGAGAACGTAGAAAATGGTTGTATTTGAAACTGTCAACCACAACAGCAGTATGTCCTGATTTTGACAAACTGTAGTATGCAGTATACAAACATTCACAAAATCCAGATGTCATACTGTATGCAATGGACCAGCCGACCTCGCAATGCAAACCACAAACAGATCAGCGGTCAAATTCTCCATGAACTGATTTGTTAAACTAAACACCTAAAATGACAGCCATTAACTCAGTAACCTGGTTTGTACCAGGTGGTCAAAGTTAAAGCCTTTAATAAGGTGTGTAGTGTCAGCATTTTTATAAACTATTATTAGGGAATGTTCTCTGCAATCTAGACTTACACACTCTACTCTTAATGGTGCAAAACTTCTGATGGGAATCCCCCTTCATACCAGTGTGCAGACGCACAGATAGGAAAGCTAGCAGGCAGACAGACAGTCAGACAGTCAGACTAAAGGTCAGTAGACAGAAACACACCATGAACTGCCTACAGCTGGCACAAGAACACAGACAAGGACAAAACACTGATATGGAGGAGGAAGCAGGGTCACATTCACAGTGGTAAAAAATGTGTGGCGGCGTGTCAGAGGGACTTTAAATGGGATAAAATCCTTTAAAATACACAATGAAATCATAATTTTAAGCTAATTATGCAGCCATTTATGCAAAACATGGATGTAAAAACAGACTTTGCTGAAATCATCAAACAAAAACTGTATTTTCTGTCAGTTGAATGTATGGCTGCATTAAATTGTGTGTTGGTGTGACAGTGGTGGTTTTACCCTCAGGCAGCGGCAGCAAGGTGATGGCTGTACTCAGGCGTCCACTTCCCAGGCTGACCAGGTGTGGGCGCTCTGCCTGGAACTTCAGCCCCTTTCCGGTCTCAATTAGATCCAATGGTGTACCCTGAAAGGAGAATCAGAGGTTGCACTTAGTGAACATCTTGGTCTTGATAAACTAGCTTGTCTGGTAACGGGTTGTGCAAATATGGCTTTCTGATTAGTCTGTTGATACAGGAGCCCAAATAGGAAATCAGAAAACATGTGATCATCAATATTCCAAGAATGGTTAATGAAAAAATACCTTTGTCTTGAAAATATGACATGAGAAATCATCAGAAAGTTTGAGAATGATAATCATCAATTAATTCAAATCTAGCTGCTGCAAGTTCTGCCAGCCAAACCCTCCCTGTAATGTGTAACTCCTAATTTCCACATAGTCCATCTATGCAGAGATTTTTCAGGCAACAGTTTGATCCATCTGATGGTGCATGCCCTCACCTACCAGGTCTGTTTCAGTGTTCAGTGCACAGCAGAGTGAAGCAGAGCTGCTGGATTGGCATAATGTTGGAAAAGGAAAAACAAAACAATCTGTGGTCTGTACATTGTGATTAATTTTGAAATTTTCTCTGTGCCACCTTCATTTGATATCATTTTTTTATATATATGAGTGAAGCAAGTTTGTAGTGCACCGTAATACTGCTGCACACATCCATCTACGTTTTCTTATTGCCTTTAGCTTTTCCTTTTCACTAATTTGAGGTACCATGCCCCCCATGAATGGCTGTCAGCATGTGCTTCTATGCCATAAAGGCTGGCTCTGATCCCAGTGCCACAGTGCCAAAAATATATTTCCCATATTACCCTGAGCAACTGCATGGGAGAACATAACATCCAAATCAAAAGAAAAATACCCACAAGTGCACATTTATGTCTTTATACACTTAAAGTACTCTTGGAAAACCATGCCTGCATACACAGATCATTCATTTGAGCTGGAGAAGCCTCCACATTGTCCCTGGTAGACACTGGGAGAAAAGAGCATATATTTTGTCTATATGGGCTCCAGAGGGAAAATGATGCATTGTTATAACCTATGGTAAAAGGTAAAAAATCAATGCTCGGTGAACTGATTAAATGTTTAATTTTTTAAGATTATTTTTTGGGCTGTGCATGGTTGCGTACCACTATACCAAAGCAGCACCCTGAATGTCCAAAATTTAACACTGGATCTCATTATGGCACAATGGCCTTGTGTTAAAAAAATGTGGTTGTAACTTGGTTCAATAGGTCCATAAAGTAGACACAGAGTCATGCATGGTGCCACTTTGTTTGACGGAGCATTATGGACCTTGCATAATGTATATTATTCAAATTCAGAAAACCTAGTAAAAATTCACACCTGTGGGAAAAAATGAATGACACAGCCTCAAAAATGACAAAATCATAATTCATAGAAGTGTTGAAGAATCCAAAAAGTGGACACAGGGCATCTAAGGGTCAAACTGTGAATTGAATTTGAAGCGACTTAATGTGCGTCTCTTTGCAAAACCCTTTACAGTCAGTCACAGCTTTCAGCTACAGACTTAACCTAATCTACACTTCTGAATGTATAAGAGGTCACATGCTCTGTCTCTCTCTGCACAGATGCACAGTTATGTCCAGACTGGACTGAATAAACAGGATCTAACAATCATTTCCTGTTTATTAGCTGAACTAAGTTGCCATGCGTGATTCACACTATGGAACATGTCGTTCCACAGAGAGGGACATGATACCCATGTCTGCTGTTTGACAGCTTCAAAAAAATTCATTTACGGTGGGAAAAAGTCTGAACACTCGAGCTCATATATTCCTCTACACAAGAAAAGAAGAGTGTGTTCACATGCCCCCCCCCCACATAGCTCTGCCTAAAGCTGCACCATGTGCTCACTTCCACTCAGCAAAAATGAAGGCAGCAATTAAGACCCCAGAAGCTCCTGGAGGGTGTTCAGCAAGATTACAAGTAAGGAGCATCTCTCAGCTGAGCAGTGCCTCAGTGCAAAGACAGCTCTGCTTTTTAAGTCTCTTGGTTCAAGGTTTTCACCTCCGAGGAAGTAGCTATTCAGAAAATAGTTACATCCAGTGGTAAAAATATTTGAAAGTCTAATGAGGGAGACAGAATTTTACCCCCTGTTGCTGGTCTGCATCTTCTTGCCCCACTTCTAGCACCCATATATTTTTTTATTTACAATCTATGCAAGTTCATTGACTCAGCCTCTTGGATGGTTAGTGCTCCGTGTGTTTGTTAATAGGATTATGTGATTGTGATGGTGCCAGGGGTGGAGTGGGGTCAGGCCTAAGAGGATTGTAGAGACAGAGACTGGCTGGGAGGTAAACTGGGAGTAATGGAGAAAAGGGGAATGATGGGGAGGGGTCTGTGATGAGACGCTGCAGGATTCAAGTAGCTTCTCCTGCTGTGTGCTGCTGCTCCCATGTGGCATGTGAACTGTAATGAAGTGCACACAAATGGTTCTGCATGCATGGTGGATAGAAAGTGTCTTTACCTTGTAATAAATAGTTGTCTTATTATTTTAATGTAATTCTGCCCTGACAGCACTCCAGGTCACCCTTTGTGGCCCATAAGTTAATTTTAGTTACCAAAAAATTATGATTATGAAGGGAAAATGACACAAAGGATTTCAACCTGAGTTTCTACAACTATTAAAAGGAAATTGTACATGACAGTCCTTGATTATTGTAGAGGCAAGATATTTTTCCCGATCCAGCCTTGGACCACAGACTGGTATCCGTCCCCTTTACTCAGGCCAGGCCAGGCAAGGCCTGTTTTGTTTCAGACTGAGGGGGAATAAGCCATGGTGATAGTCATGGATAGCATATGTATTTAGCAAGCACCCTTATTAAACCAAAACATATACAGTACACACATGTAGGACTCAACAGAGTATTTTCTTGGAGCATGCATGGCAAATCTTCCTTTGACTCCTCTCAGCCTCATGCATCACCTGTACAGCATCTCACAGCACACAGATTACCAAGAAAATGGAGCTTGAGAATGCAAAATGAAAAAACGTATCTAGAGAATTAACACATGCAACGCAAAGTCAGAGGTATGGAGCAACTTCAACTTGTTTTGTTGTATAGCATATGTCTCCATGATACACTCATTTGGGTCTCACCCAAATGGATTTCTGCTATTAAACAACTGGGAAAATGCACTTACAGTGTTGGGTTTGAATCAGGTGCATAAATATAGCTTAGGGGTCACACCAAGCTGAGCTTGGACAGAAAGTCTGTGGGCTTGGGTGGGATCAGACTGGATATTTCTGGCCTGATCCAAACTCTAGATTATTAGTTATTGTTTGCTTTTCTATTTTCAATGAGAGGATTTTTTGTGGGTTCATTGTACAGCTTTCAGTCACATGACAAGTGCAGAGGTCTGAAGGGCCAAAAGAGTATCAGCTTTCTCTGAACACTGTGTGGAGCTGCAGCACAGGCTTTGTAGTTTTCACATACAAAATAAAACATATTTTTTAAAACTTAAAACCTAAAAAAAGAAAAGAAAAACAAAAATTACTGTAAAGCAGGAGCAGGTCTTTAAATTCTGATAAGGAAGTATTCTTTAATACAATGATTAATAAAAAAGAACAGGAGGCTACACCCTCTCTTTTGTTTCAGTGCTTTGACTACAACATCTTTTGGCACATTCAGCCGCAAGTTGTCAGTTAACACAGTAACTCATTACACCCACAGAGACAGTTCCAACGGTGCACACAGGAAAATATCATAGAAACGGAGTTCAGACGATGCTGATAGTGAGGTCTGGCAAGTGGTCATCAGTTTTTAACAGCGTTTTGATGATAATATTGATTACTGGTAATTATTTTGTTACTTTTACTTTCCTAATTACCTCTTTGTTTGCATTGTACTTCAAGCACAATAGGAAGTTACATAAAGCCTGAGGTCTTTCACTTCCTCAGGTGATGTCCTCCAGTAACACATGTCACATACAGGCAAATAAATGAACAAAGGGCTCATGACGCCAACGGAAGCAAACGAAAATGCATGGACAAACTGCAAGTTTATCTCTGGCTTAACCCTTAAAAGCCAGAAAACACAAATTATAGCCAGAAAATTCTAATTTTTTGGAGCTGAAATTTTTACTTCACTTTCTACTGAAATCCAAAAAATCAGAACTCACATAAAACTTAACATTTAGATTTTTGTGTCTCATTTGATACATCAGGTGTTTTTGGCAACTGTTAATCTACTTGAGGACTTTTTTTTTAATCATTTATCTGATTGTATCCAGATGTTTCTTTTAGTAATTGGTTGATCATATTAAGTAGATAGAGGTATCATAAAAGTATGCATCAAATATGATACAACAGGCTTTAAGGGGTTAAGAAGACGTTTCCAACAGAGTGACTCCACGAGGACTGATAAATGATCAACAAAGAATTGGATTAACAAGCAGAATCAATAACAGCACTGGAATCAATGAACAATTATTTTCCTCCCCTCTTCCTGTGCAGATTCACACACCAGCCGACAGTGTGTTTAAGTTTGATCTCATGTTTTTGTCTCCATTTCTAGTTTCCTCTAACTCCCAAACATGCACACACATGCACAGAAGCACACACACCCTCCCTTTAATTCCTGATAGGATTGTCAGAGCCAGCAGGTGGGACTCCCAGACGTCCAATCTCCGGCTCTGTCTAATTACTGGCTCTGCGAAGATTCCTGCTTTACAGCATGCTAACATATGCTGTCAGGACGTGTCCCAGCTGTGCGGCCTGACCTGACCGCTTCAGCCTCAAACCCAGCATCCATCATCTGTGGAGAGTTTTGGAGCCAAAACAGTGCCCAAGCAGCCACTATGGTGACATTTTCCATCAGTGGATATAATTATGAGGAGACAAGAGCGTTCTGTGTGTTTCTGAGAACATGCAACAAAACTGACACACACAGCTGATGACTCGCTTTTTCTGTGACGCCTGCCAAGTCCAGAACAATGAGGCTCCTGTATCTCTCTCTGTTTTTGGCAGGATTGTCATGATGACAGAATTTTGAGCTGTATTTCAGTACTGTCAAAAATAAGTCAGTCTTACCTGCTTATTACCAGCACCACAAGAATATTCCTTAGCACCCTAGATTTGGTTTCTTTTATTTTGATGATCAGCATTTTAGAACTAATCCCTAATTCTGATTTTTATTTTAAAACCAGGGAGGCGTTTTATCCGTTAGTGAATTATTGTGCCTTGAATGTTGTCATTCAATAGAACAAGGCGCAAGTACAAGATCACTTTGTTGAGTGGAGTGCTTCACACTTGGCATGCTTCACAGCAAAGACAGTTGCTGGTTTGAACCCTGATGGGTCAGGGCCTTCTTTGAGGTGTTTGCATTTTAGAAGCAATATTTGGCAGGTGGTCACAATGTTGGACCTGTTTGTGTATATGCTCAGAAAAACAAGAAGCAGATTTAGTGTCCACATTTTTTACTTTTGTCTCAAAATTGTCTTCAATATTGTTCTTGGCATATTAACTTTTTTCCTTGTTCCTTGAGGTGCATCATGCATAAAAAAGTCCTCTCTGTGTTTTTTCCACATGGATGATCCAACTAACCTGACACACCAGACTGTTCAATACATTTCACATGTCTGTCGGAGCCTCTATTAAGTGTTTAGGAATGGGAATTCTTTCAAAAGCATATCCAGCATGTGACTGGAACACTTGTTAGGTCAAGTGTCAATCGCGTTCATTACAGGCCATTTAGATAATGTAGGTAGGCAGTTTAACCACAGTGTTAAATACTAAATACAAGCGACTACCTAGAGCAAACTTCTGGGAAAAGATGTCGGAAGTGGAACAAAAGTATCCTTCCCTATTGAGAAATGCTGTCACTGTTGTTGTTTGTTTTTCATTTAATAAGAAATGTGGCCCAGGTTTGATAAAACTCCTACTGAAGCTGTTGGCATCTATGCTAATCTCTGCACGAGCAGTCACTTCTTGATGTTGTCTCTCTTGAAGCTCCCACCTCTTCCTGCTCTAACGGATGCTCAACGGGCTGTGCCACTGTGGACGGTTCCCAGTCACTGTAGATTGGAGCCTGCCAAGATGGATCTATCTAGCTGATTACAGACATGAAATCAGGCAGATCCGTCTGCACTGCAAGGTTATGATCCGACCACTCTTGTGTAAACATTTGATATTTCTTTCTAGACAAACGTAACAAGATATAAATCATGTTTCACAAAGCTGAAAAAATATCAAGACATGATTTTTGGTGAATGTTTCCAGACACTGATTAACACTCTCATTCTTTAACATAAAAACAAAGAAAGTTCTTACAGTGGCTACAGCCTTTCTTTTCCTCCTTCTCTGTCAACATACACTTTTGAAACCTCTTAACCTTAACAAAACACACACACTCACCTGTAAGACCTGGTGTGTTTGCCGTCCACACTCCGGCATGATGTTCCTGTTCAGTCGGTCCATTTTCACTGAGTCGTCCACTCCTGCTGCAGACACATGAAGGTCCTGAGGGAGGAAATGAGGACATCGACATCAGCCACAAAATGAGTAACAAAGATCGTCATTGGTGACTTCATATCTCTGTGTTTTCTTCTCATGGTCAAATATGGATAATTATATATAACCAGAAAACTTAAAATGTTTCAACATCACATTTTTTTTCACAACACTCTAATAAATTGTGGTGAAGTGAGTGGGGTAGTTAGTAAACACTCTGCCTGCACTGTGATGTGTCCAGATTATTCATAGTGTCAGCAAAATCACAGAAGATTGCAACAAAAACTTCCATTGCATCATTGTCTGTAAAGCCAGCACACACCACAGACAAAAAACACTCATATGACTTCCTGTAAGACATATTTTACAGTTGGTGGACTTTCAAAGTACTGTGACAGGTCAAAAAAGAGCTGGGGTGGTTGCTGTGGTTGTGAGAGTGGTAGAAATTTTCCATATTTAATGGTTTATGTTCATGATTTGCAGAACTTGAAAACTGAAGCACAAAATAAGTATCAACTGTCTAAGATCCCAAAGACCTTTGATCTCCAAATCTGATCGATCACCCCAAGTCAAAATAAAGCAAAACAATCCCTTATTGCATTTTTAAGGCACTGTTCTCACAACATTTCAAGTCATGGTGAAAATGACCTTTAACCTCCAGCATTTAATTTATCCTCAATTTAGAATACACATCTTTGTTAAGAGGGCAGCATGGCGACACAATAGTGCACATGCTTCACAGCAAGACGGTTGCAAGTTCAAACCCCAAGGTTTCAGGGGCCAGGGCCTTTCTGTGTGGAGTCTGCATGTTCCCCCTGTGCATGTGTGGGTTCTCTCCAGGCACTCAGGCTTCCTCCCACTGATTAAAAACATGCTTGATAGGTTATTTGGTGACTCTAATTGCCCTTATGTGTGAATAGAGGTCTGTGTCTCTATAGCACTGTGATCAGCTGTTGACTGGTCCAGGGTGTGCCCTGCCTCTTTCCCACTGTCATCTGGGATAAGCTCCAGCCCCCTGCAACCCCCAAACAGTTAAGCAGAATAGGTAGTGGATGGATGGATCTCTGTTAAGTTTAAAGGAGGGAAAGATCTTTTCAAAGTTTTCTTGAGAAACTGTTCTTACATGCTAGGGATGAATATGAGGCTCATTAACAATGTATACAGAATTTTCACATTTGGAAACTGAAAAATTCCCAATATATTTTATAATAACTCATCCTATATTTCACAAATTGTATATATATTTCAAAATTTTCCAAAGACAGATTAATATCTGATTTTTATACAGACAAAACAGGACATTTTTTGTTGTAATAATGGGTATGACTAAGCTGTTAGACATGGCTGTTTTATCACTGACTTAATGTCACATCAAACATGCTGCACACTGAAGCCAGAACTGCTACTGAATTCTACCTTTGTGTTTCTGTGCTGATACCGATATTTTGGGGGGACAGTACACAGTCCTCACTTTACCTATACTGTCCTGTTCTTTACATCAGTAGTTATCAAACTTTTTGGCTCACGGCACACCCAAGATTCAGCCAAAACTTAAGGCACATCGTGTTCATATCCTAACATAAAAAAGCCTTAAGACTTAAAACTTTTCCAGAACATACATACTTTTTGTTTCTATTCATCTCAAAACAACTGCATTACTGTTGATATTTTAAAAATCTGACTTAGGATTTTCATCAACAGTTTTTTTCCCCTAAAGTTACATTAGAAAACATCATGATGACATTTTGTTAATTTTATTAGCATGCATTTGTCAGCATGCTAAGTTTGAAAATTGACTATATCAGTTTAATTACAAATCTCAACATTGGAATAATGTTTTGATTACTAAGAGTTGTCAGACAGTCCAAAGGAATGGCATTTTGGTGTGATTTGATGCTCAATGCTGATCCTATTAAACGCAAAACTGATAGATTGAATTTAAAACTAATTCATTTGTTCTTGTTTTGTTTCAGTTTTAAAAATTTCCAAGGTACACCTAGACTTGACTCAACCAGTGTGCTCTGCCACACCATTGGAGAGCCACTGCTTCACACTGTGACAGTTCATTTATGTAAGAAACATGTAAAACAAGAAAAGCAACATTTCATTCTCAAATGATACTACTGAAATTTAGATGTAGGCATTCAGTTTTAATGAGGTAAAGCATCATGGTACAACTATATATTTTGCCAATATCTCAGCTGAAATAAGCGATGTATAAATATGTATATATATATATATATATATATGCCAATTTATATACACATTTTCAATGTATCAGAAATATTGTTAAAATATGATTATTTTTGGATACCATCTTTAACTTTTTAAGCCAGTGGTTTTCAAAGTGTGAGGTGAGTCCTGAGAGGTGCAAGATAACTTCAGGTAAGGTTTGGAATGAAGAAGCAAACCAATCAAAGATTTTCTGCTCAGCACAATTTTCCCATATTGAACTAAATCATAACTATTAGCACCTAAACTACATTTTAAATATTTTTGAGGGAAACAGTTTCTGGAGTAAATGGAGAAAAGTAGACAAACAGCTGCTTCTATAGAAAAGAAGGTTTTCTCTATGGCCACTGTCTTTATTTTGCGAAGACTTTCTGATGATTTGCAAGTTATCTTTTTTCGAAAGATAAAGATTATTTTCAAAAGAAAAAATATGCATGATTAAAGATGGTCATTTTTTAGGCTGTTCTTTTCTTTGATTTTAAACGACAAAGACTAAAGTGTTGATAAAAATTGCAAAAATCTCAAAAAACTTTCAGGGCAAGACAAAGACGTTACGGTTTACTTAGAATCTTAGAAATCATAGTTTTGCTTTTTTGTGGAAAAGACAGAAGTAAAAAAAGATGCAAAAAAGACACGCCTATAGAGAGATGTTTAAACAAGGTTATATAAGAGAGTGATGATTTATCGATAACAGTTATTAAGAATATTCAATAGTTGTTTCTTAAACTATTCAATTTTTTGTAGGAAGTTGTGTGGGATAGTGTGGGGGCTGCAAAAGGTGTACTTACACGAGAGGCTTACTCTTCCACACTTTGAAAAACCCAATTTTGAGCAATTATTTATGGATACCATGCTTCAATTTCATTCTGTTGGTTCAACTGCAAGTAATTACAAATTCTGACTGAGAGTATCCTACAATTTGAGGAAACCCGGCCCTCGAGCAATGAAAATAAAAGAGATGTGGCATTCCTGGTGACTTAAGCCATCCATCACTGCTTTAAACACAATAATGAGAAAGTAAAACATTTCAGACTGTCTTTGCAAGGAACATTTACACCACCCTCTTCATGTTCAAATAAAAACCCACTGGACTAAAGTGTAAGAGCTTTAAAATGCTGTAAAATTTAAACTTTTTTCTGCAATAACTTTAAGAAAAGTGCATCATATTTCATGGGATTCCCCCTCTCCTCTCATCTTACACACCACCGTGTCGAAGTGTGATTCATGCCATGAGCACACACACTTAATAGATATTAGACAGTGTTGAGCAACACAGTAACACACACTCCTGTTACACACACATTTAAATCCCCTGGTGGTTGACGTGTTCACTGGAAGTCAGCCACCTCAGCTGCACTGTTGTATCTCCGTCTGTGAAAACATCAAATTCTTCCTCCCTTACTCAGTGATTTTTTTCCATCAACTCAGCACTGAACACAAGCAGCTATAAATACACTTCCTGTCTATAGTGGTGCATGTTAAGTAGTGAAGGTGAGAAAATACTCCTGCAGTCATTAAATGAGACGGAAGAAGCTTGTGGTTGTGAGGAAAACAGCAGGAGTCGTTAAAACACAGTTAAACTTTATAATACGTACACACAAAGTGGTAGTGCTATAATGAAAGCTGAAATGCAGAAGAGAATCTCATACAGCACCTCTGGGTCTATCGTCTTAGAGTCTGTGGTACACTTAAATGAGATTTTGGATAGGAATAAAATCTGTGGTGTCTTTGCCTGAGGAGATAAGGAGTTATATAATCAGAAGTTATATAGCCTTGCTTTCACATGATGCTGTCTTTATTGTTACATACTTTTTTTAATCAGCTTTGTTAGTAATTTATTTTATTCTTTTTTCTATCTATCTATCTATCTATCTATCTATCTATCTATCTATCTATCTATCTATCTATCTATCTAACCCTATCTAAAACCTTTATTAATGTTACTCGTATGGAAAAGCTGATATTTTATCCTGTACTAATGTAATATATTCCTACTGTACTTTGGTTGTTCCCGTTTTTCCACTTTCATTCCTTTTGTTGCTTTATTTTACATAAACTTCTGTGTTTGCATGTTGTTCCTGCCCTCTCACTTGACTTTTTTGGTCTCCGTTCGGACCTGATTTTTTATTTATTGTTCCCACAATTCTGCATTTTTCTGCCTTTGTTTTGTCTGTTAAAACACTTTGTAAACATCTGTTTTCAAGGTGTTGTATAAATAAAGGGATTATAATTATTATTATTATTATTATTGTTTTCATTGTTATTACTTGATTATTTGCATTAATGTAGTGTTAAAAAGGCTTTAGTGGGTTGACTGTGAGGTGAACCAACTGTAGTGTTGTTCCCTTATGGCCAAACAGCAGCTTTGTACTTTTGTTGATTGGCCTTATAATAAAAAAATCTGAAAGTAATGTTCTTTAAAAAAAAAAAAAAAAAACTTATTTCAGTCTTTCTTTTTTAAATGGGGAGGTGCTTGATTCTCAGGCCAGGGGGACTACAAGGAAAAAATGGTTGGAAACCAACCATCGGGGAGCCCAAACGTGTTAGCCTGCGACTCAAAAATAATACCTTCCAAGGGGAACCCCATAAAGCATATGACTTTGTTGTATTCTACTTTCAAGTTTTACAAATAATATGAGTTTGATAATATAAACAAGATATAGAACATTAAACGCTAAAGCACTGTGTTTGCATGATATTTAGATATTTTTTTGTAATGATGGGTAAAATACACAATTTTAAATTATTTTAAAGTCTCCTTGGAAGTTTCTTGGAAGGCATCCTGTAAATCCTCAGGGATCTGGCAACCTGTACTTTGGGGACCACTGATCTAGATGACAGGTCACTAAAACACCGAGTTGAGATCTCTGAGGTCTGCAGAGGAACTTCCTCTTGATGTCCCAAATGCCACTCCAAAAACCTGTGGTGACCCAGGCCCTCTCTGTTGTGGAGTTATGGAACGACCTACCTCCTTAAATCAGAAAGTCCCCCACCCTCCCTTCTTTTAGGTCTCATCTCAAAACCTTTGTGTTGACTTTTAATTTAGCATGAGAGATTTATGTGGTTTCTTTGCTTGTGTTCTTAATTTTCCCAGTTGTCTTCAATTTTAGCTCTCTGTTTTCTGTTTTGTGCATTTTACATGTCTATTGTTGTTGGTTTTACTGCATATTTATGTTTTTTAGGTTGTTTTTATTGTCTGGCTTTATTTGTTTATTTTATTTTATTTTTGATTACAGTCACTGTGCAGCATTTTGGGAAATGTCATGGTTTTCAAGAATAGGCTGTGCAAATAAAGTGGATTGGATTAAACTGAAGTTAGGCATTTAGGACGCCCCAATCAGGTCTTATATTTACTATTTTTGAAAATCAACCACCATATTTTGACTTTTCCTTCACTGTAAAGTCATTTTGCAGATGGAGAGCAAACACATCATCAAATAATCATTTTATCAGCAGAACATGAATGAATTGTCCAACAGTCATTTGGGTAAACTGACTAATTAAAAGTCATTTAACCAGAGAAACCATGAACACCTCACCTTATTGTCAGTTTGCAGAAGGATACTTCATTACATCATACATTTTTATCAGTTAAATATGTCTTCAATTAAAGTCTGCTGACAATGATTTGCTCAGAATTGATCAGAGTACCTCTTGTATTTACTAACCTTTAACTAATACATCAAAAAACATTTTTGGAAACATTTAACAGAAAAAAAAAAAATACACAGATGAATGCAGTATTTATTATTGTGTTAGAGTTGTGATTTTCTCTGCCTTCGGGATAACAGAGCACCGCTGAGACATCATTATATTTAGTCCACTGACAGAGAGAGCCTCGAGGATGCCTTGAACTGTAAATAAGAGAATGGTCTTTAAAAAATCTCTTGTTTTGAGGTAGATCACTGCAAGTTTTTCTCTCCTAGGATTGTATGCACAGCAAAGTTTAACTAGTTTTCTATCTTCACTGAGAATCCTGATTACCTTTCTCCAGTTGTCCAGCAAATGCACAGTCTCCATGGCGACAAGGATTGCTCGTACTCCCTCCAATCAGTGTGAATCTGACTGAACAGGATGATTTCAACTCTGATTTCTTCTCTTGCTGATCTCCATGTAACACAGACAGTCTCTTTGTCCTGATCTTTTGTCCAAACTCTCTGCTGCAGTTTCCTCTATGAACGAGCACTCACGATGTGGACCTGTTGCTGCCTGCTCCACTAAACTAAGACCTACATTCCTGACTGGCAGGCTGCCCCAAAGTCCCAGATAACAGAGAAACGCATGAGTGTGTGTGTGTATGTGTGTGCATGTGTGTGTAAGCTGTGATCAAAGAGAGGAGGATATAGAGGAGGGAGGGAGGGAGGAAGAAAGAGTGATGACTGAGGTGGTTTGTTAACATGAAGTTGAGATGTCAATTGAAAAGAAAGCTAATTTCTGCAGAATTCACCAGCATATCACACATTAACAGCATGATAATATGTCTTTAATTTTGATTTCAATTGTACATTTTTTACACTAAAATGTTTGGATTAAGGTTTCCATTCAAAATGTCATCAACAAGTTCCAGAAGAGCTGGGACAGGGGCGACAAAAGACAATGAGGAAGGCTAGAAAAACACCTCAGGCAGCACTGTATGAAATTACTGACATCATTCTGTAAATGATATTACCACTTGGACTCAGGAACACTTAAGAAACCATTGTCATTGAACACAGTCAGTCACTACATCTACAAGTGCAAGTTAAAACTACCATGCAGAGCCAAAGCCATATAACCACAACACCCAGAAATGCCACCATTTTTCATAACAGGAGCCCATCTAAGATGGACTGACACAAAGTGGAAAAGTGTGCTGTGGTCTGACAAATCCGCCTTTCACATTGTTTTTTGAAATTATGGACGTCGTGTTCTCCGGGCAAAATAGGAAAAGGACCATCCAGATTGCTGTCAGCGAAAAGTTTAAAAGACAGCATCCGTGATGGTATGGGGGTGTGTCACTGCCCATGGCATGGGTAATATGCGCATCTGTGAAGGAACCATCAATACTGAAGGGTACATACAGGTTTTAGAGCACATGCTGCCATCCAAGCAACATCTTTCTCAGGGACATCCCTGCTTATTTCAGCAAGACACTGTCAAGCCACATTCTGCACGTGTTACTACAACATGGCTTTGTGGTAAAAGAGTATGGGTACTAGACTGTCCTGCCTGTAGCCTGTGGATCTATAATGAAGTGTAAAATACAGTAACAGAGACCCACTGAAAAACTTAACGCTATTAAACAACTTAAGTCGTACCTCAAGCAAGTACAAGAAGAATTCCATCTACAAAGCTTCAACGATTAGTGTACTCAGCTCCCAAACACTTGTTGGATGTTGTTAAAAGGAAAGGTGATACAACACAGCCCCTGTCCCAGTTTTCTTGAACTGTGTTGCAGGCATCAAATTAAAAAAGAGTGAATATTTGCAAAAAATGAATTAAGTTCATCAGTTTGAACATTAAATGTCTTTTCTTTGTTATATATTCACATAAGTATAAGTCGAAAAGAATTTACAAATCATTGTTTTTGTTTTTATTTACATTTAACACACTGTCCGAACTTCTTGGAATTGGGGTTCATGGATTTTTTAAGTTAAAAGTATTTTCTCTTTCGCTTAATTGAAAAAAAGAGACCTACACTATGATACATTTTTTGTGAGGCACTTATATTTCAGTTCAAGTTTTCAAAATCAAAGAATTTCTTTATAATAGTAAAAGGATATCTTTTGTTTTGGCAATTGTGGTGAGAGGGCCTAAATGACAGACACAGTTTGTTTATCGTGGGTGCTACATCAAACAATACTACACAAAGAAGTGAGACCTATTAAGTCATGTATTCTGCAATCTCTGGTCAGTCTCTACTTGCCCTCTCTTGTTTTCTGCTTGTTGCAGAGCCCTTGGAGGCAGACTTTTGCAAACTGTGCATTTAATCTTGTAAAGCAGGGAAGTTGTTAGACTTGCGAAGAAGCCTGAGTGCCAGATTCCATGTCATTAATTATATGGACTGCTTTGCTAAGCTTCATCCTAAAGCGCTTGCAGGTCAGGGAATAGCAGGTCCAATTAGCATCCTTTGAGGAGAAGGTGGCTGTAGCTGTGGGTGTGGTTTTACTGTGTCACAAGTGAGAAGTGACCGCGAGCCTCGGATCTGCCCACCTCTGCAGTTACTTTTTCAAAAACTGAGGGCACCTTTGAACAAAAACTGCTCGAGTCCAAGGACAGCACAGATTGAGTCCAAGTCTCTGCGTCACTGTGACGCTTCAGAAAAGGGCCACACACACTGTGGTACATTTGTGTAGATGCATCTTGAAAGGGGCTACTGTTACAACAAAAACACACGGTGACAGTAGTGACATGTGTAGACAAGCAGGGAGAAAGCAGACAGTTATGCTGTGGATTGGGAGCCACAGCTTTTACAGGAAAGAGAAAAAACGTGACTTTGAGAAAAAAATACCATAACAACATAGAGAGGATCATGCTTTGGCATTGTGGTGGCACAGGTAACATCATAACTCTCTCTTTTATTACCTAAAACATCATTAAATATAAGCTAATGTAGCAAAAAAGATCAGTAAGACTACACTGCAAACTCCGCAATCACCATTCTGCACAATATCACTTCAGAAACCATTAGTTGCTGTCATTGAGTCCTCATCAACATTTTATACGGTCCGTGTTTTGTTCCCACATCATCAAAGCTCCATCAACAGCATATTTTCCCTCTCTTATTTACCACACAAAGAACTCTCACTCTCTCCCTTTCTCTCCCTTCTTCCATCACTCTCTCCCTCTCATGCCAGGGCAGAAAGGCTGGCATTGTTTCCTGCAGAGCGGACATGGATCTCTCCTCACACATGAGAGAATGTTTGATGGGGTTATGAAAGGATGGAGGGAGGGAGGATCCTCCATTTAGCAGGAATGCAGAAATGTGGAGAGCCTGCCAACTGGATGGTGCATAAAAATGTAAGATGGCATAAACAAAGAAGAAGACGATAGAAATATTAGAAGAAGGTGAGGTGCAGCTGCAGGTTGCCTTTCAGAGGTTATTAAGCCGGAGTGTCTGGAGTGAAAAAGCTCCAAGATCCTTCTCTGAATTTCATCAGAACAACCACCTAGTGTGTCTGCACAAGGTCAAGAACTGCCTGACAGTCAAAGTTTAGAGCATAGAGGTGGATTAAGAGCAGAACTTTGTAGAAGTGTGACTGGTTAAAGTGTTTTTTTCTTTACAGGTGTACAAGATTTAATGTCAGAGTGACCTTGATCTTATACCTTTAAAATCTAATCAGTTCATTCTTAAATAAGCGTGTATAATTGTGCAAAGTCTGAAGAAATTCCCTCAAAGCACTCTTAAAGCAATGCATTTACAAGCAAGAGAAGCACATTAGGAATAAAGACTTGACCAACTTGAGCTTCAACATCAATCAACCCATCCTAAAGTCAGAGTGGGTACTTGTGAAAATCCCTCAAGGCTTTCTTTCGATATCTAAAAGGAGAGACAGAAAACATAAAAAATGTAATGCCTCTGGCCCTGCCTACCTGCAGGATGGAGGCATAAAAGTCACTATAACTATTTTTTAGACCGTAACATGAAAAGACTGCTGTGCATAAAATAACAACAAGGCTGTTCCCACGGAGATGAGTTTAGGCATATTCACAAAAGTTTTTTAACGTATGGGCGTTTCACCCACATAGATTCAGTGTTTTGGGAGCCTGAAAACACAAAATATTGAAAATGGGCCCAAGAGTGAATAAATCTCAAAATGCAGCCCTTGCACTTCCTTGTGTACAACGAATATGCACATTTTCAGAAACTATGATCTCTTAGCCCCAACTTTCCTTTAAACCACGCTAGCCCCGACAATAACAGAAACAATGATGGAATATAGTGTCGCATTCCTCCTGCAGCAGTTACTGGGCTCTTAATGGCTTTTACAGCAAAATCTTCTGATCCTCTATTACCATCATGAGCAACAAGTGGACACGGAGAACAGCATACCCCAGTGTTTGTATATATTTCTTTTTTTGGGGTATGTCTGCAGCAGCATTACAGCGCCACTTCCAGGCATGACATAAATACTACAGTTTTGGTGTTTTCATGTGGATGGACACATTTCTTGAAATTATGTTGTGTTTAAAGAAAATATGTTAAAAACTAAAGCAATTTTATCTCCACTTGAGGAGGAGCAGTTGTAGCAGTGTTTCATATTTTTTTGTTGTGAAATCCATGCAATAATGAATGCAACTGCCAAAATATTTGGGATTGACACCGTTTTAGTGACTTCATATTTGATCTGTTTGACATAAAACCATCTGACAGCATTATCAGCCAACATTCAACCAGGAGAATGAGTACTTTGGAGTCAAAACTAGTGAGGAGTAGCCAAAATATCATTAAGAGGTCATATTTAACCTTAAATCAGGTTCATACAGACATTTTTGATGACTGCAAGAGTATATTCACATTGATTAATGTTCAAAAAACCTTCTACTTTTCATAAACAGCATCCCTGATCCACCTGTGTTCTCAGCCTATGTGAGACACTCTGTTACAGCTCCTGACCCTTTAAGACTCCTTCCCCTCTTTGGCCCACGCTGCTTTGATTGTATGACAGGTGTACTCTGTGGGAATTTTTCAGTGCCACAGCACCTCTGGATTCATGCTAACGTCAGCGCTCTGTTATAGAATGCTACCACACGCCAAAGGCCTTTAACTGATAATGATGAAACAATGGAAAGACATCACACTTTTGATGTCTATTTATGGGGCAGGGGGAATGAGTTTAGAGCAATTACAGGAGCCATAAATATGGGAAAGGGAGAAGTCCTGATGCCACAAACTTTTGTGCACTGGCACTCAGAGATGACATGTTAAACACACTAAAAGACAACCACAACTCAAAAAAAATCATGATATGGACTCTTTAGCCGCCCCTTGTGGCTGGCGGCAGTATGGGTGATGGGGACTGACGTGATTATGAAGACTAAAACACGAACAATTTGTAAACAGTAAAAATATTAAACTAATGATATGTTCCCTGGACATAAACATCATTTTATCCTTTTTTCCTTTCTTTAAATCATCCCCCAATAACATCTGTCAGCCCTTGTAAAAACATAGTTGATGACCCCTGCTCAAAAGTTCACTTGATGTTTTATTGAAGTTGAACAATTTTTCCAGACCATGAAAAAGAAGTATGATGTTTAGGTTCATGGGGCAAAGAGGAGCAGGATCTTTAACAAAATCCAAAGAAGTTCAAATGTTTAAGACAGTAAATAAAATAAATTGAAATATGGGCTGAAGTTTGTGTTTAGGTCAAATTGTAGATTTGGGTTTAAGGTTGAATTAGTCAACAAAAACTTCTTGTCCATTACTTGTCCACAAAAGTGTTTGATGTCTGTGTATGGGTCTGCCCTGTGGGACAAATAACCAGATCACTGAAACAGACCAAGAGACAATTCAGAGAATGTGGAGATAATCAGGAATGTGACAAGGACAGAAAGTTAATGACACAAGTTAAACTCATCTGCTGTGAGAGTTGTATTCACTTTTCCTTACACAATATTGATAATTCTTTTAAAATTCTGTAAAGAAATACCACACAGCAAAGTCATTGATTCAATTAGTGCTTAATTGTCTAAAGGATGGTACACTACAGAAGATAACGGGACAGTTTTCTGCCTCATTCCCACATATAAAGTCTGTAAAGTCTGATAGAGAATCTTACCAGATATTTCCTTGAAATAAGGACAAACAATGCACACTTAAACACCAGGTCACAAAAAACAAAAGCTCTACATATTCAGTTTATTGCAGCTCAACAGCTGTCATACTGTTAAAACGCATCCAAAACAGCTGTTAGCTTGCACTATTTAGGTAAGGCTTACTTTAAGGGCTCTAATTTTGAAGACCAGGCGCAGGTGTGGCGCACCTGCCCTGTGCTGCGCCTGCGCCTGCGCCGCGCCAACGGGGTGTGTCCAGGGCATTTTGCAAGTTTTGTGCACGGCGCAGTCTGGCGTAGGGAGGTGCACCCACGCCTCCGTCCTTCCCACCAGCGCAAGTGGCAGCGAGGGAGGAGAGTGGGCGTGAGTGGGTTTTACACAGCCGAGTGTAATCTTCACCAATCAAATGAACGCCTCTCCTTGCCTTTAAATGCACCGCAGGCGAGGTGCAGTGACAATTTCACCTTGGTGGCGAAGAAGGTCAGAGCCGCTGTCACTTTTACAGCAACTGGGAGAGCGCAGGGGCCACCGGGCTGCGCATCGGAGGCCACGATGCGCGTCACCGTGTGGACCACCTTGCGGGACAGATGTAATCTGTTCCTGTGTCATAAATAGGAGTACAAAATTAAGTGATAATTACATTTAAACACAGCAGCAGGCAAATCCATTCATCATGCTTATGATCCACCTGCATTCCTGGTCTGTCATCGCAAAACAGGAGAACCTTTGGTGAAATACCACCCCGCCCCATATCTCCTCCTCATCCTCCTTTCAGTAATGTACTCCATCTTTTTAGATCACGTTAAGAATAAAGATTAAAACAGAGAAATATGGGCAATCACAGTTAAATCCTTAAGACACAGAGTGACTTACATTTATTCAGCGAGCGTCTCTCTCTTTTTTCTTTTCTTTTGAATTTCATGAAATGAGAGAAGCCGGATACTCTGTATCGGATGATGTGGCTGTTTGTGGTTGGTTGAGAGATTTGAACTCGTTAGTTTGGGTCACTCTTCCAGCTGCTGTCAGGTTGAGTTTCCATGATGACAAACGCTTCTGATCTGACGGGACAATTAATATAGATACAAATGTATGTGTTGGCTCAGACGGTTACATTAAATAGTGGTTGCTGTGATTGTTTATTGCATTGAAATGTGCCTGACACTGTGGATACCTGCCTGTGAGGTTTTGGTGACGTGTGCACACTGTGCGCCTGTCAGCCAAATTACCACTGCACGGGGTGCACCTCGCCTGCGCCGAGAATAGACCAGGTTGGAGCTGGCAAGTTTTCAGCGCACCAGTCTACCAAATTGGCTGCGCACGGCGGTGCGCCGGACAAAATTACCACTGGGCGGGGTGCGCCAGGCTGCGCCACCCTGAGTTGCACCAGGAAATTAGAACCCTAAGTTTTAACCCATTAAACTATAAATGGGATCGCCCTCCAACTTTGACATTGTTTACTTCAGCCTCTGGGAAATGTTTAACTGATCTTTCTAGAGACAATTGTGTTTGAACTATCCCCTTCTGTCAACACAAAAATGGCTTTAGGACAAATATATCCCTACCAAAAAGTTTTTAATTCAGTCTTGAAATGCAGTGTTTTATTTCAGGAATTTTGCATTTGTGGATCCACAGTGACAAATCCATAATTACTGACATTTTTTCAAATTTTCAAATAAAAATGCCGCAGTGATGTTAATCTTTTGACCCTTCGAGAAAGTGACAACTTTCCTTTAATAATATTGACCATTTGGATGCTCCCCTTTTCTTCTTCTCTTGTTTTCTTGACAGTTGAGTCCCATCAATAAATAATATATAAAAAATAATAAAAATTCTGACATCAACACAGCATAAATATTCCAATAACTTAGGTTGT
The DNA here is from genome assembly GCA_037902135.1 of Cetoscarus ocellatus. Lineage (NCBI taxonomy): Eukaryota > Metazoa > Chordata > Actinopteri > Labriformes > Labridae > Cetoscarus > Cetoscarus ocellatus. Next base: position 1,684,859 of record JBAMNC010000219.1, read on the forward strand.
CTTTAAAAAATATGAAGATGTCTTCAGCTTAATTGTGCTTTACACGTTTGAGGTTTTTCGTGCATTATTACAAAAACAAAGTCCAGAAAATGGGCAGAAAACAGCTTGGTGCTGCAAGGGTTAATATCTTCAACATAAATGCCATCTTTTCATAATCCATCCCACATCCCAGAGGAGATCCTGGTTTAGGCTCACGCAGTGAGCAAGGCCGAGCAACACTAGATAATTTTGTGTCTGACTTTGTGGACAGATCAGAAGCTAGTTGCGGCAGATTATTAGTCAAATTTATCACTAAATGTGTGTTTTCAGTAAATTATTTCACTGCTCCTGCTCAAGTCGGAGCCTTCTCAGTCTCAGAAATGTTTGATATTCATGGGCCTGTCTTGCAGCTCCAGTGTATTATGATTCAAAGTGCTTTATGGGTCTTTGAGATGATATCTAAAGTATGAAAAGAGTTATTAAAAAGCAGAATAAGATAAGGAAGCAATGAGGCTTCTCAGGTGAGTCATAAAGCTCCTTACAAACACACCTGGCTGCTTTATGGAGCCTCACCAGACAAGAGTGTGAGTGCAAACAAAGTTGAGGCACACACAAGGACAAATAAAGACAGAGAGCCTGAAACATGAGATTAAAGTCTGCTCCTTATCCGGTGATGAACTTTCTCTATAATGGCTGAGCTCTACAGTCTGAAAGAAAAGCAAATTCAACAAGTGGTAGGGTTTCTGCTCATCAGGCACATCAGGCTGAAAAGCCTGATGTGCATCTTCATCTTTGAAGAAATAAAGGAGCAGGCGTGGCAACATGTTTCTTTATCTATTTGCAAATAAACCTCAGTGAAAAGGTGGAACCAATGAAGGTGAAATAAAAAACAAAAATGCTGTTCCTCAATTGTCCCACGCACCCTCCCAATACTGAAGGATGCCATGGGCTTTCTTCCAAAAAAATACCCATATCATCGGCAAAATAAACAACCTGGTACAGAAAGTATGTCACTGTCATTAGCCACCCTACCAAAAACTTTAAGGCCTTTACTTTTACCACACTCCTCTCTTTATATACCATCCATCTACTACCTGTGGATGCAAGGCAAAAATGTTTTCCTTTTTTTTTGTGTCTTTTGTACTCATATTATTTCAGCCAGAGCTAACTAACACTTTCCGTTTTAAGAGGAAAACCACAAAAATGCAGAAAATTTGTGTAGGAAGAAGGGTGGATCCACTTTGGGCTCTTTAACAGCCAACTCAACATGCTGGAAATATGCTGTCTCCATAAATCTGCACATCTTACAATTTAAAGAATAATCATAAATATTGCTAAAACACAGTGTTAACCATAAAATAAATGACTTTTTAAGGCTGTATTCAGCACTTTCAGTCTCAGGGATAAGTGCAGTGATGCAGCTGGTTTGTGTTTGAGAACTTCACAACAACACCAAATTTGTTAAACTGAACAAGACCAGCAATATAAATTAAAAATTTCTGAGGAGGCAACAAACATGAAGCAGCGGGCGGAGTGGCTCACATGCAGCATCTATGTATGAAACCATGATGTGATAACACCCAGCAGACACAATTCAGCTGTTTACAACCAGAAAACACTCCAAAGACCTCAACCATCTTACAGTAAGTGTGGAATTTATGATGTTATATAATGTTGGCCTGCAATGCAGCTGGTTCTGGATTCAAATACCCAAATGAGACATTACTTCAGCTTGAAAGTGGCCTTTACTTTTACAAACAGTTCAGGCTTTGAGAAGCATCTGCAAGCCTCAGCTCGGTCTTTTTTACAAGAGTGTCCTTTCTCTCACCACACAGTATAAGCATCAGAGTACAGCTTTACTCTTCATTCCAGTGGTGGTGTCCAAACCCATACATAACATTTACAAGTGTCAGGGGCTGAGCCGGAATACTTTTGGTTAGTGTGAGGACTTCTTATGTCTCATTTTAAACAACTTATACAAAAACAAAAACTTCTCTTTGCTGTGAGCTCTGACGGATAGATTTTCCAAACTCCACCAAAGACAGATGGGAGAGGTTCAAAAATTACAAACATGTGACTAAAATATATACTTTTGTTGCGTTGCATTGGCTTTACTGTATCACTGTATCTAAAGAAAGGAAGGCTTGGAAAGCACAAACCTCTGCCAACATGTTTCTGATATTCTTAGGCCAGTTATTAGCCAATTTGTAAAAAAAAACTGCCCTACCTCAAAAGGTTAACAAATCCATTTAAAAAAAAAAACCTGGATCTGATCACCACCAAAATTTAATAATTTCTTCTTTGTACCAGGACCAACATTTCATAAATTAAATAAATAATATTTCAGGTTTGATGATATTTTGATTTATCTTTCTCACAGACAGACAAAATAAATGCCAGCAAAGAGATAACCTCTTTTTGTGTCCCAGCAAAAGAATAAGCACTTAGAAGATGAACCCCTAATCTTAGCCACGCCTCTGTGTTCTACCTGAAGTGTCTGCCTGACAGAGTTATACCTGCATGTAAAGTGGTGGATGAAGAGAGGTCACAGTGACCTTGACCTTGTACTCTCAAAATATGTTCGATTTATGTCAGAGTCAGAGTGAACACTTGAGCAACATTGAAAGAAAATTCCTCAAGTCACTGTTTTCCACTCTCTTTCCTTGGAGCAGCATCTTGTAGAATCTTAAAAAGTATTCCTCTGCCAAAGGACACAGGTGAAAACTGAAAAATTCTGTCCAAATCAACATTTAAAATTTGATAATGAACATTTGAAATGCTCAGAGTAGTTTCCGAGATTTTGTGTTCACGAGAAAGGATTTACATATTAGGCCTAATGACTTTGACTTTTGACCTTTAAAGTTCAAACTTCAATCAGTATATCCATAAGTTCAAGTAAAAAATTGTGCAAAGTTTGAATAAAATCCTTAATGGCATTCTTGATATATTGCATCTACAAGCAAAGAATAGGCAGGAGACCCAAGGACCTTGACCTTTGCACTATGACTTCCAAACTATTTTAAGTATGTCCTTCAGTAAGATTTTACTACCTTGTGTTATTTGGATAAAATGTCTAAAATGTTTTTGAAATATTGCACAAACAAGTACAAGTGTAAGAGTCAGAGTGTACATGTATGCATAATAATAATAAAACCTCTTAAAATATTAAACTTAAATCTTGGAATGAAAATAAGATCCAATTATCTTGAGTGTTGACCCATGACCTTGACCAAGCAAGATGGGTTGGCCCATTTTAACACCAATAAATATATTTATATTTTAATATAAATATTATATATATATATATATATATATATATATATATATATATATATATATATATATATATATATATATATATATATATATATATATATATATATATATATATATATATATATATATACACATATATATATATATCTATGTATGTATATGTATTTGTATATATATATACATGTATGTATAAATATATGTATATATATATATATATGTATGTATGTATATGTATATGTATTTGTGTGTATATATATATATATATATAATTTTACTCAAATTCTGGGTCAAAGTAACTGCAAATCTGTGTAAATTCAACCACACATATTTGTTATATACTCTACCCAAATGCTGGGTCAAATCAATTTCTATTCTGGGTTCTTTCAACTACAGATATTCACCTCTGCCAAGGAGGTTATGTTTTGCCGGGGTCTGTCTGTTTGTTTGTTTGTTTGTCTGTTTGTCTGTCTGTTAGCAAGATTACGCAAAAACTACTGGATGGATTTACATGAAAATTTTACCAGAGGTGTGGTTTGGTCCAAGGAGGAAGCCAAAACATTTTGGTGCTGATCTGATCAAGATTGACGTCACAAAAAAACATTGAAGTTTATAATGAAGTCACGTAACTTAACACTGGGCTATATTTTGTCCAACCCACGGCACCATCCAATTGGTTACACGCTCTGGTTACACGCAGAGTCAGGGCACAGCGCACAGCCAATCAGCACTGAAAACTGTGCATGCAGTTCAACTCACAGACACAGGAGGAAGGAGGAAACATTTTGCCAATGGAGAGAGCCATAGTTTCTAAGATAAATTATGGCAGCAGACTCTCCCAAAATTGTAGAAAACATTCCAGTCCTCTACAACTCACAGCTACTAGTAACATTACTGTGAGCCCATTAACGATATAGACACATATGCGACAGCTCTGCTCACTCGCTGTCCCTCCAGACGTGCTGTTTAATCACTCAAAACAAGGTTGCTGATAATGTCGATACAGAAATAGTCCGTCATAGCAGTGTGTGTGTGTGTGTGAGTGTAAATCCCTAACCCCCAAATTCCACATAGAGCGAACGCGCCACGCCCTGAAGCGCCATGGTTTCGCTCCGACTGACAGGCTGGCGACATCGCCCACTGGAAGTGCTGCAAGGTGCACAACACCAACATCTGTACAAGCAGCAGCAAATTGGTTCAATCAACAAGTTACAAGACCCACTACTAACTAGGTCACTCTATTGGATGACATTCATATCAAGAATAATCACACTTCTTTTAGATTGATATTTTCATTTCACAATGTGCGTAAAAAATAAAAACAGGACTATAATGGAAATCACAATTCATGGGTGGAACTGAGCTGCTTGGTTGAGGTCTGTGCTCTCAGAGTGCTTTTCTAGTTGTTACTTTACCCAAATGCTGGGTCAAATCAATTTCTATTCTGGGTTCTTTCAACCACATTATAACACATCATTAAAAAATCAGACAAAATACCATACAATAGCATATGCGCTATAATCTGCTCATGGTTAGTTTGTCTTATAGACATATAGTGCCTCTGCAGCAGATAAAAACATTATTATAACAACAATCAACATGTAAAAGATGCACAAACCACTACAAACAAACAAATGACATATATATTGCACGTTACCTTCTGCGTATTTCACCGCTGGTTGAGGAGCTGTTACTGAGGATCAAGCCCCAACTCTGAGATAAACTAAAAGTTTTGGGACAGCAGAAGGAAGTGTGCGACAGACAGAGGAAGAAGAGGACATGCAGTCTCATCCAGAAGTCAAGTGTCACTAAATGTAGATTTCCTGCACAGCCAGCCAAGACGCGAAACATTTCCTGTTGGTGACAGGGGTCGAGGTCAGGGTTAGCCTCTCCTAGGGGAAAAACCTCAACTATGAACACAAATGTTATTTTAAAATGTGCTCAGACTCCAACTTTTAGACTGTTGTGTTGTGATCAGGGCGTAAGAGGTGATATTTATGAAAGATAGGGAATGCTCTGTCTCCTATAAAGCAATATCTTAGATGACCTAATTGCAGAAAATTACCACCTTTAATTTGAGTAGACCCCAGAGTTTTGGCTAATGAACATACACCCTGATCTAGAAAATGCATCTTGAACATCATGGACAGTGCTATGAGGGGAGAGATCAGACATGCTCACTCACTCCTTCACGTCATCTTTATCAGCCACATTAGCTCGCAATCTGATGCCATATGTTTTCATCCATCCAGTTTACCTCATCTACTGTTTCCCACAATTCAAAGAAGGTTGGCAATCTTAGAGGCTGCTGGGTGCACATTTTTCACGTGCAAATAAGATTTTTTTTTTTTTAATCTGAATTTAAGTACATGTTATCCAGCAGAAGCACAGAACTGAGTCACAGGGCAATGTTTGGCTGCCTGTTGAATCTGAGTAATTGTATATAACCATAATATGGACAAATATGGACTAACGTCTTCGTCCATTTTAAAGTGATAAACAAATATTTGTATGGATCTATTTGCATAGATGTTTGACTTTGAAAGTTGATGTTTCATAGTTCGGGTCATTTTGCTGTTCTTTACTGTACACTATGCTCATAATGCCATGAGAGTTTTCTTTCTTTCTTTTTTTTTTTAACTCTGTGAAACAAAATAAACTGTCTTAACCCTTAGATGCATGACCTACCAAAACCTACACTCTTCCTTGAGTGGGGTCAAAAATGACCCCAATTAGAATGAATGCATTTTATGCTGTAAACTTAAGATTTTTTAATCATTTTGGTTAAAGATGATGATATTTTGTTCAACAAAAGAATTATTTCTTGTTTGACATGTTCATTAATAACATTTTATTAACATTTTTATCACAAAACAGCTTTGAGAAAACGTCCACAAATGACCCTTACATGAGAATGATTTCATGTTTACATATTGATTTCTTACATTTATGCCAATTCTGGAAGCAATTTTTAGGACGATTGTTCCATCTATTACATTTATTTTGGGGCAGTCAGATAATCTGGTAGGCGGTTACTGTCGTGGTGTGAAAAACAAAATGTAAGCCACTTGGTAGCCCTGATGTGGACCCCGGGCTGCCAGTTTATGGTCACTCCTGTAAAGCTTCCAGCTGATACATTTGTTTTCAGTCTGAAAATGACTGCACCGATCAGCATCCTTTGAGGACTGGTTTATTTTCCAGAGAGCAAAAAGCAACTTCGACACTGTAAACAGTTTAAGAGACAAGCATGGATGGTGCTCTTGTGGATGTTTTATTCAAACTAAACAACATTTCTAAATAAACAGAAGTGCACAGAATGACACTTAGAGCTATTCTTAATGGAAAAGATGTTTTTGCTCTTTTCTCAATGGATTTGGCATGAGTTGGATCAACAAACTGGGTCTCATACTGTAGCTTTTTCCAAAGTGAGTTGATGGTTAGACTTGCATACTGAGTCATGTTTTGTTGATCTGATTGTCCCATTATGAATGTGACTGAAAGTGTTTTGTTTAGTTTTTTTTTTTTTTTTAGATATTTTTCTGGAATTTTGGGGCTTTTGTTGATAGTGTAGACAAAGCAGACTGATTTGGAAAGGGGTAGACACACAGCAAGGGGGGCTCAGGTGGGCCTTCTCTACGTTTTGCACCAGTTGCACAGAATGATTTCATAAGCCCTCCCAACTCGCCTCAGCGAACTACAGTAAAGTACAATTCACTGCAGCCAGACACAGACAAAAAAACAAGGGGGGGGCACAAGGAAATTACCCCTGTAAACTCTGAGAAAAAAATTGGCTGTTTGTGTCCACACAAAAGGCTCACCCATGTAAAGTCTGGTTAACTTCAGGGTTTCTGTGCATGTGTGGATGGGGTTATGGAGTACAGCCAGGTATGGGTGAGTTGGCTAATGGAGCCATATTGTAGCTGTAGACTTCAGGCACCTCAGCTCTATCTCTTGGCCTGTTGGTTGACTGATCAAAAATGAGAAGAATTTAGCATTTCCAATACTGCTGCCTCCATTGTTGGCTTTAAAACACCTCTTCCGGAAACAGTGGGTGATGTCACTGAATAAACATTTAATACTGTATACATCCCACATGTCCAATAAATGCCTTTTGTTTAGATATCCAACATGTGATGAATAAAAAATACCCCAGGCTCCAGAAATTATAATAAAAAATGGAAGTCGTGTTATGAATCCAGAATTCAAAACCAAATAGGTCATTCAAATGTGTTGGTTTGAATGATGAATCATGTTTGTTCTCAATGATTGCCTCAATGGAGTGTTGTATTTTTCCACAGATAAGATTGTAAACCAACTACCGTTCATTAGAATGCAAATCTATGCTCAGTGAGTTACCAGTGTATCCCCCACAGCCTGATAGCACGAGTAAACACAGATTTGTTATTCTGGCATCAAACACTGAGCACTGGAGAGGTGCCATTATCAGCCGGCAGCTAAATGGGCCATCTGCCCCGTCTGTGTGCCCAGTACACACAGACGGGGCACACAAAGTGGTTTAAGTACAAGCACATGTATAACTAACTAACTGCACGCACAAACTTACAGTGTAAACACTGGTACAGGAGAAGATGACTTGTGAATCTAGTCACTACAGTTTGGTGGATTCATTCCTCAGCATGTCAAACATTAGTGAAAATGCTGTAGTGAAAAAGAGGAAGGGCTGTTTTTTGTGGTAATGTGAGGTCTAGCAGTTTTTCAATAATTCATAATGGACATTAGTGCAGAATTTGAAAAAAATCCATCAAGCATTCAAAAGCAAAGTATGACCATGAATTTGACGTTTGACCCAGTCAGTGTCTCCATGTGTCAAAGTATTCATTTGTGCAAAGTTTTAAAAGAAAATCCCTGAATGCATCTTTGAGATATTGCAGTCATACACAAGGGATGAACATGAGACATCATGGGCCCTGTTGCATGCTCAGATAGATAGATAGATAGATAGATAGATAGATAGATAGACAAGATCCTTCATTTCACATTTTTGGGGAACATAAACAAGTTTTTTCCACAACAAAACAAGGGCTTTTAAGAGTATGGTTACGTACAACATTTAAACCTTTGCAAACAGGCATTTAAAATAGAGAATAAAATACGCTAAATAAAATGGAATGAAATATAATAAAATCTGCAAATAACAACAAACCAGCTGGCAGGTGCATACTGTTTTTGATGGGAATAAAAGCTGACACTCTGATTGGTTTGATTCATTTAACACCCAAAACACACCTTTGTATAATCAGAACACAATCAACCCTTTTTGTGGCCTTGAGGAAAATCCTTCAAAGCCCCAGGGACATCATTTTTACTGTCAAAAATGAACATGGGGCCTTAAAACTCTGACCTGTGACCCCCGAAGTTCATTTATCCTCAAAGTAAGTTTATCCCAGAGTAATGCAGACACTCACACAAAGTTTGATGGAAATCCCTACAGTAAAAATCCCAAAGAGTGATGTTGTGAGTGAATGCCTTCACAAGTAAAAGGCAAACATATTAGCTCTGACCTTTGACCACTGAAATCCAGTCTGATCGTCCCTAAGTCAGCGCTGATTTGAAGGATATCCTTCAAAATGTATATGAAATACTGTATTCGGAAGAGTTGTCTGGATGGATGTTTCGATGGATGGATGAAGAATAGGAAAACATGATGCCGCCATCCCAGAATATTGCCCGTATGTGAATTAATAGTTCTCCTTCCACTGTCGTTTGCTATTGCTTTGATTTTTGGCAGCTTATAATTACACAGAGTAAAAAATAAAAAAAAGCACAACACAAAAGCTGTGAAATCATCACCCAAAGAGAAAAGATGTGTGAAGTTGCAGTTCAGGTCCTCAGTGGTTATGGGAGTCTATCATTATCTCATTATTGTCTCCTGTGACACTAGAAATTATACCTCAAAGCGTGCATAAAAGAATACTTGTTGACAGGATCCAAACCACTGTTATCCAACACGCTAAATGGTAACTTTGACTAAGACAGAGCCACAGGCAGAGATGACTCAATGTTTCTCTGGATAGTTTTACTCACAGTTAGTAGCGGTGGTAAAGAAAGCTTTTTTCACTATTTGAAAAGGAAAATCCTGATTTTTCTGGAAAGTTATTTTTAAAAATGATTCGTCATCATCCCCCTGTGGAGCCAGGCTGCAGATATTTTACATTAGGTCATCATTTCCACATGCTGTGTTGTTTTGACAATGTTGCATAAGGATTTCTTCACCAAAAGTATTTAGATACTTATCCAAGATAGGCAAAAAATGTGTCCTCCATAGGGCTGGAAGATTTATTTAATCTTTTAGATGTATTGCTATATTTTCAAACTGATGATAAGGTTAGACAACACAGTTTACATCTATATCGTTCCTGTTCATCAAAGTAATCCTAAGTCTTCTCAAACTTGATTTGGAATGAATTAGGAATCAACCACTTTGAAATTATAAATACACGACAGGTACAGGAGTGTAGTGCGTAGGATCTGGCCATACATCACATATCACAATACAAAGGTGACAATCAAATATATGAGCTTATATATCACTATGAGCAAGGCAGTGGAGGGTATGCACATGATCTCACAGTCAGTGAGAGAGTGGAATTCCAGGCACTGAGTGGCAAGAAGCACAGACTGACAATGGTAATTAGAGGAACGTAAGCAGTCAAATTCTTAGAGTTAGCAGAAAAGTATCATTTTTTCTGTTATTTAATAATGTTCAACAAGGGCAGTGTAGATCTCAGCTAAATTTGTTGAAACATTTGAAGCCATAATGTCTGGTTTGTCACAAGGACAAGGCCATTGTGTTATAGCAACTGGTATCATATAACTAAGCACACACATTCGACTAAGTAATGATGAACATGAACCCCACTTCTTTGCCTTTCCTCCAGTTTATACTTTTAGGAAAAATCAAGATATAAAATTAGAGCAAATCATTCATAATAAATCAAACATCAATATCTTAAACTAGAAAAGCACTCAGAGAGCGCAGACCTCTGCCAAGGTGATCCGGATCAGTCCCAAAATTAAATCAGTTCTTCCATGTCCCATTTCCAACAATTCCTGAAAATTTCATCCAAATCTGTTCAGAACTTTTCAAGTTATTTTGAACACAAACAAACAAACAGACAGACAGATAAATGCCGGCAAAAACATAACCTCCTTGGCAGAGGTAATAACAAGGCTTTGAGGCCATTATATCATATTTTCATGCTTGTTGCCTTGTTGAGAAATCATGGGTTGGATAAGGTTTTTTGGTTAAGGAAAAGTTAAACACTGAGTTTTTTGAGTAGTTTGACATTTAAGTGGGTTAATTACGAGGCTTTCGGTGGCACCACATGCTGTTACGTACTGACTACTGTCCACCCTTTAACCCTTTAAGTCAATTTCACCACAAAGTAGTGAAATGATTAAAATGCTATGACTTACATTTGGTCAATTATTACCTCCGACAAGGAGGTTATGTTTTCGCCAGGGTCTGTCTGTTTGTTTGTCTGTGAATCTGCTTGTCTGTTAGCAAGATTCTGCAAAAACTACTGGATGGATTTACATGAAATTTTAACAAGAGGTGTGGTTTGGTTCAAGGAAGAAGCCAATATATTTTGGTGCTGATCCAATCCAGATTGACGTCACAAAAAAACATTTAAGTTTATAACAGCAAGTCCCATTAAGTTACGGCATTATGGGAATTGTAGTTTATTTGCAAACTGACGTCTAGTTTTTAAGCCTATGTCACTACATTTTCCAGCTTCCCCTGCAATGCCAGGGGAGGAGTTCTCCACGCTGCTCCGTTCTCTCTACTCTGTCTCCTGCATTGTCCCACTCACAGCACCATCTGATTGGTTACACACTCTGGTTACACGCAGAGGCACGGCACAGCGAACAGCCACTCAGCACTGAAAACTGTGCATGCACAGTTCTGCTTACAGACATAGCGGAGAGAAATTGCCAATGGAAAAAGCCTGGTGCTGTTCCTGGAGCCCTGGTTTCTAAGATAAATTAAGGCAGCAGACTCTCATGAAATTGTAATAAACATCCCAGTCCTCCACAACTCACAACTACTAGTAACATTACTGTGAGCCCATTAACCTTACAGAAACACACGTAGCAGCTCTGCTCGCTCGCTGTCCTTCAAGCTGTGCCGTTTAATCACTCGAAACAAGGTTGCTGATAATGTCAATACAGAAACAGTCCGTATTAGCAGAAGTCTGTGTGTGTGTGAGTTTAAAAACCTAGCCCCCATCCACATAGAGCAAAAGCGTCGCGCCCCGAAGTGCCATGGTTTTGCTCCGACCGACAGGCTGGTGACCACTGGAAGCATCGCGGTGCGCACAACACCAACATCTGTACAAGCAGCAGCAAACTGGTTCATCAAGTTACAAGACCCACTACAAACTAGGTCACTCTATTGGATAATATTGATATCAACAATAATCACACTTCTTGCAGATTGATATTTTTCATTCCACAACGTGTGTATAAAATGAATATAGGACTATAATGTTGGGTGGAAATCACAATTTATGGGTGGAACTGAGCTGCTTGGCATGAGGTCCGTGCTCTTGGAGTGCTTTTCTAATTGACATTATTTTTGCACATTTTCATGAAGGTTCCGACCAGTTTGAGTGTCATATTAAAAATAATAGGGAAGCAAAATCAGCTGAAGATATGCTCAGAGAAAGCCCGGGTACATCAATCTCATTCAAAATGTTCGTAGTATTTGGAACTCACTATTTTAAACTCACCAGGATACAGTCTCTTTGCATTAATATCCATATAAAGGTTCCTGCAACATGTTTAAACTTAATGTCTGTTCAAGAGAGAAAAATAATAATAAAGATGTAACAGAGAGATGAAGAGTCAGAGGCAGAACTAAATTAACCTTCGCATGGCCTTCGGATCATATCTGACCCGAAACAGTTTTCGCTTATCTTAAAAATAGGGTTATCTTTTATGTAATTGGCTGAAATTTTGAGACGCAGTTCCAAATGACACTAGTAATAAATAAAATTTATGGTCACTCTCTTGCATTGCATTATGGGTCTTTAATGTTTTTTAATAGCACTTTAGACCCTTCGGGTCAAATTTGACCCAGGATGATACTGAGTGATGTAATGGAGCAGTATGTCCCAATATTGTGATCCCAAGCACAATGAACACAGACAGCCACCTGCACCCCCCCCCCCCCCCCCCCCCACACACACACACACACACACACACACACACACACACACAGTCTGCATTTATGGCAAGCCCTTTTAACATTTAAACAATCTGGCTGACATGTAGTAATTTAGTTTTCACTAGTGGAAATTACATTTCAGCAAGTCAAAATTTAATTTTGACATGTTGAAATATTAATTCAAGATATCTGTAAAAACATTTTTACAAGTTACAAATATATTTGTACATGTCAAAATGTACTGATTTGCAGATATCTTTAATTCAATTACAGATATCACTAATTACTTTTTTACTAGTAAGAATAATTATTACAGATATCTACAACTGAATTTCCACATGTTGAAAAGGGATTGTTACTAGTGGAAATGTAATTTCTCATTTCAGATATCAACAATTGCAGTTTCGGATATGTGGGCGGGACAAGCCGTCATATTAGCGTACCATACAGCCATTGGTCTACTTTTACATAGTTCATGAATATACAACAAATCCTCCCGCCATTGGCAGTGACAATCGTAGATGGCAATGGAAGACGTAGAATATGGCGGAGCAAGTGATCAGTAAAATTCAGAGAAAATGTTTTGCAATCAAGCGTGCTTATCAACATGGTGTATGCAGTCAAAGGGAACTGCGCGCAATAGATGCCTCGATTACCAGTGTCTGGTAGGAGCAAGTATGCCATTGTTACTCTGCAACAGCTCCTGTCTGGCACGATTCGCCACATTAAAAATTCTGTCAAATGCAGAAGCTGCGGTGTCAGTGTTTCCGTCTCGCTCCATTTTCAATCATCGTCTCCCAACCGTGTACATCAGATTCAGCGCGCAGCTTACATGAGCGTAACGGTAGTGGAGTTGCCCTATGGACCAATCCTGTGCAGGCGTAAATTAGCATACTCATTGTGGATATGTGGGCGGTGCAATGGCGTCATTTCGGATATGTAGCGAAATTACCATATTTATTTCGGTTATGTAGCATCGTTACCTTATGACATTTGTACATGTGGAAATTTCATTTTCTGTATCTGTAATTCAATTACAGATATCTGAAATACAATTTCAGATATCTGTAATTACATTCTTACATGTAAAAATTCCAGGTCAAGATATCAATGGTGTTATTTTGACTAGTAAGAATTGCATTTTAGATATCTAGAATTAATTTATGATATCTGTAATGTTCGTACAATTATAGATATCATAGATGAAATTTGTCACTAGTAAGAATCAAATTGTTGTTATCAAGAATAAACATTTTTACTATTAAGAATTGGGTTGTAGATATCATGAATTAGAATTGCGACATGTCAAAATGTCATTATGGATATGTGGACTTTGAATTACAACATGTACAAATTGAATTACAGATATCTGTAATTCAGTTTGAATGGAAGTCAATGGCACATGTTTACTAGTTGTAATTAAGTTGCAGATATCTACAATTACCATTTCCACTAGTGAAAAATAAATAGTAGATATCATTAATTAGAATAGAAAATTACATTGTGGATATGTCGGCTTGGAATTCTAACGTGAAAAAACAATTACTGATATCTACAATTGCTATTACCGCTAATACTTAAATGTTAAAAAGGCTTGCCATACTGCAGTAGCACCTGTTGAGAGTAACACACACACACACACACGCACCCACACACACACACACACACACAGAGTCATCAAAAGAGTCGTATGTAACAACTCTTGACCCTCTTGGAGGGTCATTTGAAAATGAAAACACTTTGAAAATTTGCCTCTTTCTGATTGGTTACTGGACATAAGCAAGCAAAATCTATAAATACAGCTTCAAATTATGTTCAATATATTGCTGCACAGACTTTGTGAAAGACATGAAGAGGCGTTTTTCTGTGGCTGTACCATTATGTCCAATACTTGACATATTCTTCTTTGCAATAGGCCTACTCCAAAAATAACCCATAATTATTAGCTTGATCTTGATCTGTATTTGACATAATTCATAACTTCTGTTTTTTTTCAAAAATCAAAAATGAGGTCATACTTCATCAATATGGTGTAAATGTGATAAAAATTCCACCAATAAGTATAAATTTGGTGTCAATAGATTGGTCTGAAGTTGGCAAAGCAGATAAAACCCAAACTTGTGTGATTTTGTTATGTTATCATGCTTTTATATAGTCAAACCTGTTCGGGTCAAATTTGACCCGCTTAGGATCCAAATAAGTGTAGAAAAGATTAGGACTGCCGAGGGTTAAATCTATTAAAAAAATGTTTTTAAACAGCCTCAATGCAAAACCACAACCTCCTCATCTCACTGTTTTGTGCACAATCATTTTTTCTGAGAGCACATTCCTTTAATTTGAGCTTGTTCAAGCCTCTCCATCCAAGAAATATCAGAGCCTCAGTCCAACACTAACAATGATAGAGTGTGCTGTTGTGCCAACACTCACTCTTAGCCAGAGACTAATAATAAAATGATAAGAGTGAAGGTGATGAGAAACAGGACCAGCTTACAAATGTTTCCTTTCAGTGTGTTTATTGTCAAGAAAGCAGAAACCGTTACATGAACACTCTGCTCTTCATAAGAAATTATGTCTAAATCACCCCTAGTAAAGACAGTAGAGGAAATCTGGCTTGTAAAGTTGACCTCTAATGAGGTTATTGAACAAGACTACCATTTTGGGTGTGGGTCACTGGGATTGTGGTATTCCACTGGGATTCCTTTGCTCACTGGTTTCGTTGACTTTTGGTTCAGTGTTTCCCAAAGACATGAAGCTGGACGGGCATTCCAGCTCTGCCGGGACAAAGGAGCTCTTTCAACAGCAGTAATCCTCTGCAGGAGGAGTGAGAGCACTGCTGCACATACTGGACTACAGCATCTACACTGAGGTTCACTCACACCCGTGATAACAACACTGCAGAGGGAACAGGATGGTGTGTATGGATGCAGCAATGAAAAATGAAACATGTGGGTCCAACACTAGAAGTATAATTTACACTGTTTGAGGATACAGGCATATAAACTTTAAAACTCCTCAGTCAGCAGATATTTTTCTTTCACAGCTGATCAGACTCCATGCACCTGTCCACATGATGAGACTAAGAGCTCTATACCAAGGGCTCAACCATCCATCTACTTCCACTTATTCAGGCCCAGGTCGCAGAAGCAGCAGGCCAAGTAAGAGTTCATGCAACATGCAAAACTTGATAAATGTCCTATTTTCTCTAGAGGGACAAAAAAAAAATCACTCTACAGTATCTCTCATGTTGTAATATTAAGCATTCAAGAGCAGACATGCCTGTACGTCTTGATAAAACTGTAACACTGTCAATACAATATGTCATTTTACCATATGATTCAATACATCTGATTTGAAACAATGTGTTTATGCTAATAAGACCCATCCATTTGACCATTTTGTGCTGGGCTGGGTGTGAGGTGATATGAAGAGGTATGACAGGGCAAAATATGATTTAATATGATATGACTAAACACAACATAGTAAGACTCTTAACACCTTAAAGTGCAGGAAAATACAGTACAATTTTCGTTACAACCTTTAAAAAGTAGAACCTTGCTCAGTTTTGTTATCAAGAAATAATCATGCCAAAAATTAGCCCAGATATTTTGTGAGCCATTTCACAACCAACTTTAGAACAGACCAGTTCAACAACAAATGAAGTAAATTCAATCATAACAGACAGAATTAATGCCTCATATGAGAAAACAATCCTCATACTAACAATGTCTTCTGTATACTTGAGGAAAATACCAGCATAAATCTTGGAAGCACAGTTCCCTACCTTGTAGTTGTTACCAAAACAAACATGACAGTGTGTTTCCCTCCACCCTGGAGGAGGAGCTTCAAGGTAAAAATCCTCTGATGGAAACACAAACAGAGTGTCACTCACCCTCGTGTCTGCGCTGGTTACAAATCAGCCTCTAAACTCCATTTGCCATCCATATTCCAGCTCTCTCAGCTCAGTAGTATAGGATGGATGTTGTTGGTGTTAAACATAGAGAGAATGAAGGGAGTTGCTAGGAGGAAGGGAAACTGAGGAGGGGAGGGTTGGGGGGGCTGGAGGCAGCGTGGGATATCCCTTTGAGTCATGGAAACTGATCCAAGGAGCACACATGTTCACAGACAACCAAACAGGCCTGCATGTGTCTCAGTATTGTCTGACAGTTCAGCCTCATACTCACTGAGGACATTCAGCCTGTGGAAACACTTACTGTGCTTCGCTGAGGGTCAGTCTGTGGAAAACATGTATAATACTACCAATGAATACACACATTGTGTTTACTGCTCCCAGTGACTGAAATTCAACTTCATTTCTTCCTAAAGACATAGCTTTTATGTAGGGTTGTATAAGGAATTGTTACTAATAACTAGAACTACTACTGAAGCTGTTAGCATCTATATTAATCTCTGTACAAACAATCACTTCCTGCTGTCTTCTTGCTCATAACTCCTCCTCTTCCTGCTACAAAGGACTCTGATTGAGCTGTGTCGCTTTGGGCTGCTCACAGTCATTTTAGATTGGAGCTTGGCAAGATGGATCTGTCTGGTTACGGACATTGAATCAGGCAGGTACAGCTGCGGTGCAAGGTTAGTTTTAATCTGCTCATGAGGATGAGCAACTTTAACAACTTTAAACATCTGTCCTCTCAATCTTCTTTGAAACATCTGTCCTCTCAATCTTCTTTGCTGTCTGATGTTTAAATATATAAGGAAACTGTCTTTGTTTTAGGCGGCGCTGTGGTGCAGCAGGGCCTCTCTGTTTGCAGTTTGAATGCTCTCCCTGTGCATGCATGGGTTCTCTCCAGGCACTCTGGTTTCCTCCCACAGACTAAACAAACATGCTTGTTGGGTCAATTGATGAATCTAAATTGCCATTAGGTATGAGTGAATTGTCTGTCTGTCTATGTGGAGCTGCAATCGGCTGGCAACTGTTTCAGGGTGTAGCCTGCCTCTCGCCCAATGCCAGCTGGGATAGACTCCAGCCCCCAGCAACCTCAAAAAGGATAAGCAGTATAGATAATGGATGGATGGATGTCTCTGTTTCGCCCTGACTTCTTTTATTTCTCTCACTGTCTTTCTGAAACTTGCATGTTTGTCTCTCCATGCATGCACACCCACCACCTGCACTCCCACTGTCTCTCTGATCCAAGGATTTGAGTGGCAGAGTGGCAATATTATATAATATAGCATTGTATTCAGCAATATTGAGCAAAGCCACCTGACAGCGAAAGTATCAGCAGTACATGAGCGAGATTCTGCAACATTTGGAGCCAGCTGTATTGTGTATTAGAAGTGCTAATCAAATCAGTCTGGGTCATGATATGATAACAACCCAGTCGGATTTGGACCTGAGTCTTCCATTTGGCAATTCCTGGTTGAAGTGTTATTATCATGCACCACTGCAACAAAATAGAAGTCCCGGACACCAAATGGTGAAACGTGGATCTTAGACCCTAACCTTGCACAGCAGTTGGAACTGCCTGATTCAATGTCTGTAACCAGACAGATCCATCTTGACAAGCTTCAATCTACAAAGACTATGAGCAGCCCAAAGCAGTACAGCCTCATCCTTAAGAACAGGAAGAGGTGGGAGCTACGAGCAAGTCAACAGCAGTAAGTGACTCTCCTTGCACAGAGATTAGCATAGATGCTAACAGCTTCAGTAGCAATTTTATCAAATCTGGACCGCATTTCTTTATTTAAATGAAAAGCGAACAACAACACTGAAAGCACTTCTCATTTGTAAGGATATTTTCACACCACATCCGATGAGAGTTTGTTCCACAAAGTGGCTTACACTATGTTTGTTCGCCTGCCCACTACTTTATCTGACTGACCTATATCCAGCAGGTGACTGACAGAATGATCGTCCAATCACCTGCCAGATATGCTTTTGAATGCCCTTTTCCAAAAACTTTCTATGGGCTGTTGCCCTGATGGTCTAGTGACATATATATTAAAAAGTCCATCTGGTGTGTCAGGTTACGTAGACTCTCCATAATTGCTATTTTCACACACTTTTCCAAATGTCAACAATGTATTTATGCATTTTAGACAGAGCTCTCTCACCCTCTTTCATGGTTAAAAATCTGACTGGTGCTCTTTAGGTTTTTGTTAATTATGATTCTCAATTATTACATTAAAAGACATGTTATAACTTTGAAACAAATGGTATCTAATTGTGTAGGACATTTAGAATATCTAAATATACAAACTTTTGTTCCTGTCTCAACATTTAAGACAGTGTTCAAGAGTCTGTCAGCAATTTTTGATAATACCCAAGGAAAAACTGTCAAATATTTTTGCCCCTTCGGTATCAAGGGGGCAAAAATATCAGTTGTTTTGTAGTAGACTCTTATCAAGGCTGTAGCTCTACAATCATAACAACCACTATTGAATTGTAGGAAAAACTCCATCACATAACAGTTGTTCAGATACGTTTTGCATATGCTATTTTGTCAGGATTGCCTGAGATATCTTTTAGATGAGGATATGAGTATCAGAGCATGAAGGGGATTTTTCCTTCCACAGAGAGAATGGCGATGCAGAGAGTCTAAGTGATTGTTTTTGTTTGTTTTCAGGATAACCTTTAAGTAAGCTGTGCATGAAAGACAATGAACAGAGGAAGTGATGGAGGGGGGAAGACAGGGAGAGAAGTCTGCAGAGGTCAAAACTCAGTGTGTGGTTGTGTGCACATGAGTGTGTATGAGTTGTACATGCAGCTGTTGGAGAGGCAGCAGACTGTACAGCTGTTTGTGTGAATAACAAATTGGAGGGAGCTCAAATATGGCCTTCAGTAACCTCTGCTGCCTCAGTCCTACAACTTATTACTTAGCAGGCAATTAATTTCAAATCAGGGTAATGGGAAATTTTAATTGCACTTAGTCACTTCATTTAAGTTAAGAAAACATTAAGAGAAGAATCAAAACAAAGCACTACTTTAATACAAAATTACAGCATCAGCACATTAATGTTGTAAAGCTAATTTGCAAAGAAGAGTGTGGCTACCATTTGCAGTGCTACCACAAGCACCCGATCGTTGGCCTTGTAAGCTAACCTCCACATCTGCTGGATGCAGTTGTTCAGTGCTTTAGTTGAATGAGTATAACCACACACAGCCTACATGTGAGTAGCTCGTTTTTGTACATTAAACTTTTTCAGCAAGATGCTATCCTTGCTCTCTGTTCAGTTTCTTTCATTTACATCCTGGTTGTAGAGCCTTTCAGCAGCACAGCAGTGACTATTGACTTAAGGGTGTCCAACCACTGGCCTATGAGCCAGTACAGATGCAGTGATATAGGAAATTTATTTTATTTCAATAACTGACATAATCTGTAGTATTTAAATTGTAGAAAAAATAGCCAATTTTCTCTCACAATTTGTGCCTCTAAAAGGAACAGTTCAGTATTTTTGAGGTGGGGTGGTACTCTCTGCAATCAAGCTCCAGTGATTTACTTCTGCTGTTATTGCTTCAACCCACTCCACAACTTGTCCTTCCACCTGTAGTGAAGTAGTACCAAAATAAAGGCACTTGCTAGCGTAATAAGAAAGCACTGTATATGTGATCAGGACAGGAAATAACCATGTGTTTTTCTGGTGTTCTCTTACCTAAAATTCAGTAAATTACATGGAGCTCTTGGGCCATCTGCAGCAATGTATAGCCTTACTTTTGTGCCAGCTTTCACCCGACAACTCTGATAAAAACCACTGTGGTTAAAGTACTATCAAAATTAACCCTTGACTACCCCACTTGAAAAATTCTGAACAAACCCTTTAATAGTCAAGAGTTAGAAACAGATGCACCCTGTCTCTGGAAGAGCAAAAAAGTAAAGCCTGAGATAAACTCTCTGTTTAACCTTGTGTTAGCAATTTGGTCCAACTAAACCTAGCTTTAATGCCAAGGGCAATGTGAATAAATGGCTCAAATTGTGAACATTTATGGGGCAATTTTTGATGCACCTTTCTATTCACATTAAAAGTGACTTATACTTGTACATAAACTGTGTACATTCCAAAAATTATTGTACTGCACAAGTCAAAACATACTCTACATCAAGCGGATATGACCCTGTGCACATAATTAAATATAAACCGAACATGTCCCTCTGATTCTGTAAAGGAGGGGAGAACTTGGTTACCTC
The DNA here is from genome assembly GCA_037902135.1 of Cetoscarus ocellatus. Classification (NCBI taxonomy): domain Eukaryota; kingdom Metazoa; phylum Chordata; class Actinopteri; order Labriformes; family Labridae; genus Cetoscarus; species Cetoscarus ocellatus. The sequence continues at coordinate 1,705,442 of JBAMNC010000219.1, forward strand.
ACTGTTTAATTCAGGAGCTGAAACTGCACAACAGCTGCCTCAGGACCATCTGTTCACAACAGTAGAAGCTCGAGTATATAAAAACCATGGTCATACTGCAGCTCCAACACTATCTTCCCCCATACATTATCATTAAGTGCATAGCAGTTGTCATTTTAACGACTTTTATCAAATAAAACAGGAAGCTCTGGAACACTCACATAATCAGGCAGGCTTCCCAAGTGCTTTCACTGGTCAGATGTGGGCTTATAAGATGCAAAAAATGGTTTGCAAGCTTACATTGACTGGCTTTATGTCTGGAAAAAAATATGAATTAATTAAAGAAAATCATTGACTGGCTTTGTCTCTGGAAAAAAAAAGGGTGAATTCAAAAAATCGTCTCTTGTGTGCAAAGGCCCTTAAACTGAGAGAGCTTAGGCCATAAATGACTAGCTGTTCTAAAAGCCAATTTACCTAAGTAAACAAGTAAACAATAAGTACAGGCTATTGTTTGAAAGACAGTTTACTTTTTTTCCATCTTTTTTAAAGAGTATTTGATTAAAGCCACAAAAAGTCCAAAAAAGAGCCATCTGAAAGCTTAAAGACTTCTTAAAGGCTTCTTATACTGAGCTGAGCCAAATGACCCAGACTGCTAAAAATTAAATGGCGTTCCCATTACCACAAGCAAGAATGGACGTAGGTGAGAAAAAAAACATTACACCATGTGACAGACTGTGTTGGACATGATTGGAATCCTGTGCTGTTAGGTAGCCTGTGGTGGCAGTTCATGTTTGCCTCCAGTAATTTTATGTTTTGCTTCAAGCTAATGTTGTGACGTCAATATACAGTTAGTGTCACAGATGGGCCTCGAAAAGACCAAAATGTGACTTCACTTAGACTCAATTCATAAGCTTTGGTAGCATACTAAGCAGCCACAATGAGCTGAAAATAAACTTGTTACACTATGCCAGCTCTTTCCAAGAAAACACAAAGTTCCTGGTCATATAAAAGGTTAGCAGTTTAACTGGTATCAGAAGTAAAACACTGTGAGGAGGTTTTAGGTCTCACAGCAAGGGAGGAGAACGAGACTGTATGGATGTTTGGTGTCGGAGTTGGGGGCGCAGTAGGTGGGTGGGGGTGGATAGAGTGCCTCTGTGCCTGCCTGATTACGCTCTAAACAGAATGAGCCCACATAACAAAGGATTTATTATCAGTAGCTGCAGAGTTGCTGCAGTCTGGGAACTTTACAGGACATTGCCAGGCGACTGAAAAATGTGGTCCAGCTCCACTGTGGTCCGGAGGTTCGAACAACAACTGTGTTTGTCTCTCCTCTTACTCTCTCTTGTGTCAGTAAAGCAGCAAGTGTTTCATCATGATGGGAGGCTAGGAGGATGATGTGCCAGAGAGAGTAACCTGCATTTAACAAACCAACAACAGTCTGTCTGTATTTTGACTACACCTCTCAACAGGAAACCTTTTAAAGTCTTTTTAAGGTCTGTTCATCTGCTGACTCCAGATTTTACCAATCAACAGTTTGGATATTTGGATGGGAAGTTTTCTTGTGTCCATTTGTTTTACATTCACATTCCTGTTGTAATGACCAATAAGATAATGATAGCTGCCACGGGACGTCAAACACTCATAAAAACCTCCCCTGGCAGGCCATAAAAGTGCTCCTCCCCTTTACAGCACAGAGGATTCACAGTCTTGGTTGCCAACTATGTGTTTTTTTTATTGTTTTTATGAAAAACAGTCATTTTCTGATTAGATGCACTAACAGATAAGGAGACAACCCTGCTCAATACTTCTCTTGAGCCCCACCTCAGAGACAGCAAAAAGTGGATTATTGTTGCCTTAAGACCTTTTCATGGAGCTTTCATACAAAAGCTCCACAACAAAGTTCTGTCATCATTACTATGTCAGACGTGTACATGAATTCTGTGTCAATTCACGGTGCGATACAGCTTGAATGCAACTAGGGGTGCAGTCCTTATGAATACAAAACTCTCCCATCATTCTGTCATAGACTTTTATATTAACTTTAACAGAATATCGATTCCTGCAAAAATAATTATGGCCCCAAAATGAAATCTTATATTGATCATAAAACAACCAGTACATAACATTCATAAGCTACAGTTTTACTCTTACACACTAATGTTTTGATAAAGACTTCATTGTTTCTCACTTCCCCAAACAGCAGAATTAATGATCCAAGCACATCAAAGTTACATGAAAACTCTAATTTATCTGTAAATTGTGATGTTTGCAGTGCTGTAAGAGGAAGGATTCTCCAAAATAATGATATGTATCCATACCTGAAGTTATGTTCTGGCAATTTCTTCAGTGTTCAAGTGCTATATTTACATTAAAATTTACATTTCCTGTGTCGTTTAATGAAATCATGTGTCATTTTGTCATTGGAAAAAATTGAAAAGCCTATGCCGCAGCTCCCTACAGTAATCAGTGCTAGTTGACACTACCCTTTAGCTCTCAGAGCCAGTCATTAAACTAAATTATATTACCTGGCAGGCTTTTATGAACAAAACAAAAGGACTTGAACTTATTTAACCTTTTTCTAGTTTTTCTGAATACCCAAAGTGCCTTTACACTGCAGGTCACATCTAACTGTTAACACCCATTCACTCTCACGTTCTCTCACTAATGGTTGAAGTTTCTATGTAAGTTGTCCATCAGTGTTGGTTAACAGATCCTCACACTTTAATAGCCGTTTGCACGCCACTGACACAGCAGTTGGAGCAACTTGGGGTTAAGTGTTTTTCCCAAGGACACATCAATATGTCATAGCGGGAGCTAGTCTCCACCCCCCAACCTTCAGATTGTTGGTTAATAGTACTGCCCGAAAGTACAAAGTTTTTTCTTCACTTGGAAATGTCTGGTTTGGCAATTCCATCACAGTGTTGGGAGATGAAGCAACAGTTTGGACAACAGAAAGGACAGCAGCCACAGAATAATCACTGTACATCACTGGTAAGCATCATAAAACATGAAGAAGATGAAGAAGAACAGCAGAATTCAGTATCAGGTCTTGCTTACTTGCTGAGCAGTGTTTGATCTAACATTAAGTTTTTCCATGGCAACAATAAACAAGCCGTGTCTTTTTTTGGCAACTCAGTCCCAGAAGTTGCAACAAAACGAAATATCGCATTTTAAATGATGAAATGAAAAATTGCTCTGGCTTTGAGAACTTTAAAAATATTTGAGGTGATGTATTTGCTCACCTAAAATCTAACAACATAGGATCAGACATTTTTGTAATTCACTTCAAATTTACACATTCCCGTTTTCTGAAAATTGAACCCATTGCATGTCTAAATTAACCACTAAAATGACACTAAAGTACTTTATGATCAAATCTGTACATATGCACAACCTCAGCATGTAAAATTAAACTACCTGTCTTGATCCAACCACCAGACTTTCATGCTTGGATTGTGAGGTACACTTTACCTGATGTAGTGATAGGTTGATGTGTGTGTGCTGGTGAGATGCTCCAGTGACACCACAGGACTTAACACACTCAACGATCTTGCCCAAGTAGTCAGAGCACCCCAAAAAAGGAAAAAAATAAAATAAAAATAGGTATCCAAACAAGAGACTCCTACAGTGTGTCCTTGAACCCTCATATGTCTTGCAGGTCTCCTGTGCTGTTAGTTCCTGGCCATCATAACACTATCTGTGTAGTAACCATGTGGCTGCTGACACACACAGTCTGCTGCTGCTGCTGGTCCCCTCCCTCTTTACTCACCCTTAACTCGCCCTTTCACTCACTCTCCCTCTCTAAGCCTGCTCTCCCGTCCGGCCCGCCTCGCCCCAACACTCGGACACAAGGCGCTCATTCTTCAAGAGAAAGAAATGCCGTGTTGTTCGTGAAAAGCTGCAGAAATGTTCACCTTACAGGGGACTCAAAGGTAAACAGGGAGGTGAAAGAGAGAAGGACAGATTTGACTCTCACACTGGATCTGCCGTTACACTGCTCCAGTGTGTTCAGACCTCTGCACTGAGACTGCTCAAAAACAGACTTTAATGAACCTAACTCTGTACTAGTTGTAACTTTAGTTGGGTCACTGTTTAGTTGTACACTGCCTGGCCAAAAAAAAAGTCGCCACCTGGATTTAACTAAGCAAATAGGTATGAGCCTCCTATTGGATAATTACCGCGTGGGTGATTGTCTTTCAGCTGGCAACAAGTTATTAAACCCCAGCTGATGCAATGAGTAGCTTCTCATTTCTTAAACAACCATGTCGAAAGACACATCCTGTGTTCATGGAAAAGATGTTAGTCTGTTCAAAAAAGGTCAAATCATTGGCATGCACCAAGAAGAGAAAACATCTAAGGAGACTGCAGAAACTACAAAAATTGGATTAAGAACTGTCCTGGAGGAAGGTCATGTGGTCTAATGAGTCCAGATTTACCCTGCTCCAGAGTAATGGGAGCATCAGGGTAAGAAGAGAGGTAGGTGAAGTTATGCACCCATCATGCTTTGTGCCTAATGTACAAGCCTGTGGGGGCAGTGCTATGATCTGGGGTTGCTGCAGTTGGTCAGGTCTAGGTTCAGCAACATTATGTGCCCAAAGAATGAGGTCAGCTGACTACCTGAATGTACTGAATGACCGGGTTATTCCATCAATGGATTTTTTCTTCCCTATTCCAAGATGACAATGCCAGGATTGATCGGGCTCAAATTGTGAAAGAGTGGTTCAGGGAGCATGAGACATTTTCACACATGGATTGGTCACCACAGAGTCCAGACCTTAACTTCATAGAGAATCTTTGGGATGTGCTGGAGAAGGCTTTGCATAGTGGTCAGACTCTTCCATCATCAATACAAGCTCTTGATGAAAAAATTAATGCAACACCAGATGGAAATAAATCTTGTGACATTGCAGAAGCTTACTGAAACAATGCCACAACGAATGCATGCTGTAATAAAAGCTAAAGTTGGTCCAACAAAATATTAGAGTGTGTGACCTTTTTTTGTGGTAGCGACTTTTTTTTTTGGCCAGGCAGTGTATCTAGGAGATGTTCATCTTATGGTGCTTTTTAGTTTTGGTACAAGGTGCGTTGTTTTGCAGGACAGTATCTATACCCCACATAAAAAGTTTGGAGAAGTTATTTCAGTTGATTATTTCTCCTCTTCAATAAAGCCAAATGGTCCTGTATTTTTAAATTGTTGGAAAGCCTGATGAGTCACCTTTACTAAAAGGTACAGCTTGTAAGGATTGTGCATTTGAAGAATGAGTAACACAGCTAAACGTGTGGGAACTGCTTCATGGAAGGAAGCCTAAGGTTCCTCAAAGAAGCAAGGGTGAGGAACTGGTCTTCTTGGGATGTAGTTTTCCTTGGACACCCACTTCAAGGTTTGTCTTTGACTTCTCAGATTTCACAGAACTTGGTCCGAAGTTGGTCCAAATAATGCTGCCATTCTGCAAACTGGAACACCAGCTTCCAGATGCAGGGGTCTTTGGCACTTTTTGGGGTTCTACCCACTTGCGGCAGAATAGCTCAGTCTGCAAGGGCTTGAGCTAGGGGCCAGGGAGTAGCTGGTCAAGTCCTGACTGAAACCATGCTTGGAAGTTGGTTTGGTAGCTGGGGAGATGCAGGCTGACTTCCTGGGGCACTGCTGCTGGTTATGGCAGTTGGTAACGCAGCTGAAGGGGTTGGCGTTCCTCGTCTCGGAGGATTAGGGTTGCACCCTTGTGCCCTTTGTAAACACCTACGAAAGTAGGGTTAACATTGTTCAAGGTGCTGACCCAGCATTTGCTTCCAAACCTGACCTGACTTACCAGCATGTTTAGCTGTGTTGCTCATTCCATGAATGCACCATCCTTACAAGTTGTACATCGATGTAAAGGCAATTGAAGAGGCTTATAGGATATAAAATACAATACCAATTGGTATTACTGAATGGGAGAAATAATTGACCGGACATAATATTTCAAAACTTTTTGTGAGGAGTATATTTTGACTGCCTCAATGTTGTCATTGCAGGGCTCCATGAAACTTCAATTACATCCAACAAAACAACAGTTTAGGACATTAAGGCAATAAAATGTAGCTGGCTCTCAATCTGTGTCTTTTTGTCACAATAAGGAAGTATTTTTCACACCAGAGACTGTCATAAGCAGTGAGAAAAATACCTTGGAAAGTAGAGGAGAGTATGGAAAGTCATACAGCAGTGAGAGGGAAATGATTCTCATGTGGGGCATCCCAGTCCAGATGCTCTTATAATGACTATGCTTTCTCTCCATTTAGTGGTCAGCAGTGTCCTAAAGTCACGTTCTAGTACAGTCAGCTTGCTTGGAACCTTATATGAGGTTAAACATAAAAAAAACTAGGTGAGATCACTTTTGGAAAAAAAAACTGTGGAGTTGAGTTGAGTCATGGTAATACTACATGTTAGAAATGCACCATAGCTGGATGAAATACCAATGAATGGATGTTGCATTTGACTTGGGGATTTCTCTCATCAGCTCTTTTCACGGTGCATTTTCTTACAGTATGGACTTTAATGAAGTTCTGTTGTCATAAAGTTACAAGGCATTCACATTCATTCTGTGAGGATTTGATCAAATCTTTTCTCTTGGCTTGACAATTTCAGCAGGCTGGACTGGAGTGGATGGACTAATGGTTTTCCAGTGAGAGAATACAGGTGGCCACAAGGATCCAAAGAAATGCCTCAACAAAGCAGCTTGGCAGTGAAGAATAACTTGTTCTAAATGTTTTGAATTTAACTTGCAATCTCCTTACACTGTTTTGTAGCTTGTCTTTACCTAAAATTAATTAAACTATGGTGACTTTAGGGCTATACATTGCCCTAGCTTCCATGCCGGTTATTTTGGTGCAGTTCTCGTAAGTTCCCCTTTTGTTTCTTCCTCATGTGTCATGTCTTGTCACTTTGTTTTGAAAGACTCACCCTTGTCTCTCATTTCCTCATTTCCTGCCCCCCACTCTCTGTGTCTCCCTGAGTGTTGATTCCTTACACCTGTGTTCCCTCCAGCCTCACCTGTGTCTGATTAGCTTGTGTGTTTTTAAATCCTGCTCCCCTCTGGTTCTTTGCCAGATTGTCTTTGTACCTCGTGTCATTGCCTTCCAGCATTCCTCCTCGTGCGTCTCTTCTTGTTTCTGATCTTGTTAAGTATATTTTTTTACCTCCGTTTTGCCTGCTGAATCTGATACCCCAGCCTGATTTTGACTGCTCTTTTGTGTACCAAACCCTTGTCTGATTAAAGGCTGTTTGAATCTTGGACTTTGTCTAGTCGTACATTTGGGTGTCAGAATTATTCCAGGATGTGCTTTGGAGCAACACAACAGAGCAGCAGTTTTAGTGCCACATACACACACAGCGCTGCGCTTCCCTGCTGGCTGTACGTGCTCCTGTCTCACTCTTGTTACACCTCTAGGACTACCATCCCACCTCTGTGACACCCACAGTGAGGTAGAAACATCACTGGGGGTGAATATTACGACTTGAAATGCTTCAGTTGATCAGGATTTTGTCTATGAACCATCAGGCCTCCTTACTGACAGTGACAAAGGGGTGGATCCCCCCTACCCTGAGTCTCAATCCCTCTGGTTTCTCATGTCGCACAACCACCAGCTTGTACTAGTCCATAATCCTGTCTCCATCCACCCAACCCTGACTTAGTCTTACTGTCATTTTCCTTCATCTCTTGTCCATTCACACCTTCATCCCTGGAACATCTCATCTCATCTCTTCATTTCATGTCTCCTTATTGATGAAATTTTGGAGCTATATTTATTGGCATGGTCTTTTTTAGTGAAATATTGATTTGCAAAATGTTTTATGATATCTAAAACATGGTTTGCCTAAAAATGGTCCTCAGAGAAACTGAAGATGGAAAAGGTCGGAATAAAAGAGGGAATGTGAAAAATGTTCCCCTCAAAGTTTTGTTTTTCTTCAGTCTGTAGGACGTTTTGCAGCTGTGCGGACTGAATATCTGCTGGTTTCTCTCTGACTGAACGTGTTATTTGTGAGATCAGGGAGACTAGCTGAAACCACAGAATGGATAACACCGAGTGTCCTGATCTGGAGAAGCTTCATGTTGATTTATATGACGCTCTGCACATGCCTCAGATTCCTCTACGTCTGGGTGGGATTTATTCAGATTTATTTGAAGAACACTCATCTGTCAGTATGAATCACACAGCTGGACTGCTGCAGAGAATACACAGCTTGTTTGAAAAGACTGAGGAGAGACAAGACATATTTAACCTGTTTATTCATGTGAAATTCTGTGGCTGTTGGGAAATCTCTGAATATGTAAAAAGACTGAAACTGCTTTCAGTTTTGTGTGGGCTGATAATCACTTCTGAGATTTCTGGATGTTAACGCTCCCTCTTTTGCTCATTTTTGGAAGAAACCTACCTCCCAGAATGACCACCTACCACATTTTAAACTGCTCAGCCATTCAAAAACACAGATGTTTTGGCTTTAAAACCTTTGGATATTTGGCAGAAGTAGTAACAATACATAAACTCTGTCAAAGTCAAGGATAGGGCATGTTTCACTCATTGTTTTGAAATAAAATAATAATAAAATAATAAAATAAAGCTATAAAATAAGCTATGGTAAACCACTGACTATTTAACTGGATCACTGTCCTTGTTCCAGTATGTATGCACCGGGGAGACATGATTTACAGACAAACGCAGTGTCAGGGCTAACAGACCCCAAAGTATTTATTATTACATTAAGGTACCTATTCCATTGTATTGAGTAACAAAACAAGTTAGTTTTGCATATCAAATAATTCACTATTAGTTTCTTTTTCATAAAAGTAACTTATTACTAAAAATATATCACACTATCACTCTCTTTTTTATTGCTACAGAACAAAACAGCACTGTTTCAGTTTCTCTTCTACCTGTTACCAAGTTAGCACAAACCTGCATGCCTTTGGGAAGCAAGCAGATTCAATATGATGACTGAGAGGACTGAATTTACTGTGAGAACAATCCTGCTATGTTGGATGTTAGGGGAAAGGAGCAAGAACAAAATAACCCTGAAATGTAAGTCCAAAACTGGTTGTGTCATGTCATTGAAATGGCTGAACTCAGAGCTGCCAAGTCCAGAGGTCCACTTATTATGGCTAACCTTGCAGTGTTGTATGATCATTTGAATTTTGGACTTCAACCATTATCACTGTAAGTTTTAAATTAATTATTTAAAAAGAAATAAGGCTTAGACGTGGAAACTCTTATTTTGGTAGACAAGTTACAATTTAGAGTAATATATTTCTCATCTATCCATCAGCCAATTTATCAGTCAGTCCACTCATCTATCTGTTATTCTATTGATTCCTTACAAATATTTATACTTAATACAATAGAGAGAGTTTTAGATAGCAGTAGTGTTATATTCTTGGATATTCACTCTTTAAAGATTCTCAAAATTCTCACAGCTGATTTGTTTCTTTTCTTTCTTGATTGGAAAGCAACTACAAAAACGACATAATGAAAATCCAAAGGAAGATTGAATTCTCTATCAGCCCTTTAGGAACATGTTTGATTAACAACTGGCCACTATATATAATGAAAACACCTCGTTTAATTTGGTCATAGATCTCCTAACACAACATGTAGCATGACATTGGCTCTACATCTATAACATCGCTCTGAAATCAACATGCATTGTAAACACAACCTTCTACTGTCAGACAAAGGATATGCACTTAGTCAAAGCAGAGGTAAGAATGAAGTATATCCCCCCTGGGATAAAAATTTACATTCCCCAGTAAATAACACCCTGCATGCACAATACATATACAAACACAGCAAGATCACAACATAATTTCATTTAAAAAATACAATTAGCATTTTAATTCATCATGGTTTGGTCACATGTCTTTCAACGACAAAAAATGCCTTAAATCAGATTGTTAAATGACTTAGTCCTCTGACTGGTGTGCCACAACTTTACCCAGCTTTCCTGTACAGTAGGCAGCTACAGGGTCTAGCTAACTTTATTTTGAATGACAGCTCCCAGCGTCTGCACAGTCACTTTAAACTTTTTCTCTCTGGATGGAGGTTTTTAGTCCCAAGCTTGTCAAACAAAGTGATACAAAAACAGCTTTGTTCCTGCTGCTGTAACTGAGCTGAATAAGCTGCATACATATTTATTAATTTATTCAGGTCTTAATCTCTTTCTACCCTGGCCTTGTTCACAAAGTTGTCAACTTGTAACTTTTTTTAACCTTAAGCACTTCATTTTATTGTTTCAATACTTTGACCTGATTTTATGGTTTTATTTGGGGTTAGTGTATTTAAATTTTTCGTGTTAAGCTATGCTTTTTTACATCTGTAAAGTGATTTGTGTGTTGTAATGGATGTCTTCATCTCTTTGGCTGCTAAACAAATTTACCCATGGGTACAAATAAAGTAACCTGAACCTGAATCATAAATTAACCTGGAGCCTACCTGCAGAATCTTCAGGGCCCACCAGGGCCAAAGCCCACACTTTGGGGAAGCACTACTCTAAGAAATTTACCCAAATCAGTGTCAGCTACAAGTTAAACATTAGCTAAATCTGAATCAACATAAATTCAAGATAAGTTTCTTTATGTAAAATGCTCGGTCCTTGTTAGTGCAGAACCTGAAAGAGATGATGCTAAGAAACATGACGCATCAGATGCTGTTGTGCTAAGAAGTAAGCAGACGTGCAGCTGTAGACACAGCGTGTCTGAGCCTCCAGGTAACATAAACCACAAAGGGTTAAAGGTAAATTTCTGTTTTATGTGAACACACACACAAACACACCCTCACATAACGCTCAAACAGACGTCTGAGAGTAAAAGCTCCCTCTCCTTTTATCTTTAATGAAAAGCATATTTGGTTTTCTCTCTCCTCCTCCCCTGCAGCACACCGGCACCCACGCAGCCATTCAAATCCTCACGCCTTTATAGAAATATACAGCACGCCGCTGCAGGGCTGAGAGGAGGGAAGCGCTCATTATAAACATCAAAGGCCTCGATGGGCGCTGACTTGATCCTCAGAGATGATTGGAGAATCTCACTCAGGAACAAAAAGCTGGGACGTCTTTGCACGGGATGCAAATTCAATCACTGAGCAATGGAGAGTCTGCCGTAAAGACTTAAAGGAAATGGGTCATCATTTTTGGGTGGAGGATCACACTCCCACATGTGGCCCCTGCAGCCCGGGGACATATACCATAGGAAGCTGCAGCTCTGTTGTGGTCCCACAATACACCACCAGAGATGATTTACTGAACAAAACTATCGCTAAGTGTCGGCGCGTCCCCACAAAGACTTTCATGTCACTTTTCATGTCATGCTCCATCTCTCGGCTGAAATGTTGTTCCTGTTTCCACAATAACCAGCAGTGGTTTTCTAAAGACAAGTGTCTGCGAGTGCTGCTGATCTGAGGATTACTGAGAATTTAGCTGCAGGCATTATTTGTTTACCGAGAGACAGTGAGGAAGGAAACAGCTGGGCAACAGTGCCATCTAGTGGAGCTTATGGAAAACAGCTCCAAAAATGAAAAGATGATCTATAAATTAAACCTTCAGGGGGTTTATCTTTTACTTGAGAAATTCTAGGGGGGAATTGTGGTCATGGAAGAATCAAGATGTTTTTGGAAACATTATTTCACTCCCTCCCCTCCCTCCACTACCTCCCCTTTAATTATACCAATTGGTATTGTATTTTATATTGTTGGAAAGCCTGATTTGTCACCCTTACAATGAAGTAAGAATTGTAAGGATCTTGCATTCACGGAATGAGCAACAAAGCAAAACATGTGGGTATTGCCCAAAAAATATGCCAAATTCCCTGCAGCTGGAAACTAACGTTCCAGTGCACAGAGTAGCAGCATTATTTGGTGTGCACCCTGACACCATTTCCAAACTAAAGTTCCCTGAGACTGGTGAAGTCAAAGACAGACCACAAAGATAACATCCCAAGGCGACCAGTTCCTCACCCTTACTTCACTGCAGAACTTTTCAGTTAGTATTATCAAAGGGGCGAAATAATCAAATAGCATTTCCAAAACGTATTAGGAGCATATTTTCACCAGCCTCTGTCTTGTCCATAGATGAGAAAAAAGCATATTTTTTTAGAAGTTTAATCCCTCAATTGGAGATGTTGATGTATTAATCTGGTTGTACATTCTACCAATGATAAAACGGTCTAGAGTTGCAGCACAGCCCCGGCTGTCATCATTACCTGTACATATGATATGTACTCTCAGTGATAATGCTGTGACCAGAAAGCTTCATTTTCTTTAAAACCTGACATTACAATTGCAAATATTCTAATATTAACGGAGGAACTACACTGTTCATGGTGAACATTATTAAGTAATAACTTTAAACTCGATACATCTCTGCTGAATATAAGTATTTGACTGCATATGTCCATCTAATTACCATTGTCAGTCTGGGCCCTTGCTTAAAGAACTACTATACAGAGACAGGGCTGTGACAGGAGAGAGATGCAACCAAAATGTAGCCCACACAGCCCTGCTATAAAAGCTGTGGCATCATGAGCCGCAGCTGAGCTGCTGCTGCCATGCATCTTGTGTGTTTTAACTGTGAGTTCAGTACCATGTCAGAGAGCTCTCAGAAAACTGGATAAAATGTATAAATGCAACACTATGCCAAAGGCCATATCCCAGCATCCAATGTCAGGATATTGTGTTTACATAGGACAATGAAACACAGGACACTGAAAAGCCAATCCTGGCAGGAAAGTCAGGCCCAAAGAGGCACAGACAATGAGAAATACAGAGATTTTCTCAACTGTCATCACAGTCTTAAACTCATTTTTTTGCTAAATGCAAAACACACTTTACTTTGTTATACAGCATTTAAATGGTCAGCATGTTTATATCTAATCACTGCCACTAAAATGACAGAAAAATCACTAGAAATGAACTAAATCCATGCGTGATGGTCTTTAAAACATGTTGGTGTGTATGTTTTAAACAGAACAGTGTTTGCTGAAGACAGTGACAGCAGAATGTCACAGCTCAGTGTGAAGAACTGAATCGAGATCAGCCAATATGCAGATGTCTAAACAGAGGAAATTCCACACACACGCACAGAATTTATCCCACATCCTGTGTGTTTGTGTCTGTCCATCTGAGTGCTCATTTATGAGTGCAGCAGACACTGTGTGTGTGAGTTTTTTTACTTTTTAAAAATATTCTATTACATTGATTTATTTTTACTGATGGTCTTTGTGTCATCATATTTCCCTTAAATAGAGTGGTGCAGGGTTGAGTCCAAAAACATAGAAGTGGCTTAGAATTAACATTTGCTTGTTCCCAACCCCCCAAAGTAGATGGGAAGTGTGGAGTACCAGTTTTGGATAATTCCTGAAATAGTGTTCCTGGTGAACACACACACATGAGGTTTTTAATGTTTAATGAGAAATAATCAAATGCATCTGATATTGCCTGGTTATGAATCATAAACTGTCGCAGTGTGTTAAAAAAGATGGTTGCTAACTAAATGCTAACAAGGACTATAAAAATGGCCAGGGACCTGGAGGCATTTCTGACTTGGAAAGCTTTGACGTAATCTCGCTTATTACGTCAAAGCTTAAAAAATCGTGAAGAATAGATTTGCTTATTAGGATTATTTTTTAGTGGGTTTACAGTGCAGGGAACCAGCACAGTGATAACTTCAGCCTTGGCCTACAACAATACATCATCACTGCACCACTCTATTTAACATGATGGTCCAAACTAGAATTACCTCTTAGCTTCCTTGTAATATATAGCTATCAGACATTGAAAATTCAGTGGCAGGTGGATAATATTTATGAAATCTTTTCTTTGATGGTGTAGGTTGATGCTTTGTAGTAAGCTTTGGAATACAGAGATGTTACGTGTATTGGGGTTAAATTGATGCATAAAATCAATTGAGAAAAGGAAACCTAATTTGGGCCCCCTTGTTGGCCATTGATGGTGCTCTGCGGTTGATCTGCAATTGTAATAAATGCTCACCTAAGGCAGGATACCCATTGCAAGACAGATTTAGGTCCCATTACCTAAATTTGCAAAGCAGCTGGATCCACCAGATTCTGTATCTGTTACCTTGCAAATCTCCAGATTGAAATGATTGTGACTGGTCAGAAAATGACCCATTTTTTCAGCTTCAGTTTATGGACAAAGAGGCAGTAGTACACATGCAAACCTGATATTATCAGGACAATAACAATGTCCATTTAATTCACTGACATGGTGGTGGAGGGGGCAATAGGGTCACCAATAGGCAGCACACGACACCAAATATACGTGGCAGAAGTCAGGGCTACACCAGAGAAAGAAAGCTGCAGAGTTTCACCTCTGTATTTAACAGCAGCACGAGACGTCTCTTTGAATGTGTGAGAGATCCGCTGGTTATTGTTTTGGAGCAGATCTTCTACAGAACTTCTGATGTCCAGACACACATTTGAGTATTACCCCCTCACAGTCAGATAAACCTCTCCCACTGCAGCTGTTGTTTTTATCCGTCCTGTCGAGTCTTTTCCCAGTTGGCGCTGGTCGCACAGGATGATGTTATCGGCCCTCCCCACTTGCCTCAATGAATTACCCTGATAATTCGTTCAGATATGAGCCTACTCGGATTTTACACGGATTAAATACAAGGGGGGCGCAAGCAAATTATCCAGTTTAAGTCAGAGTGAAAAACTTTTCCCACATACAGCTTGCCTTGATATTGTCTGGATAATTTTAGCTTAGCTTAGTTTGTTTTGTTTTGTTTTTTTGCAAATGTAAATGGACTGTACAATAGCAAATTTAGGGATGCTTATCGCAAAGTTTTGGGGAGCAGGACCATACGTCATCTACACCTCTTCCTGTTTCATAAAAAATGTATTTCATTTGTTTTCTTCTTGTGACAAACCCCTCTCTCTCAGTCTTTTTGCTATATCTCCTTTCCTCCAATTCTTAGTTTGATTAAGCTGCATTTATTCACTGAAGAAGTAAGGTAATGCCAGTTGGGCAACACTGATGTTTGCCGGATAAGTCCTAAAAGTTCATGTTTGCTTCACATTTCTGACATTTGATCCAACACGTGTGTCAACACCAGCAAGAGTTGACCTCAGCTTACATTCGCTACATTCGGTTACAGCTATGTTCCTCTCTGTTGGCGAATATTGGGGCCTACTTGCCTGTAGGCCCCTGTTGCACAACTTGAGGCAATAGCCATCTTTCATACTCTAGGCATGGTGTCGGAGCACTGAGACAAGCTGCAGTTGCACGTGGTAAAATGGCATATACATCAGCTTTTTTGACATTTGTTGAGTGAAATCACAATACATCTGTTCAACGATCAGTGTCAAGATATGTTAGGCCAAAGTTCCCCTAAGTTGAGGGTGCTACCCGTCTGTTACATCTGCATTGGTGAATGTTTCAAATCTATCTACAATTTGTCAGAGGGCCGTCAAGAACCATCATACTCTACCTGCAAAACATTCCATTCAACTTTAGACATGTCAGCCTGAATTGAACACAACATAATTGATCCCGGAAACGTACTTTCACGGAAATTTTGGTGATTTGCAATGTCGGTCAATGCCAGCTACTACACATTGATCTGTCAATTGGGCATAAAAGGGGGGCTCGTTATGCCTGGGAGTTATGGCAGATCCTCAGAATTTCCCCAAAATCAATTTAGCGAAATGTTAAACATTTCCAAGTCAAATTCATAATCCTAACGTTTCTTAAATAATCATGGGTTTCTTCATGTTGATGGTGTGGTCCTTCATGGTTAACCAGTCAATTTCCTCTATTTCCATTTATTTCTAACTGTCAATCTTCAATTCCTGCCCCCAATCTTACTTTTTGTGTCACCAGGGTCATCTGACTGAAAACAATCAGCAGAAAAAGAACATGTTTCTCAGGATTTCAAGAAAGCTTGGGAGAAGTGTCACCTCAGTGAGGAGCAGCTGGTTCTAACAGGTGAGAGTGTAAACAACATAAAAAAAAAAACACTGGGCCTCCTCTCATCCCCCCTGTGGTGACATTAACAGTAATAAAACAGACTTCAGATACTCTCACACCCTCCTGCTGTGTCCCCCACTGACACTTTTACCCCCTGAAGTCTACAAGTGGAATAAAAAGAACCCCCTGCATTTTAAAGTCGAGGTGAGCAGATCACTGCAGAAAACGCAAAACTTACCAAGTATTTCTGTTGAATTCTTGTTAAAAAAAATAAGTTACCAGATTTTACAGAAGCCACATATACTCATCAAATCCAAATGAGTCTCATCTCAAGGTAACAGAGGTGTGATCGTGCAAAACGGCAATCCTTAAAATTTTTTACGGATAGCAACACTGGTATGATAAAGTCATAAACTAAATTGAATTCTCTTCTTTAAAAAGCTGTGATCTTTCAAGGAAAAAAAGACATTTTCAAGTTTCAAAGTCAAAAATCAAAGGCATCATAGTGTTATCAAGTATAAATGGCCTCTTATGTGCAAGAAAATCATAACAGAAGAAATGATTTTCATGCCTGTAAATGGAGAGTCTGATCACATTTTTGCTTAGACTGAGTAAAAAGGAAATATATGTGTGGGTTAACCCAGAGTTACCACAGTATGTATGGAAGAGGATTAGGGCCACTGAAAAAAATACTTCGTTATAAGGTGAAAAATTCTGAGATTAAAATCAACAATTGATTGTGGCTCTATCACCACAGCCATGAGCACTAAGTTGATCAGGTCTCTCCATTATGAGAAAACTCTCAAACAAGAGGTCCCAACAATATAGTAAGCACTGGAAATATTGATGTTGCTTCTAGTTCCATGGTAGCATCCTAAGAGCTTTTCACTCTTGCGGATTACGTTTAAGCTTGAAAAAAAACGTGAAGAATGGCACATATGTTAAGATTATCATGAATGTTTCATAATTCTTGTTCATTACAGATCTAATTATCAGTATTGATCCAACACAGTGAAATACCTCATAGGTTTTTAGTGGGTTAGCAGATAAGGTAACCAGTGCGATGCTTACTTCTGCATTGGCCCACAAAAAAAATATGTCATCTCTGCACCGTTCTACAGGGGATGGGGCAATCAAACATGTAAAATAACTACA
The DNA here is from genome assembly GCA_037902135.1 of Cetoscarus ocellatus. Lineage (NCBI taxonomy): Eukaryota > Metazoa > Chordata > Actinopteri > Labriformes > Labridae > Cetoscarus > Cetoscarus ocellatus. The sequence continues at coordinate 1,722,527 of JBAMNC010000219.1, forward strand.
GAGGGAAAGAGCAGAGGCTGAAGGGGGTTTGCAAACTTCAACATAAGTATATCATGGATTCCTGAAGTCTTCTCAGATGTTTCTTTGACCCTGTTAGAACTGCATTTGAGCATTTGTGTTGAATTAAATACTGAAGTATGTCATGTAGACTTAAATTTCCATCAAACTTAAAGTCTTGTTTTCACTCCCAAATGGAGTTTACAACACTCAAGGGGGGGCGGAAAGAGTGCAAGTTTACTGTTCTCTGGTAAGAGTACCGTTACAAATATACCTATGAAAAGTGTGTGTGTGTGTCTTTTCTTGTTTTTGATATCAAAACATAATATTCTGGCATATATTGCAGGGTTATCTCCCATTATTATTGATATTATTTTAAATAGTTGTCATATTAAAAATTTAATACAGGATATTAGTTTTGTTTATGTATTAAGCTGTACCAAATAGCATATCCAAATATTTGTGTCTAAATGTGTTATAGAGCTAGACAAATGCATAATCTGCACACGTTTTGAATCTTTTATATCAAAGATCCATTAGAACTGTTTATACTATAAATAAATCATTTTAAAGGCTTAAAATGATCCAAATGCCAGAAATGTCGATATAGTTTATTGTTAAATTTACCATGTGTTCTATTTTCAGCTGAAGAGTGTTTTCTCCACTCTCTGAAGCTTTTCTGTGTCTTTAAACAGAGCCACTTGGCTGTAATAATTAATAGTGGTCCATTAGAAAATGAATACTGAGTTATTTATTGATTTGCTTTACAGATGCTTACTTTGAGAAATTGTGCAAAGTTGGTTTGGGATGAGGATCACTCTGATATCGTTTTTGGAGCCCAAAACTTCTGGGAGCGCCCCTGCTTGGTTGTCATTAAATAATTAATTTCTCTATCAAGTGCAGTTCAAACAAGGAAAAATTTGAAACTTCAACCATGTTGCTTTATCCGAGGCACACTTTAAAATGAAATGCAAACAACGGTTCATTTGGGATGTGATGTGGAATGATTCTCTCCAATGGCAACAGTCAGTTTCACTTATTTGACAGTAATCTTGAACCTCCTCCTATTTTTTCCTCTTTTATTTTATTAATTAGTAACTCACTCACAAGGAAGTACAATGCAGAATTACTAACTCTGAAAACAACTAAAAAATGTACAAATGCACAAAAACATGTCAATTAAAGTGACTGCAATCAGTTACTCTCCGCATATCTACACGATGAGTACAACTGAGCCAAAATAAAACACAAGAGCATTTTCCTACCTTGAAACGCACTTTCTTAAGCATCCTTTATCCCTCCAGGTGAGCAGAACTAAAATGAGGTAAAGTTAAAACGTGAACTCCGCGCTCCATTCAGGGAAAAACCCAGGCCTGTGACAGAACTCAATGAGTCGCTCCTCTGGCTCCAAATCCAGTCAAAACATCCGAGCTGAGTCAGTGAGCAGTGTGAGGCCTGTGTGTTTAAGCAGAGACAACAGTGTGTGTGTGTTTGTGTGTGAGCCCTGCTCTCCCCTCTCCCTCTCCCTCCTCTGAGACCCTCACAAAGCTGATCAGCCGGCTCATTCATCCAGAAAAACAGACACGCCCTCTTTTATGACTAACATCCCCTCCTCCGGCAACAAAAACACCCTCAACACTCCAAATATGGCTGCTGGGAAGCTCTTCACCTCACCCCCTCTGACCCTCAAAAGCCCATTTAACAATGTCCCCCTCCCCATCCCTATACATACACCAGCGTGCACCCATCTGTCAGATTGGGCGTCTGACTCTTCTTGTCCGTCTGTACCAGATCAAGACATCACTTACACTCCAGTAAGTCCAAAACTAACAGCTCTCTCAGGTCCCTGACAGCATTAGCTCTCAATTGGTCCCACCCCCCACAATCGTTATAGTAATTTGGTGGCAAAGACCAACATGAGGTCCCTTTCCCATGTTGAAAAAAAAACAATTGAGATATCAAAAACTTGAACATGATCTTTAGTCAGTGAGCAAACTAAACTCCTGGCCAGTTTAACCCAATTGATAAAACTTTTTTAAGCTGTTTTTAACACAAGTAGCTCATCAACAAATCACATGGCTCCAACTCAATGCATTTAAGGATGTAGACAAGGTCAAGACAACCTGCTGATGTTCAGCCCAAGCATCAGAAGAAAGATGGTTTAAGTGACTTTAAATGTGACATGGTTGTTGGTGCCAGATAGGCTGCTCTGAGCATTTCAGGAACTGCTGATGCACAACCATAAAGGTTTTACAGGAAATGATCAGAAAAAGTGAAAATATCCAACGAGTAGCAGTTCCCTTGGGTGAAGATGCCTTGTTGACGCCAGAGGTCAGAGGAGAATGGCCAGAGGAGTTCAGGATGACAGAAAGGCAACAGTAACTGAAATAACCACTCATCATAAACAGGGTATGCAGAAGACCATTTCTAGTGTTGAAAATTCAGGGCAGTAAACAGACATTTTGAGATGACAGCACATTAGTAAACTAAGAATTTAGAATATTAAGATTGGAAAAATGAAGTAGAAAGCATAATGTCTGCAAAAATAATTTGGGAGTTTTTGATCTTCTACTAGTTAAAATCAAGCAGCAAGTCACACACACGCCTCAATTTTACATTACAAACATACAGCCTGGTTCAAAGAAAGATTCAGAAAGGTTCATGTCTTCATGAGCACACACTGTGCAGGAAGTTTTTTTATTATTTGATAACTCCTCTGTTGTAAGAAAGTCAGTTTTGCAGTTAGGGGTCATGGCTGATAAGACTACAAGCCAGCCTACGGTGTTTGTTGGGTGACATAATGAAACCCACCACGGTTGACCATGAGTAAGTTTGAGACTGCATTACAGATGTACTGGCAAATGTGAATGGTCTTCCTAAGCCCCCTTCAGGGACCAAAGATTGAATTGCTGTTTCTCAAACTTTATCCAGTCTTTGGGTCTGTCTCATCATCCACACCTCTGCCCAAAGGTCTTCCTGAAAGGAAACATCTGTTGAAAGGGTACTTAGGGTGATCAGTGCACAATGGGGTGAAATTGTTCCGAGTGGAAATGGGACAACATTGTAAACATCACTTGTTGCATAATTTTTGTTTTAAATACAGGATCAGAAAGAAAAAGAAGAAAACTCAGAAATTTGTGTTGGTGGTCAGCCAAGTATACAGCTCTGCAGCTAAAATTACTCAGATGTCAAAAAAGATCTTTGGAAACACAATGTGGTCTTTGTGTGGAAATATAAGCAAAACAAAGGGAAATGTCAAATTTCATGTTGTTTTTAAACAATTAGTGTGTCATCCCAGCCCATACTTTGAAGTATATCTACATCGTAACATTTTTTGGGGGGTTTAAAACTTTCCACTTGCATTTAAAAATACATTCCTGCTTTATCACATTGCTTGTTTGCCTTTCCTGTCAGCCAGATCACCAGGGCAACAACTGTTCTCTTCCCCCATTGGTTAGCTGCGTAAAACATTGCAACTCTACAGAGGAGTTAAAATGTGGTCTGATCAGACGGAGACTTCAGGGCTGAAAATGAAGGCCAATGAAGAAGTGACAAAACCTGCAGTACCACAAGTACAACTTGAGGATGGCTGTAGAAACCTGACACCAACATGATTATTTCACAAATAAACATCTTTACAGCCTGAATCAAAAAACACTTCAGTCTAAATATATAGTACATCTATGCGCTCTCACTGTATGGGGTTATTTTCTTTATGTTGAGCTTCAGCTCAGTTGAGATGACGTGCAGTTTAGAGCATCCATTACAAGGAAACACAACGTTCCAAATGCTCCTTTGATAATCAAACCGCTGACGTCACATGGCTTTGTCCAGGTTTGTTACAGTCTGTGGGTCTGCTGCACACACGTGGGGCAGCAAGGGCACAAGAGGGCACCCTTGGACAACTTCACCCTGAATACTTGCACCCCTTAGCAGGAACATGCATTTTCATATATCTAAAAGGAGGAAGTGTAAATAAGGACACGAAGCCTATAAAGTGAAGCTTACATCTCGTACACCTGAATTTACAAAATAATCTATCAACACAGGGTTTAGTGTGGACTTCAGGCCAAAACCTAGTGGCAAAACTTCCCAATAAACTGTTCCCCGGCTTCTCATGTCCAGAGTGCCAAAAAGAAAGACCAGAGTCAGACTTACATTTTCAATAATACATTTTATTCCATTAAAGATTCTTCTTTTCTAATTGTACACTGGAATGTTAAGATTCCCCTTCAGAAATTTTGTTAAAAATGCTCAAATCTAGTCATTTTCAACCCCAATCGCATCCACACAACCATTGCTAAATTGAAATTTGGGGAGTACAAATGAAAAAAACAAAACAAATAAACAAGAACATGAAAGACGAATGTTACATGTCGAATAATGATGTACTATGAGGATGTAAGTAAAGGATGACTGGTGGATGAACAGCAGCTCAATCCTTGCTGTATATCTGTGTGTAAATATGTGTGTGATGCAAACGCTTTTTCTTCCTCCTCAGATCTTAAATGAAGTCTTGTGGGATGTCAGATTAGGGGCTTGGATGTTTTTTCTGGGCTGCGTTCAAAGTATTCTGTGCTCTGGGAGATTTGAGGGCTGATCCTTTGACTTAAATGGACTGGAGATAAACATGTCTGTACAAAGTGAGGAGTGGCCACAATGGTGTCACAGTAAAAAAAAAATCACTTAGTCTGATGTGAATGAAAATGTGGGAAAAATTTACAAAAACTGTTCTTTTTAACCATCAAAAAATACAAACCAGATGAGTGGTAAACATTCATCAAATCAAACGGCAAAGAGTCAAAAATATCTAAAATAAAAAGGGCAAATAATTCTGTGAACTTTAATAAGCATAGAGCCACATTTTTTTTTAGCAAAGGACCAAAACCCCTCAGAGGAAAACCCCATTTACACTCTGCATCAACACAGATTAAATCCAGTTTTGGGCATTTGGATACCAAGCTGGCTGTGCTTAAGGTCATGCACCCACACGCTGCATTAACAAGAGTTACAAAACAACATATCACCTGTTACAGAAGTCCATCTTCAAATGTGGCTCTCCAGCTTAAAATGGTTTATTTACATCCATCAACCCTGCTGTAAGAATCCCTGTCTGCTATGTGTATTAAGGCTGCTGTCAGTATGAATAAGTGGTGAACAGATTACAGCCAAGGGCTAGCAAGCCTTTTTAATAGCTTCTCTCCTTCATTTTGTGGTTTACAAGCTATGAAAATAAACAGTTGTACTCTATTTACTTACACATTGTGGGGTACAGGTTGAATTGAAATAACTTGATTTAGGACATGATGTACGAGCAACTTTTCTTGCAATGTGGGGCTCAAGGAAGCTGGTCTGAGAAGATTTTTTTGTTGTAGCCTAAGAGTTGTTTGAGGGAAAGACCTATTCTAGCTTTCAGCAACTGTAGTTGTCACAGTTATGACCGTATTAGAGTATTTAAAGTGTTCCAACAATGCCCCTCTTTTTACATTTTATTTAAAACATGTCTAATAGGTACTTTAAATAATATAGAGTAAAGCAGGAATGATGAAACTTTGTAGGCCAACTATTTCCCTAAACAAAAAGCCTGTAGGTTTTTAGGTAATTGCTGATAATTAGCTCTGTGGCAATAAAGTTTATGAAACTGTCAATTTTTGTTCATTATAATAATCCTTGCTTATGAACACTATTTAATAGCATTTTAAGAATGAATGTAATAAGTAATTTTAGTCTATGAGAGAACTCTGACATGGCGATCTCACTTTAATTCAAACTTCCAACATTGACATCAAGGTCTAATCTCTAATCTCAATACAAAAAAGGCCAGTTGCTGTAATCGTAACAACAGCTTCCTCTCATTACCAAGCTGAGCCAAATGATACACATCTCAAAAATGTGCTGCAATTCCCATTATCATGAGAGACTACTCAGGCACATGAAGCCTCACTTTTTGCTTACCCTGGATCAAGTTGGTTACCTTATGGGTCTAAAGGTCTGAATCAAGGATTTGTACAGTAAATCAAGCATCAAATTCAGAAACTTTTCCAGCACTTTCAAGGTGTTTTTTCAAGCTTTTCTAGCACTTTACAGCTGTTTGTAAATTGTTAATCTACACAAACAGAAACACAGTCAAAATGGTTATTTCAAATCCTTATTATGGAAATAATGTTACACAAACATAATTGTGTTTTGTGATGTTTGCCAATAAAAGAAACATAAAAACACAAATGTCCATGTTTATAAATGCAAGATTAAATCATCTAACCTAATTGAGTCCTTCTGAAACAGCTGTCCAAACTGGCACGCCACACTACAACCTTTATGCACCTTATCAAAAATTAAAGCACTTCAAACTTGAACCATTAACATTCAAGAATTTTTAAGAATTTCAAGCTCCCAGTCAAACCCTGTGACTTTTCAAAACCAAACCGACCAAAACGTAAGCATCTCAGACCACCACAGTGTGCTGTTTAAGCTCTTGATATCACATAGTTTACGCTGCATAACGCACTGCGTCCACACCAAGCTTTAAGGATTCACATTTGATATACATTTGCCCAAAATAGGAGTACATATGTGTTCATGCGAGGTCTAGAGAGGGGAAGAAAGAGAAAAAAGTGAGATATCAATATCAAATCACAATGGATTACATGGGCTTACAATGATTGACACAGCTACGATTCTGCAGTTCTAATGAATGCAGATATGAAATTAAAGAAAGAACCCCTTTAGAAGATTTATCAATGAAGTGTGATGAAGACAAAGTTGTGGAGGATGCTAACCTACCAGCGCTCATTATCTCTCATAGAGGCCGACATCGTGTCCTCCACATGAAGACAACTGCCCCAGTCATCCTCTACTTACTCCGAAGTCCTCTGAACAGTTCTGCTCAGCCAGCACGACAGCATCAGTGTGGGTTTTAATGTATGTGTGTGAGTGTGTGTTGGTTTCGCCTGCTCAATTTACTCTATATATAGATGATCCTCTCTCATACAAACATATAAATACACCACCACTGCTCTGCTCCACCACAGGAGGAGGCGTAGTCCTGTCGATGTGCACAGTCTCTCAATAGTATAACAGGGTGGGCAGGCAAGAAAATCTGAAATCTTTCTCTGTAGCATAGATTTGGACTTTTTCCCCGGTCTGTGATTTTTTTGTTTTTTGATTTTATCAGAATATTTTTTTACAGGATTTCATACTTGTCGACAACAAAGGAGGTTTCTGAAGAGAATCTAACGGAGCTGTCGCCGTCTACGTGAGTCACTTTGGTAACCTGGATGAGAGGAAACAATAAGGAAATAAAGTTAGAACTGGGTAAATGTGAATTATAAAAAAAGTTCATCAAAAGACTGAACAGTACCTGAAAAAAGGGTGAAAACTAAAACTTGAGCTCAGGATTCACAAATTATCATAAATTCATTCATGAATAAACACATGCATTCATGATGAAATATCATCAGTGCAAATGCAATCACCGTATCTTACGTCTGATTTCATACATTTATCAAAGTGATTCAGTAATTAGTCATTTATGATTTCTATGATCTTTAAAATAACAGCTCAGGAAGTAATTTTTTTTAATGTCCAATATTCTTATTAGAGAGATTCCCCAACAAAAAACAAATAAGATTTTCTTAAAAGTTACATACACTTCATAAAACATTTCCCCTGATTCACCATCAGTTATCTAAAACAATAATGCAGAATAATCTGTCGGGTTTCAGTCTCTTTTCTTAATAAAAATTATATTATTTGGGACATTGAGGGAGCAGCATCAGTGCCAGGGGTATGAACAGGCCGGACAAACTTATCAGGAAAGCCAGCTCTGTGACTGGTTGCCAGCTCGAAGCATTCCTGGTAGTGGCAGAGCAGAGGACACTGAACAAACTGTTAAACATAGTGGATAACCGGGACCACCCTCTGCACCACCTGCTGGATAGACTGCGGAGCATCTTCTCCAACAGACTGGTGCAGCTCCGCTGTCAAAAGGACAGATACAGGAGATCCTTCCTTACCAAAGCCATAAGCCTGTACAACAGATCAGCGCTGTCAAGCAGAGAAGTTTCACTCTGACTCTTCAATATTCGTGATGGTAAAAGCAGCACTTTGATCCCTGGGACTTTAGCCTTGTGTGTAATTGTTACTGGCACACTATTAAAACAGCTGCATTTGTACAGTAATAACTCTCTTTGTTAAGAAAGCAGCAGCTTTATACTCAGGTTTATATTTATTTATACTCAGGTCACTCAGCCTTGTTTATACCAAGTGGTTTTGTTTCCGTCAATAGTGGACTCCTATTGCCTTATTTATTGTATGTAAATCCTTAGTCTCCTTTTACTGTGCACATGTTGTTTACTTCCTTTCCCTGAAACCAGCTGCTGTAATACCACAATTTCCCACCCCCATCTATCTATCTGTCTGTCTGTATGTCTACCAGTTTTATGCTCTTAAACATCAGTGTGGTAAAAGAAGTTTTAATTGTAAAAACAGGTCCTGATTTCTGTGTATCTGAAACAGGCACTGATGCAAACATAAGCAATTTAATGAAATAAAAAATGAACTTAAAGAAACTGATTCACAGACCAGTGAAAGTAACACCTAGCACACACAAAGATTTTGAAAATCTAAATAGATTTTGAAACTGTGAAAGACCTCACACATTAAGACAAATACTGATTACCCAGTTTTGCTCTTGTAGTGCGTGGTGTACTCAACAACAACCAGGGCCTCAACTCTCACAGGTTGTATTCTTTCATGATCAAGCGGTACTTCAGTGTAAACAGCTTGGCAGAGACTGTCGGGAAGAAATGAAGCTAAAAGCAGTTAGCTTCCTATGACATCTTTGGCATAATTTACCGGTAAATCTGTACAGATGCTTGTCTTTTTGCCACAAATCAACAAGTTGGTTCTCTGTTTTTGCCATTCAAACTTTATGCTTCGTCTTTACTCTTTTTGCCATGGCTATGTTTGCTTCCTGCTCTCCGATTGCTCCTCAGTGTTTATATTTAATTCTGTACGTTTGTATTGGGGTTTAAACTTAAGTGTTGTAAGCTCTTTAGAGCCGAAACTCAATAATCAGGAAATAATGTCCTGTTTTTCTGTAGCATCCATCTGTTTGTAGCTATGCTTTTCTTTATTTGACCGCCCAGTGGTTTTGGATGAAAATATGAATATTTGTTTTTTCTTCCATAACTTTGGTACTTTTGTTACAATCAAACATTATAAATGGATTTTGTAGCATTTGAAGCATGTGTTAGCAAAAAACTATTAAAGTGCCAAAAATGTTTAAACCCTAAGATGGATATTACGAGAAAAGACAAATGTGGGATGTGTAAAATTACCACAAGACCTTCACCAAATTTTCCATCTTGCAGTGTTACTGCCACCATATCAAACACCATAGTACATAAGGGACTATTCAGCCCAGACAACTGCAGGTGAGCAGACATGGGCCTCCCTTTGTACTGTTAAACACTCACTGGATGTTATTTACTTTTCACCGCTTCTGGCCTGACAGTGGAGGAAGCTTTACAGTAAAGCCTTCAGCAAAAGTGCCTCATAATAGAGGTCTAAATCCAATTAATCAAGGTCGTAGGTCTGTGATCATTTTTTTTACACCTATTTTTTCTATGATCAATTTTTCAAATTTTACATGTCTCTGTTGTACTTAGAATCAATAAGTTAAAATGAATCCAGAGCTTTAAAAAAAAAAAACAATCACTTATAAAATCTCATGACAGGACAAACTTTTCTCCAGTCACCCACCTGGATGTCGCAGTAGTTGCGTTTGGACACAAAGGACACATTGATGGGAAAGAAGTCGTTGGGCTGCCCAGCGACACTGAACTCCAGGCTGCCCGTTTTGTTGTTGGCATCGATGACTGGTAGGCACCACTCCAGGACGTTCCGCCTGCTGTCGTGTTTGTACTCTCCATCCAAATCGCCGATCACAGGAGCTCCTACACCAGACCTGCAGAGGGGAACAGCAGCATGTTAACATAGAGAACACAGAGCTTTAAGAGGTTTTAAGTGTTTGTGCTCCCTTGTTTGGAGTTAAAGCTGAATTAGAGAATGCTCGACCTGTTGAGCACAGTGGTTATGAATTGAAACAGGCAGCTTCCTTCCGTCTGCTATTCAACAAAAGTGAAACCAATAAACCCTGCAAAGGACACTGACTCAATGCACTGGTGGTGTACTTTATTAGACACACTAAGTGTACATTTGAGAGCTAAGCAACTAGTTCCTCTAAAAAATAGATAGGAAGAGAGGAGAGGGTGGACCAAATACAATGACAGTAGCAGGTCATCCATATTCAAAAATAACACGACATCCGCAGTCAGACTTCTGTACAAGCCACTGGCAAAATTAGGGATTTTTGATAAAACTGTGAGAATTTAATCATTAAGAAATGTGTTCAGGATGTATCTATCTGTTTAGTTGAGGTACTTACGGAACAGGGATGCTGATCACAACATCATTGAGTTCGAGGCTCTCCTCCTGCAGCTCGTATTCAATGTTGACATCACAGCCACTACCACTCTCTGAAGGCCAGCAGTTTACTGAGGGAGGAAAAAACACGACCATATTTATCACATTATTGTAATAAATGAGCTTGCTGTATAATTTTATTCTCAAAGACTGATGTAACAAAGTGTAGTCTCCCATTGAGCTTTCTTTACTCCACTGCTGTGCATGTTTCATGACTTACTGGTTAAAGGTATGAGGGACTCATCTGTGGTCTGTAGTCTCCACTTCAGCACACCGACATCGTTGTTGAGGGGAAAGGATTTCTCTGGGTTCTTCAGGCCAATCACTGAGTCAGCTGTGAACAACTTCTTGTCAACGTTGGGATGTGTCTGAGAAGAGGGGACAGAAGCAAACTTAATTAACTCAGTAGTGTTGTATCAACACATGTTTCTTAGATCCTAAAAAAAATACAAAAGGGGAAAGCTGATTGGTTTGACAAAATATTTTTCAAAAAAAGGTTTTATAGGGTCTTTTCTCTTTTCTGACAACCATCTTTGTCATTGAATACACAACTCTTGTGTCCCCTCTTCAGGGTTCTTGCACCATTTTAAAAGCCAAATTTAATACTTTTAAGACCTTTTAAAGACCTCAACAAATATAATTTAAGACCAAAAAATGTCATAACAATTTCTTTGGTAGAAAATACCCAATTTATTGTCTCCTACATTGGAAATCAAAATTTTACATTTCCCATTTGTTATCAAAAACCTTTTAATTTTGTTCCATTGTGATGGAGAACAGAGCCAACATAACGTACATAAGTTGCATTACATCATACAGTACACTGCATTGCATGTAGGAACCATACAGAAAAATAAAATAATAACACTTAAAGCAGTATGCATCATGACTCATTAGGAGCCATTTGTTAATCCTGTTAAGACTTTTTCGTTAGGGAACTTTTTTTCCCCAAATAAGGATACAGAATAATAACACTTCCAACACTTAAAGCAGCCTCCATTTTAAATAAGCTCAATAAACGTCCTCAAAACAGCCTGTCCCAAGCATCACAGTATGGAGAACCCTCAGTACCTCTGTCTTTTGGGTCTCTGATGGTGAAATGAAGCTTTTCATAGCTGACTGAGAGGTGGCGTCTGAACTTGTTACGGTAGATGGTGCTGTAAGCAATGCAGGGATTAGCCTGGCAACGCTATGGCTAGCTGCTGCTATGTACCTCTGGGGCTTTCCTACTTTCATATGCGACTCGATGGCTTTGAGCCCCATGGTCCCTAACAAAAATTAGGGATGCACGATATGATCAGTTTGATATTAGTATCGGCCGATACTGAAATTTTTGCAGATATTTACAGCCGATATGTCGGTCACACATATCGGCCATATATCTGCTGGAATATTGGCAAATTACACAAATGCGCAATATTGATGCACCTTCTCATCACTGCATGGGTACATTTAAAATTCAAGGGTTTCATTTTTGCAAGAGTTGAATGCTGTTTTTTCTTGTTTAACTGTTCCTTGCAAAAACATACTGTAACACTGAAACAAACCATTTTTGTTAAGTACAGAGCTTGGGCTCTTGACCAGAAATATCGATATCGGCATTGGCGATAATGGATTAAAAAATAACGGCTTATTGGATTTCAGCAAAAATCAAATATCACGCATCCCTAACAACAACGTTTTTTTGCAGTATTTGTACATTGACTCATTTGTGTTTTCCGCTGTCGCCAACCACCTCCTAAATGCATCCTCTTTCATCCATTTTCCATTAAATTTGCACTTCACCATCTTAACGTTTACCCGCTCACTTCCGACAACAGCAACAGGCTGTTTGTATGAATGTGTTGGCACGCTCAGCCCGACATCGCTAACGTACCGTAAAACTGCTAGCAATCACAGAGCCTCAAATTTACAACACTGTCTTTGTGCCAAGTTAATCAAACAAATACACGCTATTAGATGTTTTACGATGGGCCACTGTGCTTTCCCATTGGCAGTAAACCCCCTATCTGAAAATGTATTACCTACAGCAAATTTACAGTAACTTTAAGAATATTTAAGACCTTAATTATCCAGATTTTAATTTACAACAGTTTAAGACTCTTTAAGGAGCCGAGGGAACCCTGTTCTTTACCCCAACTAGAAAAACAGTTAAAACTAGAGATCAAATCTACATCTTTCGGAAAAACATTTGGTATACACCCCTCTCTGGGCTGATATCAGGAGTGGATCATAATCTCCTTGTTGATGTGGTTACATGAAGCATTTATGCTTTGATCAGGCCATTCCAGTTTGAGTGCCCTTAAAAACAAAGCTATTGTCTCCAAAAATATGTTTTTGTATGTAACAGACCAACCTGCAACTGAAGTCCTTTGTTGTCATTATTGTTGACAATGAGGCGGATGCGTCCATTCTTATCGTCTGTGACCCTGAGTGTCACCAGACCCAACACCTCCATGTTCTGTAAACCACCGTCACGGCCGCAAGTAAGCGTGATCTTCTCCTCCACACGCAGATGTACACTAGAGGGAAAACAGACAACAATCTCAGAAGAAGTCAAAAAACAACAACACAGACAAGAAGGTCACTGAAATGTTTACTCAAGTATTCTGAGAAAATGAACAAATCCATTTCTGCTGATAAACATCATGAATATTCTGTGTCCCACAGACTATCCCTAATTTTTCTGTCTCACTGACGAAAGTGAACGTTTATTTTACTTTTAACAATTAAGAGATTTACTTTTTATTCAGATACAGTCTCTTTTCTAGCATTAAGAGGATAATTAGCTACATTTAAAGTCTTAATTCTGTCCACAAAATTAACACTGGTTCCCTGCAGTTCTAAACATACGAGTACTAACTAAACTAAAACTAACATCAGAGAGGAGGAAACATCATTTTATCACATAAATACAGTTGATATGTCTGTACCTCTCCACGTTGACTGGTGATGGTAGAACTTTAGATACATCTGAGCCTCTCTTTCCTGTGGAGGGCATAATGGTTTCACCCTCTGATTTGAGTTTGTCCACAAAGTTGTCCACCTCTTTCCCTTTAGCTCCCAGTTTCAGGGCCTTACTGGGCCCACTTGGTCTGAAAATAAACAAAAGCACCATATATAAACAAGTGATTACAACCAAAGAAAGAGCAGCTTGTGCCTTTCCAAACGAGAATATCCCTCATGTAGTGGATGTAGGTGTTCACCTGACTGGGACTGGTGTGATCTTGGGCTTCTCGGGCTCGACAATGGTGTCTGTGATGATAGACCCTGAGGAGACACTGGTCATGCCAGCGCTGCCGAAGCCACCAAAACCTGGCACTTTCTTTCCAGAGCGCTCAGCGTCCCTCCTAGCCTGCTGCAGTTCCTTGGCCTTCCTCCTCATTTCTGCCTTTGCCTCTCTTTCCTGAGTCTGAGGGTCAACAAAACATTCACATTAAGCTGTTTTACAAGAAAATAGAGCAGAATGAAGCAGAATTTTGAGATCACTGTTAAAAACCTTCTTAACCATTCTGGTTGTTCCAAAGTCGAGGCTCAAAACTACAGGTGATCAAGCTTTCTCCATCAGAGCTCCTCGACTTTGGAGAAGATAAGGCATGCAGAGTCGGTCGCTTACTTTAAGTCACTTTTAAAAACTCACTTTTACAGACTTGCTTTTACGTGATGTCGTCTTTTATCTCTCTTATTTTGGCTTTACTTTCTTTTTAGCTTTTCTGTCAGTATTGCTCTTATAATTTTACCTCCTACTAATTTTAAGTCCTTTCCCTTTTATTTACATCTTCTATGTTATCAATATACATTAATGCAATTACTTTCTTTTAATTCAGATTTTCTCTAATTTATGCTTCACCTTTGTTACACTTTCAAACCTTTTATATATATAACCTTTTATGCTTTATTTATTGTTTTATCTCCTGCTCACATCTGTTGTTCTGTTTTATCATTGCTATTATTATTATTATTATTATCATTTTATTATCATTATTAACATCGTCTTTTTATATTTGTTCACCTGTTTTCTGCTTTCACCCCCTTTTATTGTCTTTTCTTTTCCTTACTGATTTTATGGTTTTTAGTTTTTATTCTGGTCCTCATGCTCTCATTTTACATTGCAGGGCTCTTGTACTGTCTGGGTTCTTATGAAATATGAAAAAGGCCTTTGATTCAGGGGAGATTATGCCGGTGCATGTTGGTTGGCACCTTCTTCAGGGCGTAGTCACACACTGAGTCATTACTGCCTCTTGTGTGTTGCTGTTTCTTGGTGTGGGCCGATGCTCTTTGGTGTGGTTTTTTGGTGTCTCTGGCCCCATGGGATCGGAGCCTCCTGTGTTTTTGTGTACAGTGGGCCTGGACTGTGCCCACTTTTTGGGTTAAGGTTTTCCTTATGTTTCATGAAATTTTTTCCACTGCATGAACACCACTGGTCTGTAAGACACCTGAAGCACCGGTTTCTTCTCCTCTTAGCCTTCTTTGCTAGTGTCTTTATGCCTTTTGCGTTTTTCTGTATGAGTGCTTTAATTTAAACTGAGCTTTTTGTTTTTTTTTCCTTTTGTGCTGAAGCTCTTGTGTGGAGAGGGTAGAGGACTTCCACTTTCTGGGAGTCCACTAAGAGAAGGACCTGACCTGGACTGTGAACACCTCTGAGCTACTGAGGAAGGCCCAGCAGAGACTGCACTTCCTGAGGGTGCTCAGAAAGAACAACATCCCCCACCATCGAGAGCATCCTGGTGTACTGTCTGTGAGTGTGGTACACCAGCTGCACGGTGGCTCAGAGGACGTCACTGCAAAGGATCATCAACATGGCCCAAAAAATCACCGGCTGCCCTCTCCTCACACTCGAAGAACTGCACCACTCCCACTGCCTCTGAAAGGCGGGAAAAATAACCCAGGACCCCTCTCACCCTGGACACCACATGTTTAATCTGCTACCGTCAGGCAGGTGGTACAGGTCAATCACTGCAAGGACAAACCGGCTCAGAGACAGTTTCTACCCAACAGCAGTAAGGGTCCTGAACAAAGGCTAATATCACTACCTCATGTCATAATAATTACGAAAAATAATTACCTCATGTCATTTACTGCACCAGAACATGGCAGCTATTTGGCAGCTATTTTGCACCTGTATCAATCCACTCCATTCCCTCTTGCACCTTATTCTTATTACTTACTGTATCATGCTTTGTTATTCTATTTTGCACCTTACCTTTATTATTTTATTATATTTTTATCTTATTATTTTATTTTATTTTTATTTCTTATCTTATTTTACTTCACTTAGGTTTGCACCGTACTTTATCATATTTCCCTCACACTGTTTTGCACTGACTGAAGGGCTTTTGCAATTTCGTTGTACTTGTTGCAATGACAAATAAAGTTCTATTCTATTCTATTCTATTCTATTCTATTCTATGTATGCATTGTCTCATCTTTCATTTGTTTTTGTGGGTTCTGTTAAAAATATACTATATATAATGTACTTACTCGCATGCCTCACAAACACATAAATTCAAATCAACTGACAAATCAGGATCAATTAACTTCATTCAATGAACCAGACAGACACAAAAGTGTGATCTCACCTCTCTGACAGCACGGAAAACCTTCTCCTCGTGAGAGTCCATCTCTGTGAAGGTTCGAATCTGAGCCAGGTTCACATTCTCTCTGTAGCCCAGAGCCACAATCTCATCAAAGGCAAAGATAAGGTCAAAACAGTGCTCTGATATCTCACTCTCCTCCAGCACACGGCAGTATTCTGGGATCTGCAACAGTAAAGGAGAAACAGACTCAGAAAAAATTTCATATTAAACCAAACAACCTGCAGTCAGTATGGGAGACTGAAAACTTTGATTTATAGTATTACAAGTTTGACTTATTGCACTTAACCAATCATGAAGTTAAATATTTAGGGTCTATGAGCTCCTGTCGACCAATATCCCAGTGGTCAGACAATCACATGTGATACTCACGTAAGAAATATGAGCAAAAGGATAGTTCAGGTTTTTGTAGTGGGGTTGTGTGAGGTACAAGGCACGAGCCTGTGCCAAAGTGTAACAGCTCAGTTCTCTCTCTGTTCAGAAAACCTGGCACAGATGCTAATGCTATGCATTGCTGTACATGGCGCCAGACTTTCTGCATAATTCAAAGAATTGTGGAAGAAAACAAGCCACAAAAGAAGCGAGGGAACATCACACACTACAAACAGTTTGCTTACATACATTATTTCGCACCACCAACTCGCTTTGATAGGGCACTATTTTGAGACACGGCACAGCCTACGTGTCCTTTTGCCAGCAGCGGCAACTAGTTTGTTTAACAAGTGGAAACAGAGGCTACCAAACAGGATAAATTTTCAATTTTTTGCACCAAATACGTCTGCAGTTTAGCATCTGTCCCGAGATATTCTGAATAGTGAGAGGACTGAGCTGTGACCCGTTCAGGCTGCCGTGTACCTCACAAGACCCCACTTCATAAAACTGGACCCATCACTTTCAGTGATACTGTGCCATAATACAACAGTGATTATAAACGAAACTAATTTACTTATACCTCTCTGTTTAACTAATTAGACAGAAACTGAAAACAGTTGTCACAACCCTGATTTTCACCTGCCCAGCCTTAGCCAGCAGTATTCAGTTACAGCAGAACCCGCTGCACTAATTTAATACACCTGACACAGCACTTAGCTCTTCTGTTTGCTTGTTGTCTTTAATTGGGAAATTCTTTATCAAAAATTGCACTCCACATGGTAGGCAAATTGTGATTATTTGAAAGAGTAAAAGTCATGCGTTACATATTAAAGCAGGTAAGTGCAGTGAAGAGTGCAGCGTGAAGGCAAAGAGAAACTTAATCAAGCTTTTCTTGGCAATAAATAATTAGGTTTAACAAGAAAAAGGAGGGGTAGCTATCAATATGAATACAAAAAATGAAGAGAAGGGATTATGTTCACAAGTCCAAAAAATTGCTGTGCTGTGTGATAACCAGTTCATACAGTCATAAACATGAAAGCAGGTGCACACCAGTGTGCAATGGAGGTAAATTTACACTGGGCCGAATGGCTGTTGATTGATTATGCTGCAAAATGCATGTTATATTCTATTTTAAATTTATCAAAACTACCAGCCAGAGCACATTTTACATTCTACAGAGTCAGTGATAAAGTTCCTCTAGACCCCAGGGAGGAGGGAATCTTCAGAGTCTGAAGAAATCAAATCTTAGTTAATATCTTATGTGAAGAACATGCGAGGATGCCCATTCTATATGGATTTTATTAATGGCAACAATTAATGACAATTTTGGACAGAAATATATTACCTTTACATTCCTGGGAGGTACTGGTTCCTCTGAGCTACAAGACTGACAAGTCCATACTACCAATGGATTGGTTAATCTATGGGTGTAAATTAAGTTGACCAAGCTTTTCTTGGGTTGACTACATCCCTCTAAATTTACCCTATCCTTATCAACATGTTGGATTTTAATTACATAGCTTAGTAAACAAACAAACCAACAAACAAATAACGCAAACTGCCACTGTGATGATTTTAACTTAATATCTCTATGAGGCCAGACTTTTTTTCTATGGAAAGACCAAAAGAGAAAATGAGCTCCATGTTTTCTCACCACACGAGAGAAGAGTCTGAGTGTTTCCAGGTCCTCCAGGATGTTGCTGTTCTTTGTGGTGATGAGGACCATGTAGAGTTTCTCAAGCGGCTGGTACACGTAGCGTACACTGTCTGTTTCCACAAAGGTGTGCTGCTTCCCCGTGTTCATCAGTTTAGGGAATGCAGCTAGAAGACCCTCTATACGTGTCCGGGTCATTTCGACAAACTGCCGTGATACGATGGCCTTGCCAGCCTTGGTGCACACCGCCGCTGCCAACAGCACCTGCAGAAAGAGGAAATTCTAAGTCAAGTAGCCCCAAAGACAAGATCTTTCATGGACCTGGTTAAAAGGCTAGGAGTCATACATTAGTATGTTTCCTTCTTTTGGTTCAAAACATACTGTGTAATCCATTATTTGAAAAGGTTGGAGGGAGACTTGTATTTTCTTTTTGAGTGAACCAGTGTTCGAAAAATTAAAAATGAATGAAACCATTAAAATGCATTTTATTTTTCTCTCTCTGTTTCATTAATCATACGGTTATTCTGGAACAGTGACTGAGCAGCCATCAGAGGACTGTCTTTCTATTCACATGCTAATATGGCTGATTGTTTTCTTGTACTTATTGCAGAAATGCAGGTAAACATCAATAAAAAACAGCATTCATCCAGCAAGTCTAGTATTAACAACAAACAGATGAAAATTAAAACTGATAACTATTGCTTTTATTATTGCTAAAAATGATGACGATAATGAAAGCAAAAACACGTATCACAATGATAATAATTGTGATGGTTATGATGATGACAATGACAATTATACTAATTATAATAATAACATGGTTTCTTATCATATAGTGATACTGGTAATAATGGTCATAGTTATCAGAACTATAATAGTTACAATCATTCTCTCAGAATTCACAACAGTTTCCTTTAAGGTTAACATAACAGGCTTCCCAACACTGGTTGTTACACATTGTTGTCATTGCACTGAAGACATCTAATACCTGCTTTTACTAGCTGCAAATTCTATTTTAGGATGATGTTTTCTGATGTTTTTGTTTTAAAGTCATATTCGAGTCATGTTTTCAGATCGTATGTTATATTTATTGTGTCGTGTTGATTTCATGTCCAAGAATTTATTTTCACTGTCACAATGTAAATGTTGTGGAAGAAAACCAACAGTTCTGCAGTTAATGGAGATCTTTATAAGAATAACTAAATTATTTATATTTTTAAAGAATCGAAGCAGTGGGTTATCAGTGTGATTTTGCTGTGCAGCGTAGAGAGTTGATGACAAAGGCCGATAATAGCATTGCTAGCAGTGCTGGTCCCCAGTCCAGTCAGTTTAACGTCCATATTTCTATATGCTTAACGTGATTAGATTAGAGATTATTGGTCCAGTGCATATATATAATTATATATGTGACTACAATCAGACAGCTTTTGTACAGCTTAATCTTAAGGATTTTTTTAAATCAAAATACTGTTAAAATCACACTGTTCTTACAAGGCGCCAACCGTGGTAGCTGCTTGCTCTACCGTGTTTATTTAAGGTCTGTTGTTAACGTTTGTTTAGGGGTTAGGCATTTGGGCTGTGAATAAGCAGCCATTATGCAGAGCTACAGTGTATATTGGAAGAGGACAGCTGCTTTTCTATTTGGACATTTGACCAACATTTTGTGCCTGTATTAAGAGTAAGAATAAATACATAGAATTACTCCCTGACTTCCAGAATTTAGAGCCTGCTACTTTGTGTAAATTTATGTTCATGTATCCCTGATACAGAAAACTGCAGCCTAAAGGAAGTATTAAAAAAAGACATTTTAACCCACAGTGATCACTTGCAATAATTACAGTAAGTGGTTGTGTGCTGAACAGTTGAGGTGGGCACACATCCATATTCCAAGCAAGACCATACAATATAAAGTTCTATTGGCAGCACGTTTTAGGTAAAACAAGTGAACAAGTGGAACCCGTAAACTGAGCGTAACTATTACTGCACACATCCCTGATCAAATCTGACAAAGTATATGTCCTTGTATCTGGGTACTCGCTTATACCAAGAACAAAAGTTTGTAGAATGATGTTGAATATTTGTTTGTTTTCACTACATGACATTCAACATTCCTCTTTACAGTTTAGTAGTGCATTCTTTAACGTCTGTCTAAGTTTGGTTTCAACATTGGCTGGCAGTGGAACCAGAGATTTCTACCAAGGACAAACATGGTATGTATACTTGCATATATTTTTGTTTGCCAGTTTTAAAGCGATAGTCCAACATTTTTTTTGTTTTTGCGTCTTTCCTCACTCCCGAGTCCACAACTCCCGGTTGCGAGTGAGCCGTTTAAATTTGTAGGCAATTTGCATTTAAGAACGGCTCGCAAACGAACAGCTTGCTCACAACTGCGAATTGGTTCCCATTTGTTCACTTAAAAAGCTGTTCAGAAGACTCGACCCATTCACGAAATGAGTCACAACAGGCACACAGGACCACTTAGAGTTGCTGAAGAGTTTATCTGATGACTGCAGGCAGAGGCGAGCTAAGCTAGTTGGCAGTGGGTGCCCTTTGTCCGTCTCTTCCTTGTTATTGCATGCAGAGTCGATAGAATGGTGTCTACCTGCTCGTTGTGAACTCGGGAGTGAGGAAAGATACGAAAACAAAAAAAAAAAAATGTTGGACTATCTCTTTAAATATACCAATAATTTAAAACTTACCAAAAAATCGTTACGAAACATAAAGACATTTATTTGAACCACATTTACATTATGCATTTTTACCACTACCAGTAATGCCAAACTTCATCTGCCTTTTTGACAGCCATAACAGCACTGTTACAATATGGTAACAGTGAGAAAGTACTGCACCAAATAAAAATGTCATCCTCATTAGGGAGACTATCAAATTTGAATCAAATCTCACCGATGAACTAGATTCAACAACTCCTCACTGGGGGGATGAAGAGTAACAGGACGACACAGAACGAGAAGGAGAAGTAGCCAGCCAGTAGCCATACATTTATATTTTTATTTCATTGATATTCATGTTTATTTATATTTTTGTTTAGATTTATATTTCTTATATCTCATTTTGATCTGTAATACTGAACTGCTACTGAATCCCAATTTCCCTGAGGAAGTTTTTCCAAGGAGATTAATAAAGTACTATCTAATCTATCTAGATGCAGAGTGGTTGCCTGTGACAACACTGACAATGAGCTTGAACTACTACAAAACAAGTTCATGTACATTAAAGCCAGCTACAGTTCAGACTTTAAACTAAAGTCCTTAAAATACACTTAAAAATTAAAGGATTGAGGATAAAAAAGTGACATCTTTAACAGACAAATTTAGCTTGAAACTCCACAAACACATGTTCAAATATAAAAAACTGAGGTGCATTTCCAGTCCTTTAAGTTACATTGAGAAATTTATTCAACGACAAAAAACAACAAAAATCTGATTTTTTTTAATCAAACTATGCCTGGTGTGCAAACAACTCAACAAACACTTGGTCCTGACACACAAAAACACAGCATAATCAGCCTGTAAAAAACTCATTTTTTAACTGTTCTAATCCAACTTTAACTTAAATCATTTTTCAAATGTGCAGCCATTAGTCCAAATTATTATTTAACTACACTATCATATCTGTTTTTATACTTTTGCTACATTACTTTGTAGGTGGAAGAGAAAGAAAGAGAGAGCTGTGAAAAGATCATGTCAAGTTGTATGCACAGGGATAAATTGCATTCCCCAACTTACAGATCTAAAATAAGTGTTTAAAAATAGTTTATGTTGTGATATGCAGTTTGATTAAAACTATCTTCTATGCACTGATGCAGCAGATGAAGTTTGAAAAAAAGAAGCATGCAGAGGATCATTGTTTAAAAAACCATGGAGCAAAAGGGCCCAATTTTTTTGAGCAAAACTAGAATTTAGATCGGCCCAAACAATCCAGCCCTTCCCTACCTAAGCCCACAGACATTCCCTCTGAGTCTGGCCTTGCTCCTTTCTTAAAATACACTATACTGCCAAAAGCATTAGCTGGTCTGCCAAAACACACATATGAACTTGCGTGACATCTCATTCTTAATCCATAGGGTTTAATATGGTGTTGGTCCACCCTTTGCAGTTATAACAGCTTCCTCTCTTCTAAGAAGGCTTTCCACAAGGTTTAGAAGCGTTTATGGGAATTTCTGACCATTCTTCCAGAAGCAAATTTGTTAGGCTGGCATCTGGCTTGCAGTCTCTGCTCTAATTCATCCCAAAGGTGTTCTATTGGGTTGAGGTCAGAACTCTGTGCAGGCCAGTCAAGTTCTCCCACACCAAGTGCACTAGTGCGCAGTCATACTGGAACAGGAAGGGGCCATCCCCAAACTGTTGCCACAAAGTTGGTTGGATGAAATTTTATACACCTGTGGCCATGGAAGTGATTGGAACACTTGAATTCAATGATCTGGATGAGTAAGTGAAAATGTTTGGCAATATGGCATACATTTAATAATTAAGGCTTTTAAGTACAATTTCCCAGCAGTTTAATGACAGAAAATTTTTCGGTTGAGACCTAAACGAAAGCATCACGGAGACATATGTTATAACACAAAACAAGCTGAAGCTGTTTCATACCCCTGACTTTCCTCTGCACTGGGACAGCATTAATTTTCAAGATAAGATTTTCTTCGATATCCTAAAGCTCTTGTGTGGTGATTTAAGCCTCAAACTTAAACATTATTCACAGAGCGAACTGGAAAATACATTGCATGTGTATATTTTCTATTTATTATTGCCTCTCAGGTGTATGTTGCGATTGGGTTATGTATCAGGACGATGACAAAAATGCAGTTAATCATCTTGGCCAGGGGGCAACACGGTATTTTTTTTAAGTTTCAAACTCTGAAATGCCAACCCTCTTGTGTCAATTTATAACTGAAGAAAATTTGTTTGTGTCAATTGTCATTCACAAAACCTGCATATTGTCTTAATATTATTTCATGCACAAGAAGAGGTTGAATGGATTTGCTTTACGTAGGACTGAGATGGAGAAAGAGCTTTACTGTTGCTTAGTTGCTTCATTGTGTATGTGTTACTTTTAATTGATCATAATAACACTGTATTAATAGAACACATGATGAACCTCCAAATTTGCTGCATGAATTCAGACATTTAATGAGAGGACACATCAGCTGTAAATATCGGCACCAGTTCGTGTCTATACCAGTACATATTATAAACAATGTACCATACCACATTACGCCACTAATACAAACATCCATTTTTCCACATCAAATGTCTGACGAGGCGTTCTCACCACACTAAAGTCAACAGCCGGTCTGGTGGTACATGCAGTACAAACCCATGCACTGTGTCAATAATGGCAATGTCAAGTTAGATTTATTGTAGTTCTTGATATAAACGAACAGCTAATTCCACTTTGATATCTGGGTTAGGGAAGTACATTCATTCCACGTTGACAATGGCCACAGTTGGTACTATCCATACGTAAAAATGACATAAGAGGTGAAAACAAAATCAGGCACATGTTACAACTACTACGGGACGCCATGATTACAACAGAAAAGGGGTCAAGGACAAAAATTCAGTGATAAAGCCTCAGTTTCTTCCATGCACCAACATTCTGACAGCAGGTAACGTTAGCTCGGAGCAGGCTAATGACAGGGGCTAAAGCTAGCGGGCTAGCTAAGTTAACGTCAGCAATGTCTGCAACTCATTAGCCGCCTACTCACTCGTAATCTTACTTCATAAAAAAGGCAAGACAACTTTAAACTTTATTTACCGCCATTTAACAAAGGTTAACACTGACAGTCGGATGACAGTTAGCATTCTATAGTTTCAATATTGGAAGACGACTTTAGCTCCTCCGTGTTAGCCTATGTTGTTATAATTGGCAGGCCCGATTGAAGCAAAATAAATATGTCCGTTTTGAATCGTCACTCACCATTTTGGTCTCTTTCTAGTGTACTACGATCTTCTGTCTCTCGCCTTTTCCTTATTATGGTGATTTCCAGTCACTCAAAGATAGCACGGTGCGATTTAACAGCCGATCCCAAGTTGTGTGATTGTTAGCTGCTAGCGTCAATATGGCAGAAGTACAGTCAGAGCCACGTCTCCACCGGAAGTGCTGTGCTGGATCAGCCCACCGTGGAAACCAATGACGTGGGACCCAAAATGGCGGATATGGGCAAGAGTGGCCGTGTACCTAATGTTTACAGAAGTAACACTAGCTGAGGGGTATTTCACAAAACCTAGACAGGGTATTCAAACAGGGTTTCCCAGTTATCCTGAATGAATTAAGCTGTGATATGGTTTCACGAAACCGTAGGCACATACGTTACCATGGAGATTTATTCTGTGCAGCTAGCCTGCTTCAGACTAACAGACAGGCTTTATAAATCCTGCTGTTCAGTCCGCGCTCTCATCTAAATCAGCATGTTTCTTACTGTTATAATAATGATGACTACTTTAAGAGGTATATGAATGTTAATATTAATACATTTCATTGAAAATTTAGTGTTTTGTCTAATTAATACAAATTAATTTTTGTTTAGATTTTTTAATAACAAGGATACATATGCTGAAGACTTTGAATCATATTGTTATTAGAATAGGAATAGTTGTAGTCCTCTATTAGTATGATGAATGTATACTATTGTGGCTGTGAGATGATTACATGTGTCAAACAGCTGAAAAGGTGTTTTCAAACAATAATCATGAATATGATAGAAAAGCAGATCAGTTTCCTCCCTCAGAACAACATGTCCTTTCCTAGACTAGATGATATACTTAACTTGTTGCCAAGTTCACAGAAAAATTAAACACAAAAAGTCAATTCTTTCATAAAAGGAGCAAAATAATATGATCTGCCCCTGTTTTACAATACTTTTCAAAGTACATTATAAAATGTCCTCACTTTTCCTCTAATAGAAAATGAAATTAGATTTACACTTGAACAGACAAAGAACATAACAAAAAATTAACCTGACACCACTGTACAGAACAGAACAAAACATCTCATGTTTATATTTCATATCTAATAAACATGATGGTTTATAGTTCAAATAATGTTATCCTTATTTATTAATAAACACATTTTTTTGTTTAATCTTTGTGATAGTGAAGTCTATATTTTAAACAGAGTAGAACATCTTCAGCACACATGTTAATCTTTGTGATAGTGAAGTCTATATTTTAAACAGAGTAGAACATCTTCAGAACACATGTTAATCTTTGTGATGAAGTCTATATTTTAAACAGAGTAGAACATCTTCAGCACACATTTAATCTTTGTGATGGAAACAGTCTATTTTAAAACAGAGTAGAACATCTTCAGCACAGATGTAAATCTTTGTGATTGTGAAGTCTATATTTTAAACAGAGTAGAACATCTTCAGCACACATGTTAATCTTTGTGATAGTGAAGTCTATATTTTAAAAAGAGTAGAACATCTTCAGCACAGATGTAAATCTTTGTGATAGTGCAGTCTATATTTTAAACAGAGTAGAACATCTTCAACACACATTTTAATCTTTGTGATGAAGTCTATATTTTAAACAGAGTAGAACATCTTCAGCACAGAAGTTAATCTTTGTGATAGTGAAGTCTATATTTAAAACAGAATAGAACATCTTCAGCACACATGTTAATCTTTGTGATAGTGAAGTCTATATTTTAAACAGAGTAGAACATCTTCAGCACAGAAGTTAATCTTTGTGATAGTGAAGTCTATATTAAAAACAGAGTAGAACATCTTCAACACAGATGTTAATCTTTGTGATAGTGAAGTCTATATTTTAAACAGAGTAGAACATCTTCAGCATACATGTTAATCTTTGTGATGATGTCTATATTTTAAAAAGAGTAGAACATCTTCAGCACAGAAGTTAATCTTTGTGATAGTGAAGTCTATATTTTAAACATAGAAGAACATCTTCAGCACACATGTTAATCTTTGTGACAGTGAAGTCTATTTTTAAACAGTGTAGAACATCTTCAGCACACATGTTAATCTTTGTGATAGTACAGTCTATTTTTAAACAGAGTAGAACATCTTTAGCACACATGTTAATCTTTGTGATAGTACAGTCTATATTTATACAGAGTAGAACATCTTCAGCACACATGTTAATCTTTGTGATAGTGCAGTCTGTTTTTAAACAGAGTAGAACATCTTCAGCACATATGTTAATCTTTGTGATAGTACAGTCTATATTTTAAACATAGAAGAACATCTTCAGCACACATGTTAATCTTTGTGATAGTATAGTCTATATTTTAAACAGAGTAGAACATCTTTAGCACACATGTTAATCTTTGTGATAGTACAGTCAAAATTTAAACAGAGTAGAACATCTTAAACACAGACGTTAATCTTTGTGATGAAGTCTGTTTTTAAACAGAGTTACACATCATCAGCACAGAGGTTAATCTTTGTGAGGAAAACAGTCTGTTTTTAAACAGAGTAGAACATCTTAAACACATGTTAATCTTTGTGATAGTACAGTCTATATTTATACAGAGTAGAACATCTTCAGCACACATGTTAATCTTTGTGATAGTGCAGTCTGTTTTTAAACAGAGTAGAACATCTTCAGCACACATGTTAATCTTTGTGATAGTACAGTCTATATTTTAAACTGAGTAGAACATCTTCAGCACACATGTTAATCTTTGTGATAGTACAGTCTATATTTTAAACAGAGTAGAACATCTTTAGCACACATGTTAATCTTTGTGATAGTACAGTCTATATTTTAACAGAGTAGAACATCTTAAACACAGACGTTAATCTTTGTGATGAAGTCTGTTTTTAAACAGAGTTACACATCATCAGCACAGAGGTTAATCTTTGTGAGGAAAACAGTCTGTTTTTAAACAGAGTAGAACATCTTAAACACATGTTAATCTTTGTGAGGAAGTCTGTTTTTAAACAGAGTTACACATCATCAGCACAGAGGTTAATCTTAGTGTTGAAGTCTATATTTTAAAAAGAGTAGAACATCTACAGCACAGAGGTTAATCTTTGTGATGGAAACAGTCTATTTTAAAACAGAGTAGAACACTTTCAGCACAGGTGTTATTCTTAGTGATGAAGTCTATATTTTAAACAGAGTAGAACATCTTCAGCACACATGTTAATCTTTGTGAGGAAAACAGTCTGTTTTAAAACAGAGTAGAACACCTTCAGCACAGACGTTAATCTTTGTGATGGAAACTGTCTATTTTAAAACAGAGTAGAACATCTTAAACACATGTTAATCTTTGTGATGAAGTCTATATTTAAACAGAGTAGAACATCTTCAGCACAGAAGTTAATCTTTGTGAGAGTGAAGTCTTTATTTTAAACATAGTAGAACATCTTCAGCACACATGTTAATTTTGTGACAGTGAAGTCTATTTTTAAACAGAGTAGAACATCTTAAGCACACATGTTTATCTTTGTGATAGTACAGTCTATATTGTAAACAGAGTAGAACATCTTCAGCACACATTTTAATCTTTGTGATGAAGTCTATATTTTAAACAGAGTAGAACATCTTCAGCACAGAAGTTAATCTTTGTGACAGTGAAGTCTATTTTTAAACAGAGTAGAACATCTTCAACACAGATGTTAATCTTTGTGATAGTGAAGTCTATATTTTAAACAGAGTAGAAAATCTTCAGCATACATGTTAATCTTTGTGATGATGTCTATATTTTAAAAAGAGTAGAACATCTTCAGCACAGAAGTTAATCTTTGTGATAGTGAAGTCTGTTTTTAAACTGAGTAGAACATCTTTAGCACACATGTTAATCTTTGTGATAGTACAGTCTATATTTTAACAGAGTAGAACATCTTCAGCACACATGTTAATCTTTGTGATAGTGCAGTCTGTTTTTAAACAGAGTAGAACATCTTTAGCACACATGTTAATCTTTGTAATAGTGCAGTCTATTTTTAAACAGAGTAGAACATCTTAAACACAGACGTTAATCTTTGTGATGAAGTCTGTTTTTAAACAGAGTTACACATCATCAGCACAGAGGTTAATCTTTGTGAGGAAAACAGTCTGTTTTTAAACAGAGTAGAACATCTTAAACACATGTTAATCTTTGTGAGGAAGTCTGTTTTTAAACAGAGTTACACATCATCGGCACAGAGGTTAATCTTAGTGTTGAAGTCTATATTTTAAAAAGAGTAGAACATCTACAGCACAGACGTTAATCTTTGTGATGGAAACAGTCTATTTTAAAACAGAGTAGAACATCTTCAGCACACATGTTAATCTTTGTGATGAAGTCTATATTTTAAAACAGAGTAGAACACCTTCAGCACAGATGTTAATCTTTGTGATGGAAACAGTCTATTTTAAAACAGAGTAGAACATCTTTAGCACACATGTTAATCTTTGTGATGAAGTCTATATTTAAACAGAGTTACACATCTTCAGCACAGAGGTTAATCTTTGTGACAGTGAAGTCTATTTTTAAACAGAGTAGAACATCTTAAGCACACATGTTAATCTTTGTGATAGTACAGTCTATTTTTAAACAGAGTAGAACATCTTCAGCACACATGTTAATCTTTGTGATGAAGTCTGTTTTTAAACAGAGTTACACATCTTCAGCACAGAGGTTAATCTTTGTGATGAAAAAAGTCTGTTTTCAAACAGACTAGAACATCTACAGCACAAATGTTAATCTTTGTGATGAAAACAGTCTATTTTTAAACAGAGTAGAACATCTACAGCACAGATGTTAAACTTTGTGATGAAACAGTCTATTTTAAAACAGAGTAGAACATCTCCAGCACAGATGTTAATCTTTGTGATGAAGTCTATAATTTAAACAGAGTAGAACATCTTCAGCACACATGTTAATCTTTGTGATAGTGAAGTCTATATTTTAAACAGAGTAGAACATCTTCAGCACACATGTTAATCTTTGTGATGAAAAAAGTCTGTTTTTAAACAGAGTAGAACATCTTAAACACAGATGTTAATCTTTGTGATGAAGTCTGTTTTTAAACAGAGTTACACATCATCAGAACAGAGGTTAATCTTTGTGAGGAAAACAGTCTGTTTTTAAACAGAGTAGAACATCTTCAGCACAAATGTTAATCTTTGTGATAGTTAAGTCTATATTTTAAACAGAGTAGAACATCTACAGCACAGGTGTTAATCTTTGTGATAGTTAAGTCTATATTTTAAACAGAGTAGAACATCTTCAGCACAGGTGTTAATCTTAGTGATGAAGTCTATTTTTTAAACAGAGTAGAACATCTACAGCACAGGTATTAATCTTAGTGATGAAGTCTATATTTTAAACAGAGTAGAACATCTTCAGCACAGATAGTAGGCTAATCTTAGGAATCGTTTTCTTGAAGTTCAAACAAAGTAGAATATCTACCGGAGGACAGATGTTAATCTTTGTGATAACACAGTCTATATTTAAACAGAGTAGAACATTTTTAGAACCAATCTTTGTGATAGTGCAGTCTATATGTATCTTTTTGTTGCCTCTGTTAACACTCATAAAATAACATAAAAAAAAAAGTCCTTTTGAAGATTTATCAGAGGATATTAGGTTAATTAATGTTTTTGTTTTACCAAACAACATTTTAAATCACTCAATTTAGAAGAAAATAGGTAATACAGTAAGACAAATGGATGATCTTCAAAAGTTTTAAATCTTTTAAAGACTGATTATATGATACATCAATAGATTTTACATGCTTAAAATGGTCCAAATGCCAGGAAGTTGTTTTTAGTATATACAGTAGTTTCATTCACCATTTATTCTCTAATCTCATCTGAAGAGTGGAAATTGGGCAGCGCTGGATTGGAACAGGGCTCAATCTGATCTCTTTCCATTTGGTCCCTTTCTTGTGGGTTTTTCTTCCTTTCTCTTCCTTCCTCTCTTCCTACCTCTGCAGGATTGACCTGTCAATATTTTGCTTCTTTGCAACAGATCTGATCGACTTTCCACCTTTGACTTCCTTCATTGCTCTCTCCATCTCATCAAGGGGTGTTTAGCCCCAGTTGGTTTCCCTCTTGTACACCCTTGGAATTAATTTCTACAATATTTAACATTTGATCAGACAAGTCAGTTGATTAATATAACATTAAATAGTATTTCATGATTTACTTTTCAAACTTATGATGGGGTAAAACCAACAGCTCACCTTACCCCACAACATATGGCTCACTTTGCCCCATAGCCAACATTTTGGAAAAATGATGCTAGCTTTGCTATTCAGGCTAAAATTTAGCCAAATGATTCACATGGTTTTATACATTGGTAAATTATATATTTAATTTATTTAACTTTTATTTAAACAAATAAAAGACCCTTGGAGATCAAGATCTCTTTCACAAGGGTGACCTGGCCAAGAGGTCAACAGCACACGTCATGAAAAAAACATATTAAATGGTGGTAATATACAATAAATTAGAATACACATATATACAGACGTGCCAAATTGTTGGAACCCTTCCGTAAAAGAAAGGAAATCCACAATGGTTACTGAAATAACTTGAAACTGACAAAAGTAACAATAAATAAAAAATGACCAAACATTAACTAATGAAAATCAGACATTGCTTTTTGCACACGTCTATATGTATAATACACCATTTTAGACCTGGATAAAGTGGATTTGATACAAAGCTCAATATACCTGACATGCAAAAAATGGGGTTTTTTTTGTTTGTTTGTTTTTGTTTTTTTGTGTTAAAAAGTGCAAACCGCTTACGCCTCGTGTTTCTCTTCAACGGAGGCAAAGAGAAATGATAAGTGCTTCCTGAATTTAGTGTCTCATGACAGGAGTTGTTCACTGTTTCCCAGAAACAGGGGGTGGGTTAACTTACCCACTGGCTCATTTAACCCCACTCTCAACTACTGGAAGAGATCTTTTTGATAGTGTTTTTTTTTTTTTTTTTTTAAATTAGAACCATTCAGTGATAATACAGTGAAGCATCAGATGTAGATTCATACGTATAAGTGCTATGGTTTATATGAATGGCCAATATTTCAATTGTAAATATTGGTAGAAATTTTGTATCAGCAGATACCAATATTTAAGTTTTTAAGCTATTATCTGCCTATACTAATACTGTGCTGATTATATTATGTATCCCTTTTTCTTGTTATTATCATTATTATTATTATCATAATTATTATTTTAAACAACACTAATAATATAGATTCAATATTGATATGGTTTATTCATAAATTATCTCGTTAAATTTTCAATATTATTATAACATTACATTTTTATGTAAGATATGGATTTATTTAATATTAATAATCACAGCATGTAATAAAAAGTCAACAAACATATATACTGGCATATTTTATTTTGTATTTTCTAATAATAAAACTTAAGCATGTCTTGGAGCAATCAGGCTTCTCTTTTGAAAGCTGGGGATATATATTTTTTTTTCTTTACCAAAAGCTCAACAGATAATGAGTTGTTAATTGACTCAATTTTCTTTCATAGTTTTCATGTCCATATGTTTGAGAGATACACGTGAAACTGATCACTAAACCTAATTTGGACTCTGCACTGTTCCCGAGACCAGTGCAGTGCCCATATTTGTATACATATATACATACATACATATATCTATATCTATATATATATACATACATACATATATCTATATCTATATCTAAATATATGTATGTATGTATGTATGTATATATATATATATATATATATATATATATATATAGATTCTCTATGAGGTTAAGGTCTGGACTCTGTGGTGGCCAATCCATGTGTGAAAATGTCTCATGCTCCCTGAACCATTCTTTCACAATTTCAGCCCGATGAATCCTGGCATTGTCATCTTGGAATAGGGAAGAAAAAATCCACTGATGGAATAACCTGGTCATTCAGTATATTCACGTAGTCAGCTGACCTCATTCTTTGGGCACATGATGTTGCTGAACCTAGACCTGACCAACTGCAGCAACCCCAGATCATAGCACTGCCCCCACAGGCTTGTACAGTAGGCACAAGGCATGATGGGTGCATAACTTCACCTACCTCTCTTCTTACCCTGATGTGCCCATCACTCTGGAACAGGGTAAATCTGGACTCATCTGCTGGTTTGGAAATGCAACTGAAGCACAGAAAAAGTCTTTTAGGAAAATTGTAACTTTGTCCAGTAAACTGACAGGCATCCCATCTGTAAATATGGACTGCATTTATAAACAGAGAACTTTAAAAAAGGCATCCAGCATTGTGGGTGATGATGATCAGAGGCACCCCCTTGCCCCTTACACTGTTGCCTTCTAGGCGGCGTTACTGTGCTCCTCTGTTCATCAAAAACAGATCCAAATTTTCTTTTGTTCCACAAGCGATTAAATTTTTAAATGAACAACGAGGAACAGTTAAATAGGTCTAGCTGGTCTAGACCAACCTGCCTGTCCATCACTACGTGGCTTCTTTTGTTTTGTTTTTTTTGTTTCTTTCTCTTCTTTGTGAGTGCATTGTTTTTATGATTTCTAGTGTTTCTGTGCCAAATGTCTGTGATCCCTGCCACATCCTAATTTCCCTACGGGGACAAATAAACTAAACTAAACTAAACTAAACTCATTAGACCACATGACCTTCCTCCAGGACAGTTCTGAAACCAATTTTTGTAGTTTCTGCAGTCTCCTTGTTTTCTCTTCTTGATGCATGCCAATGATTTAAACCTTCTTAAACAGACAAACATCTTTTCCATGAACACAGGATGTGTCTTTCGACATGGTTGTTTAAGAAATGAGAAGCTACTCATTGCATCAGCTGGGGTTTAATAACTTGTTGACAGCTGAAAGACAATCGCCCACGCGGTAATTATCCAATAGGAGGCTCATACCTATTTGCTTAGTTAAATCCAGGTGGCGACTTTTTTTTTGGCCAGGCAGTGTATATATATATATATATATATATATATATATATATATATATATATTTATATGTTGTGTACATTCCACTGAAATAACACAGCATATTGTTATGCTGTATTTAAGGAATTGTTATGTATTTATTTAAGGAATCAAAAAGCAGATTAGCTTTTTAAAAAGAAATGCTTGTAGTACTTGTCCCCCAAAAAAAGAAACTGGCAAATGATAACAAACTTGTCTTTTGAACCAGGATGATATTGTTTAATGACATACTTTCTTAATGAACTATGCATAAAAATAATTTAATACATTTTTTAAGTTGCCCAACATTGCTTAACACTGTATTTTTTTACCCTGCTATCAAAGTACAGTCATTTCTTGTTCTTCACATACAAAGAAGAAAGCAGCCAAAATATTAAACTTTAGGCTTCATTAACCAAATAAAATAAAACAAAATAAAACATGAAAGATACTTCTCATAACCAGCCTCTGTTACATCAACACAAATATTCAATCAATAAAACAGTTTTTAAAGCTGCACATTTTTGCAGCCTACACCTGAGATGTTAAGCATAAATAGATATTTGCATGCAGTAGTACATTTTCTCTTCCTTAAATATTTTCCACTTGAAACATATGAGAAAATTCAGCAGGAAGACTTTTCCAATATTAATAATGTCATGATGATAATATTTACATCCCATCTGAAACCTTAAAAAAACAAACACACACTTTAATATGCTGGAACAGAATCCCACTTCAGTTCTGTATGATTGTCTGTGGAGCGGGATGTGCTGTGAACATGTTACTTCTCAACAAGACACTACATGAATGTAAAAAAGACCTGGTTAAGCTACATATGGTGTTGTACTCCAGCCTGATGTGGGGTCACATACTGACTGTATTTAAATCCACCTGCTATATAAACATCATGGTAATAGAATCACTTAAGCCCTTTTTCTGACCACAGCAAATTCTACACAAGAGGAGCTTCAGCCATTAGCTGGGCCACAGAGGGTATACCTGACAGGATAGTGAGGACTTGAGCTGAGCAGTCACAGATGCTGAGTGGGAGAATGGAAATCAAGTGATAGCATTCACTAAAAGTTAAACACTCATAAAAGACTCCCCTGAGAGACAAGAATCACCCCCTTCTGCTTTACACTATGGAGAAGTTGACAAACCCTGTCCCCATCTTAATGTTTTAACAATGTTAAATTCTTCTTTACTGAATGACGGACAGTTATATTTTTAATTGAATACAATAACCAATGAGGAGACAAGCCTGAATTATACCTTAACAGAGCCTCATCTCAGAGGGGAAACCCAGACAAGGGCAAATATTTGATTAGAATCAGTATCAAAAATAAAATTCCTAAGGGGAAATTTAGTCCGCAAGCAAGAGCAACTTCAACAGGCGGCTTTTACTGTTGGTGCTTTAAAAAGGAGGAAAGTGCTTAGTGCTTTTAGACACACTAAGCTGTAAGTTAAAAAGACTATAGCAGTGAGTACACTTCTCCTGTTCCTGAAAAAAATGTGATCACTTGATTGGGGTGTTAACTTCCTTTAACAAAATTGCTGCCCCAAAACATTGATTGAAATTGACATCTGTTAGTGATCTTAATACTGTCCAAAACCTACAGTAATGAGCTGATGCCTGCATATTATTTACCAATGTTTTGAAGCTGAAGAATTTCTTGTCACCTGCTTCCCAAACAGCATTTTATGTATCCAAACACATCAAAATACATGAAACCACCCAAAGAGATGTGCATTTTTATCCTAGCAATGGTATAAAGGAAAGGATTCGCCAGTATTATAGTATGTAAACATCTGCTAAAGACTGCATTTTTTGGTTATTTAAATAATATCCCAGTTATTATAGTATGTAAACATCTGCTAAAGACTGCATTTTTTGGTTACTTAAATAATATCCCAGTTGATTCATAAAGATCCTAAGGGCCTAAAACCTGTTGTTCATGTTAAGATTTGGTTTTGATGGGGTATAAACTGGGTCATTGTGTAGAGGTCAGTCCTAGCTGACACTCTTTTCCCCTCCATTCCTCAGCACTGGTCACATTACTGAAAGCTTTAAATAGAAAAAAAACACAAAAGACCTTTAATCAAAGTAAAAAAATGCCATTGTGCTGGTGATCACGTCTTGAAGATATTCATGCTGGGCAGTATTGGAAACTAAGATGATGTTTTCTCTGAAATGTTTCATGCACAAATTCAAAATGGAAAACACACTTTTGATATTTACGGTAATCAGCTTTCGGAGCACCTGATATGCATACCAACATCTCGATTATTCTGTCAAAAACAAACAAAAAAGCAAACAAACTCAAAAAAGTTGTTATAAAATCTGAGATAAAACATTTGATAAAATCTGAGACCAGCTTCGGTTTCAGAGTCTTGGTCAGTTCTCCAGCTGACTCAGTGCCTCATTCTCAAGCAGAAAACATCTTTGTGGCTGGACTCAGAGAGGATCCATCAATTCTGTGGGCTGCTGGTCTGAATCTTGTCTCTGTTGAGCCTGATTCATACTTCTGTATCAAATCTACCTCATAGCCTGCAAAGCCCTGAGCCTAAGAAAAGCTGACACACACAGCCTAATTAGTTACTTCTTGAAAAATGTAACTGTGTTGAAATAATACAGGCTGTCACCAGTTTGTGCTTTTTCTCATTCGGAGGCTGGAACGGCTGCACTCACTGATATTTAGTGACATCAATGCAAACCTTCTATGCTTCACCTTACATGATCTGGTCCATTCGCCATGTTTCCTATAGATAGAAACAAGCAGAGAACGCAGCAGGACCAGAATACAAATTGCACTGCCGAAAAGTATTTTGGGTGAGTATGTCAGAGCTACAGAGACACACAACTCACTGGTATAAATGCTCACGACGGTGTGGGGCACTATGGCTTGGTTCGAAGCAGAAGTGTAAACCAGGCTTTATAGCACAGTCTGTTGAGGCCCAACAGAGCCACCAGGTGTCATTCTTGCAGAAGCGTCTCTCTCCAGTCAAAGCTGTGGTTTGGTCCATGAGTGAGGGGGAGGATTGGAGGGTCTACCAACTGCCACACCCCTGTTTCACCTGACTCCTCACAGCAGGCCACACCAAGGTATGGGATCTAAGGACCAGGAGTAGAAGAAAATCAGTAAAAAGACCACACAACTTCTGCTGTCAACATAAAGAGCCAGTCAAAGAGCTGCAAAAAAGCAGCTCCTGCAGTGTCCTCTGGGGCTGAATCTGCTTATCAAAGAGCCCCTCTAATATTCTAACCTCTCTTGCTCAGAGAGGTGAACAGACCTTTCGGACTACTTGGATGAAGTCCTTGACATTCGGTGGGCTGCGGCCCTGCAGCTGGCGTGTACAAGCCTCTAAGGAAGACGCATGGGCTACAATTAGCACATTGTTTCCTGCACAGAGATGGGATACAATGTCAGCATGGAGAAAACAAATGAGTCGTAAAGCAACAGTTGGTTTACAGCAGTGGTTCTCAACTGGACCAACCTCTGCACCCACCACCACCTCCTTAAAACTGGGGTATGTAACTTGAATGAGACTGCAGTGGAAGCAGTTTTCTCCCCCCTCCCTTCCATGGTTGAGCTCCTAGCCACGCCCCTTCCCTTATGCGCAACCAATCCACTGTGTTTGAGTGCCTTTAGCTGCGATTAGCATCATGTCAATGTAATGTATTTGCAGCCACAAAAGAACCACAAACCACATGTCCCGTCACAGAATTTATGTTACCTGTACAATCAAAACAACAACTAAATCTCATTATATATAACAAGCACATTTAACGTAGTAGAGGATCCAATAAGAACACTTTTCCTGAACTGAGCTCTTATTGGCCGAAAAGCAGGTTAGGCTAAAGACAAAGTGGGCACAGATTTCTAATAATCTCTCATGTGGCTTCAGTAAAAAGACGGTGACGGGTAAACATATTATTTGGGCCAGTGACACAAAAAATACGTTTACATACTGTAGCTTTAATGAGAAACTGTAAATCCTCATGAGCTGTATCCAACCAAGTCCATCTCAAGAAGGGGATGTGGCTTCAGCTCCCCCGCTCTGTGCTCTAATGTTAGCTTCATTCTTACTGCAAGTTCTCTGCCACGTTAGTTACATTCTAACAAATTACAAGCTGTGAGAGAGGAGGCTGGTTGTTGGAGGATGAGTCAGTTAGTGTGTGGTGTACTGATTTAACAAAATTTTTAAAGCTGTCATTACCTGCCCCTGTGTGTGGGGCTTCTGACAGCTTCAAACTGCTTAGATAAAATTAAAAAGAAAAAAAAAACTCTTCATAATGTTAGCAATAATGGGTAAGACCCTCGTATTAGTCCTCGCCTGGGGCCTAAAAATGACTAACCATATTTTCCGGACTATAAGTCGCACTTTTTTTCATAGTTTGGCTGGTCCTGCGACTTATAGTCAGATGCGACTTATATATCAAAATATACATAATTTAACATGTTTTTAAACGTTAACTCATACTGACTGACATGAAACAAGGAGTAAACATTACAGTCTACAGACGCAGGAAGGTGCTCTAGGCTAGGCTAGACATAAACAAAATGCCCCCAAAATGAAATCCTATTCTGCAGATAACAAACTGCAGGTAGTAAAATATGCAGCAGTAATCAAGCAGAAATAAGGCTTGGAGTGAGTGAGAAACTCGTGAGGGACTGGCGCTACGCAGAGGTTACTCTGACTGCAATGAAGAAAACGAAGAAAGCCAATCGCGGGCCGAAAGCAAGCATGGCCAGAGCTGGAGGAACGAGTCCACAGATAGGTGTTTGAACAACGGGCTGCCGGGAGAGACTTGTTAACGGTGCATTTATGTCTCCACGCCCTGGTAGCTGCCAAGGAGGTGAATATAAATGATGCAGGTGGGCCTTCTTGGTGTTACCGCTTCATACAGGGCAACCACCTCTCTATCAGAACACTAAATAAATGCAACTTATAGTCCGGTGCGACTTAGGTATGTTTTTTTTTCTCTTAATGACGCATTTTTTGACTGATGCGACTTACATTCCTGAGTGACTTATGGTCCAGAAAATATAATATATAATACCCATCTTTACATTTTCAATCATTTGCTTCAATTTTTTTCCAGGCACACCCATGTGGTCCTCTGAGAACAGTTCTGCAACCCTATTCAGTGCTGATCTGCCAGTTGAGAACCACGTTTTCATGAGCTAAATACTCTAGGCACTCTGAGTTCCTCACCCATGTTTTTGCAGTCAGATAGGATGTCTTTGGTCACCTGATAGCTCCGGCTCATGTAGGTCTCGTAGGGTTCAGACACTGTGAGCTTGTTGATTGGGATCAGCGGTCTGTATGGATACAAAAACCAAGCCAACCTTTATAAACTGTGGCACAATTTATTTATGTGAGGGGTCTTTAGAGGGAGGCAGTTGATAGGAGAGCACTGAAGTATTATCTAACTTCAAACAAGCAACTACATACAGTATATGTGTGCAAACTGAAGCATAGTCTGTCTGGTCACTTCAGACTACTTTGTGTTCCAGAAAGATCTCAAACACATTTCCTTTGAAAACTCTAAAGAACACAGGCTTGTATGGCCTAAGTAAAGACAATAATCATAATTTCTACATTGAACAAGCCATCAAAATTTTAAATAACTGTGCTTGAGGCAAAACGGGAACAGACTATGTTAAAATGCCTACTGTGTAGTTTTTTATTTTTTCACAATTCTTATGATTTGGTTTTTAGAGGAATACGAGTTGTGCAGAGTTGGGGGCTTTGCTGATATGACTATGTCAGTGTATTGTAGGTGTTGGCCAGGAAGTGCAAGACCTGTCTTAGTTCCACCTCTTTGATCCAGGTTGGCCATAAGTTCATTTGACATCATTTTAAATGTTGCGGCTGATGCAGCTTTGCTTAAAATGACCCTTTCATTAACAAAACAGCTGATATGAATAAGACTTAATTTAAAATTTTCCACAGTCTATGCTATTCGCCCTAAGCATA
Organism: Cetoscarus ocellatus; assembly: GCA_037902135.1. NCBI lineage: Eukaryota > Metazoa > Chordata > Actinopteri > Labriformes > Labridae > Cetoscarus > Cetoscarus ocellatus. The sequence continues at coordinate 1,761,515 of JBAMNC010000219.1, forward strand.
AAGCAATGAAGTTTAAGCACAATTTTTGTTTTGCAGACCTGTAGGATGTGTCCACACTGAAGTTAGCTGCTGCCAGGTCAGTCGGAGGTATCCATGCTGGTAGTGAATTCCCAGAAATCCACTTGGTCCATTCAAAAAGCCCTGGTTCCACTCGCACCTTCAGCTTGCTGTCCTGCTGCAGGCCTGTTAATACAAACACAAATTATTGAGAACCGGAGTAATTTTAAAATGTATGAGTGATACATGATTCACCTTCTCCATCCAAATAAATAAAGTCATCCAGTCCTGCTTTTTTTCACTTAGAAACCATTGCAAAAATAAAACAAAGAGCTCCTCAACTTTCGAACAACCTGCTAGAGGAGGTAAGCCATGCAGAATTGGCAACTTCTTTTAAATCCCTTCTCAATGCTCACTTTGATAGACTTGCTCTTATGTGATGTTGTCTTCTTACTACCATTTAAGTCTTTTTACCCTCTCATCTTATTTGACCTAATTTCCTTTATTTTTGTCTTCTTTTATTTGGATTCACTTTATTTATATATGTATTGATTTATAGTATGTGTGTATTTATGTATGCATGTGTGTCGGCATATGTACATATGCATATGTGCATATACTGTATATGTGAGGATATCTCTTTATCTCTTTATGTCCTTATTTATATCTTTTACCTTCCTGTATTGATCTCCTCCTGATCTCATTTTAGGTTTCTGTGATCTTGCATTGCCTGGTGTTCTCTGATGTCCTATGTTTAATTACCTGCTTGTCATGTTTGCTTTATCCCTGATGCTTGGGTTCCATTGTTTGGGTTCTTCATGTTGTAGTTTGAGTTTTTAGTGTCCTTTGTTTGTTTCCTTTGTGCTTAATTTCTTGTTCATTGTTCATATGTCTGTTCTTATGTGTTGTCAAAGCACTCTGCAAACCGTAAAAGTTCTTAGTTCTTTATAGAACAAGTCACAATCAGCTCAGCAATCAGCCAAGAGTTAAGGAAGTTTAGAAGGAGAAGAAAAAGAAGACATACTTTTGTTAATCCCTCATGGGGAAATTCATGTCTTTGCACTCTGTTGTTTAAAAATGTCACACACACGGGCTGAAATACACATGCACATGCAAAAACAGGTTCTATGATTATGCATTGATGGAGACATGGCAGAGTGATGGCTTGCTGCTCCCAAAGTACTACCAAGCAGTTTTGGGGATAAGTGCCCTGCTCAAGGTCACTTCTGTAGTGCCCAGGGAGTCAGCTGGCACCTCCCCAGCTACCAAACCAACTTCCAAACAAGGTTCGGTCGGGACTTATGCCTGCCACCCACCGGTCCCCGGCCCAAGTGCTTCTGGACTGGGCTACTACCCTCCGCCCCTGTTTGCCTGTCTCTGTACTGTGTTTCACAATGGCTAAGGCTACGCAACAAAAGAGGAGTGTGACAGATGAGGCCAGGAAAGAAAGCATTCATTAAGACACATTAACAATGTTCCAAGGGCTCTTTTGATAATTTATGAAATGTCTGATGTCACATGACTATGTCCAATTCTTTTACAGTCCATGGGTAAACACAGGCTTAAGAGATTTTAATATAAAATACATGACATAATATACATCAAGGAATCCCTACTTGTTGATATTGCAGCTTTTTCTTAAAAAAAGGATTGCTAACAACTGGCTAATTAGGACTCCAGAGTTTGTCTGGTTTGAGCTTTTTACCTCTGTTGATTACTTTTACACTTCAAAAAAAGTGCATCCACCCGTCCATCATCTACACCACTTTTCTGTTAAGGGGTTGTGGGGGTCTGGATCCTATGCGAAGTGACATTGGGAAAGAGGTGAGAAACACCTGGATTGGTAACCAGCCAATCACAGAGTGTAAGTGATGTTTATTAGTAAAATTGAATTTCTGGAACGTTCAGCCCTCTCTAAACTGTCTATGATGTCTTGGACATGAAATACATTCAATAGAAAATGAAACGGTCCATTTCATGTGTCAGGCTAATAAAACTTGACGAGAGTCACTGATGAGTGAATTTTTCTTCTTCTTACCTTTCAGAATGTTTTGTGCTGTCTGAACACACCGCAGTGAAGGAGAGCAGTACACAAAGTCTATAACCGTGTTACTCTCTAACAGGGCCTCTCCTGCAAAAACAGATGGTCATTACTCAAACTTTTATATACTAAATGAAACTCAAAAAGAGATGGGATACTGTGTGAAATGTAAATGCAACAGAAATTCAGTGATTTGCAAACTGCTTTCTATCAGCATTTAATTCTACAATCAGCACAAAAACAAGGGGTTCTGTAATGAAATTGTCCAGTTTACAGTCTTTTTTAAAAACACACACATTGAGGTTTTGATGCGGGGACAGGAGCATATTTACCACACAACAGTTGTATGTGGTTAACCACTGATCCCTTTTAATTTTGTAATTCTGTGACATGTTACCATTGTCACAGAGATTTAAAAAGAAATTGATAGAGTATTAAGGATTTATTCCCCAGCTCTACTTTGAGATGTATTGAACTGAATTAGGCATGTAAGGGTTACCGATAAAATGATAAACCACGGTAAAATTTCCGGCAGTTAGCATAACCGTTTCCTATTTGAAATACCGTATGATTACCCCACTTCGTCAATAATTCAGTGATACTGTTCATTGCCTGGAAAAGCCAGAACTACATGTCTGCTGCTGCAAAGCAGCAGTGGCCCCTCAGATGCAGGGGCAAATGCGCAGTTTGCAACGTTTGGCCTCTGAAAGCATAAGTATGGTGGTTGGTGCCGCACGGACACTGTACCAGAGATTTTTTTCCCCTAGAAACTGACAAAGTCTTAAGTCTGATCATAATTTGGATTTTACAAGGAGGCCGAAGACGGTCACCCTGTCTGCAGAAAAAAGACTCCAGGAAAGGAAGGCAGGGAAGCGCCACGAAGCACCAGCAGCACCTCCATATACCCCCACAGCAGCATCAGAGGGGAGCGGCCTGGCTGGACTGTTGAGAAAGACCTCAGCAAGGAACCAGAGAGGGAGAAAGGTTCAGGTTCTGACCGCTGCAGATCGTTCTTAAATTGATGTTACTTTTTAACTAAATAAAACTTTGTTAAATGATTTTAGTGTGTGTATAAGTACTTTTGAACATTTTGAGCACATTGCAACAATACTGCAATAATAATGATAACCGTGATCATTTTGGTCACAATAAGCGTGATATGAAATTTTCATACCATACCTGCCTAAACTGAATATGTTGTTGAAGTTTTGCAAATAACTGGATTCTGTCACCATCAAATTTTCAGAATGTTTGAACTCTTTTGGGCTAAGTTGGACATAACAGAAACAGAAGGAGTCTTTAAGATCTACACCAGTGTCGTACCTACTAGCCGAGCCTGTGTGGATCCAAACACAGTGATGGGAGAGTCCATGTCGTAGTCTCTCTGACCTCCCCACAGCGGCAAACTGGTTGGCATGTTCAGATTGGAACGGACATATCTACCTGCACAACAATGAAAACCAATTGCAGAGGTCTCAATCCAAGAGTATCTCAAAATTTAAAGTACCGCTTACTTTTCTGAACACCGCACAAATGTCCACTCTGACTCAAAAATGAACCGATTACATTTTCAACAACAAAGTACATTTTAGTGCAAAAATTCTTCATATTGTTCTTTTGATAGAGAGAGACTTATTTCAATCTCTTACCTTTACTATCTGAACAAAGGGTGTGCCAGTATTTGCCAAAGACCACATCCATTCTCTCACCATGCCGGCAGACCAGAAGTGTTCTCTTTGGCTGTCGTGAGTGATTCCCACTGATCCGCAGGACCTATTGATGAAAAACAACATCAAAATTTGCCAAAGTGCTGGCAAAAATATGTATATCTAAATGCTTAAACCATAAAAACATCTTTACAATAACAGAGGTACCTGCATGGGATGACAGATGAGACTAAGGGTGGGTGCGTCTCCAGGACTTGTGTTGTCTGAGCGCCGTCCATCCAGCAGTCCATCAAATAACCCTCTGTCTTTATTTGTCTTGTCACTGGGGACACACCCGAAGAAGGAGTGGGAGCTGTTGGACGAGGAGGACAAACTTTAGTAAGGAACACATGCAATGAGCATACTTAGAGAAGCCAAATAGCCTTTATCCTGTATGCCCATGCTACATTTACTAAAATAGTTATTATACACTCACTCCATACTGACAATTAAACAAAATGTCCTCATGCCCATTCTTTCTGGGTTTTATCAATTACAACTATTAAAATTGGTGTTGATTTTGGACAGCAATGTAGCATTTTTTTCCTGTAGGTCCTTGGTTAGGGGCTTTACTCATATACAACCGGGGGTCCAGCAAAAAAGTGTCTAAGAGCTATTTATTAAAACTATGATGTAGCTTCAAATAAGAGGTACAAGTTTGCCAGAATTAACAGTCTTTTATCCACAAATGCATTGCTCAACTCACCCATGGAAGACCCATGTGTCGGACTCATCGGCCAAACTCATGTAGTTCTCTGGCAGCAGACCAGACAGACCTGTCATCAGAGAGGTCCCATATACCCAACCCTCACTGGAGCTGCCCTGATCCCCCGCAGACACAAAGACAAAATCACCGGTGACCAGCTCCAGCTCATCCTCATTCTGAGGTGTGTAGGGGTACATCACACGTAGGGTCTGCAATAGGCACCACAAACAGGGGCCCAGGCATTAAACAAAGAGGCCTTAGAGAGTTGGCAAAACATTTGTCAGTAAAACAGAGCTGGAATGTAAATCATCTGCTCAAAGTATGAAGCTCATGTTAAGAACTATTTTGCCACAATCAAATAAAAGAGAATGTTTTGCTGACTTTATTAAGCTACCTCATGGTTTGCAAAACGAATGTCCCGCGAGAACAACACAGCCAGCCAATCACAGCCCAGCTTGACCTCGATGCCCTTAGCCAGTTTCTCAAGAGACTGAAGGTGATTGGTGGGGAAGTTGTAGGCCAGGGTTACATGGAGCTGCTTCTTGTGAGGCTCCACATGAACTTCTGGAGGGAGAAGATTACACATAATAGCAAAACTACACCAATGATTGACCTTTTATTAGCTCTCTGATTCTTCTGCTAACCCACCAATTAGAAGGAAAAGTTTTATATTTCATTCACAAACAAGATGAACATGACCTTGACCTTTGCTCTATGGCCACCAAAATCTGATTAGTCTGGCCTTGAATCAGGATGGACACTGGCATTAAGTTTAGCAGAAATCCCTCAAAGCAACTTTTGGACATCCACAAGAATCAGACACATGGACAACCTGAAAACCTAAGGTCTCCAGCCTTGGCTTGAGTATTGCAAGGGCACAAAAACATCAGCATAAGTAAAGCTGACATTGTTTGACACACATTCTCTCTACCATGAAACAGAGATGTGACAGAGCATAAACATAAACAGCACAGCTCTAATCTGATCTGACTTTTTGCTGCCTGAAACACTGTTTGGCAGTCAGTGATGTAGCTTAAAAAAGCCTTCAGTGACAGATTGATGGAGCTTTCTAATAACCAAACATGCCCTCCATCCTGAACGCTCCTTGCTACATTGTCACCACCCATCACACTGAATAAAACAATGAGCTGCTCACCTGCCTTCCTGGTGGCCTCTGCAGCAAAGTCAGCAGCAAACTGCTTGAGGACATCAGCCACCTGCTCCTCCACGAACAGGCCGATGAAGTTGGAGGATGTGTAGAGCTCTAGAGGTAGGGGGCTTGGAAATCGACCACGCCACTGCTGGACGGTGACCTGGAGGGCCTCACACAAGGCTTCTACCTTGTTATCGGCACACTAAGTAGGTCAGGGAATAAAGTAGGAAACAGAAGTTCAAAATATATTCCACTTTTTAAAAGCCTGTAAAGTTGACATATAATGCAAAGCACACTTTTTAATGGCTTTTACACAGAAAAATGTGCCTATGGCCTGTCCACAAATTCCCCTCAACAGCCTTTCTTTTGCTCTGTGGCTTACTTTACTTTCCAAAAAATCTTTGCTAAAACAGTCTGTTTGAAAATCTTTCTATAGCGATGTCACAAAGGCAAGGCAAGGCAAGTTTATTTGTAGAGCACGATTCGTACACAGGGTAATTCAAAGTGCTTTACAGAACAAGAAAAACGCATTAAAATCACAATACAAAGTAAAAACAAAAATAATCATTATAAAATGAACTTTAAAAGAGAAGAGTGCAGATAAGATCCTTTCAGTCATATGCACAGTAAAATAGAGCTGTTTTGAGCCTAGATTTGAACATTGTCAGAGTAGAGGCCTGTCTCACATCTTCAGAAAGACTGTTCAGATAAATGGATATTCCATCTCTCCCAGAAGGGAGAAACCCCCTGAGTCAGGCGTTTGTTCGACCCATGGCCAGCTTTGGTGAAGGGAACATGCCTGGTCTTGACTGTGCAGCCATAGTAAACAATAGGCCACAGCCAGAAATCAGAGGCCACATCCTCAAATTCGATAATGCAGCATTTTTACATTGTTTTCTTTATTATCAGTGATCAATTGAATGGTCAATGTGTGGTTATAATTTTAGCTAACCAAGATTTCTTCGGTTGACCACTGCTGAAGTTCTGACCCTGCACTCACCATGAAGAACTGGCAGAGGGTGATGTGAGGGAAAATGTTGTGAGCTTTGTTTTTGCCGCATGTGACCCTGCTCTGCTGCCAGAAGTGGGTGAGCTGATTCTGAAGGGGTCCACTGGGTCGCAGGTAGAGGACGAACTCTCGGGGCAGAGGGTCATCCAGGAACGGGTCGTCTACATGGGAAAACAGCCTGAAGACAGACCGAGACGAAATGATGCCGTAAGGAGTCTGACTACAACTTCATTTTGTGTATTCACCTTTAAGATCCAGAGATTGCAATGCTGTATCAAAACAGTTTTGGCATTAAAGAAGGCTCAGATCTCAAGTGTAAAAATTTGGGTCTGTGTCAGAATTATGTCAAATATGGCACTTTTAAGCCATTTAAAAAGGGAATATGAACTGAAATATTTGAAAATGGGAAAAGTTGAAATTGGATTTAAATTACATTTTCAGGAAATGTTGATTATAGCAAAAGAAAGAAGAAATTACGTTTTGGTAGTGATCTGAATCCAAATGCAGATCCAATAATTTTTTAACAGCTTTTGTTAACATTGTGCTTTCACGCAGTTTTCCACATTTTCTCAACTAACAATGGCAAAACTGCCTTGACAGAGACTAGTTTTGTTTGCAGTTGTGTTTTTTTATTGATTATAAGTTATTTATTAGTTCTTTATTATTTTTTATAACCAAATACCTTCCTTCATGTCTTCATTCCAGGTGTGCAGTACATGTGTCATACAATCTGCTGCTTTATTTACTGTCACTTGCAGAATGTTGTTGCATTCACTGACACTTCAAACTTCAGCATTCCCATTTGATAGATGCTCTAACTATCACATCTAGGGGGTCTTTTGTGGTGGTCACTGAAATGTCAGTGGTGGCCCTGGGCCCTCTTTATTAGGGTTGCCAAATTATGTGTTTTCAAAGTTGGAAACTTTCCATGGAAAATAATGGGACTTTACGGGAATTAACAGGAAAACAGGATTTTATACAAGTATACTTAAATATATCCATGCTATTCCTCAATCACACCCACATAGCTCATTGCTTACTGCAGGGGTATTGAGGTCACGTCCCCTACATGCACAGATCGAGAGCCCTGGACTGTTGAGGCAACATTTTTGAGTCTGTGAACTACATAAAGTGAAGTTGAAATTAACTGTTCAATAAAATAAATAATGTTTGATTAATTCTACTTACAAATAAATATGTTAAAATGTAATGGTTTTTAATTGTATTATTTTTGCATGGATGTCTGACTCTTACAAAACAAAATGTTCAAATTTTGGTTCATATGGATATTATAGTTTGTCGAAATTACTACCAATTTCCAGTTAATTCCCAAATTCCCATGCAAACTTTCTAATTTGGAATATTTCCAAAATTACCCATCTTGACTTCTCAAAACTAAGTTAGTGAAAGTTTCAGGAAAGTTGATGTGTATGCATTTTATTATGTGTAGGCATGCAGATGCAGATGTAAATGTGTACATGCATGTGTACTTCTATATTTGTATTATGATTGTCTTCATTCATATGTTAAAAATAAAAAATAAAAATAAACAAAATAAACTTTACTAAACTAAATTCAACTAAACTGCGCAATTGACCAGAACACACTAGCAGGAGAGACACCGAATCTATACTGGATTTGCCGGTATTATTTCAAATACAGAAATAGGGATCTCTCTGATAATAAATAAGGTATGTCAATTATAAAACATCCAGATTAACAGATTAGACCACTGACTGTACAGTTCAAGAGTTTGCTTTTACTATGTTTCTACAGCAGGGGGCAGTATGACATCTATTTTCCTTCCTGACACTTGCTGTGCACAACAGAGGGTACTTTCTCAGCATGTATTTGTAGTTAAAACTCACCAGTCGCATGCTGCCTGCACGGTCCGACCTCCTGTTGACACCAGAGCTTTCAGTCTGTAAAACAGCAGAAATTAAGACTAATATTTACAACCCAAAACATTCAGAGTTAGACATAAAAACTGTGCAACAGCTGTGTAATAATTGGGGAAATTCAGCAGGATAACTCTTCTGACCATCAGGTTTTGGAAGTACAAGGTCAATTTGGGTACAATGTTCATTCCTTTCTGATAAGGTTTCACTTTACCCTCCCTCTTGAGCCATCACTGCACTTGCACTGTCCTCTTTTACAGAAGTTCAATTAAAAACTGTTTGATGCACTAACAGTTATGAAAAGAAAGACGCAGCGCTCTCCCTCATCTCTGTCCCTGTCCTTACCTCAGCATCACCTGGAGGCTCGGATGATAAGCTGCAGAGGGAACAGCAGATCAGATTATTCATGAGGGAGCCACAGAATCTCATTAGTCACCACACGAAGATAAAAGTTTGTACCTGCTAATGTGGATTTAATCTCTGGGGAACAGGATGCTTCCTCAGCAAAGAATGGAGAGAAAGCAAGTCCTCAGATAGAAAAATGCATTTGTTCCTCGGCATAAAACTGAAACCGGCAGTTATATGCCTTTGCTCGGTTGTGAAAAGGGAAGATGGTCAAACAGGTATAAGTCATGATGAGTTGCAGAGGTTTTTGTTGTATGTGAAAAATACATAAATAAAGACTTTATTGCTTTTCATTTACATAAGCACTCTTACAGCAGGGACATTTTGATTGATTGCACCACTGCTTTAAGCTTGCAGTGCAGATGGATTGGCCTGATTCAATGTCTGTAATCAGAAGGATCCACCCTGCCAACTCCAATCTACAACAATTGTGAGCCACCCAAAGCAGCACAGCCCAATCAATCCCAAATGGAGTCCTTTAAAGCAGGAAAAGGTGGGGTCTACAAGCAGGATGACAGCAGGAAGTGACTACCTGAACAGAGATTAGCAGAGATACTAACAGCTTCAGTAGCAGTTTTGCCAGATCTGGACAGTATGTCTTTATTAAATGAAAAACAAACAACAACACTACAAACTTCTCGATAGAAAGGATATATTTGCTCCATTTCAGACATGTTCTAGCGAGAATTTGTTCTACAAATTGGCTCATGTTCTGTCCTTTTCACCGTAGCAGTAGCGCCCACCAACCACATGACTCATCTGATTGGCCTGTAAGGAATGTGATTGAGGGAAGATTGTTCAAACACCTGCTATATATGCTTTGAAAGATTTTGCCCATTCCCAAACACTACTAAGGGCTCTTTCCCAGATGGACTAGTGAAATATATTGAATGGTCTATCTAGTGTGACAGGTTACACCTTGGCCAACCCAGCATAACCTACTTTCCAGAAGTTTGAAAGATATAGTCCTACATTAATGTTTAGACTGGTTCAGCCTAGTCTGAGTCATTCTGAATCTTGTGGGTTCAGATCAGATACAACTTTCTATGCCTGTCTTACAAGAGACTGCTTTTAGAGTATTTGGGAAGGTTTTTTTTTTTTGTATGTTTTTACAACGATAACTTTTATACTGATATGTAAAAGATGAGCAATCTGATATAAACTGCATAGACAAGTGATCACACCAAGTGATTATGCCTAATCACCTGCTGTTTTTCCCCCCTAACTTCTCTGACTTGAAAATTTCAACATTAGAAGAAAAAAAAAATAAAATTAGTAGTGAATGACATTGAGAAATTATTATTTTTAAGGGACTTTTTACATGAATGTCCATTTATAGGAACTTTTACTTATTTCTTTAATAACCCATTACTTTTTTGATTGAACGCTGCAGTTGTCTGCAACAGTAATACACATGCATCAACACACAGGAAGAGAGAGTAGCAACACAAACTTTTGCTTTACGAATAAACTCCTGGCTTGCATTACCATTACTTGAAGCCCATGCTATCAACCATTTCTTATGCACACCCTAACACTGAGTTCTCCAAGAGAAGCCTCATTTTTGTGAACAGCCCTGAGAGCTCACCATGTTGCAATGCCTAGAATCCATGTTTGTAGAAGTCAGACTATACTGAAGATGGAAAATATCCCAGTATCTTAGTTTTTGGGTATTCTTAAAAGGCAAATAAAGGTATTTTTATTATGATCAAAACAACTCTAAAAAAAGAAAAAAATGATCATAGTCTTCATTTAACATGTTCACTCTTTGAACTGTAAGGTCAGAGATGTACTTGCTGTTTGTCCTTGCGTTCGCCTTTGTGTCCATTAGCATCATGACCGTTTATGCTTATATAATTGTCTGTGTTTGGATGTGTTACTACACAATACCACTAAAGGGCACACAAATGACCTAAGGTTGTATGTAACTGCCTGTTTTAAGAGAAGTACACATAAAATATGGCTACAATCATGGTAGTTCTGCAAGAAAAACTGACTAAGTAAACACTAATAATCAATGTCATTATCAGGTCTGTGTTAGCAACTGCTGATCAGTGGTCAGACTGAAATCCTCAACATCATCTGCACAAAATATTTCCCATTGTGCACCACTGTAATTGTCTCGTGTTGTGGTCTAATCAGTGATAATGAGTTAACTGCTGACTTTCAGCGGACTGTGCTGGTATAAGTTGTAGTTGAAGTACCAGTGAAAACAGAGGGTGTACTCTCCAATGTTTTTTTGTGTCTTCTTAACACTGTATGACAAAAACACCAATCAGTACATTATTATTTAAGATAATATAGCCATAGGAACTAAGCTAACACAAACACACCCACATACAGAGTCAACTGAAAGTCATCAATTTACATGGTTTCAAGCTGAACCAGTACACCAAATGCAAAAAAGGTTCCTGACTTCTAAGAGATAATTTTCTTGTGTGACTACTGTGCATGCAGCATCGCAATTGCTATGTTGAAACGACAACTGTTCAGCCCGATAAACAGGCATTTGGATTCCCCATAATACACCTGTGTTTCCTGTTGCCTCTTAGGGTTTCCAATGCTGCGGGCTGTTGTTGTTTCATAAGGTGAACCTCGAAGATGAGTCAAATGCAGTTAGTGGGGCTTGGGGGAATTCCTGTGAAGTAGCAGAAAGAAATCTTGTTTGAAAGAAAAGAAACTTTGAGTCAGATCTGAGGTCAGTTGATTTAAATGCCCTGTATAACAAATATGCTGCTAGTGGGCTCTAAAAAACAATAACAAAAGAAAAGTACCTTTAGCTCCACACACCTCCACAACATAGTTCTTGTTTAAAAAAGCCCACATTGTGCCTTAACTCTGATTCATATATTCTTCTTGATGACTGCTAGGGTATGGTCACAATCACTTATTTTTAAAAAAATTTCTGTCTGACTGAGACCCTCTTTGGGTACATATCTAGATATATTTTTATGCTGCTATGTAGGTGTGTACTGTATTGTATTGTATTGTATCATTATTATTATCATTATTATCATAAATATTATTACTGTTACTATTATTTTTTTATTTTATTTATATTATAAAAATATATAGATTTAAGTAAAGCTCTACCCATGATGCCTGACGGAGCTTAACTGAAGCTTATGTGTGTGCTGGTGACCAGGGGTGGTTCGGTTGATTTTTTGTTGGTGCTGGACACAATCCTCAAGAAATTTTGGTCCATATTGACATGATAGCATCACACAGTTGCTGCAAATTTGTGAGCGTTACATCCATGATGAGAACCTCCTGTTCCACCATATACTGTTTTAGAGTACTCATTGTTGTGTTCAAGAAACCAGTCTGAGATGATCTGAGCTTTGTCACATGATGTTTATCCGACTGAAAGTAGCCAGAAGAAAGGTACACTGTGGTCATAAAGAGATAGACATGGTCAGTAACAATATTCAGAGAAGCTTTGGTGTTTAAACCATGCTCAGTTGGCACTAAGGGGCCCAAAGTGTGCCAAGAAAATATCCCCAACACCACTACATCACCACCAGCAGCCCCGATAAAAGGCAGGATGGACCCGTGCTTTCATGTTGTTAACGATAAATGCTGCCATCTGGATATGGCAGAAGATATCCACACTCATCAAACTACACAGTATTTTTCCAATCTTCTCTTGTCCTGTTATGGTGAGCCTGTGTGAACTCTACCCTCAGTTTCCTGTTCTTAGGTAACAGGAGTGTCACCAAGTGTGGAATAGCAACAAAAGGGTAGAAAGATTGAAGAATGCTGGAGCCATATCCCACTGTTCACAAAAAGGTGCAGTCTCAATTATGACTCACTACATCTACATCCATAACTAGGTCAAGCTGCTGATAACTGATGATCAAATATCTAACACTTGCTTAAAGGTCAACCTGAGTGAGAACAAAGGCTGCAAAAAGGCTCCAGGGCTCCATTTGACATGTACTCTGTTAAAGAAGTTTTTGTCACCTAGTTAACGCAAACAGAGTCAGTCTGCCATCTCAAAAGGCTTTAAATGTGAGAAAACTGCTTGCTGGCTTTCGCCCACATAGCTGTGAAAGCAAGTTTTCTAACCGAAGAGATCCTCTGTTCACAATTCGACTCACAGACAGGAAGAAGAACAGACAAGGCAGAAAGCAACACACCCACGCAACATAACATTGCTCAGACCTATGCATTGTGCAGAAAGTTTGACTGTAAAACTTCCATCTTTAGAGCCTGCTGCCTGAAGCTATAAATATACAGAGGGGGATGAGACACATTCATAAGAACTTTAATAAAAAGATCAAGATTAAAATCATTTTAGTAAAGTTTTGTTCCAGTTTATGTGCTACAATCTGGCTTTAAGGCTTTAAACCTTATTTCTGTTGATTATTTCTCCTCTTTCATTATACCAGTTGGTACTGTATTTTATATTACTGGAAAGCCTGATTAGTCTCCTTTACAACAAGGCACAACTTGTAAGGATGGTGCATTCATTGAATAAGCAACACTGCTAAACGTGCGAGGAGTGCCAAAAAAAAAAAAACGTGCCAAAATCTCCTGTTCCCTTGGAAGAAAACTTACAGTTTTTCAGAAAAGCAAGGTTGAGGAACTGGTATTCTAGGGTGTTATCTTCTTGGAACATCCCCTTCTGGGTCCATCTTTGACTTCACTAGTCTCAGGGGACTTGGTCCTAAGTTTGGAAATGGTACCAGGGCTGACACCAAATAATGCTGCCACTCTACCAGGGGACTTTGGGAGCACTACCCACATGGTTAGCTGTGTTGCTCATTCCAAGAATGCAGGATCCTTCCAAGTTGTACCCCATTGTAAATGTAACTATTCAGGCTTTTCAACGACATTAAATACAAAACTAATCAGTATCATAAAAGGGGAGAAGTAATCAACCCAAAAACATTACCAGGGTTTTCTGAAGAGTATGTACATATATATATATATATATATATATATATATATACATATATATATATATATTTTAAAAGGACATATCAAAAAAATGTTGTCCTATGTGCAACAATTGTGATGGATCTTGCACTTGTTCTTTAGGAAGCCCACTTGTCCCTCCATTACACACTGTAGCCCTCTAACAGTAACTGGAAAAAACCCACTGGGCAGGGAGAACAAGGCTTGTGATTGTTCTACTTGTAGCCTTTGCTATTAACCATTTCCCGCAATGTTTAAAGTTATTTTTCCAAGGAGTAGCTTTGTGCTTTTAACTTCTGACTGCTAATCGAGTTGTACTAAGCGTTTGTAGTTGTTGAAGTAAAAACCATTTTTGAAGACAAAAAGTGACCTTGCAAATTATCGTACTCTCTGGTTACATGTTTACAAAAGACACGTATAAACTGAGTATTTTTTGGACTATGCCTAGAAATATAAGAAAAGGAAAGAAAAATTGATCAAAAGCCTTGTTATAACATGCTCACTTTCTGTTTTGTAAAACCACAGTAACTGTGTTGAGGACTGCTTTTAGACTTGTACATCTACCAAGCAGGAAACACACAAGCCTGCATGCATCCGGATCTCAGGGTGGTGAAATCAGACACACTTTAATTGTAGATGTATAAAGAAAGGAGAAATATTCATGGTTGTGGTTGGGGATGCACGATTAAGGATGCTGACGACATTTGATATACATATATTTTTTTCTCGTTATCGCCAATATGGATATTTTTGGTCAAGGGCACAAAGTCTTTAATTTACACAAATTTTCATGTTGCTTTCAATTTGATAAATGATACAGTTGATCTTTAAACGTACGCATGCAGTAAAGGTGAAGCATTATGGTACATTTGTGTATTTTAGCTATATTACATCAACTGATATATTGATATCAGTTGATGCTGATATTCAGTTTTTTTGGCCAACATCTGCTCATACCAGCATCACACCAATAATAGTGGGCATCCCTACTTTTGGTTTCCAACAAGCAACACAAAAAAGGCAGCATAACATATTTTTCTAGTATGTATGTATATGTATATGTGTATTTTATACATGTGTATCTATTAAATGAGAAATATGGCTTCAGACTGTTCAATTGTAAAGTGTCTTGAGATGGTGCTTTTTATGAAATGGTGCTATACAAATAAAGATTGATTGACTGACTGATTGATTGGTTGATTGATTGAACACTTTTCAGGTCTTGTGACTGTCCAAATGACAGTACACATTGCAATTGTGCTGTTAAAATGATACATCATGCAGCCCACTGCTTGTTCAAAGTTTGTTCTTGTTATCATGGCCATGATGTACATTTCTTCTGTCAGATGGCCGATTGTGATAAAGCATCCTGTCAAAACGTGTTATGGTAAAGGTTTACATTCTTGATGGTTTTTGCAGGAGCCATGTATCCGTAGATATTATTTAATTTGGCTTTTAGTTTAATTATAATTTATAGTGATTTGGTTATTGTTCTAGTCATTTCATTTATTCAGATAAAAATTGCACATATTTTCTATTGCTAATTATGTGCATAGCATATAGAGTTTTCATATTGAAATTATTGGTATTTGATGTTTATTTGGTGATTGAGTAATACTGTAGGCACCTGAGGTGATATACTGTAGGTACATAGGTTGGTAGGTAGGTAGGTAGGTAGGTAGAGGACCAGCATGCACCTGCAGCCATGATTCTTTTTGTTTTTGCATGCTTCCTTTTTTAGTCAATAAACTGTGAAAATGACAAACTTCGAATGGACATTGGACTTCTTTTGCCTGCGTAAACTACATGCCCATGATGCATCTCAGTGGCCGTTTGATTCTGTTTAGCTTAATCAAAGGTTATTCAGATTTGTTTATTTTCAGACAAATAGCCACCACAGTTTTATTTATGATACATAATTCAACAAGTACAGTGTTTGTAGCCCTTAGGTGTTGAGTGAACAAGCAAAATTACTGATATAAAGATCTCATGTCAAGAAATCGTCTATCCAAGATGTCCGAATGAGGTCAGCAGTGTGTAACTGCAGTGGGACAACACTGAAGGCTCAGGTGTAAAATGCACAACACTCCACTGGTTAAGCTAATCACAAATATTTCTACTTAAGCTAATCAGAGCAGAGCTGCCTACCAGCAGTAATGGATGTTTTGGTGTCCAGCCTGTTTTTTTTAAGCTTCCTGCTTCTTAGCTGCTCATTTTTCTGGCAGATGTGCAGGTTATATTGTCCTGGGACTGTGTTTCTAAACTGGGCCAGTATTGTGATGTGTGACGGATGGGGACACAAACTTCCGTCATAACAATACTCCAACTGATAATATTTTTCCTGTTTTACTGCACATTGTTTCAGGAGGTCTCCAGCCACACAAAATCAGACAAACTTAAACTTCATTGCTGCTCACACTGCTCTCTGAAGAATCCACATACAGACATTTGTGATTTGAGCTGCTGTTGGCTTACATTTAAGTCAAACTTCAGTACTCAAGATTTTCTCTTCAGCTGGACTGTTAAAACTGAACTGATTAAATCATGGATGCATTGCTTAATTGTGAATTTCTGCATGAATGGCTGTGTACAATGTGCAGCCATGAGCAGCTACATGCAGCTCTAGATTAAATGTCTTGTAACACAAACACAGAGACACAGTCATGTAGGAGGAAGGTTATCTCTGCACCACTGTGGTCATCAAAAATCAGCAGATACTTGTTTCTGATGTTTTTCTACTTTAATTAGGGATGTAAAATACTGGAGTTTTGCCGATATCCAATATGACTATATTTCTAAACTCATTATAGCTGATGTTGATATCAGTATTGATATTGTGTGTCAAGAGCACAAAACCTCTACTGAACTAAAATTGACCGATTCATTTCATGGTGACAGGTATGAATAAAAAAATATATCATATTTTTCTTTAATAAATTATACTTTTGATTTTTGAGAGCCAACATTCAGTAATGATAAGGTAAACCATTGTGGTACATTGTGTATTTAGCCAATATTACAGCCAATATTTGGGATATCTGTGGTAAATTTTTATGGTTAAAATATCGGTTGTAAATGTGACCAAATATATTGATATCTGCTGATAATGATCATCAACTTTTTAGGGAAATATCTGCTGATACCGATATTAGTTTGATAAAATTGTGCATCCCTTGCACCAATGCATCCTCACTGTCCCCTAGCTGTACTATAGAGTTTAACCCCAACTGGAACCCACATGGAAAGAAAGATACAATGTTTTGCAAAATTAATACAAATTTAATTGTTTCCATGGATAAAATTCAGATAAAACTGGATTACCTGCATTCTAGAAAAGACCCTTAAAGAAAAATGCTTTTAGTAAGTGTTGCCACTGTCATGATATGTGAACCACATTTTGACAACCTCAAAGCTGACAGAGCCTTGGGCCCTCCTCGGCACCCTCTGGTAGGCCCCCTGGAGCACCCTGACAGGGGTTGGGAAGTCAGGCTCCACTGCATTGTATCCTATATCTATCTGGTAAGCAGTGTATCACAGGGTAAACTGATTTGATTTTATTGATAATTATCTGCTTATCAGTCCGACTCTTTACTGATCCCTTTGCTATTCAGGCATACACGGGGTTTCTGTGTCAAAAACATAAAACAAATCTGCAGGGGTGCTGCAAAGTGCTGTGGGCCCAATGAAAGGATAGCAAATCCTGCCCAGGATCCAGCCCAGACTGACCCAAAGCAATTTCTCCAGTTACACCTGTTTAAAAGAAACATTTTATGCTTAAAGAACTATAAGTTGTGTTACATTTAGTTGAAATGTTTGCGTTATCAAA
This sequence comes from Cetoscarus ocellatus, assembly GCA_037902135.1. Classification (NCBI taxonomy): domain Eukaryota; kingdom Metazoa; phylum Chordata; class Actinopteri; order Labriformes; family Labridae; genus Cetoscarus; species Cetoscarus ocellatus. The sequence continues at coordinate 1,779,176 of JBAMNC010000219.1, forward strand.
CACAAAGGAACAGTGTGATAATTCCTTGGTGTCATTTGCAGCCCTGTTTATTTTTATTTCATTCACTAACATTAACATACCGTGGAAAGTATAAAGAAGCACATACTCGTTAGTATGTTAGAGTTAAAAGGCTGCTTTATATTCTTGGCTACTGTTACCTTAAACTTAGCCCAGCACTTTGCAGTGGCTTAAGATGGAAGCAAATAATTACAGTCATGTTGTTCTTTTTTGCATTGCCATAGTGTTTCATTGGAAAAGTACCTGGTGGTTTTCATCTCCTCTCCAGGTGTGGATGGCTGTTGACTCACCAGGAGTTCATCCGCCCTTTGACAAGTATTGTTTTTAGTCCTGCTGGGTGTCCACACACCCTCCTCACCTCCATCTTGCGAGGTTGGTGAGGGAGCCGGTTTAGTCACCGACAACCTGACCATGTCACAGGTTGTACTGGTTTACATGTTGCCAGTAGCAAGTCAAGAGACCTGACCTGACAAAAGGGATTGTCAGATTTTTTTTTTCCAATATCAGCATGAACATCAAGGCAAAACTGATGAAGTCTATGATTAAATCCATCTGCCTATATGGATGTGAATCATGGACGCTGAACAAGAAGGTGGAGAAAAGAATAGCTGCTTTTGAGATGAGATGTTTCAGAAGTCTTCTGGGAATTGCATGGAAACAGAAGGTGAGAAACAACACTGTAGAAGAAAGGATGACTGCCATAATCGGAGAGTATGACTGTCTGGTGGAAACGGTGAGAAGGCAGTGGTTTGGACATGTGACACGAAGACCAGGTTCACTCATGCACACAATTATGCACGGCTCAGTTGAAGGCGAGAGGAAGAGGACGTCCAAAGAAAATGTGGACTGACAATATCAAACAGTGGAGCAATCCAACGCTGATGAAGTGCATCAGGGAGGCAGGTGACAGAGATCAATGGAGAAGAAGGATTGCAAAGACAAAGTGACATGGGAGTGACTTGACTAGACTTGACTTGTTCTTTTTTAAGTAGACTAATGTCCTTAAAGATTTGGAGAAATAATTAACTATATTTCAGTGAAAATTACGAAAAGATTTCTAAAGATCTAAAAGATTTTTTTTTTTTTTTTTGTTTCTTATGAAATTTAATTATCAATTAATTGATTAATATAATCTTGTCTGAATAACTTACTGGTTTTGTAAATCATTGGAAGAAACCATTCATTTAAGATATTCGCGATTCTCTCTTAAAAAATTTGTGCCTAGTAAATTTATCTCAGCTTGCTCCTTTCTTCTATCTTCCTTTAACTTTTGTTATCCTGATTGTGTTAGCTTTGGGGTCAGACAGTGTGTTTCTTTCTGGTGATCGACTGCAAGACGTATCCAGCATAGGCTCAGTTTCAAGACAGAACCAAAGTATTTCACAGAAAAAGAGGTGTGAGTTTATTAGAGCAGAGGATGACCAAAAGTTACCATTTTGCAATAAAAACAACAAAATATTTTGATAAAGTTATTTTTAACAGTACGGTTTAAAGCAAATCCTCTTTATGGCTATAAGATATAATTTCATTGAGAACTGAATTGATGAGGGAATTGTTGAGCAAAAGGCAACAGATATTAATTCTTTGTGCTAGCTATCAATTCTCAAGAGGAATTGGTTTTCGATTTCCATCCCTTGATCATAGATGGTACAGTTAGTAATTATTTGAAACGTTTTGACGAAAAAGCTAAAGAGGCAAGATTAATGGAAAAAAAATGGGGGCATAGAGTTAAAAGAAAATTCAAGAAGTCTAAATTAGGGATAACTTTTTAAAATCTGGGATAATTTTAAAATACAAAACATTTGACTGATATTTTTCTCAATACTTCTTTTCCTTTAAGACCCTCCCAAAAAACAAAAAACATTAAGATCTCATTTTTTTCTCTAACATGAACTCTCTTGCTTAAGACTGAGTCAAAAACAGCCTAAATAGATTCTAAAAGTTACAGGTCAAGGTCGCTGTGACTTCAAATCATTATAAAACATGCGACTTTTACATTAAGAAAATCAGATTTCTACATTCCTTGTCCTAAAGTGACTTTGTAATGAACTGAAAACATACTAAATGCAGCATAAAGAAGTTCATTCAGCCTTTGTGCCTCTCTAACAGAGGCAATATCCACCTCCAATGAGGCCTGTAATTAAATGTCTTATCAAATCTGTGTCCCGTCCCTAATCATTTCAATCCAGCAGGATAACTGGAGCGCAGTGGGAGTGAGGACGGAGCAGGAGGACAATCCAAGATGGAGGAAGGGCTTCCTGACATGCATCAGTAAAGTGAATGTGAGGGCAGACGGCAGGAGCCGAGGACGCTGCTCCGCTGCTGGAGCTGCTCCAGAGTTTCTACTGGCAAAGGTACTACAGGCACAGATGGCACACACACACACAAATGTAAGCTGGGGGATGACACAACACACACGTTTACAGCAGCAAACGAGTACCAATCAAACAAGGGTAATGCCAACCAAAGACTGAAAATGTGAATGCACACACACACAAAACACACACACGCGCGTTAAATTGGACATGAGATTAAATGCCACATTAAATCTGCTTTAGCTCTGATCCTTTCAACCTTTTAGTGCCCTTTCTTACGCGACCAAAACCAAAACAGCAAGTGTGTTTACAGATGAGCTGTGAGTCCTCTTATGTGTTAGAGCTATCCCAATACAACCGTTAGAGATGTATATATCCACCTTTAAAATCAAACAGCTCTGATGCCTGTTTCAGTGCCACTGTAACAATGCAGGTCCATGATATCAGATATTTTGTGTAATTTTATGTTTTAATAACTAAACATGTGACAAACTTCCACACTACTGATGGGAATCGTAGACCAATTCCGATTGAGATCGATAACAAATGGGTAAATGAATTGATATAATTAGTCTTTCTTCTTAACAATTCCCTTAACCTTTCCCCCCACAAGGATCTGTCTGCCTTGCAAACTGAAGATGTCTTGCTCTTGTCAGTGGCATTCAGCCAAAGGAGGTCTGAGGCTATATCCACACGTATGCAGGTATTTTAAAAAGCTGAGGTTTTCCTCCGCCACTTTTAAAAATATTCCCGTTCACACAGGAATGCAAAAATGAATACATGTACTGTTAAAAGCTGTTTATTACATTGAAACTATGTCTAAAGTATGGACCTTTTCTACAGTTTCTATGCAAAAGTTGTTTTATTTTCATGTCTATTTCTAACACTATGTCCGCCTTATGATACAGTGTAACGTGTGGTTATGTTAACTGGTAATGGCTGGCATCTAGAGTAAATATTTTTGTTTTTATTTCAATTTGAGACATTATTATTAAAAAGTTTTGTGGGAAACCTTGTTGGTTTCAATAACTGTTCTAAACACAGAGCAAGCGGCCATGGGTCACAAGTCAACAGAAACAACAGCTCAGGTCCGAAATGTCTGCAGAGTTTGTATCAAGTTTTTTTAATCCAGCATCATGATAAGGGAGTGACACAAAGTATATGTAAATAATGCAGTTATCAACACATTAAAAACAGCAAAAGTTTTGCAATGTCTGCTGCACCACATGTAAACAACAGTGAGAGTGTTACATTGAATGACATCATCCTGCAGAGAGTTTGGCGCAGAGCGTGATGTTGAAAGGCCCAAAACCCTATTTTCCCCATTTTCCCTGTCCACACGGACACAACCAAAACAGCATTTTCAGAAATCTTCCTTGCCCGGGGTCTTCAAATATATGTGTTTCAGTGACCTATAATGACATTTATGTGTGGACAGAAGGCCAAAATGCACAGAAACCCCTTTTTTTCCAAAATATACCCTCCTGTGTGTGGACAAGTCATTGGCTTTAAACTGGGTCACTGAGTCTCATGGTCATTCATTTTCTTTAAGGTTTCTATGGATCACACTACCAAAAACTGAAAAGCACTCGGAGAGCACAAACCTCTGCCAAGGTAAGTTTTTTACCAAGTGCCCTGACCATTTTTTTGTGGAGTTATATGCACAAATGCTGAAAATGGTCCTATCTCACAATGTTAAAGAATCCTTTAAAAAATTCCTGGATCCGTACGGTGATCCTGATCAGTCCCAAAATCTAATCATTTTTTCCTTATCCCATTCCACACATTTCCTGAAAATTTCATCCAAATCCATCCATAACTTTTCAAGTTATTTTGAACACAAACAGACAAACAGACAAACTAACCAGCGCCAGCAAAAACAAAACCTCCTTGGCAGAGGTAACAACCTTGCCCCTCATAACCCACCATTGTACTTTCACTGCCTAAAACTTGCAAACCTTGCACAAAACAATAATGTGATTGTTCTAGTTGAGGATTAGAAACAATGATCTATCAGGTGTTTAGGACCTCAATTTCTGTTGCCATGGTATCAAACAGGTTTAGGCATCATTTTATTTTTGTTAAAAATATGAATGCTTCTACAACTGAATGACATATACAAACAAACTAGAAAACCACTCAGAGAGCGCAGACCTCCACCGAGCAGCTTCAGTCCACTTGGCAAAAATTGTCCTATCTGGCAATGCTAAAGAATCCTTTGAGAAATTCCTGGATCAGTCCCAAAATCTAAACATTTCTTCCTTATCCCATTCCACACAGTTCCTGAAATTTCATCCAAATCTGTCCATAACTTTTCAAGTTATCTTGAACACAAAAAGACAAACAGACATAAAAATAACCAACGCCGGCAAAAACATAACCTCCTTGGCGGAGGTAATAATACTCCATTTGAACAAACAATAATTAGCACAAGATTATCTAAAGGTCAATAACCATACATTTGTTGGTGATTGTAGAAATGCTCTGAAAGGTGGTTGTTCCTGTGAAAAGCTTTATCCATCACACTGGTTCTCTCTGGAGGACAGCTGTCAGTCCTAACACAAAAACCTGCTGCCAGATCAACTGCTGTGCTCGGACTCACACAGCTGCTCTGAGAGCTTCCTGCAGCTGATGTCCACTGTGTGTAAAAATCTGTCAGCAACCACACAGCATATGTCGATATCTCCAGCTAAGTGGTTCTTAACTGGTGAGTCAGAACCCAAGCAGCCTTTTTTTAGTGGATAAGCACGTCTGCTTGGTAAAAGACAATCATGGAAAATAGCCTATGACAGCCTCTCCCAAATCTCTGTACACCGCTGTCCTTTTTAAAACCTGAAAATGATCTGGGGCTCACTAAACCCCTTATACAACCATAACCCCAAGGACTGAAGTTTGTGCTTCCCTGACGTGATAAAAAGATGCTATATAATTATTCCATTTCAGGAAGTCATTTTTGTGTAGATAATGAAAATTATAAATTATTTGCACTGATAGCAGTGAGAGAAAGAGGAAGCAAGTCAAAGAGCAGTCTACACTGACTTTAAATTAGAAAGAGTTACAGGAGGCGGTGCACTGTGTTGTCTGTAAATTGCCTATTGGTGGTGCTGAAATGTAAAATAAGAGTTCAATGCATTCTTTGGCATCCTTGTAAAACCCAGTCTGACATCGGGCCCTTGCTCTACCTTTATATTAACACAATAACAGAGACCCTAAGCTGAAACAATGGTTTCAAAAATCTTCACCTTGGCCCCAGTTGTCCAAAACATGTTTTCAGTGACCTAGAACGTGTGGACAGAAGGACAAAATACACCAAAAACCCCTTTTCCCCAAAAAACACCCTCCTGTGTGTGGACATAGCCTAAGAAGTAAACATGCCAGACAGGAGACAGAAGTAGTCAGGAGTGTGACTTCATTTTACACAACATGGCGCTAACTGCACGACATCCAGTGTGATTTCATGCACGGGTGGAAACATTTCTCTTAGCAGAATAGCACTGAATATCAGGAGAGTCGTGTCTTTGGTGCTGCTGACCCAGAACACTTATAGACCTGCTTTGATCTCACAGAAAATCCACTGTTTTCCACAAGGGAATTTATAATTTATATATTGATTAGCCGAATTGGTAATGGCATTGATATTAATAAAATAATATCTTCAGTGCATCCTTCTGTATCCTTGAAAAACCTGGTCTGACAGCAGGCACTTGCTCTACCTTGACATTAACACAATAACAGAGACACTAAGCTGAAACAATGGTTTTATAATCTGATAGTACCGTCTGTTGGCCTGCTTCCGGGCAGAGCTTGAAATGTACCCTGATATGATCAGTGAGCAGCAAAACAGGAGCAGTGAATGATGGTAGATACTTCCAGACCATCTCTTATTTCAGGAGATGGTCTAATGATGTTTATTACCTGATTACAGGCCTGATGGACGCAGACACATTCTTATAACACATAAACTGTAAGTAGTTTACTTCCATATACATATTTGTTTAAAATAAGATACAATATTTGGGATGAACAATATAATTAACATGATACCTGCAGAAAACAGCTCAAAAGTCAGTTGGTGGTAGCAAAAATAAAAACTGTAAGTGATATTAAAAAAAAAGAAAGAAAAGCACAGTGTGGTCAGAGATCTGCGCAGTTTAAAAGTGAATCAACAGACATATCTCAGCTACAGTTCATTTCTTTATTTAAGTTGGGTTACACTTTAATGGCTGTACTGATTTTGCTGGTCTTCACAAATCAGTCTGAAAAAGTTAAGTTATGTAAAAGTTTTAATTTTAAAGTTGAACTCCTTTTAAAAGGGGTATTTTTTATTCTGGGTCTCACAGATTTCAAGGTTAAATAATAGCTCTCAGTCATTTAACCAGTGTAGACGGCTGGAGGGTAAAAAAGTGTCAACTTGCACTGACAACTGTGTAGAGCTGCAACACAGGCTTTAAAATTTGATTCCTCACTAAACAACACATGCAAAAGCCAGAGAAGAAACAGAGATATCAATGCAAACATGACGTTTTTGTTAACTATGGACCTTCATCCAGTAGCTACGATGTTGTTGAAATCTCTCAAAACCACATGTACCACAGGTACATTCACATACTGCTGTGCTGAATCCTTCCCCTAGCAGCACTGCTGAGATGACAATATACAAATACTTGTCTGGTTTTATGTATATCCAGTGTCTTTGGATTAATAACTCTGTTTGGAAATTAAGGAACAAGAAGTTCTTCATCATCAAAAATTTTTGATGAATAAGGTTACGGTAGCTTATGGATCTCATTTATTGATAATTTACCGCCTGTTGTACAGATACAGTGCAGATTCTTTAAGCATTTATACACTGTTTGCTCCTCTCTCCATTTTCTGTCTGTGGTGGGGCCCTGCGGAAGCATAATTTGGGCTTGCCTCTTTATCGGGGAGTGGTCCAATAAATAGCTTGTCTTTCAGTTTCAATTTGTTCGGGCATAACTCATTGAGATGAATCATCTTGTTTACTAACGGCGCTTTCACTAAGAAAATATAACAAATACAGTTTATATGCATGGTTGGAAACAAAGACAGATCAGAAGGTTTTATATTCACACCAAAATCACAAATATAAGGGGATTTTTTTTTGGCAAGAAATTTTAAATATATGTTCTGGTGACATCTGGGACTACTGTCTTGTTGATAGGTACTCAGATGTGGAACCATTGAGCTTATGCTTAATTCAGACTTTTCTTAGGCATTTAACCAAAAATATATTCAATCATAGCTTTGAAAAAATGGTACAGGAAACACTAATAAGCTTATTCATTTCAATATTTTAGGACTTATCAGAGAACTCTTTTTGTGCTTCTTGTATTTGATTTAACCCCTTAAAGCCTGTTGTATCATATTTGATACATACATTTATGATACCTCTATCTAATCAATATGATCAACAAATTACTAAAAAAAAAAAAACATCTGAATACAATCTGATAAATGAGGAACATGTCCTCAAGTGGATTATCAGTTGCCAAAAACACCTAATGTATCAAATGAAGTACAAAAAAAAATATGTTAAATTTTATTGAACTTTAGATTTATTTGGAAGTCAGTTGCGAGTGAAATAAACATTTCAGCTCCAAAAAATTAGAATTTTCTGGCTATAATTTGTGTTTTTAGGCTTTAAAGGGTTAAATGTGAGAACAGAGCAGTTTTGGCTGATGTGAACTCACATCAGTTAATATTCTCTTATTGTGCAGGCATATGATATTTCCTGAGCTTGAGCCAGTTTGCGAAGGCTGGGTGAAGGAAAAAGGAGCTGATATCCATCTGCATTTCAGAGATACTCAGCTCAAAAAAAACTGAATGACTCAATAATTCATGAGTTGCAGACTGCACTGCATCTCTGAGTTCTCACAGCTCAGATGTACAGCACTGTGTGTGGGTTTAAACCCACAAACTGTACGTAGGCATTTTCCATTTCTCCTTCAAATCAGCAGGAATGTGAATTCTGAAGCTGAGCTGAGCTTCACAGAAAAATGGCCTTTATCAAGCCTTGATGAATATGGCCCAAAAACTACAAATTAATCTCCTTTTTGGCTGAATGGTGATACACAGTTTATATCTGATGTTTTTCAGTTAAGAAATGATTAGTAGTAACAAAATCAGATTTATATGTTTTGATATTATTCTTGTAAAAATCCAAAGAATCCATTCCGGATTGTTACCATGGCAACAAATAAATAAGTCTCAAACTCCAAATAGCTACTTTTTTTTTTTTTTTCTTTCGACAATAAAAAATTTCAGACATACTTGTCAAACATTTTTGGTACTCTTGGAGTAACAGTATGTAATTTCTCTACTTTAAAATGTCAGTTTTAAGGTCAATCAGATATTAGACGAGAACAACGTCCAATCTACTACAAAGCGCCGTGGTTTCCTGCTTATTGAATGAAAATAACCGTAGAGGAAGAATTCACACTCAGCTACAGGAAGCCAATCTCTGTACTGTGTTCCACGGTGGCTGTCGTGAACAGACGAAAGAAGACAATGACAGGCAAGTGATTGCCTGTTTTATCATAAATGCATTCAATCTGTCTTCACTGGCATGTAATAAATGAGCCTCTCCTAAGTAATCGAGAGATTATTGTTAGTTATTGGTACAGACGTACAATATTGGATTCAATATGCCTAAATATCTAAATTCATCCTCACAGGTAATATTTTTTGTCAAAAAGTCTATATATATTATAGTAACGGATGTGAAGCAGGACAACATTTTTCCATAATAAATGACACTTTTAAATTTAATAATGTAGACATACAGTGATGATGAGGTAAGCCATTCAAGGTTCCATGTGCTGCAAAATTCATTTTTCTTTGCTTTAATGCTGTAAGAGAGGGGCCTAAGAAGTAGAAGTGCATGATACCTTTTACTAAACTCTGCACGTTTTATCTTTAAAAAAAAAAAACAGCTGTACAGACAAGAAGCAAGGTACACCCTGGACTGGTCACAGTCAGTTACAGGGCTGACACAGAGAGAAACAACCATTTACACACATACTGACACCTAAGGAGAATTTCAAGTCACTGATTAAGCTCATCAGCATGTTTTTGGGGTACTCTGAAAAACCCACAAATATACTGGAGAACATGCAAATTCCACATGCCACCTAATAATTATGAGGCATAAGAACTGCCTGCTGCACCACCATGCTGCCCAAGAGGTTATAGATTAAATCCTATTTTTTTTATATTTGATAGGATTAATTTTATTAAATGTGTAAAATGTGCCCTTGATTATTTAAGTGATTTTCTCTAGAGATATGTTCTTTTCAATTTCAGAACACCATAGTCCTACAGTGATGCAAATCACTTGATGTCAGTGATGCAAAGGTCTAATTGTTGTTTCAAACAGGAATCAGTCAATTTTCAGTTTCAAAATGAAAATGCTCCTTTTATGAAAATAAATTAAACTGAATCATGCTACCCCATTTAGACTAAACATGAAAATAGATTATCTTGGGGTCATTAGGTATATGCTTCTAAGGGATTCTCATTCTAAAAATATTTCTTATCAATGACATAAACTATATCAGCATAAATGATACAAACTTACCTCATAACCTGTCTGAAAATATAGATATCTTAAAAAATAAACATATTACCAACCTCTACTTCTTCTGCAGACAGCTGTGGTAACAGGAGACAAAACCAGTGTGAGTGTGGCTATTTGAATGCAAATATGTGGACAAAAAGAACATGCAGGAGAAGTTGTTGAACTGTGGTAAGATAGGGTCTGTTATTTGACTACAGATGTCTAAACTCTTTGGAAGCACACTGATAGCCCCACAATCTAAAACATGTGTTGCTATAGATGAAGATGAACTGAATCTCTCACCCCAAAAATAATCCTTTTACAGCATAAACAGGGCACCTGAAGTTGGGTGGAAATTACTGGGTCAATTCTTCTACATGGAAAAAAATGAGTCAGACAGACTGACAGTATAAAGGAGCTCATAAGCTGCCGTGTCAATGCCGCACAGTCACAGGCGTAAATAAAAGAGGTCATGGCTTCCCTGAGGGAACGAGCTCAGGCCAACACTGTCCTGCCTGAGGGTTCGTCATCATCTGCTGTGTCCATTCAACAAAGCACACTTGATTACTCCTGCATACATCTACCATTATGACATGTGACTTCTGTTTGGGTGAGACGAGTTAGCACCATCACAGCTAAGAGTAAGAGAGTGCAGAGCAGCAATGACAAACACTGCCTGGTGGTTTCATTTCTCTGTGAGATGTAGATGAGCTAGAGAGTGAAAGCACAGCGGTGGGTCAAGAGGAAAGGCCGGGTTGGTTTTGTGGTTGCATGACTTGTTTAAAGTGGTTTTCACACCGACAGCTCTGATGCTTTGTTCCAGTTTACTTTAAAAAAAAAAAAAAAAAACACAAGTCCAAGCCAAGCTCCACAAATGGCCTGAGCTGTCCTAACTTCATTGGGTCACGGCCATCGCTGCTATGACCATGAGTTGCGCTCTGCATTATGAAAAGTAAGCTAGCAGGCTAAGCGACCCGCAAAAGGACTCACAGATTGGTGGCGAAGGTTAAACATCCCTATGTAATATTATACTGATGAGCACATTCATTATTGTGCTACAATATAAACACTGAAAACAAACACTGTGCACAAAGAAAAGGGGCTTTTAATGCTCGCCAGTGTCAACAGCAGACCAGAGGACACAAGACACAGATGCAGCCACTTCAATTTTTTCCCCCTCCAGCCAGATGCCAGCAGAGACCCATCCAGTTACCAGCCAATGTCCAACCACTGGGAGTCTAAATAAGGATTTTTGGTTGTTTGTTTTATTCTCAGCTTCTGTCCATAGTGGTATTTTCAATGCTAAGAAAAAATTTGATTTATATATCAAAATATAAGTGGTAAGGATTACATGTTTATCACGTAATTACGGGGATCTCATAACAACTGTTACAAAACGCAAGTCAGAGCACTTTCTTGACATGGACCTGACAAGACTCTGCCAATGAAACTGGGAAAATTTTAAGTGGCTCCATCTGTATCATGGTAACTTATTATAACCTAATAAAGTGCATAATTTGAAGAGAGTCCCTCAAAGCATTTTTGACCATGTAATTCACAAACAAGATGAACATGACACCTGATAGTCTTTAAAGGTCCCATGTCCTGTTGTGTTTGATTGTTTGCATAATGTCTGGGGTGTCTACTAAGCAAAGATTTGATTTAAGTTGAATAAAAAAATGAAACTTTTAATCTCTGTGGAGGATAAGATGCAGCTCTTTTTCCCTATCCCCCAAAATGGTCTCATCTCAAGTCAATGTATAAGTAAAAAAAATGCAGTTCCTTGAATGTCCTCTTGAGGCTGTCAACATAAGCACCGGGAGTGATACAAACACTCCATGTTCCCACGCTGATATTGAAGGCTGAAATAAATGCATTAACAACCCTGTTTGATAAATGGTTTTGGCTGCAATAGATCGTGGGACTATTTTGACAGGGTTAGGCAGAAATTCAAGTTGTTCAAGGAGAAAAAATGGAGGACAACATTACCGGAGTCAGAGCGGGAAAATATGATAGTCATAAAGAACTTGTATTTCTTTTCAAATTTTCAGCAGTGTCTTATAAAAAAACCTGACTTAGACTGCAAAGGCCTCAGCTCTGTGGGAAACACCCCAACATGTGCAAATTTTAGAGTAAACACATCCCAACACATGGCCAAACATCAAAAACAACAGTTGTGTTTTCCAGCAGTCATGAGTAGCTGCTGCTCTCCAGATGGGAGGTGTTACAGTATGCAGTGTTTACAATAAGTGCCTGCAGCCCAGAGGACGGACGTGAACCCAGTGATCCAGCCAAGTCAAAGACAGTCCCTCCATTCAGAGAGCACAGAGGACAACTCACACACACACACACATACCCACACACACACACACACACACACACAGAGGAAAAACAAATACTGACTATAGATTTCTAAACACCCTACATTAGAGCCAGTAAAAATATGAAAGTTTTAAGAAATATCAGTATACTATACTATTAGCTACGTCTGTCCAAATGCAATGTAAAAAATGTTTACAGCAACATGCTTATTGACAACAAAATAATATTTTTCAAAAATAATATACTTACATCCCTGTTCCAAAATGATTTTGATCAAAGTAGTTGATGGTTTTCTGGGCTCACATTTTTTTCTTTCACACAATCAGAGACATACAATCTCCATTTTTGTCTTTCATTCAGCCCTAGCATATGAATTTCAGCTGAGAACCTCACACACAATTAGTCAAAGGTGTGCCCATGAATCATACATCATTAAAAACTTGTTCTTCTTTTCCACAAGTGAAGGTTGGAAAAATAAAATAAAAACAGATGGGACAGAATGAAATTCACCACTCAGTGAAAGTTCATAGATGTATTAGCCAATACATTTAGACTGAAATTGTTTTTTGAACCAGGCTTTAAAGATTGTGTATTAGGACCATTAAAATAATCCATTCCCTGCATACAATCATTAAGGTGTCAGGTTTCTGCAGCCAGCCTCAAGTGGACATTTGGGGTACTACAGGTTTTGGCACTTCCACATGGGCCTCCATAGTCAACCCTGGAGGTTGTCACCTGGTAACAGACACCAGGTGTGGACTTGAGTCATAGCGAGTTGGACTCAAGTCAACTCAAGTCGCTAATTTGACAACTTGCAATCTGACAACTTGCAACTCGACTCGGACTTGGGAGACAATGACTCCAGACTTGACTCGACTTGTTTTTTTTTTTCACGTCAATATCATTCTAGTATGACCAGAGTGGTCTGTGCGTTCTTTAGCAGGTTCGGACAGGCCGGCTGGCAGCACGCACGCATGCACGCACTGTGATTGTAACATGCGATGCTCAGGCATTATATGAAGAGCCAGACAGGAGACATACATAGCTCTTACCTTTAAGATTCCATTTATTGATGCTCCATTCAAGTACACTCAGTCCGCCACCTATTATTGCCCCACACACGACACGGTACACACATACGGTCCTACTACGCATCCACTTCCATTACAGATGATCAGTGTATGTAATACAGGCACTACTTGACTCTATAACATTTAAACAGGACATTAACTTGCACAAATAATTTTATATGGGAAAGGTTGCATTTCCCCAGCTCTTATTTTCTTTTAGAACGCTTATTTTTAAAATATTTTGATTTCTCTTAAGTTAAATGTCGTTTATATATAAGTATTTGCTGTGTGCTGTTTACAGAAGCACTTTGCACTGTTCATTCATACTGTAACTGTGTTTGTCTTTGTTAAGGTAGCTACCTCTGAAAAATACACTTTAAAAAATGTTAGCGAGGCAGTTTGAGCCTGCAATTTAAAAGTTGCAAAATGTTCCAAATAAACATTTTTTGTATCAAACATGTCATTTCTTTAATGGAATGTAGCCTTTCCCATCTACATGTAATGTTGTAATGGATAAATGGACAGGTTTATGCTGGTTTAATCCATGCATGCTAGTCTGCATGCTCTTTTCTGACAATGAGCTTAAGAAGATAAGGTTTCTCTCTTCAAGATATAAACCTGAGTGCTTTTTTGGGTGGGCTGGGGAACAATGGTGAGGGACTTGACTTGGCATAACCTGTGACTTGATTCGACTTGACTTGCCCACAGCAGAAAACACTTGAGACTTGGACCAAATGACTCGATACCCGCTTGGGACTCGGATCGGAGGGACTTGGGCAATTGTCTGCCTGGCACTAACATAGAAATGCGCTCCATGTCAACTTGCTCAGTGAGTAAATTAAAAGTCACGTAAAGGTTTCTCAAGGATTTTTACCTTGGAATTGTATTTTCAACCACTGGATGGCTGATTAAGAAGGGAAAAAATATATACATCACGTTATCCTGAGATAAAAAGTAGACTCAAAAGCCATTTAGCCAAATGATTCATCAAAAAATATATATATTATGGGTAATATGAACATCTCTGAGGTGGACGATAATGAGGGAAACATTTATTTGACCTTTCTTTAACCTTTAAAAAGCATTTACGTCAGTATTACCGGTCCGAGTCTGACAGTGACGCTGCGGATGACCTAAACAGATACCGTAACCCCGGAGACCTGCAGCTGCAAGTGTCCGGGCTTTATGTCGTTAAAACTAATGAATATGAGATAATACCAGGCCTAATTGATGCCTTTTTAAAACAATGTCAGTAATAGTTACCATTTATGTTATGAACGATTAATGAAGGGGCTGCATTCGTTAGCATCACCATCATACTCTGTTACAATTACGACACATTCGGCTGAAGTCTCCAATTAACACGGTCATTGTTTAAACCACAACACCAATCTCCGACAACCTCTGACAGAAGCTGACCGTCACGTCGACAGACACACACACACACACACACACACACAGTGCTCATAACAGGCTACTTACGCTCTGGGTCTGGGGAAGCCCATGGACAGCAGCACATCCAGGTTAGAGGAGCCACATTTGACGGAGCACGGCCGGCTCTGTCGTAGCCTTCGCGGAATGATTTTACTGTAGAGGTCATCTTTGGCAGCCATGGTCCACCACTGGCTCCCCCGGTCCGATATAAGCCGGATACAGTCCACCGCCGAGCACCATCAACTACAGCAGAGTCCTCATGTTTGGAGGGGTGTCGGTACAGTGACGAGCCGAGCTGACAGCCGCGCTGTGTGGATAAACACTGCTCTGCTACTCCGCCCACTAGGGCTGGGAAACACCAACCAAAAAGCTGTTCTCGGTTTTTATCAGCTAATTGTTAATTTCCACAGATCGTTTTGTCAGCCGTTTGATTAAACGTGGTAATTAAAAGCTGCTGCCATGTTGAAAGCACTATTAATCTTAGAGAGCAGGGGTCTCAAAATCAAATCGACCATGGACCACTTTCTGTCCTGTCACCTTGATGAAGGGCTGTATCCACTTTCACTTTCTACAAACGAAAGTGCTTTATTTATGAAACTTCTACTTTTTGATTTCAAATTTCTGTCATACTCAACCAAAATATGTAAATTGATTTTTTAGTAAAAATAATCTTTTTACATTTCTTTTTACTATTAGTTCAAACACTTGTTCTTTGATACTTATACAATTTTTTTTCTAATTTAGATCTTACTCTTGCTTTTTTGACTAAAAATTACTTTTAATAAGTATTGTTTTATTCATGACTGTCTTTATTTTAAATAAATGAAAGCTACTATCACTCATTAAATCGGGCAGCAAAGCCTCTCGATGCAGCCAAAACAGCAGACACTTAAAAATGTGGCACTGATGAACATGACTGGGCATGTCATATAGGGCCAGTATTACTGAATTATTTTGAATTTTTTTTTCAAAATTGCATCAAGGAACACTGAAAAGTTAAAAAAAAAGAATAGAAGAAAAAAATCAGCTGCAAGCTGCATTGAATTAATTTTTTTTTAAACCCTTGAGGGGAGGTGGGGCCCAGTGGCACTTTATCAGCCAATGATTTGCTATGTATCAGATAATGATATAAGAGACTTGAATAAAGTACGAATACAACAAATCATCACCTCAAGTGACTAAATGTATTAAGGAAAAGACCAGTTAATTTCTAAAAAGATTTGCACTTTAAATCCTGACCCAAATTACCAAGCACATCACTGTAAATTACTGTCAACTGTAACAAAAGACTGAGCAACAATTACAGCAAAAAGCATCATACATGTATGATTTTATTACTTAAAAACAAAACACCTTGATGATGTTAGAGTTGTATTATATATTTAAAGCATTTCAAATGTCAAAACATTAAACAAAAAAAAAATGAAAAAAAGCACAGATGTCACAAAAAAGGTGAAGAGACTGCAGTCTAGACAGAAGTGTTAAAATGTCCAAAAAAGGTAAAATATCTGTTTAATTAAAACAGTAAAAATCACAATAGTCATAATCAGCAAGAATAGAGACAGACAGGAAATGCTGACAATATATTATCAGTTTCCCAAAAAGTTAAAATAAAAAAAATAAATAAAAGAGGAAAGTGTTAAAATGTCAGAAAAAAATCCATCAAAGTTACAGGGAAAGTTACAGGGAAAACGTAAATAACAACCAAAAAAAAAACAAAAAAAAAAAAAAGAAAACCACTTACAGTATGATAAAGAGAAAATATACTGTGGGAAAAAAAGTCAAAATTCTGAGGAAAAAAAAACTGTTGAGAAAAAAAATCAAAGTATGCAGAGTGAAAGTCTGTGAAGATTTGAAGGTTGTTGTTTCTAGAAAAAAAAGTTAAAAATCTTAAAAAAAGGTCTAATAATCAAGATAGTTGCCAAATTGTTGGGCACAAACTCCCAGTGTTCACAAAAATATTGGTTAAATGCATAGAGGAAAGCTGAACTGACAAAATTGCAAAAACAAAATTAGTAAAAATTAAGAAGGCTATCAGGAAAAAATGAGAAAATATTGAGAAAAAGTGAAGATGTTAAGGAAAAAGTTAAAATGTCAGGGGAAAACAGATCTTTCTGCTGAGGAGGGAATTAAAAAAAGTTAGAAAAGGTTATGCTCATATAATACATACCAAATTTCCAGAAAAAAATGACAACCAAAAACAAGGCTAAATATTAGTGTCAAGAATGTTTTTGAAGTGTTTAGCATAATGTCCAAATGATTTTGAAAAAATATTGAAGGAAAAGTCAAATGTTGCAGAAAATTAGAGAAAAATTAAAACCATGGGGATGTGGTCAAGGAATTTTAGAAATATATTGATAAACAGTCTGTTGGATTATGTTTTCACAATACTGTTGTCATTTTGACTCCTTTTTAAAGGTTTTATTTTTAAATCAAGCACCCACCAAAGGATGTGTGTCATTTCTGATTTTTCTTTTTGAAGTCCAACACAAAACATTCCCTGTCACTCTTGGGCCTGACCTCGAAACCCTTTCAAAAACCTCCAACAGGTTTCTTTCAGAGGAATAAAAAGAATAACACCAATAAAATTGCCAAGTAATATCTGCTTTTATTTACTCTTTTACTTTGTAGGCTTGTTACAACACATGCATTGAAAACTGAGATGAATATTAATGTATCAAACACACAGAGTCTGTCGGGAAAATGACGTGAAATAATCAGAATAAACATCTCAGGCAGCAGAAGAGACCAGCTGGGCGATCCTCTGCTGCAGCACCTTCTTCATCTCCTCGTTCTGCAGGTTTTCAGTGATGGTGGAGAAGAAGTGACGGGTGTTCTCGCTCTCCAGAGCACTGCTGCTGTTAGGGAAAGCAGCCATGATGGCCTCGTAGTGACTGAGAATCTCCAGACAGGACAGGAACAAAGGCTCACTTTGACCGCCGGGCATCATCACCTGGAAGACGAAAACATATTCACTGAGAGGTGCAATGACGTAGAGCGGAGCAGGGAAGACGCCATTTTGTAGGAGAATCTAGAGTGAGAGTCACCAACCTTTCTGAGCCTTAAAATGAGGATTACTATGGAGGGCTACTTATTTGACTGAATGTTTTGGAGTTTAACATTTACTTACTTTTCCATAAAATAATAAATATCATGAATTTAATACTCTACATATGTGACTGTATGTTTACTTTGAATGATTTTTCACAGTAATGATAAATAAGTAACACAAGAGTATTATACTCACATGCATCCTTTATAATTCATTTATCTGTTAAACTGACATATACAACATTCAAACTTTTGTGATTTTTATTTGTACAGGTGACACTGTAGAGGCTCCAGCTGACTCAAGTGGTGATAGAGGTGTGGCATCAGCATATTAACCTAAACTTTGACCCCTCACAGGTTAAAGTTTCAGAGAAAATAGCTTTAAAATGTAAAACATGTGTTACATTTGATGTTTTCTGTATTGATGTAAGAATGCTTTATTTGCAAAAGATACAATTTAAGAATAAAAATAGTGATTTATTTCAGGCTCTATGGGGGTAACGTCCTATTTGTAAAATGTCTAATCAGGCACCTTAGAGGCTCCCTGTGGGTTACCCCTGATCTAGAAGGTAGCATAATGCTGATTCCATCTACAAAATTATGTAAGTTTTTTGTATTGTTACAGTGTATAATCCCATAGTAGCAGACTCTTAACAATTAAAATAAAAATGATGTTTACCGTTAGAAAGTCATTTTTAGATCATAACATAAATTATTCAACAAAAAGCTGAAATTTTTTTTTTCTTGTTTATGTGAAAATTTGCATGCTCTCCCTGTGCATGCACAGGCTTTCTCCGGTACTCCAGTTTCCTCCCACAGGCCAAAAACATGCTTGTTAAATTAACTGGCGACTCTTAATAGCCCTTAGGTGAGAGTGTTTGTAGGATTAGTTGTCTTTCTGTATATGTCAGCCCTGTGATTGACTGAGATAATTCCTGGGTGTATCCTGCTTCTGGCCCAGGGTCAGCTGTGTCAGGGTTCAGCCTTCTTCCATGATAAAGCCGTATAGATAATGGATGGATGAAAGTTTTCAACAGAAATGCTTTAAGTGCCTGCCCCTCATTTTCGGTCCAACAAAAAGAATTTCTTTTTTCAGCTCATTCAGTCGTCATTCAGTTTTAAAAAGTATTTAGACATCCAAGTGCTTCTACCACTAAGATAGTTAAACAGTGAGCTTAATGCATCGTGGTAAGGTGAAACCGAGCTATAAAGTCATTATCTTTAACAGTGAAACTTAATATTATATTGCAAAGAGGAACATGGCAGTTAAAATATTTCCCTGTGTCACACCATATCTGATTTCATGTATAGCCAAAACAGAATCACCAAGACTCAAAAAAATTGAGACAAACATTAACAAAACAACAATGAAAAAAAAAAAAAAAAAAAAAAAAACAACAATGAGAGGCCAGGCACAGAACGGTCCAAATGATCAATCAATATAGAATGATCCATGGTATCACTCAAATTAAGTAAAAGAAGGACAGCCACATCATCTGAACTAAAGTCACTCGTCACCTTAACTAAATCAGTTTAAAGGCTACAACTGGATTAATAACTGGACTGGAGTTTATCCAGAGTACTCTGAGCGTTTAGAGTATGGATTTGGAAATAATGGTACATCCTATATTGGTCAAAAGTTGAGGAGAATTTAACAAACGGTATTCTTACAGTTTTCAATATCAATAAATCCTACCTGTACGTGCTGAACATGGCAGAAGAGCTGACTGAGGACAAAAAGAACCTCCTGACAAGGAGGCGCCTCCACCTCCTCCTCTACTGCCTGACTAGACTTCTCTGCTGCTCTGAGGTCTTTCACTCCGTCTTTGGACATGATAGGAGATCCGACTAAACCACAGGAAGAATTAGACCCTGGTGTTTTAGGAGCAGAAACATTCAGAGGCAGCTTCGCTCTCACTGAGTTCATCAAGTCTTTTACAGCGTGAGCATACAACCTGCTGACATGAGCCCAGCCATCCTCTGACAGCCAGTCTGAGCAGCTCGCCCCACAAAGCAGCTGGAGGACTCTGAGCAGGAAAACAGACAGACGGAGTTCACCAGAGAACCTCTTGAGATCCAGGAGGGGCAGGTAGTCCACGTACTCCAATGAGAAGGGAACATGGAGGCGATTGGAAGTGATCAGCTCCCTCAAGACTCTCAGCAGTCGGCTCCACTGAGACACTAAGCACCACGGCAGGGTCTGGGTCACAGCCACCAGCAGGCCTTTGCTGAACATGCTGACATGGTCGGGACGTTGCTGGTCCAGAGAGAGACAGCCCAACATGGTGGACTGAAGAGAGTCTGATATACAGCAGCACTCCATCCAGGCCAGGAGACCAGTCCCAGGGCCATACTGAGGCAGGTCCAAACTGGACCACTCCTGCAGAGGAGGGGGAGAACACAGACAGAGTATGTGAAGCAAGGTCTTCATTTAGAATTTTTTCCACTTCTTTTTCTTTGCTTATTGTTTTGTTTATCCTGGAATTGATGAGAACCAGTCATGTCATCACTGTCATTACCTCCTATCTCCATTTTTTATGATTTTCTTTTTTTTTTTTTCCTCATAAATCAGTGCTATTGGTCACCTTCATTGTTGGTGAGTGGATTTTATAAACTTTTAAATGAATTAAAGTACAAGAAATTAATTTGTAATCAGGACAATACAATATTAAATTATTCATTAAGTAGTGGAGTGTTTTTATTCATTAGTAGACACTTTTGGAGATAGGAGGTTTGTGCCTTACAGCAACAATGTATGGAGTGAAGCTGCATCATAATAAAGTGAGTGGTTGAAAACTTCCATGAACTGGGGTTATGATTTCTTATAAGGGAGGTGGTGGTGGGTCGTGAGTAAGCTTAGGTCCTGAAGAACAGTTTCACTGAGAAACAGGTTCTGAATTTTAAGGTTCTTTGAGTTAAGTTTGGATTTCACCTTTAAAGTCCTTACAGTAGGGGTGGTAATATGGAAAAAATATTCTATCATAGTTTTTTCATAACAGTATTAAAATCTTGATTTTATGATGGTTCTTTTTCGTTCTCATAGTTTACACGAGTTTGCAAACTACCAACCAGAGCCAAACTTGCATGCATAAACAATAATTCAAAAGCACAAATATTGAACTTAGAATACAAGTCAAATACTATTATTTATAGCTTTAACTTTTCTTCAGCAATAAAATGTCTTTCATTTCATACATATTTCTAATCCATCTGCAAGTTGCAGGTGTTTCCACTCTTGCCTGAAATTGCACAGACACACACATTTAGACGTTGGGCACACTGTGTAAAATTAAGCCACAATTTTA
The DNA here is from genome assembly GCA_037902135.1 of Cetoscarus ocellatus. Lineage (NCBI taxonomy): Eukaryota > Metazoa > Chordata > Actinopteri > Labriformes > Labridae > Cetoscarus > Cetoscarus ocellatus. Next base: position 1,800,267 of record JBAMNC010000219.1, read on the forward strand.
ACCACTTCTGTTTCCTGTCAGCCCCGATCACATCTTAACTTTTTCATTGTAAGTTCAGCAGATTTCCTCCAGTGAGAGCAAGACATCCTTCATTTGCAAAGCATGGAGAACAAAGTGAAAGGAAGAGATAAGGGAAGTGTAAATACAAACTAAATCAACTCCTTGAGCTAGTTATTATCAATCTCCAGCTGGAAATGTTTTTCAATTCCCATCCCCATCCATCACAAGAGGAGAAGAAAAAAATAAAATACTACAAGTGCTCCATAATTTTAAAAAAGATTAATAAACTTCTATCTAATGTAATCTAAGCTAATACGCACAAACCTCCACCAAGGCATTTCTGGCATTCTTAACAGAATTATTCTCAAAAATGTGGAAAACTGCCCTGTCATTGAAATGCTAACAAATCCTTTAAAAAGTCCTGGATTTAAACCCAGAATTGGACCATCACCAACATGTAATCACTTCTACCCTGTACCATGACCAACATAACCTGAAAATTACACCAGGAGGAGAACTTCTGAGTTATCTTGCACACATGGACAGACAAACACACAAACACAAAAGAATGAACAAATTTCAGCAAAAACTAACTTGGCAGAAGTTAAAAATTGTTTGTCAGCCTAAAGTGTAATATTAATGGGAGTCAGAGACATCAGACCTACACAGGGAAAATGTAAATCTTGCTTTGTTTAAGTAGAAATATTTTAATGAGAGAGTAAGATTTCCCCCAGCCCAGTTTTTATGAAATATTTTGATAGTTCAGGGGTTTTCATAGTCAGGGCTTCAACAGATGCTTATAGGCTTCTTATTTAGAGCACATCTCACGGTCTAACAGGTGCCAAAACATCACTGTGAAAGTTGTGGTTTGTACATAGTAACTTTATATTTATGTAACACATGAGCCCACAGAGCGCCGCATCACCACATCAGAAGTGTGACGACAGCCTAAAGAGCGGACACTGTTCATTTTAGTGAGGACTGATGGAGGACAGAAGGATCAATGTTGCTGTGCAGTAAGTAATACGTTTCGAGGTGAAAGGGTTTAACTTTATGTGACTATCATCAGCACTTAGGTGAGGAAAAAAAACACTTTTTTTTTCCTATATATTCAAAACAGTCTCGATAGACTGAATCCTGGTTTCATATGTTCAAGTCATCATCATGTTAATTCAGAAACAGACAACAGAATAATGAACATCAAAGATAATATAACACCATATCATTAAGTTGCAGATTTCTTGTTACACACGAGGACAAAATTGTTGGTACCCTTCCGTTAAAGAAAGAAAAACCCACAATGGTCACTGGAATAATTTGAAAAGTAACAAAAGTAATAATAAATCGAAATTTACTAATAATTATGCATTTTGGCAAATTCCAGTCTTGCTTATTAATGACTTGCTTTCAACAGTGCGGTCCTTCCATTAAGACCACTTTGGCTCAAACAGCGACGGATGGTGCGATCTGATACTGATGTACTTTGACCTTGGAGTTCACCTCTAATCTCTTTGGAAGTTGTTCTGGGCTCTTTGGTTACCATTCGTATTATCCGTCTCTTCAATTTGTCATCAGTTTTCCTCTTGGGGCCACGTCCAGGGAGGTTGGCTACAGTCCCGTGGACCTTAAACTTCTGAATAATATGTACGCTGTAGTCATAGGAACATCAAGCTGCTTGGAGATGGTCTTATAGTCTTTACCTTTAACATGCTTGTCTATAATTTTCTTTCTAATCTCCTGAGACAACTCAGCTTTCTGTGGTCCATGTTCAATGTGGTACACACCACGATACCAAACAGCACAGTGACTACTTTTCACCCTTTAAATAGGCAGACTGACTGATTACAAGTTTGAAGACACCTATGATGCTAATTACAGGACACACCTTAGTTCAACATGTACATATGGTCAAATAAGTTTCAATGTTTTCTAGGGGTACCATCATTTTCATTCAGGTCAGTTTCATTATTTTGTTTTTTTTTAATGATTCTGTTGAACCACAATTCAAAAGCAATGTCTGATTTTCATCAGATAATTTTCAGTAAATTTTTATTTGTTATTATTTTTTGTCAGTTTCAAGTTATTTCAGTGACCATTGAAGGTTTTTCTTTCTTTCATGGAAGGGTACCAACAATTTTGTCCAAGTGTGTATGTTAAGTCATTGCTTACTTAGTTTTGGTTCTCATGTGATTGAACTTTTAAGAGGAGTTCTTACCTGCTCAGGTAGATCACAGACAGTCAGAAGAGCTTTGGGAACCTCGTTTTTGAAGTGCTCCCCCCACACAGGCTTCAGGAGAAAGCGAATGGTCCAGTCCAGCTCTTCCATCTTGTTGTAGAGCCAAAACAAAGCCCTGGACCACCTGCTGGGGGCTGCCAATACCTCTTCTCCCACCACCTGCCCCAGTGTTGTCAGCACTGACACCAGCAGCTCCTTACTGTCCATGGACCAGAGCACGATGGTGCCCTCTGGTGACTGCTCCCAGCACCTACAGAAGTTGAGATGGTTGTGAATCACAAAAGTTTTTCTATCGTGATGAGACTGGAAAATGTAAAAAGTTTTTGAGGTACATCAACATATTTTTGATTGAGAAGTTGAGTTAAAGGTTTAGTTTTCTTCACATGATCCACTTTTTATAAGGTTTTTTTGTTCCGTCTCTTTCTTAGGTCATATATTTTGTTCCATCTAAGGTCCAAACTTAGAACCTTGCAGTGCAGATGGAAATGCCTGATTCAATGTCTTTAATTAGGCAGATCCATCTTACCAAGCTCCAACCTACAACTGTGAGTGGCACTAAGTGGCACACACCAATCAGCGTCTTTAAAAGCAGGAAGGGGTGGTAGCTACAAGCGAGATGACAGCAGGAAGTAACAGATCGAACAGAGATTTGCATAGATGCTAACAGCTTCAGTAGCAGTTTTATCAGATCTGGACCGTATTTCTTTATTAAATGAAAAATAATTAAGGAAACTACGAATTTCTCTATAGATAGGACATTTTAGTTCCACTTTTGACATGTTTTGCTGAGAGTTTAATATGCCAAATATCTTATGTTCTGTCCTTTAAACCATGTTAGTAGTGCCCGCCTACTACATTATCTGATTGGCAAGTAGTGAATGTGATCGACGGAATAATTGTCCAATCACCTGCCAGGTATGCTTTTGAAAGGGTCTGCCCACTCCCAAACACTTTCTGAGGACTCTTTGCCAGATGGATTAGTGAAATATAATCATCAGTTGATCTGGTGTATCAGGTTACCAAACTTGTAACATTTAATGAAATCTAGAGGTTGAAAATATTTTCAAAAATTGAGGTAAGTTGGAGGTAAGTCCCCTTGAAGGACCAGCTGAAAACCACCAACATTAAAAAAAAAAATAAGTGACAAAATAAATGTGGTTTTGGATTTAGGAACAATTTTAAAAGAACCTGAGAGTCTGGTTGTGCAGCTGTGCGAGGACGTAAAGTAGAGGAAAAGGAGAACAGTCCATCACCCAGTGAGGAGATGAAACTTCGCGCTGGACGTCCACACTAAGAGCGGTGTGCAGGGGCTGCAGACTCAGCTCTATGTCAAAGCAGCCTTTTCTTCCTGGAAAGAAAGAGAGGACTTTAATGACTTTCTTTACAAACACTTTTTTGTTGTTGGTAAAATAATCAAGCTGTAGAACTTCACGTGCCTACCTGCGGAGTCACACTGACAAACACTATTTTCATTTTCCAAAAACTCTCATTCTTTCCCTATAAACAGTTTTGATAAGAAATTACTTTATTATTATAGTTTATTTAGGAATAAAGGTGAGGTTTGATCATTTTTAATTGATATTGATACCACTATCAATGATCCGAGTATTTCTGATACTACTTTTGATATTCCCCATTACTTGGTGGAGAAAAAAAACAGTAGAACATCTATACAGAACTTCTACAGGCTGAGTGTCCCTTACAGTAACTAGCAAAGAAGTTCAACACATTTTAGAGGTGAGTGAAAAAGTAAGCTGAACTTTCAACAATTCAAAGTATCTTCTTTATTTCAAATTGTGTAGTACCCTACACAAAGACACAGAATGCCAAGAAGAGTGTGTCTTAATTTGATTATATTTTTAAGAGTTATGACACAAAAGTAATTTTTGATCATTTTTGAGTATTTGCCCAACATTGGTAAACATGATCTGGGTAATAATGAGCAAAGTAATGACCTTATTTCAACTTGCATTCATTAAAAGTTTCCCAGGAGAGTAGAAAAATACCGGCATATCCCATAAAATATTAATCAAGTCAGTAGTGGAGCATTTTCTCCGTTTCCTAAAAAGTAGCAATTTTTTGATAGGTTTGTGCCTGACAGTGACAATATATTAAATCCTTCAAAATCTGGAATTTTCTGCAGGAAACTCACTGATACTGGAGAGGCTACGCAGGACAAAGATCTTCACAACGTCCTCAGGAGGCAGAAAGCTTTCTCGTCTTTCTTCTCCATCAACAGTGAATTCAGGCATCATCAGAAGGCCCAGAAACTTAAGAAGCTGCTCTTTTTCATTAGCTGATAATGTTTTGGTGTCGGTTATCTCCTTTAAACACCTGCAGAGTAGACCACTTCCATCATCCTCATCTCTGTCTTCTCCCTCCAATTCATTTCTCCCTCCTTCGTCCCTCTGACCTCTGAGTCCAGGCAGCTGCTGCAGGATCTTCGCCATCAGAGAGAAAGCACCTTTGTTGAACACAGCAGAGTGACAGCACGACCTGAGGGCAGCCTCTGGATTCTGAAATGCCACTCGAGCTACTAAAGAGACGGCTGAGTTCAGATTGCTCTGCGTTGCCATGGTTCCACCCCCTCCTTGGATGATACAGTTGAAGGCCATGTTGAGTTCCTGTTCGAACCCGTTAGTTACAGCAGAGGGGACAGGGCATCCAAAGAACCCCCTGGTGGAAAGTCTCAATATGACAGCCAGCACGTTGTTTTTGTCTTTTATGGAGAGTGCAGAGAAAATATCTGCCATGGCTTTCATCAGCTTCCTGCAGTGGCTCACGTCCGTGCTCTGACTGTGGAGTTTACTCATGAAGGTGGACGCGAGTTTGATGAGGGTGTTCGGTTTCTGAAAGGCTGCTTGGTTTTTCTCTAGGCACTCCATCCAGACATCCTGACAAGCAGCCCAGCTTGTCTCACAGGCAAACAGCTCTACAAACTCCTGACAGTCGTCCAGACGGTGACTGATGATCATCGCTGTGACCCTCAACATCATCTCAGGGTTGATTTCTACAGAAGGAAAAGCAAGCGACTCAAGCAAGCTCCTGAGACTGCTCTCCTCAGTCCTACTTACAGGCCCTTCTGCTCCTTGTAGAGCTTGCATGACTCTCTTAACACTTTGCTCCAGCTTGAATGTTGAGGAGTCTGAGTTGTCACAAACTTTCATTAGCCCACTGTGTATCCAAAACTGCACCAGTTCTGTTATAATCATCAAGGTGTCACACGGTTTCATGTTGCTGGGCTGAAACTGTGATGATGTCTGGGTAGCATGAAGGTCCCTCTGAACCTCCTGGATCATCTCAGGGCTGATTGTCTCCCCATTCTTTTCTCTGATGCTAACAGCTTTAGAAATCATGATCAGTTTGTCTTTGATTGAGGTTCCAACTGCTTGGTCAATAAGGAAGGAGGTGTAAAGAGCATCAAGAGAAACAGAGAGGGCCTGGTGACAAAGCAGTGGTGTAAATATGAGATGCTTCATGTCTTTAAGTGCATGAAGAAGAATATGCAGGACATCGTTGTTTGATGGATCTGATGGGTCAAGTTTTAACCTCTTGGCAGCCCGATGAGTCGCACCAGAAGACTCATAGGAGAGATATTGGCCAGCAAACATTGTTTCAATATTGTCCTCTTCTATACCTCTTTTACCTCTCCACAACTCCAACCAAACCTCCAAGAAAAGCTCCAGGTCACTCTCTGTAGTAGGGCCGCTCTTCACATGTTCCACCAGCCTGCTAAGCTCAGCACAGACCTGAGACCGAGGGAGATACAACAGAAAACGGGCATATATGGGAGAAGCTGACAGCAACTTCACCACCTCCAGCAGGACGACATGGTTAACTTCAGGGAGGCTGTTTTGGAGGGAGAAGAAAGAATTCTCCCTCCAGGCTGCCTCAATATCTTCTCCAGTCTCCCTGCTTAACAACTTAAGCCACACAGCACAGATTATTTTCTTCACCCAGCTCATAGCTAACGGGGTAGAGGGCTTGTTTTGTCCACAGATTTCTTTGAATGCCTCCAGGACTGGATGCCCAACTCTGCTCCATTCAGCTTTCTGAAGCGTGGACAAGGACAAGGGAAGACACAACTTATCAGCCAGTAGGAAAGCACCCTGAAGAATGGCCCACTCTGAAAGCACAAGAGAACAGACATTATTAAACAAAGTGCATGCAAATTCTGCTGTCAGGGGGCTCTAGCTCAAAACATTAACAAAATATGACAGGCACAGACATACTCTGGGCTCTACCTACCTCTGTCGCTTACTTGATATTTTAAATTGAGGACTGTACTGAAAAGCACGGGTGTTCTTCCTAAAAAAATTAAACATTTTTGTTTCACTATTATTCATTCACTGATTAATTTTATTTTGTTATCTATTTTTTTAAATAAATAATATATGTCAAATAAGAGGCAGCATGGTGCCCGTGCCTCACAGCAAGAAAATTGTTTGTTGGATCCCTGTGTAGGTCAGGGCCTTTCTGTGTGGAGATGGCATGACCTCCCGGGCAAGCCCTGCTTCTTCCCATTCACCAAAAACATGCTCATCAATTGATGACTCCAAATGGCCATACCTTTGGTACACGTGTCTGTACCCCACCACCACCCCAACTTCCAGCCCCTCTGACCCATAAAGAGATAAGCAGTATAGATAATGGTTGGATGTTACAGTGAAATGATAACAAAATGTTTCTATGTCATACATTTTGGATAATATATCAATAATTGTGGTCTGTTGTGCTATGAACATGAAGTTCTGTGTCTTACAAATACTATTAGTCATTTTTAAATTAATCATAGTACAAAATGTCATAAAAGATAAGCAGCTTAATTAGACCAGGTTTTGTTTTTGGTCTTAATTCTACGTCTTGAATTTACCAGAAATCAGTTAAAACTTTCAGATTAAAGCTGAATTATTCTAAATCTAGGTTATGTCTTATCTTATTTACTAAAATGAGGGAGTCAAGCACTCTCTCTGGGATACCAAATAATAACTGTGGAGAAGGATGCTCCGTCCCAGCGCATGATTTTCATGTTAAACAGAAAGAAATGAAATAAATCACTCCTAAAACTTACCTTTGTTCATCGTTAATGTCAGATTGTTACCGTCAAGCAGCGTTTTGGTCAAGAGTGCCTCACTAGAAAGAATTTACAACACGCTACAAACAATGTAAATGACCAAACAAGATAAAGTCAAGTTCTCGTGTATGTTTTCATGATCCGACGACATTTTAACAGTTTCACACGGAGCGCTTCCGCCGGTACACCGTCGTGTGGTCAGCAGAGAAGAGGGACCGGAAGCTTTCGAGTGCTCTGTTTGCTCGTCAGTGCCACCAAAGGGCGGGGGTGGTACTGCAGGTTCAGCCGAGTGGAAGAGGCACTTATTACAAAAGTAGGAATTTAATAAAACAAGCGTGTTATTTTTTTTAATTTCACATGATACATAAGATTAAACGTTTAAAGATATTGTAAAGTGATACAGTAGTTTATTTCTCAGTCGTGAGGACAATTAGTCAAAAGAGGAAGTGCTGTGAGTGAACAGGAATGTCAAAATGTACATTAGCAGAACAATATGACAAACAAATAAATGACTTTAAAGTACAAGAGAACGAGAAATATAAGAGAAACTAAGAAAGTGCGCTGTATGACACAAAGTCATGTAAAGTTCAGTATTTACATTAGTAAATTCCTGGGATAAAAAAACGATAGAAATTCAATTTCTTACAAACTTCATTGAAATTTATATATAAATATCATATAGCATTATTTTTCCCAGTACAACAACATAATTATCTTATGAATCATGCATACAAAAACTAATTAGATAGTAGAGGTTGGACCAAGTGCATCATTCAAAGGTCCCATGTCCTGGTGTGCTTGACCTTTCACATCATGTCTTGGGTGTCTATTAAGCAAGGATCTGATTTAAGCTGAATAAAAAAACTGAAAAGTTTAATTTCTGTAAAGGTTCAGATGCAGCTCTTTTTCCCTATTTGTTGTAAATAGATCTGAAGGGGTGAAGACCCTACAGGAGGCCATGGTAATGCACTCTGTGCTGATTGGCTGCCCAGAAAGGACAAAACAGTCATGGAGTCTGTCTGTGATGAGCAGAAACACAGATGTAGGTGAAGGCTGTGATAGCCAGGACATCATAAACCCCAGGAAGTAAATGACAAAATGTTTATGGGGCATTTTCTTGGAAGAGGCATATTGCATTTTTCTGTGAACTAAGAGTTTATAACAAGGTGTCACGTTCTTCTGCTCCCCAAGCTCCTTTTAACAATATTAAAGCAAAGAAAACTGATTTTAAAGGACATGGGATCGTCAAAGAAAAACATGATGATCTAACTCTGTTGCAAATTCAATATTTTGGGAGGACTTTCTGAACTGGAATTTGGATGAAACTTATATCAACCTTTACTTACAGTTACATCAGATTTGGTTATGAGATAGAAGGGGAAAGTTGATATTTTCATTTATTAACTTAATCATACCTGCCAGGTATTTAAACACAAATGTATATTTACAGTAGTAATCCCACAATATCTTGGTTTCTTTCACAAAAAAGCTATTTTGTAAGACCCCTTTGAAAACCTATATTAAATTCAAAATTGCCTTATTGCCCATTTATGAATTCCTTCTTGTCCATCTCTGTTCAAAGAGCATTTAAAATATAATTTTTCAACCTTATTTTTTTTCTTTACTTTCACGTTTTTTTGTTAATACTACTACTTTGTTAATCGATGAAAAAATTTACTCAAAACAAGATAATTCTTAATTACGGAATTAATTACGGAAATTACGTTCAACATTACGACTGACCTCTCACATGAAAAATAAAAAAGAAAAAGTAAATTTAACGAATAAATGTCGAATTGATTCCCGAAATTGTAGGCTATTTCAACATTATTTTGACAAATCAACCTGTTTCCACTTTTATTGTCGACGTGCATCATATTAAACCACCTCTCCCTCATATTTTACATGCTTGCTCTCTAATCTGTATTCATGACATTTTCTCCGTTTGTCTTTTATTTTATTTTTTTCTGATTTTTTAGAATTGTTTACAACTGCTGAGTATGTAACTGTATTCTTAATGAATAGCCTACTGTGCTTTGTCGAGTATTGTTAAAAAAAAACGTTCAAAAGAGTCTCTTCCTCGTTTAGGGTGCTGTCAAACATACAGTCAAGATAAACCGGATCTCCTCACAGCGAAATGAAAGTGAAAGTTGTTTTTCACTTCGCGCTCCATTAGTGTGCTGGTCGACAACATCGAGGGGTTCTTCGAGTTATTAATCATTAATCATTAATCATGATCTTCATCATCAAGTCTCTGTTTTTCTTGGCTCTGTGTGCAGGTAAGTTACGTCCTTAATTATGTGCATCAATATTCAATGTGATATGAGGCAGAGACCAGAAATTAACAGAAGGCATTGTACTGACATATATTGTACAACACAAGGAAAGAGTGTACGCTGTAGGCCTCATATTGTACTTAACAGAGCCTAATATACTAAGCAATGTATGTCCACTGTGGTATATGCTGATGAACAGTGGTTCTGAACTGGTGGGTTGTGACCCTCAAGTTGGTCGCAGAGCTGCTTCCAGTGGGTTGTGCGTGTGTGCTTGGAGAAAAATGGTCGCTTGGGGATTTGTGGCAGTCCAGTCTTTATACAGCTGCCACTTTGTAAAGCTTACCACCTCAACTTGTGCCACTTGAAAATATGACATGGCAATACATAAGGGTACATGGAAGAAATTATGTGTATGTCTGTCAAGCGGCAACATCCAGGGTGGAAAAATTAGGCCATTCAGAAGTGCCAAAAACTAGTTCCTCAAGTGTGTTTTTTTACAGCCTAGATAAGCATCTATACAGCCTGGTTCAAAAAAGGCAGTAGTGGAAAGAAGTTTTTGGACTCCCTTAAAATTTTACACAATTTCAAATTTTATCATAAAATATTTGCAGAAAAATATTTTTTGTGTGTTTTAAAAGGTGTGGCTGCACCAACAGACAACAGATGCAAATTTTTGCAAATGTTCACTGTAACCAAGAAAAAAATAACACAAATGAAATCCTTGGCAGTTATAACATGTCAGTTCTCTGCATTGTCAGTCTCAAAGTCAACAAATAACAAAGGATGTGTTCAAAACTGAACAAAAAATAAACAAATTATCACATTTTCAAATTCATATTTGGTATTCCTGCCATCAGCAGGCAGTAGAGCTCTAATCCTGGCATGTTCTCCACAGATCTTCCAGAGAGGTAACTCTGTCCAATTCCTCTTGAATGACTTCCTTTAATTCTTCCAAATTCTTTGGTTTATGCTTTGAAACTGATTTTTTATAATCCACCACAGATTTTCACTGAGTTTCATGTCTGGGGATTGAGCTGGACAGTCTAGGACAGCTGAGTGACTGCATCTGCACTTCTGAACCCTTCCTGGCTGAGAATCTGTATTTTCAGACGTGTTTCCTGCGTTGGGTTCCTTGTTTCAACCATTTTTGTCTCTGAAAAACTTTAAAAAGGTGTTGGCTGTATATAGACCAAAAAACAGCAACAAAAAAGTGTCCTCAATAAAAAGCATGATGTTAGTCACGAGTTGATCAGTGGTCCAAAAATGGCAAAAATACTCAAATTTCTGATGTATTTCAATGAAACCAATCCATTTTACATTTTTTCATGGCTTTTTATGATTTTATTAGTGTTTGGCTGTGACTGTACTAAAAGAAATTGCACTTGGAGACTTTAGAGTGATTGTTGATGTAATATATCACAAATGCATGGGGTATCTGGAAACTTTTTTCCACTACTGCATATAAAACATCTATGTGCTCTCACTGTACAATGGGTGATTTTTTTCTTTTTTATATCTCGCCTGTTTGAGTAGGTTTATCTAAAGTTCAGTGGAGATGGCATATACAGTTCTGCAGCATCCATGCATAAACAGTGTTTACTGATAATCAAATGATGGACACCACATGGCTTCATCCAGTACTTTCTACAGTCAATGAAGTTAATGAATAATAATAGCAGTGCACCACGTTTAACAACGTAAGAACGTTTTTCTTATTGACAACTTGAGTGCAACTGCATGAAGTCTGAGAGCTGCATGTGTATTTAAAACTTTTTTCCCTGTGTGTAATAATCTAAGAAGACTTGTAGCAAAAAATAAAAAACACAGCAAACACAGTTATTTATTACACATATTACTTATATCCTCATAGCTTCTTTGTGTGTAAGTGTATATATTGTGAAAACACTGACATCAATGCATTAAGCTGTGAATGATATGATACTGAAGGCATAGATCACCCCAAAAACTTTACAGTGAAACTACGTCAGGTGTAACCAATACATACAGCCCCACATCTTTGCTGAGGGATATTAAATAACATGAATCGATGGGGTGACTGCTACAAGTTAACCACGTTAAGCCTAAATTTGTCTATGCTTCTGTCTCATCTGACCTAAACAACAATAACCACAGGGAAAGAAAGCTTTTGATGCACACAAAAATGGCAGTCAAACTCTGGTCATCAATAAAAAGAAGTACACATTTACATCATTAAAAGTGACTCACTGCTATTATTATGCATCAAAATTCATATAATTTCTTCCACGTACTATTGCATACTGCCCTGGCCCTAGTAATATGCCACTAGGCAAGGTGGAGAATGCCCGGAGTAGAGTCGACATTCCACTTAAAGAGTGGCAGCTGCCAGGCCTGCCATGAGTTTCCTAGCAGGACTGCATGCTGTATTTTGATCTTGCTCAAGCCGAGATCCACTGGTTGGTTTCCTCTATCTTTTTAAGTTTTCTGATGGCCATACTGATCAAACTCCTTACCTCTCCTAGGTATACAGTGTGCCCATCAGGTGTCCTGGTTGCCCTGTGTGTTCAGAGATGAAAATGTTTTCAAGGATGATAAAGGAGAAATTCAGACTCGAACCATCCACAGAGATGCTCTGCTGCAGTTTGGTCAGAAAGAAGATGCTTTTCCTCACCCTAGAAGCATCACTTTCCTGGTAACTGGTAAGATCTACAGCCTTGAGAGGAATCCAACTTTAAAGTACATTTACTGATCTATAAATTTATGTATTCATTTAATTATTATTTTTAATTTCAGGGACACTTTTGTCTTTGTTGAATCAGGGACATATGAAGAGTACTAGGATCAGGCATGAGAAACAAATGATGAGGGATGGATGATGTTTTTCCCTCCATTCATTATCTACAAAAGCCTTGTTTTGGGCGCCAGCTGCTCAGTCTAATAGTATGTTCTGCTATCAGTTGAAAGGTTGTGGTTTCAAGCCCAGCTCTGGCTGTCAGATGTTGATGAGTCCTTGGGCAAGACATTTGATCCCAAGTTACTCCCACTGCTGCATCAGTGGTGTGTGCATGGTTATGAAAGGGCGTTGAAGTGTTAGCAAATGCTGATGGACAACTTTCATAGCAGCTTCAGCCCTCTGAGTGAACGTGAGTGGATAGGTGTGACTGCAGATGTGACCAGTGGTATAAAACAGTTGATGGGATTTTTATTAAACTTTGCACCAATGGCTACTCTTAATTAAGGATGACCTGATTTTAAGTTCATAGGTCAAAGGTAAAGTTAATAGAGTTTCATCAGCCTTTGCTTACTAACGCGGTTTTGTGAAAGGAAATACTCATTAAGTCACCACTTTGACTCTCTGGCACTTTAATACCCCCGTGAGCATAAAAGTGCCTTTTGTTAGTTGTGTTTCAGAATTAATTCAGATGTTTCAGTGAGAAAATTCTGGTTCCTGTGCCCAAATATTTGTACTCTGCAGATTGAATATTTATTGCCATAGCATTGGGGTTTCTTTGTGGTTGTAATTTGTAACAAACAACCTCCAGAAATGTGTTTTGAAACTCTAACATGCTTCTTTTGAGCAGTGATCATGAAAATTCTCATGATGCTATTCCTTTCAAACTCCTCCTATGCGAGGTTGTATTTATCACTGTAATATAGGGCTGAACAATATATCGTTATCGTATCGATATTGAGATATGAACATTCAAGATATTAATATCGAAAAGCAACGATATAAACAATACAGATTTCCCCGCGCTAAAACTGCACTTTCCACATTCTTCTGTATTGTGATGTTTTTATTTTTCTGAAAAATGCTTGGTTTTCACCGAACCCGTAGTCGTATCGTATAGTATTGATATCGAGATATTTGGCATGAATATCGAGATATGAAATTTTGTCCATATCGTTCAGCCCTACTGTAATACACAAACTCTACCCCATGCATTAGCTGATAGCACCACGGATTGTCCTCTTTCTATTGTCCTCCAGGATCTAGACTGGACCTGCAGCGTTACACAGAGGGAGTGGAGGAAGAGCAGGTGGAGTGTGAGATTTATCGATTCAGTACTCGAGGTACACATGTCCGCTGGCCAGTCAAAGGGGAGGAGGAGTACAGTCGCTGGTTCACCTGCACCCTCAGACACAAGAAGGACCTGTTCACAGTCACCGGCTTCCTGAGGCAGCCAACTGACCAACCCCCCTCTGGACAACCAGACTTTTACAGCTGGCCTGTCATCAAGGATGGAGATGTTCTTACAACAACAGGTAACAACAAAGTTTTGTCAATTGTAAAACTTAAAAAAAAGGATGTATTATTCCACTGTTGTGTTTAACCAACAAATAACACAGGACTATATTTTCTATGCTTGTACACGTAGATGTGAATATCATTTTATTAATAAGATAGTAAAAATATCTGATCTGTTTCCATAGTTGCCTTGGTCACTGAAACACAGACTCCTGTAGCGAGGGCCAGCCAGGGCTCCAAAACAACGCTCCACTGCCAGTTTTCTGTTGACCACAAAGCACCACATGTCACTGTGGAGTGGCACCGATACCTTCAAGGGCAGAGAAAGGAACTCTTCAGCTACAACAGCCAAACGGGAGAGACCCGGGGGAGTGGGGTGGAGCTAACAAAACTGATTGGTGGAGATGCCTCCTTAACCATTCCCCATGCGAAGATTGACCTGGAGGGAAATTACCACTGCTCTGTGTCCTTGAATCCATTGTATGCGAGCCTGCCCATTAGTCTGAAAATCGAAGGTGAGGAGGAGTTCAAGGGCATCATTTCTGAACTGTTGACCCAATTAAGAAGTTCTGAAGAAGATTCTGAGCTTAGCTATTTTTGTTTTATTTTTAGTTGTGAAATCTACAGACAATCAAAAGAAAGACTTTGTATATATTGTGCATGAACATAGATCAACATCAGTCTGACGCATTTCGATACCAAGTGGTTATCCACAATGCTTGGCGTGGACATACCTCAGCGCATACCAAAAAGGGTTTGATATGATAGCTCAGACTACATGTGTGGGTGGTCAGGGATACCTTTATCCGGACTGAGTTAGTAGTGTAGCTCTGATGCACCTGTTTAAGATCATCCCATCACTTGACACATTCTGCGTTGACCAGCCAGTAGGCTAAACAAGTGGCTTGGTTTGCACTGGTCCAGCCTCACTGATGAGGGGAATTCCATCTATTTTACGTGATCTGGATCATTTGGCGTTATGTTTGGATAATTAACCTGTTTGCCAATCCTTGGAGGACTCCAGGTCAAATATGCACACCGGCCATTTTATTAGGTACACCTGTTCAATTGCTCTTAAAAGCAAATAGCTACTCAGTCAGTTAAATGGCAGCATCTCATCACACAGAGACATGGCCAGGACAACCTGCTGAAGTTCAAACCAAACATCAAAATTGGGAAAGAAAGATGATACGAGTGACTTAACATGGTTGTTGGTGTCAGAAGGGCTGGTCTGAGAATTTCAAAAACTGCTCTATTAGGATTTTCATGCAAAACTTGTCAAGGTTTTAAGTCCAAAAAAGTGAATGGCTGTTCAATGTGAGTCTGGTTCCGCTCAAAATTTCCTGCTTGGAAAACAGAAGGTTTTTTCTTACCACTGGATCTTTTGAATATTAAAAAGTGCTGTGCTCATGGTGGATTCATGTTTGCACTGCAAAAACAAAGATCTAGGTGAGAGTATTTGTCCAATTTCTAGTCCAAAAAATCTGAGTAGACTTATTCTAAGGCATAATTCTCTGACATGTCTGGATTAACTTCCTATTTGCAGATATCAGAACAAAATATAAGGCCTGAGCTGCTTGTAATAAGTAAAAATTATCTGCCAATGAGACAAGCAAAATTGACCGTGTAGGGCATGTTAAAATGAAATATTTTATCATTAAAGCTGGATTTAAGACCCTCATTCAGGAAAACTTTACTTGTTGCTTTGGCAGATATTTTCTTATCATAACAAGAAATTCAATACCTTATTTTTTGCCTTTTATTCCTTGTAGTAAGATATTTATTTGGACCTGTCAAGTGAATATGAATTAAAATAAGTGCTTTAGATATTTTTGACCTGAAATTAGACAAACACACTTGAGAAGATCTGATTTTTTCCAGTGTTGCCCTTATTCATAATAATATATATATAATATATGTATAATATATATATTATATAAAAGAGAGAAAAGTGTGGACTACTCTTTTGTCAAGTGCCTTGAAATAATTTATTACAAGCGGATAAAATACAAATTAAGATTGATATTGGTTTCTTCATCGGTTGAAATGGTCTTATATGACAATTCAGATCACTCTCTTCTGAGTTGTTGTGGTTGTGGGTTTGGCAACAATACCAGCTGCCAAGTGAATTTCTGCTAAGGGACTGAATACTGGAAATGCTGCACTTCACTGGTTTTGTATAGAAAATGAGCTTCTGCTGTGCAAAAAGCAGAGACTGTGGACATAGCAGTGGAAAAAGGGGTTTTAAGGTTGTCTGACAACTAGTAACGTGCTCCACAAACTCAAGTTAATTAAGAGTCACAGCACCATGTTTGAGGGCCCAAAAATGATTATTGAATGCATTTTTGTTAAATGTATTTTTTCAAAAACAAATTCAGACATAATTCAAAGGAAGCCACTTCCCTGAAATCAGGGATGGGCAACATCGGTCAACAAGAAGGCTGCATTAAAATCATCCCCACTGCAGAAGGGCCACATTTATGCATTTAAAAGTGTACTGAAAGGCACTATAAGGGACACATAAGAAGTCATAAGATGTTACATTAGCATTGTTTAATTGTGTCAAATCTCAAATGCAGTCAGCAATAGCCTACACATAAAAATTAAAGAGCATTTACAGGTTATTAAAGTGTACTTACATTTTTATTTCTGTTTTGCTAAATGTATTAAATGGAATTTCACTGAAACAACTGCAGCCAACAATAGTTTTTTTTGGGGGGGGAAATATTTCTATTTTTACTGTAGTCCTGGCAGATTTTGTAAGGTTTTGCCCATGAACATGCATTTTTTTTATACTTTAAACTGCTGCAGTAAGAGAGTTGGAGGGCCGCGTATGGCAAAATTCAGTTGATGTTATACAGACTTTATAAATTCAGCTTGGACATGTCTTTACATTTTATCGTCTCCTTCCACAGAGGCTCCTGAGGTCTTCCTTGATGTCGGATCCACTCTCTCCCTGCAAGAAGGTGAGGTGCAGAAGATCAAATGTTGGGCAAAGAATTACTACCCTCTGGATGTGGAGATCTTTTGGTACAGTGAGGAGCTCACTGCCTCAGGCCAAACTTTGGGAGCATCTCGCACTAGGGTTCCCCACAACAGCGTGAGGTTAAGCCACACAAAAAACAATGACGAGACCTACACTGTGTCTGCATACTTCTATCTGAATGCCAGGCTCAGGGACTCAGGGAGACAGTTTACATGCAGCATCTCCCATCCGTCCCTTAAAGAACCCATCACAAAGAACTTCATCCTGACTGTTAAACGTAAGAAGCTACATATATTAAACTACACTGTAAGGCAGAGGAAAATATCACTCTTAACTTTATGTTTCATGTGTTCAGAGCCAAGCTTCTGGATGCTGTACTTGGTTGTGGACTTGTTTTTGGTGTACATCGTGTACAAGATGCTTCCTTACCTGCGTTTAGGTGAGTGTGTATATCCTCGTAAGGTTTATTTACGCTCCCTTTACAAACCAAAATAGATCTATGTGTTTTAAACCTTTAAACTATAACTATGCATGTGCTCACACACATACAGTATGTTGAGGTGAGGCGCTTGGATGAAGTGAAGTAAGGGTTGAGTTTTTATTCAAAGGGGCTGAACTTTTACTGTATACTGTAAAATAGGAGGTTACTAAACTGCTTTGCCTATAATTTGCGCTTTTTCATCCCCCATGTGATAATATAGCAGCTTCAAGATGCAGTTGCCAATTTTATGACCAGAGCTCACACTGTTTCAGTGAACATGCACCTAGGGGGGTGTTTGTGTAAAAAAGAGAGAAGGTCAGGCCCAAAGCTGGCTCCTCCATAACTATGCATAAAACCTCTCAAAACATGATCTCAGGCCTGTGGTTCAGTGTGATCCTGATATTTAGATGACGCATTTGAAAGATGGGCACACATCTATTAGATAAAAACACACATTTACTGTGCCTTTTACCCCCCATGAGTCATTAGTCTGAACTTTCTCATAGTTATTGATGGGTATTTTATTAGGTCTTATCTCTGAAGTGAGTTCTTACACATCAGCAAGTTGAGCTCTCATGTGTACCACAACTATTCCTCAGTTCCACACATGGTGCAGGGTCAAATATTTTTACAACTACATCTGAAACACAAGAGGAAAGTTGAGCAAGCATAAGGTATAGCCGTGAGTATATTTCTTGTTCTTTTTTTTTCACCACAACAGCAACAGTATCGGATAGCCTGAGTGTAAAGTCAGTCAAGTTACTCTGGCAGATACTGTATGTAAGGATCTGGTCATCCTTTCAAAATAAAACACAAATCAATTTATTCAATCTTTCAGCCCTAACATTTCAAGCAGAGCCCTAAGAATATTCTGTGTGTTAAGTGAGACTCTAAAAGGAGAGTAATTGTTTTTCAACCTGAGTTCTTACCAGACTATGAAATTCCTCATAAATAGCAAGGCAATAGCAGCGGGAATTAGACTTTTCTGAAATCAAGGATTTTGAGGAATTATTTTAACAACAACAACCACATAGTAAAAAGTACAGGCAGCTTTTGGGCAAAATTTAACTGTTTTTCTTCTTTAACAAAAAATTTGTTTATCTTTTAACTGACTTTATTTTATTATCTCCACAGGAAAAAGGTCAATATTGAAGGTAAGATCATGAAGATATTATGGAGTTTTTAATGCAAACGAATACAATAATAAATGTGTGCATCTGCCTGTTGTTTTGTGAACAGAGGCCATACTGAACAGCTTCCCAAAACAGAGCGAAGCCAACAAGAGGAAGGACATCTGCGTGTCTATGAAAATGAATTTATTTTACTTTAATGTTGAACTTTTGATGAAAGTGATTGATTGTTATAAAATCAGGGACTGTTCTTTTTAGGACTAAAAACTGCACTTTTAATGGCATCTTGCAACAATATTGACCTCTAGTTATGCTGTAGAGCAGCCAAACCTTGTATGTATAAAAGCCTATGATATGCTTTTTTGAGTTTTATAGCCCTTTAGATTTTTTTAACATGTCACATGATAGAGTACATTTATAAACAAGAAAACCAGCAGCTGCCCAAAGGGGTCCCCCACCCCCACCCCAATAGACCTACCAGTATGACAGCAATTGTTCTATCGAAGGTTAAAGCCCATTGCAAAGCATAAATGTCAGAATGAATTGAGAGTTGTTGACAATATGACACCGAGGAATGGGGCCCCACGTGAGGAGGGGGCATTAATGGGGCAGGAGCTCTGACAGAGCAATTGAGACAGAGTGAGAATACAGCACAATCAGGGGTATTCAGTACATGAAACTAGAGGGTTTTTAAAAAATAAATAGAAACAAAATATGAGTCTATCACCTGGCACGTTCTGCTGATTGTTAAATGCAGCAAATTAAATGCGAGAAATGTGGTTGTAAATAGATCTTATTAAGCTTTTATAGATTAAATTGATCTTCCTGGTATTAGGCAGCTTTCAACTCTTGCGACGACCTGGGATCATTTGTCAAGTTTATGTCTCTAAATCTGAATACACTACATAAAATTGGAATGATAAATAAATCCAATATATACTTAAAGTGTACGTAATAAAATGTGTTGTTTTATTCTTCCCCTTTCAAGATTGTTTTTCTCTTTGTAAGTTGTGAATAATATTAACTACACTGGTTTTGTCTACTTATGTGTAAAGCACTCTGAACCACAAATAAAAAAAACTCTGCCATTACAGATTAACATTTTCTTTATCTGATTTGCCTTGATTATCATGAAAAAAAAATGGTTTTCAGAAGTAACTGGTCCTCAAAACAGCAGAAGTCATGCTTTAAAATGGCAGTGAGCCATCCATCACCATGCTTAACTATTAAGTCTCAAAATAGCAAAAAAAAAATCCTTTTTACGGTGCATTTATGCAAAAGTGCTTTAACAAAACTCTGTTAACATCACACTTCCAAGACAGTCATATTAATTATGTAACAATGTAAAACCTGTGTCAGTTCAGTGAGATTTGGCTTTGAAAGAGCACAAGAACATTTTACATAGGACAAACTTCACACATTTCAAAGTTTCATATGGAAAAAACAAACATTTCATCACTCTGGCAAAGACTTTTCCAAAGGTAAGTTGAAAGCCAAAACTTAATTGGATCAAACAGTTTATTAAATCACCAGGTATGGCACATATTCCCTCAAACTTTATTTGAAAAAATGGGTGCTAAAGAATTTCTCTTGAAATGTGATTTCAATGTGGCAAATTTGCCTTTAAAGCTTCTCAATATCATTTACAGGTTTTGCTATCTCTGAAGTTACGATACGAGCACAACTTCACTTCTCACAATACTCCTTTATGGAACAATAGATGGATTCTGTGTAGAGAAAAATATATGTTTTACAAGAACTGGATGGATAAAAATATATATGGTTTATAATGTATCTTCTTGATTAAAATAGAAACATCTAACATCCATGCCATAAATTTGATTTTGAATGCAATCTGAAGCAGTTTAATTCCATTAAAGCTGTACCTAATGCATTCCTTTTCTTGGCAAGAAATACATACTTAAATTCAGACTCCCCTCCCAATCTTCCTACACCCCTTATAAATGGAGTTAATTATCTTGAAAAAAGATGCTCCAATAAATTTATAAGATCTGTTTTTCACTGATGATTTCTACCCAACTCAATTCTTTAGGAATAATATAATTGACATTTTTGATCAAATGACGGCAACAAAAGTCAGAACAAGATTTGTCAAAAATCCAGTCCCACCTAAAAAAAAAAGATAAACATTACAAAATAATGAAGAATAATTATCAATCTAATGAATTTCTAAGATTAAGATTTGGCTTTGAAAACAATGAATTAAAAAAAGACAATAGAGCACAGTGCTTTGTCTTATGTTTTTACACCAAACTATTTTGGAAGAAATTATAAAATAGCTTGATAACAAAACCAAATCAAAAATTCTTTTAGACCATAATAGTATTATCTTCAGCACACTATTAAAAAACAGCAAAACTGATTTACTAGTAAATGTTTTACTTGTGATGGCATGATTTTTTTATGCACAAAGCAAAATTTTTGAAGACTCCAACCATCTTTTCAAATTATCACAATGAAATCAAATTTATACTAAATCTCTCAAACTAATGAAATCCAACTGCGCTGAAGAATTAAATAAACTACTCAAGATATTCTCATAAATAAAATGTCTTAGAACTGTATTTTATGTATTTATTTTTGTTGTGTTTTGTTGTTTTCGCTTTTTTGCTTTTCTGAATATTTATTTCCTTTTCGTTTTTAATTATTCTTATTATTTGTATGTTGTCTCTCTCATCTCAACCCTGCTTACAATGCCAGTGAATTGTTAACATTTTCTGAACGTATTGCCTTAAAAAGTTTTGAAACTGAATAATGTTCCAATAAAGTTATGGGAAAACACCTCACATATCTCAGGCGACACAGTAGGGGGCGATGAGCAGTTTTCTCTGACATTGTTGTTAGTCCAAAAGAAGAAGAAGCAGGGGCGGAGGGCTTCAGTCACAGCGCCACTAGTGGACAAAGTGGGTACTGCTTACAGGGCAAATAAAACAAGGAATATTCTGCCACAATTTTCTTACTCAAAAGTGAAATTACGCGGGGGTGGGGGGTGTTTAATCTGAAATAGCTGCTGTTGAATATTGTTTTTGTTATACCATGAAACTCGTCTGTTTCATTGCGTAAGGACGTTTACATCGAGGCAAATATTCACCATTTACTCTTATTTCTATCGAAAACTCTGTCAGCCTTTGGATTGTTCGGTGTAGTTCTGTAGTTTGTTAACACTTAATATTTTTTGCAGCTTATGATTTATGTTAAAATCTCTGTGAAACGTGATCAGGGGGCAGGCGAAACTGGTTTTGCTTCTCTTAAAGTGAAAGTGAAAGTTAGACCGACCAGCACCGAAGTTATGCTTCAGTCACAAGGATTTAATATCTGGAAATATTCATGGAGCTCTGCTTAAAGATTCTTGTTTACCTGCTTCTGTGTACAGGTAAGGGACAGCTGGGTGGGTAAGGTTTGGTCGTATATGAAAATCAATCGATAAATGTCCAGATCTGTGTCATATCTAAAATTACTGCTGACCTGAAGGATACTTTGACATAGACTGCACCATAACACTTAATCGACAGTTCAGAGCTTAAGAGGTGAAATGGGCAGAATCACTGAAAACTGTATATCTAACTATACTGTCGAGTAGCCTAATGCTGATCGTAGGTTCCCTTTATCACAACAGACCGGCGGTCTCAGCTGGGGACATGCACAGGGCCGTGCACAGACTCCTCTGGGGCCCCAACATAAAGGAAGGGAAATTCTAATGAATAAGAGGGACACATTATTTTATTCTTACAGCAAAAGAGCCAAAGACTTTGAAATTATGGACTCAACTTATCATTTAAAAGGAAAGAATATGTGTTTGTAGCAGGGGTGGCGCAGCAGATGTCGGTCTAGGCATTTCCCTACTGCGGTCAAGCCAGCCGTGGTTCGCGTTTGCTTGGTCAAATCAGCCGCACGTCTTTTTCTAGTGAGCGAATGTACACATACTTACGGTAATCGTTGTGAAACCGCTCCGAAGAGCTGCTGGGAGTGAGTGTGGGTCAGACTGCAGTCTCACAATCAGACCCATGACAACTACTATACTTTGACAGAAATTAATCCCGTTAATAACCTGAAGTTATCACAAAGGTATGCTTCGGGATTTAAAAGTGAGGGACAACATGAGGGAAAATGCATAGTATGAAGTTCTTTTACTGTGTACTTTCGAGTAAAAACTATGTGAAAATCCTTAACGGAGCACAAGATTATGCATATTTCACCCATTTTTGATGTGAAATAAAAAGCTTATTTTCCATAAGTAGTCCATGATTTAAATACTGCTGAACTAAGTACTTCCCAGACTGCATGCATAGTATGAAGTACTTTTACTGTGAATGTTTTAAGTAATACTATGTCAAAATACTTAACAGAGCACAAGATTATGCATATTTCACCCAACTTTGATATGAAATAAAAAGCTTATTTTCCATAAGTAGTCCATGATTTAAATACTGCTGAACTAAGTACTTCCAAGACTACCTGCAAGCACAGTATGAAGTTCTTTTACTGTGTACTTTTTGAGTAATATTATGTCAGAATACTTAACGGAGCACAAGATTAAGCATATTTCACCGAACTTTGATGTGGCAAAAAAAGCGTATTTTCCATAAGTAGTCCATGATTTAAATACCACTGAACTTAGTTCTTCCCAACAAACTCTACACAGTCCAGTTGCCTTGCTTTTGAATCTTCAGAATGACCATGACCTGGATGAATGAGAATCTACACAGACGTAACAGCGATTAGGTTTCACAGGCTTTGAAAACAGTTAGAAATATGTTTGAATACAGTTACTAAACAGAAATATAGCGATGACTGATCTAAACTGACCAGCTCTTCCTTACCTCATAGGTGTGCTGTGCACCTATCAGCTGCCCTGGCTGCCCTGTCAGTTTAGAGATGAAAGTGTGTCGGTGAATGAGGAAGGACACATTCAGACTCAGCACATCAACAGAGAGGCTCTGCTGCAGTTTGGTCAGACAGGAGATGCTCCTCTTAATCCACAAGGGGTAACCTTCCTGGTCACTGGTAAGAGCTGCAGCCTGAGGGAATATCAGACTAAAAACTGTTGGATGGTTCTGAGTTATATGTCGTTCTCTAGGATCTAAACTGGACCTGCGGCGGTACGTAGAGGAAGTGGAGGCAGAGCAGGTGGAGTGTGAGATCGGTAGGTACAGCACACAGGGTATCCACGTCCGCTGGCCGGTCAAAGGGCAGCAGGAGTACAGCCACTGGTTCACCTGCACCCTCAGACACGTAAAGAACCTGTTCACAGTCACCAGCTTCCTCAGACAGCCATCTGATGAACCCCCCTCTGGACGGCCAGACTTTTACAAATGGCCTGAAATCAAGGATGGAGACGTTCTCACGACAACAGGTAACAACAAAGTTATAAAAGCTTGACAGCAGCTGAACACCTGCCATTGTGTCTTTATACTCCTACAGTAATGTAATACAAAGAAACTGCACTGCCTACTAATGTCTTATTTCATTTTATTTATTTTTGTCATAAATCATTGTTATTGGTCACTTTTCATGTTTGTGTGTGGGTTTTATTAATTTCTAACCAAATGAAAGTCCAGAACATGTAATCTGGGAAACACCCATCCATTTAGTAGTAGATTGTTTTTTTTCCTTTCCTGAAAAGTAGAAGTTTGAAAAACAACAGCAACAATATATTATTCACCCTTTTGATACCAAACAAACACTTTTTAAAAACATTTTCTTTCCTTACCTTAAGCTATTTTCATTTTCTTGATGATCTGTATCAAGTGTTTTGCCATCATTCTTTGTAGAAACAGTCATTTAGAATTGAAGAACATTCCACCACTGTGAACCTTTTGGACAAATACAACCAGCTAAGCTGGTAAAGCACAATTAAGCACATCAGTGCTTATCTTCTCTTCTCTTCAAAGTCAGAAATGGCATAAACATATGTTTTGTTCTTTGTGATAATCTTGACAGACAAATCTAATTCATGTTTTTTAAGCTAAAATGTAATCGGCAAGAGTGACATGCTATCACAAAGTTATCATGGAACTATAACATGGCTGATGCTGCAGACTTTTTGTCTTGTTTATGAAACTGCTTGGAGCAGACATTTTTAACACACCAAAGGGCATATGAAACTCATAAAAGTGGAATGTAGGCTCTTTAAGTTCATTGAGGTTTTGCTTGTTAACTTAGATTTTAAAGTAGGCTACAAGCACCAAAATGGGTCTGTCAGTAGATTGGTAAGTGTGTTCATGTTTGTAGCCCTTAAAAGGGCAGATGAAGCTTTTTCGTATAATGGAAGAGTCTAAAAATGCTAATTTCATTACATTTCTACAAATAGAAATAGGCAAAAATCCAATATTGTGCATCCCCTTTATGCCTGTCATTACTTAACCTGCTTACTCCAATACTGCCGTGTTATTACCTAACTGGTTTTTAGTAACAAGATTTTGTTTACATATTACTACTTGTTTTATTTTGTTCTTTCTAGGGAGTCTTTTCAGCATCTGCTCAGGGACTGCAGATGGAAACTAGCTGAAACAGAAATGCTTATACATATGCATTGTTCCTGTAAAATGAATGAATGAATGAATTAAGATTCAACAAAAGTTCCTTATTTTATTTGAAATATTTTTTAACCCTAACAAGGCCTTCAGTATCCTTTTCCTAAAACAGAAAAATTACAGGATGAAAGCATCACAAAGAACAGTTGTTAAGCTAATCACTGATTTTTTATTATTTCCCTAAACAGAGTGAAAGCTGGACGGACAGACAGGGAGGCACTCAACAAAAACAAATAAAATCTAAAAAGATTTTAAAAAGTTAAACAGTTATCAAACCTTTTTCAATGTATCAATGTAGATCAATCCATGTCTTTTGATTGTCTGTATCTCGTTTTGTCCCAGATTACACATTTCTCTGTATCTGTTTGTACAGTTGCCATGGTCATTAAAACGCTAACCCCATTAGTGAAAGCCGGCCTGAGCTCTCAACAGAAGCTCCACTGTCAGTTTGCTGTTGACCACAAAGGACCAGACGTGTCTGTGGATTGGCACTGGCAGCACCGAGGAGAGAAGAAGAAACTTTTCAGCCACAGTAGCCGCACAGGACAGACCCAGGGCAGCGGGGTGGTGCTGAAGAGCCTGGCAGGCGGTGACGCTTCCTTTACCATCCCGATGACTAAGATGAGCAGTGAGGGGCGGTACATTTGTACGGTGTCTGTGAATCCACTGTTTGCCGATATGGACATAAATCTACACATTGAAGGTAAGGACAACTCAAATACAAGACACTACAGTCATGTCAAGATGGACTCATACTTTCATAGGTTTAGCTGAACAAATGATCTATTTCTTCTTCTAGTAAAGTGATCAAGGATCATTCAGAGGGCATCAGGACTTCAACTTTTTAACATCTTTTCTCCCTTCTTTTGGGAAGTTCATTCATCGAATCAGAATGCTAGTTCACTGTTATGGAAATCCACTAAATGGAGAGCATTATGTGGTTAAAAAGAGTCCTTAGTTTAAACCAAGCCAGCAGCAGTGGTGAGCATAGCTGAGCAGTGGTGATATTAAAGTTTAGGAGTTTGTGGTGGCCAATGTCAGGGAGATTTGGTCTTCCCTAGGTACCATGGGATCTGTGAAGATTGATGTGTTTTCACCAATCATTCTGGATCAGTTTGGTGTGATGTGCGATTGTTTGTGTTTTTACTTGCAAAACTTTGTAAAGGCTCCAATATATCTGATCCATACGTTCTGTATTTTGGACCCCTTTTTTTGGGTACCAAGCATACTTAATTGGCCCTAAAGGGTAGTGCTAGACACACTGCAGTCTATCAAGGATGGATACAGTTGGAAATGCAAATAAGTTCAGGGTTGCTTTTACAGACTGTATTGAACCAAAATAATTGCTTGATGGTAATGCAGTAGGTGTTGTATCTCCACATTCAGACTCAAACCAAGAGCAAACTGCATAAGGACTACAAACACTGTTAGTGTGTTGGTGCTTGAAGATAATTAAATCAATATGCTTCATAAATTGACCTTAAGATGGGGTAGATAATGGAGCATATTGAGCATCACTCCTTGTGCTTCATTAATATCATTATTGCCCGCTTTTAGCACCTGTAAAAAAATGCATTTACTCACCAGTCAAGCACAAAGTTCATATATTAATGCATTGTACTCAGGGATACCACTAGAGCACACAAAGACCTTGTGCTGTTTGTCCAGGTACCTGCTTTGCTAGAAGCAGGTGGCAATGTCTCAAGTGGTAAATGGAGGCCCATGCGGAGGTGCCAAAAGCTGCAGTATGCTGAGTGTCCACTTGGGGCTTGCTGCAGAAACCTGACACCTTAATGATTGTATGGGGGTAAAAACTGTTTTCACGGCCGTAATAAACATATTTATCCGCAATCATTATTTTATGGTATAAAAAAGCTTAAATTGGCAATAATTTTGTGTCAAGCTTATTAAATTATGTAACATTATTTGCATTTGAGTTCAAACATATGAATGTGAATAATATTGTAATTAATTTCATGGTGAGTTTTGAGTTCCTCTTTTTGTTTGCTTGGTTTTTGTCTCTTTTTGTCATTCAAGAATATAATATATAATAATATATGACAATTTTTAATAAAAAATTGTCATTTCTCAGGCAGTGAGAAAATGTTTTAGGTGGCTCTCTCAGTAATCAAAGTTTCCCATCTCTGAGCTGGATTAACAGACATGTTTGTGTCTGATATAGATGATTCATCAGTTTGTCTTTAAAAACGTTTTGTCATATCTCTTCTGCCTCCAAAGGGATCCTGCCTGCCATTTATGTGCTCTATACTGTATACATTGAGTTAATTCTCGACAGTATGCACAACTAACATGCTGAACCAACATATGCATAAATATACCTCAGTGTAGTGAACAGCAGGTATATCTCCTGTCCTTGAGGGCGGTTTGAATTTAATATGATCTTCAGCCTTTTGCTACATTCTCCACTCTCAAGCCCCACTATCCAAGTCCTGTCCTGCTTAAAGCCTGAAGATGTTTTTATTAAAGACTTACCAGATACCTTCCAAGTAGAAGCAGGCAACATCAACTCCAGTTAGCACCTGACAGGGGCCACTGCAAAACAGCGAACCAAAGAAAACAGAACAATATCCATAGAGCAAAGACATAATAATCCATCCATCATCTAGACTGCTTATCCCTGTCAAGGTTGTGGGGGTCGGGCTGGGGCCTCCCCCAGCTGACACTTGGTGAGAGGTGGACGACACCCTGAACTGGTCACTAGCCAATTACAGGGCCACATATAGAGACAGACAACCGATCATGCTCGCACTCATACCTAAGGGCAGTTTGAAGTCACCTGTCAACCAAGCATGTTTTATGGTTTGTGGGAGGAAGTGGGAGTGCCGGGAGGGAAAGAAAGGCCCTGACCAACACGGGGTTTGAACCAGCAACCTTCTTGCTGTGAGACACAGGCACCACCTGCTGCACCACTATGCTGCCCAGAAATAATAATTAAAAAGATGATAATAAATATTCATAAGATAACATATAGTTAAATAAAAATATAATGTAATAATATAGAACACAGAAACAATGCCTAAACACTCACACTTCACTTTAACATATCTGACTCCCACTCATTACAATTAACAAAAATGCTGAAATTTCTTCAAAAGGTGGTGAATCCATTTTTTCCCCTTCTCAGAGGCTCCCCGCGTCTCTCTCAACATCGAATCAGCGCTTTCTCTGCCGGAAGGTGGGGAGCAGAAAGTGATTTGCACAGCAGAGGGTTACTACCCTCTAGATGTGGAGATCGTTTGGTACGAGCAGGATCCATCTTCAGCAGGTCAGAGGGTGGGCGCTCCTCTCCCCAGGGTGCTCCAGAACACCCTGCTCTCCAGCCACAAACACAACTCTGACAGCACCTACTCCCTGTCAGCTTTCTTCTACCTCCAGGCCTCCCTTAGGGACTCAGGAAGACAGTTTACATGCAGTGTCTCCCATCAGTCCCTCAGAATGCCCATCAAGAAGAGCTTCATCCTGACTGTTGAAGGTAAGCTGTGGTGCTGAGAGCTTCCACTTGGTGGCAGCAGAGGAACATAACTGGGGCTAACTCCATGTTTTCTGTACACAGAGCCAACCAGCTGGATGTTTTACCTCCTTGTTGGCCTCACGTTGATTACTCTGCTGATTGTCCTGTGTGTGATGCTGCCCTACCTGCACTCTAGTAAGTCGAAACCTTTATAAATATTTTGAGAAGTTTGATTCAAAAAGGAGGGGGACAGGTTGCATTCAAGTTCTGTTTCAATCTACAACCTTTACCTTTCTACAGTGACCCTCTGTCAAGCCTCATCCCCCTGTTATTAGATCAGACAAAACCTTTCACTGTCTGGTTCCTCCCCATTTGAAACGATTACAAATAACCCACAATTGGACCAACTTGTTTTTATTATTATTTTGATTAATCCCCAAGCTATCAAATCAACCACCAAAAAACAAATGAGATTGAAACAGTTGTATTAGGAATACCTTCATATTTGAGCTGTTTTACCGAAATCCATCTGTCAGCCATTTTTATTACCTCCAATGATAATAATATGTTTGTCTGTCAGCAAAATAACTCAAAAAGTTTAGTACAGATTTTGATAACATTTTTTAGGGGATGTTCATCGTATCACAAGGAAGAGCTGTTAAGATTTTGGTGGTGATTGAAATCCAGATGATCCAGGAATGGTGTAAAGGATTTGTCAACATAGGACAGTTTTCCACATTTTCACTAATAACTCAATACGTTCTAGACCGATTTTAATGACATTTTCAGGGCATGTTTGTCATGTAACTACAGAGAAGCAATTAGATTTCGTTGGTGATTTGAGTCTTATTGTGAATCCAGGAACTGTTTTTAACATATAGGGTAGTTTTACTCATTTTGGACAATAATTTGTCTGACAGTGTTGAAAATGCCTTGGCAGAGGTTTCGACTCTAGTTAGCAATTATTTATGCAGGGAAACACATTTGTTAGTGTCAAAGCCATTGATGGATAATATAAAGGGAGCAAAATTAAGTAACTAAAATAATCACACTCTTCTCATGTGGCTGGCAGCAGTATGTTTAATAAAGACTGATCATACTTTTATTGACTGCATACATTTTAAAAGAAAATAAATACAATAAAACAAGATAAAGTATTTGATACTTCTGCTTTAAATCATCACTGTAAGTGTAATTCTCTCACATTACAACATAGTGTTTTTTACAGATTGATCACAAGAAAGAATAATCATTATTAATCCACGTTGGAGATTGATTATTATATGGGTTTTTTTTTACAGCCAGAAGAAAATCAGCCCAGGTAAGTTCATGAAAAAACATTTATATTCTTTTTGTTTTTTAATTTTTCCATCACTGTCACTGCAAACTAATAATATTTCTGCATCTGTGTTTTTTTGAGTAGAAGAAACCATACTGAGCAGTCAACTAAAGTCGAGGAGGAACAACAGGAGAAGATGATCATATGCGTTTAAATGAAACCGAATGTATTTTCCTGTTTGTGCTCAAAAATGACTTGAATTAAAGGTTTAAGGGGGGAAAATGTAAAAAAATGTCAAGTTTGAGAATCTTGCAGAGGTTTCTACCAGGGCTGTCACAAATCTTTGAAGAGTCTTGAAGCAGAGTTTTAAAATTTAAGGTCTTAAATTTGCCTTTGGAAGTCTTATTTTAACTGGCTAAAGGGATTAAACTTTTTGGTTTTACCCCGATGAAGACTTGCAGATTATTTCATGAAAACACCACTGCCAGATTTATCTGATTTTCATTCACATGAAAAAATAACACTTAAAAAGGCAGCATCAACAGCAGGGTAATATATATAACTCAAAGGCCAGAATGAACAGATCCAGGGAACATTTTTGCCGGCGCAGGACAAAGAAATCATCAACTGCAGAAACACACTGTTCAGGTCCCAATGAGAAACTGTATTTTATGCAAGGCAACATTTTAAACTGCAGATCTTCCTCAGGCAAATGTAGCAAAAGACAATCAGGCTTTACTTATGTGTGGCAATTAGCAACGATCATCAACACCTGTTGAACAAGAAACAGGAAGTCATCACAATCTCCACAAGAGGGTGACATCCACCTCAGGAGGGACAAAGACATATAGACAAACCGTAAAATAACATTTCACTGAACAACAGAGCAAATACATTTTGAAATAGATTTTATGTGAAATCCAATGTTATATCTGAAACTTCAAATTCCCTGAAGAAATGAGAAGTTGAAAAAACCTTGGCTTCAAGACAGACATAAAGGGGATGGTTAGTGAATAATTATTATTGGCTCATATGTGGAAAAAAAGGTTTTAAACTTTGGAAAACAGATTCAAAGCCAAGTAGTACACCGTGACATTGAAAACGAATGTAGCTACATGGTGAATAAATGCCCCTAATTTGTCTTTTGGTCTTACAAAGGTCTTCAGAAGTCTTTAATTCAATGAAAATGTGTAGAAACCATTCAATACGGGCTTAAGGGTCACTTTTTAAAAAATAAGATATAAAGGACCTGTTGTGTTTCATCAAATTAAACTTGAAAAATTGTCAATTTTAGATGATAGAGAATTTGAGAGAATCAAGCGCAGAGTTTTGAGTTTAAAGAGTCAAAAATAAACATGAAACAAATAACACATTTCCAGTTTTAAAGTTTAAAATTTCATCTTTATTGACCCAAATAATTCGTCAAGCCTCTGCCCGGTGCACTTAAGTTCTTGATGGACAGTTGTAAATCAATTACGTTATAATCCCTGACGATTTAATTTTTTTTTTTTCCTAAAAAATTGTCAGAACTTTATTGTTTTAAGTTTTACATCACCAATATCATACATTTTCGATGTTTCCTTTAGCTTAATATATCCTTCTCAAGAGAGATCTGGCCGAGATAGCTTATCAGATACAGACAGAAGATGGATGGACCTTTAGCATGGCTTTGAAATGATCCAGTGAAACTAGAAAAACATGAAACTATGATTAAAATATATTTGTAGGGAAATGTTTGTGACAAACAAATGTGGGGTTTTCTCAGCATTGATCATTTAATGAAGCTTGGTAAGAAACACTGATTGTAAAAACTTTGATTGTAAAAAAAATCTTGATGTTCAAATTATTTAACTAATAAAGTTGCTCTGAGCCAAAAAGGTGAGAGATATGAAGTGTTGGTGAACAGTGTATTGACAAGAGTAATACAATTTGTTTTATTGGGTAATGCATTGAAGAGTTGTTGTCATGACAAATTATCCATCCATCCATCAATCCATGTTCTTCTATTTATCCTTTGAAGCAGGGAAGCCCAGTCTTCCCTCTCCCCGGCCACTTTGTCCAGATCCGGACCGGGGATCCGGAGGTGATCTCAGGCCAGCTGAGAGACATACTTTGACCCAGGACTTTGTCCTGGGTCTTCCCCGAGGTCTGTGCCTGGAACACCTCACCAGGAAGGCGTCCGGGGGGCATCCTAATTTGATGCCCAAGCCACCTCATCTGGCTCCTCTCAACACAGAGGAGCAGCGGCTTTACTCCGAGCCCCTCCTGGATGAACAAGCTTTTCACCCTATCTCTAAGGGAGAACCCAGACACCCTGCGGAGGAAACTCATTTCGGCTGCTTGTATCTGTGATCTTGGTCTTTCAGTCACTACCCACAGCTCATGACCATAGGTGAGAGTAGGAACAAAGATCGAGTGGTAAATGGAGACCTTCATCTTTTGGCTCAGCTCCCTCTTTACCACGACGGAACAGTGCAGAGTCTTCATCACTGCCGTCGCTGCACAGATCCGCCTGTCGATCTCCCGGTCCATCCTTACCTCACTGGTGAACAAGACCCCGAGGTACTTGAACACCTCCACTTGGGGCAGAATCTCATCCCCGAACTGGAGAGGGCACTCCACCCTTTTCCATTCGAGGATCATGGCTTCAGATTTGGAGGAGCTGATTCTCATCCCAGCCGCTTCACACTCGGCTGTGAACCGATCCAGCGAGAGTTGCAGGTCACAGTCTGATGAAGCCAACAGGACCACACCATCCGCAAAAAGCACTGACCTGATCCTGAGGTCACTAAACCAGACCCCCTCAACACCCTGGCTGCACCTAGAAATTCTGTCCATAAAAGTTATGAACAGAATTGGTGACAAACAGCAGCTCTGGCGGAGTCCAACCCTCACTGGAAATGAGTCCGACTTACTTGCGGACCAGGGTCTGGCACCAAGCCTACAGGGAACAGATGATAGATTAGTTATTAAAAAAAATGAAATACAATTTATTGGATACTTATTTACTTTCCCTCATTTGGGAAATTCATCTGTTTAATGGTTTGAAATTCATTCTGGCTAACCATGATTAGAAGGAAACATTTAAGCATTACATTTCTCTGTCTGAAGTGTCCACTTGTCCTTGTTCTTAATTTATTTTCAGGAAATCTTTCTGGCTCTGCACTTGTCAGAAGATTTCAGGGGCAGGTAGTCTTGTAATTTTCAACAGCGTGCATGCATTGCAAGAATTACAACATAATTTCTTGAAAAAATTTAGCTGAATTCCAAATGGCCTACTATAATAGCCATATACTAGTATTGCTAAAGTATAGAATGCAAAATCCACAGTACACCGCAAACACCCAAACAACATACTGATCAACTGAAAATTAGCAGTAAGCATTGGATCAGTCTACTGTAAGCACAGTCTCTCTCAATGCAAAGCCTGTGTTCATGCTGTTGACAGCAACAGCTTAGACCAGGCGGCAACCTTTGGGTGTAAATAGAAGCCCATGTAGAAGTGCCAAAAGGTGTAGTACCCTGACTGTCCACTTGAGGCTGGCTGCAGTAATTCTGACACTATAATGATTATATGCTGGAATGATAGGTGTTTTACAGTTAAAGTCCGGTTGAGTTAGCACGTGCAGTACGACAGTGTCTTTTAGAGAGCATCAACAGCGTCCTAAAGACTCCTATCACATGGCTTTGTCCAATTCTTTTGCAGTCTATGGCTAGGCCCATGGCAATAACATTGGCAACATTAGCATTAGCACTGGTTTGTTATACTTAAAGTGCTGAAAGAGAAAATTGAATCTCTGCAAGTTACATTTTTTTAGAGTTGTCACATAGGTTTATGAGATTTCACAGGTAAATCTTTAACTGCAAACATGGCAGTCCCAACCCTAGTCCCATTACAAGCTGTGATTTGTATGCTCCTGGGCCGTCTGCCTTGACTGGCATCGTAGCTGAGGTGAAATGTGCGGCTGAGTAATCTCATGGTGAAATAATGACCAAACTTTGTTTTGGTGCATTTATATGAAAGCACTGTAAAAAAAAAAAAAAAAAAAAAAAAGGCTACATGACAGACAGCAGCTTCTTGTAGCAGTTGCCATTTCCAGTGCTGGCT
The DNA here is from genome assembly GCA_037902135.1 of Cetoscarus ocellatus. NCBI lineage: Eukaryota > Metazoa > Chordata > Actinopteri > Labriformes > Labridae > Cetoscarus > Cetoscarus ocellatus. Next base: position 1,834,091 of record JBAMNC010000219.1, read on the forward strand.
AAGCAACAATAAACACGTCATGTCTTGTCATGGCAGCTACCATGATAAGGAACTGACTGTTAACAACTATAAAAAATAGAGGATATCGCTGGCTTTATAAAATGTTAAAAATGTTAAAAATGTATGTAGTATGGAATATTTGCTTTGTTGAGATGGGCCAAACATTTTGTTGAGAAAATTCTTCATGTTGCTAAAGAGCAGGGGCGATCTCATCTACTTGTGTCACTGAATAAACCAAACTGCTGGCTACAAAACTTCCCTGTGGCTCACAGTAATGGATGGATGGAAACTTCCCCGTCTGATTGTTTCCTTTAAAGCTTTAATCTGTCTGTGGGTTGAACTCCTCTCCTCTGTCCCTCATCTCTTTTTTCCCTCTTACCACAAATATCCTCGTTCTCTCACTCTCTGACTCTTGACTCCAGCGTTAAACGAACCCTTTGGTGATCTTTGAACAATAAACTCCTCTAATGAACCTTCGACCGTCTGGCTCTACCCTCCCAATCTGTTGTGACAGATTTAAAATAACACCAGACAGACTTCCAAAACAAACGATGTTGGAAAAAGCTAATTTGCTGTCAGCGTTCTTGCTGACAGACCTTGACTTGTGGTCGAACTCTCTCTGCTTTGACAGCTCCTCATGAAGGGTCAAATCGTCGAAAAATACCAGCAAGTCATAAAAAGAAAAAATACATGCAGCAGTGTGGAGCTGGTGAGCACATAATAGTGTTTTTTGGCCAGCGGACAGCTTTTAGCAAAACCAGAGTTGCATAAGAAAGAGAGAGCAGGGGTGGTTTTAGCCATTAAGGGCCCCCAGGCAAAGACCAACATAGGGCCCATCCACATGTCCGTAGTAATCTATTTAATAGTATATTTGATGTGAAGACACTTTTAGGTAATAAAGAGGCAACAGGAGGTCTTCTGGTATCTATTGAACCACCAGTGCAAGAGTTTGATCAATTTAATTTCAGTTCAATTTAAATGAGCTTTATAAAGGGCTGGTTGGGATCCCTTTTGTAAAAATGATAAATGTATATACACTGTCGCTGATATTAAAAAAAAACCTTCCAATGTTCAGATACAGAGTTTTCTTGATAGTTCGGTATTCTCTATCTGAGAAGTGCTGTTGGAGCTTCGGTATCTTTAAGGCTCCCTTTCTCACGTGGACCCAGTCCACTCTGATTGATTTAAAGGTTCTGGTAAGTGGTCAGTTCAGTGCTGCTTTGCACCATGTTGACAACAACTCTGCATTCATTCTAATGCCAAATCACTGCAATGAATTTGCTACTGTGTGCCAATCGGGGGGGGGGGGGGTTGTGGCCTTTTTGTCTTGTACATAGAAGTGCTCTATCATGCAGAGGAGGCATGTTTAAACACTAAAGGGCACATAAAACAATACTATGGGCTCTTTAAAAGATAGGGTTGAGGTTTAAATAAATAATTAATTGAGTAGTTATCTTAAATATATTTGAGGTAGATATAATAAGGAGATGGAGAATTGTGAATAAATACTGTTCATTTATTTTTAACACAAAGCGTATTCAAAAATTAATTCTCATTATCCTAATTGTAGTTGAATATACTGCAACATGACAATATTTGTGACTTTTGGTGGGTGGGCAGGGGGTTGCAAAATGGTATTGTTTCCTTAAGGGGGTTTGACGTGCAAAAAAAATTAAAACCTGCTGCTTTAATGCCATAATTCTACATGCTTCAATAGAGTGGTGCAGAAAATCCAAAATTGCAGAGGTGAGTTAGCATTGTAGCACCTGCAGTTACCAAAGCTAAATGTATACAAGATTTTACTAAAGCCTTCTAGACAAATATCTAACATGAGGTCTGTAATGATGAAATACATTTCAGGTTTGAACATTTTATTTTGAAGTGTGTGTTTTTAAAAAGATGATTGTCAGCAAACTGCTAACAAGGACTACAGAAATGTCAGAGGATCCTATTTTAATCATTATTGAGAGTTTTACAACAACAATAATACATACAATAACGCAGCTAGGGCTGCTCGATTATGGCCAAAATTGAAATCACAGTTATTTTGACAGATATTGAGATCATGATTATAAACCCAGTTACTCACTGATTTTAAAGCACACATCACATAATCTCAATTATCGTTTATTCTTTTGACACTATTGTTTTGAACATTAGAGAACAGGCAATACATAGAAATAATAATACAAAAGGATCAAGAAAAGTTCAACATGTCATAAAATCTTATCATAAGATTAGGGAGATATTCTCAAACAAGAGGCTACAACAACACTTTTTACATTGGAGAAGCGCAAGTTGTTTTTAAGTTGCACCACCATGTTATGGTTTTAAAAGAGCTTAGTAATAGCTTTTCACCCACATGATTGTGATAAAGCTTAAAAAAATCATGAAAGATAGTTGAAGTTGATAGTTGAGCAGATTATCCCAATATACAAAAGTGTGTCATGAATTTTGTTGGCCACAGACCTTATCAGCAATTACCGAAAAAAACACCCAACAAACCCATAGGCTAACTTCCAAGTTGGCCTACAAAAATACATCATCCCAGCACTACCTGGTACTTTGAGAGTTGCATTATTACCATCTTTGGTCTCCATAATGTTTTCCCAGAGGATAATCTATATAATGACCAGTCTGAGTAGCATATGCTCAGCCACTACAACCCCCAGCCTACGAGGGAGGGGGAAGAGAGGGAGAGAGAGAGTGGGAGATGATTTATACTCCTCACCATAAACCAACATTTAACTGATTGTAAAACAGGATTGCGTCACTCTGAAGCTATGCAGCAAACGTCATGAAAACATTTGAGTAAAAAGTCAAAGCTGTTCACGGGGGAGTCTCTTTCCAGTAAAAGTTTGTGCATGGGTTCATGCTGAGGCAGAATATTCAGACATAATAAGAACAAAAATAGGATCTGATTAAGAATTGCTGCGACTATTTTGAACTTGTATTTGCCCCTCTGTTTATGTTTACATGGAAACTGAAGAGGGATTAACTGTAATTGATAGTGGACCTCAGAGAGAGCGTCAAACTGCCCCGTGTGTAAGTTTTAAATGTCTTCATTGTGTGCCATAACTTTGAGATGAATGTTCCAGCTGGAAGTCCGAGTGGGTGTTAATTCCCCTCACACACACACACACACACACACACACACATACACACACACAAATGGATTTGAAGGGCACACAGGGTAAACAGTCTCAGGGTAGGACTCAGTTTCATAAAGTTATGAATGCTTCAAGAAGTTGAGAGGATCCATGACTGCTGGACTTTGTAAAGATGTTGTGCCGGCTGGTTGATATCAACAAAATGATGTTTACATGGACACAAATAATTGAAATAAACGCTTCATCAGAACAAAAGTACAACTTGTAAATACCTCATTCATAAGATCGTGGCTCGTTTGGAAAGGTTGTGTTTACATTTAATTTTCCATGTTCCAGAAAATTGATCCCACATTATGCTGATTACATCTGCAGTCCCAAGTCTTTTATTGTACCATGGACCTCTTTTAATGTAAGACATTCAACAAGGATCAAAGTGGCAACTACACTGGTTCATTTTCTTGAAGACATTTCGCCTCTTCTCCTTAAGGCTGGCAAAATGTCTTTAAGAATCTGAACCTGTCAAGTTGCCACTTTAATCAGCAATAACCATGACCTGGATGACTGAGAACTTACACAGACTTAATGGAAGACAGCATTTTCATGGACCAGAAGGCCATCACAGGGTGGCAGTGATCTACTTTCAAACACACAAGATGTGCATAATAAATAAACTCAACATAACAATGGATGAAAAGGCGCTGTGAGCTTCCTTTCCTTAAGAATGACATGGAACACAACAGTGTATGGATTCAGTCAAAGACCTTGTTTCTTGATTGTGCATCCGTGGATCTGTTCATTGATGCAAATAGCTAATCAGCCAATCATATGGCAACAGCTAAGTCCATTTAGGCATGTAGACGTGGTCAAGATGGTCCCCTGAAGTTCAGGAACAGTGATTTTAGTTATTTTGAGTATTTCAGAAACTTCTGATCTACTGGGATTTTTAATGCTTAACCATCTCTAGGTTTTACAGAAAATGGTGAAAAAAGTGAAAATATTCAGTTTGCGTCAGTTCAGAAAATGCCCTGTTGATGCCAGTGGTCAGAGTAGAATTGTCAGAGATGATAGAAAGACAACAGTAACTCAAATAACCACTCGTTACAACAAGGTTATGCAGATGATCAGTTCTAAAATCACAGCACAACCAGTCTTGAAGCAGATGGACTACAGCAGCAGAGAACAACTCTGGGTGCTGCCCCTGTCAGCTAAAAATTGAGACTGAGGCATCAAAATTGGACAATAGACAATTAGGAAAATGTTGCCCGGTCTGAGGAATCTTGATTTTTGCAGCAAAATTAAGATCATAGGGTCAGAATTTGGCATAAACATCATAAAGCATTGATCCATCCCTTATCATTATCCATCTCCTTTTATCAGGAGTTCAGGTTGTTGGTGGTGTAACGGTGTGTGGTGTTTTTCTGGCAAATTTCTGGCCCTTTAGTACTGAGTACTGAGTATGAGTTTTTTTCAAATGCCACAGCCTTCCTGAGTATTGTCGCTGACCATGTTCATCCCATTATGACCACACCCATCTTCTAAAAGCAACTCTAAGCAGGAAGATGTGTCATGTCTTTAAGCTCAAATCATCTCAAACTGTTTTATTAAACGACATTGAGTTCATTGTACTCTAGCAGCCTCAGCAGTCACCAGATCCCAATGCAATAGAGCATCTTTGGGATATGTTGGAATAGGAGATTTGCATAATGGATGTGCAGTTGACAAAAGTGCAGTAGCTTTGTGAAACTGTCATGTCAATATGAACCAAAATCTCTGAGAATTTTTTGCAGGGGTTATGAAGGCAGGGGGTTCATAACTTACTCTATTATGTAACATCAATTTGTGCTAGAATCAATAACATCCAGTTGCTGATTTCTGAGAATGTTATCTTTGGGAGCAGAAGAGATAAACTGTAAGACGAATGCAAGTCTATTTTCAAGTTCAAAAAGTAATGGAAATGTTGGAATTATTGGTATGGCATTGGCAACCGCTCCGATTTTCACAATCCGCGCATCACGCCACAGGGCAGCCACCAAACAGTGCCCCAGAAACACCAGAGCCTTTATCATTTAAATTAAAACTACTCTGCTTTAAATACCAAGTTGGAAAGCAAGACTGTAAATTTCTCTGTAGTGTTAAGCAGAAGAAGGATTTCCTGCTGCCAGAGGAGCGGGTCATGAGTAGGGAATTGATAACAACCCCCCCCCCCCCCCCCCCCCCCCCCCCCCCCCCAAAAGGACTCAATATCTTTAGTCTTTTTGCCTCTCATTTTCTTTATCAATTCCTTCCACTGAGGAAGTCAGAAGTGGTAAGGGTTGTGGGATTGTTTTTGACATAAAGACACTTACTGCACAACTTTCAGTTGGTGGAAACATCAGCAACTTGAAGAAACATTTATCTCTGCAGTACAGCATTGAATCAGGAGTGTCATGTGTTCAATGTTGCTGCCACTAAAAACCTAAAGGCCAACTTTTGCCCTCACAAAAAATCCACAGGAATTGTTGAAGTATCATAATGATAAGCAGAATCATTAGTCATCATCAATTCCCATCCCTAGTCATGTGAGTGTGGCATTACATGAAAGCTATTATTTGAAGGCCAGAGGAAGGAAAAATTTTCTGTCAGGGAAAATTCATGGTAAAGTCTGTTTTTGTTCACACAAAGTTAACTCAATCAAGTTCACAAACAGAGTTTTCATGCATGTGTGAAAGGTGACAGATGAACATTCACACACGCGCTGACAATGTTGACTCCATTTGTTTTGTTTTTGCCAAGCAACGCCTCTGTTCATCCCTCCTAAGCCATCATATTTGGGGGACAACTTTGCTCCAGCATTTATCTAATTCAGCCTTAAAGAAGCCCCGTCAGCAGAGAGACGAGTTTGAGAGATGGTCTCCTCTTTCCAAACAGCCTCCCACCACATGGTGCACACTATAATTTAACAGCAGACGTCCAAATACTTCAGTAGAGGAATCCATCTCTGAAATCCATCGCTGATTTGAACAGTGCATGTCTTCAGGTTGGATCCATATGGAGAGATGATTGAAAACCTGAAGCCCTGAGAGAAAAAAAACACAGTTTGTGGTGAAAGGAGCAACCGCACCGTCTATGACGCTGACACGATAAAGCTCCATTTTAAAATGGAACGAGGAGACCAGATGTGTGAGTGTACAGAGAAAAGTTATATTTATTAATGAGTATTTTAGATACATCATCAAGTATACATGCATCAGGTCATGCTTTCTAGGATTCAGTACTGATGCATTGTTTTAAAAAAGAAACAAAGCTTCAATCTCCTAAATCAGTGAGTTTATCCAAAGTTAAATCCACATGTAGTTCATTTTCATTTCAGTTCATTTTTTTTACAGTTAGTCATGTTGGATTTATTAACTGAACTTTTAGGGAAATTTAGCAGAAATAATGGAAGCATTTTGTTGATGTGAACATCCAATGTTAGATGACCCACAAATCAAGGTCATTTACCAGTAGTCCTTCTAACTCTTTAGACAGATTGAAAAATATTTTGAGTTTTCTTCATATACCCTTAAGTAGTTTTGTCTTCATTCTTTCACTAAGGTCAAGTTTAAAATGTACCAAATTAAGTAAACATGAATAGAAGTTTGTCTAAAAGTGAGTTCTTTTCAATGATTTTGAATGGGAGCTAGCCCATAAACAACAGACTTTAGCTGTGTTCGAAATGGACATGGTCAGTATCAAAACTCAGGTAGGCTGTTAAGTCTAGACCAGGCTCATCTGGTACTAAAGGGCCTTAAACCAAAACTATGTAGTTTTTTCCACCCTAATATAATATTTCTAGAGTCATTGTGATGGTACATCACCTTACAACAGGTTGAATGACACCTCTGTCATGGTCTGAAGGGGTCTGTATAGCCTTCACTGGCACAATGTAACTTTGAGGTGGATGGTAGGAACACTTCCACACTAAAAAACTAAAAATTTTTACTGCTTTGACTGCTTTACAGCATACGTCACTTCCCCCTCAAGGCGACAGGTAAACGTTGGGAAAAGGAGAATATAAAGCAGTTTTTGAATTTTTAAAGCAGATTTAATTAACAGAATTTATCTTAAAGTAAATATGCATTTATTTTCCTAATGGAAATAGGGACCTCTGGCTCACATTCCTGCATAGTGGGTGGCGGTTATGCTCCTCTGACGTTGGATGCCACCCGCCGTTAAACAAGAAGAAGAAGAAGAAAGCTAAATGTAGCATTGTTATCATGGTGGAAGCAGTGAAAAACCAGAAGAAAAGAAAAGTTTTATCGGAGGGGACAAAAAAAAGAAAGCGGGAGAGTAACAAGCTAAATGCCCGGACAGGGATAAACACTGGCCCGGCGTTCACTCGCTGGCGTGAGCTGAAAGACGAGGAGGGATGTCCGACCGATGCTGATTTTGCCCTGTTATTGTTGGACTTGTAAGTACATGATGATTTATATGAAAAGAAACATGATTAGACTGTACCTTATCAGTCCACATATTTGTCTCTCAGGACGTCCTGTCGGCTCACTTCTCCTCCCTCTGTTTGTCAACAAATGCACGTTGGTGTGAAGCGCTCTGTTTTACGACCGTGCAGTTACACTCAACGACCATAGAGGCCCCTAGAGAGCTGAAAGCTGGAATCTTACTTAGTGCGGCTTTTACTGCGCCAAGAAAACATCCCGTTACGCCAACAGCCTGATCTGTTCATGCAAGGCAGGATGGGTCCATGCTTTTATGTTGTTTTTGCCAATTCTGACCCAACAATCGTGGCAACAGAAATCATGACCCATCAGACCAGGCAACAATCATTACAATCTTCTATGGCCCAATTTTTGGGAGCTAATGTAAAGTGCAGCCTCAGTTTCCTGTTCTTAGCTGACAAGAGTGGCACCTGGTGTTGTCTTCTGCTGCTGTAGCCCATCTGCATCAAGAATACTTAGTTTTAACAAGTGGTTATCTGAGTTGTTGATGCCTTTCTATTACGTCAAACTTCTGTGACCATTCTCCCCTCAACAACCTGCATTCAGCATAGTACAATTGACCCCGGGAATGTACATTCATGTAAATATTATGATTTCTCAATGTTGGTCAGTGTCACGATATGTTATTGTGTAAATGTGGCTTGAAGATGTCAAAATGGAGTCTAAGTGCCAAAAGACATACCACAAAAGACAATGCACAGTTATCTCTTTTTCCAAACTTGTATAATATAGAAAATATTCTCTAATATTTATGCCTCTGCTGACTGAAGAAAACCTCTGTAAACGAACTGACTGACTGTTCATAATCGTTATAGCTGTTAATATAGATATTAGCATGATCTTTCTATCCATGGTTGATTCATCTATAGTAACTATCTCTAGCTCCACATGGGCACGGGATCCCTCTTGAAAATGAGGTGTCACATCTCAAGAGGACTAACATTAATACATTTATACTTAATGGAGACTAATATGGTAGGGATGCACTTGTGGTCTGGGCACCCATGAGTTCGTCACCACCATAAATTCTTATTTTCAGTAAGACTTTCATTGATTATACTTCTATAAAATTATCACCACAATCATACAGACATGAGGACCCTCCTGAAAACAAGTTGTAGCATCTCAAGAGGCTAACCTCAAATAAATTTGTTTTCAGTAGAAACAAATTTGACGACGACAGGTCTATGATTGGTCCATTGATCTGTCACTAGCTTTAGTTCTTACTTTAGTCCATTTGTCTCCACTTACCTCCCTTCCTTTGCCCACACACCCAACACAGCATTGTGTGGATTTGCTGTTCATCATGAGACTGGGGTCCACATTCAAGATTTCCTGCTGCTTAACAGAAGGTTTTTTCTTGCCGCCATGATGGAGGGATTCATGATTGGCTATATGGATTCATGTTGGGTGTTGGATGTTTATATTTGTATATTTATGTATATGTGTATTTTATATATGTATATATGTATCTATGCATATATGTGTATCCATAATATGAAGAGCTTTGTGCTCTATTGTAAAGTGTCTTGAGATAACACTTGTTATGAATTGGCGCTATACAAATAAAGATTGATTGATTGATTGATTGATTGATTGTGTGTCTGGAGTAATGTGTTGTCCAAAAAACATCCCAAGGCTGCTAAACAGCAGAAGAGGTCATTCAAAACAAGAAAAAAAATATGTTTTCTCCATGTGATTCTATCTGTGTTCGCCTGCCTCTGTTTCTCACACAAACACACAGTCCCACATGAGAAAGAGACAACACATGCATGCTGATTTATTGGCTCTCCAGGCACTGATAAAAGTCTTCCTGAGTGAGCTCATTTGTCCAACAAGGAAAAGGAACACACAAACAGTGTACGTTTTAATGCTGAGTTCAGCGATAGTATTTGGGGTCAAGCTTTAGTCATTATTTTTGTGTGTAGTTTGTCTGAGTGAGCAAAGGGAGCATCCTCAAGACCTCCAACAGAAAGTCTGGCATGTTTAATTTTCTTTCTGCCTTCCCCATTTTTTTCTATTGAGCAAGTGAGTCAGACCAGTAAGGAGACGGAGCTATTAACATTTCATTTAACAAGAAAAAAAATGTTCACGAGACCAAAAAAGAAGTGAAAGTAGTGAGATTTAGTTATACATTTAACAAAAAAAATGTATAAAAAAAAAAAGATAAAATAAAATTTAAAAAGTTTATGCTGAAATAAAATATCAAGAAAAGAGTCTAAATTAAATGTTAACAATAATGTTGAAATATGATTTTAAACTATAGCAGTCTCAGATTTTTACTTTATTCTTGATGTTTCAATGTTGTTTCATGAAGCAAGTTATAAAAATGTCACTCCTCTGAGTATGTAACCTTGCAGTGCAGATGGATCGGCCCAATCGGTATACTTTAAAGCAGGAAGAGCTGGGATCTGTGAGTGAGATGACAGCAGGGACTGACTGCTTGTACATAGACTGGCATGGATGATAACAGTTTTAGTAGCATTTTTGTCAGATCTGGACTGCATTTCTTTAGAAAAGGATAGAGAGGATATTTTAGTTCCACTTTTAACATGTTTTGGCAAGAATCTGTACAAAGAGGTGGCTTGTGTTTTGTATTTTACACCACGACAGTAGTGCCTGCCTTCTACATTATCTGATTGGACCATAGTGAATGTGATTGATGGAATGATCACCCAATCACGTGTTGTTATTCTATTAAAAGGTTCTGTCGATTCAACATTTTCTACGGGCTGTTTACCAGACGGACCAGTGAACAATCCATCTGGTGGGTCAGGTTGCTGAGTATGTCTTAAAACCAGTACTTAAACATGTGGAAATGAGCAACTTATGCACAAGGGCATCCTCATGAAAAAAACGTGAATCTGGGTAAACATAGCACTCTCAGTGTTTCTTTGCTACCACAAGGACAGGTCATTTTTAAAAAAATTATTCATGCATGTATTTATTTTACCTAAAATCCACCAGAGAAACATGTGCAGCAGCATAGCTCCTGACAAGTAGCTGCACCAATGTGGCAGCAATTTTCTAGAGACGCATCTCTGTCAGATCCAAAGATATATATAATAAGAAACATATAATGTTTTTATTTAAGTTTTATATACCCTTTAGTAATAATATATCTCATCCATAAAGCACTTCTATGACCAATATAAAAAGTCTGTAGCATCTAGACTTCTCCCTCCTCTCTTCTTCACAGCAACAGAAGCTGCCTGAATCCACCTAAACATACCAGTGTTACATCCTTCCATTGTTTCGATGTTTGTCTCTTTGTTATTTCATGTATTATATTGTTTTCTTTTTTTTTTTGTTGTGATAGTTCTTTGGGTTTTTTTTTCTAATATTTAACAAGTAATGTTTTTAATTGTGAAGCACTTACTGGCCCCTGCTCTGGAAAAGTGCTGAATAATTAACTTTACTTACTGGCTTGGGGAGGGAAGCCTTAAAATAAGAGACTGAGAATACAGGTGTATCGGGATCTGTATGTACAAGGTTTTTTGAACATTAGTGATTGTGATAATACCCTTGCAGTCATCTAAACTGAATATGTGAACTAGAGTCAAGATAAATTATAAGCTTTTTAACAGCAGTTTTAAAATGGATGCATTTATGTTGCGCGAAAGCTGCAGAGTTTGTTTCTGTGAGCATATCTCAGGCGTGTCTTTTGTGCATTGAATTTACAGAATGGAAGGTTCACCTATTTTTACCATGAGCCATATGTTGACAAAAATATACAGAAAATAAGACACCAGACATGGATGTCTACATTGGTTGAGCATATCATAGATAAGATAAACACAGAGTGGTTACACTTCCTGTTTGTGCTTTTCAAAGTAAGAGCTTGGCAGGCATTTCAGTGGCCCTAGTTAACACATTGTCAGGATCAGTTACAAAATGAATCCAGTCAGATGTAAGGAGTTTTACTGTTGCTCTTCCAAAAGGTTTTATTTTACTAATATATTTAAATTTGATATCTATAATATCATTGAAAGTCAAAGCCAAGTAAATGAAAAAAATCTAAGGTCTCTGTTGAGACAAAATTCTTGAAGAGAGGCTTTGGCAGCGAGGAGATGCAGCTGAAATGTTGCACAAGCATGCCTGCTACGGAAGCAGTGGCATCACAAGGCAAAAGCTCAAATACGCATAAATACGCACTGAACCATAAGTCTGTATAGATAAATACAATTTATATATTGTTTTTTTTTAATTAAAATACGTAATTGTGAAGTAATACTGTATGACATACTCCCTTTTTTTTTAAACAAGGTGAAGTTTTTCCATCCCATAAAAACAAGAGTGTGTTTTTGTTCAAAATGTTTTGATTACTTACAGCTTTCCCTTCATTGTGTCAAACATTTTATGACACATCTTCTCATAAAACTATTTTTCCACAGCTTTGTTTTTGAAGTCAGGTAGGCTTTTCAAAATATTTTTTTTATGATGCTGTAACATCTTGACATCAGCTTAAATAAATGTCCTCCAGTAAGTGCACACAGATTACACGTTAGGCTGGCGCTGGACAGAGCTAATGATGTTGTCTTTGCAAATGTTTAGTGTGATGGATGTCCCCTTAAAGTCCTGCTAATTTCCAAAGCTTACATACGTGTGCACATGATCATGTGTTTTTTTCTCCTGGCATGAATGAGGAAACGATGATGTAATGCTGCATCAGGGCTTGGCTGAAAGCTGAGGGGCCGATCTGAACATGCTGGAAGTTTTTGATTCAGGAGAGCAGAGTGTGTGTGGTTGCAGATTGCTGAGAAGGAACAATTGATGGATATGAGAGAGATGTTTTTGGCTCGGTGTGGGTGAATGACATCATCCTGCACTTAAACACACACACACAATCCTTCATCAATTAACTGATAAGTCAGAGTCCTAAAGGACCACTTCACGGCTGTTTCACACTGGATGCGTATTGGCTGCAGCACATGTTGATGCCTTGGCTTTCACACAGGTTGGCCTGCATGTGCTGCATGTTGGCTTTGTCCATCACTGTCACAGCAGTTTTATTTCTATGGGCACATGTTAGGGACTCTCTAAAATTGACATTGTCCTATTTGGGGCTGTGCAGAGAAAAACAACACACTGATCTGGACAAGGTGATATTGTTTGTCCTACTAAAAACTACAGCACACTGGACAGATGCCAGACAAAACAGACCAGATAATAAAAATAAAGTTTAAGACTTAAAAAACCCTAAGTAAAGAGTTTCTTCACAGAACAGCCAAACTAGACTTTTGCTTTGAAAAGCACAATCAGGAAGTGTAATCATACCAAGTTATCGTGTCTGTGAAATATTCTACTGATGTGGATATACATTTCTTCTGAAATAATGTAAATATAAATCCACACTAACAATTTTTGTCTGTCATTTTTGGTGAAGTGGCATGTGCAGCCTACGCAAACAAATAAGCAGGTCCTCTATTCTTTCGATTTCAATTTTTTTTTCGTATAGCCAAAAGAAAATGGATTTGGAGTTTTAGGAGGCAAAAAATGCACATTTCTGAAACCAGGTCCCAGAGTAAATAAATATTTAAATGCTGCCCTTCTTCTCTGCGTGTACAACACGAACATTTTCATAGCCCCACTTCTCCCTTAAACTGCATGCATTAATCCTGCCAACAATAGAGACAATGGCGCAATACAGTGTTGCATACATGCTGCTGGAGCTACTGAGCTTGTAATTGTTTTTACAGCAAAATCTTGTGCTCCTCTACAACCACTGTTAACAACAAGTGGACCTGGATAACAGCATACATCAGTGTTTATTTACATAGCACATGATATATGCGCATGCTCCAGGTTTTCTTCTCTGGTTTTGGTGTATGTCTGTGGCAGTGTTGCAGCCCACTCACAGGCCTGGCATATTTACTACAGTGTTTTCAGGGTTTTTTGGGGGGCAGAAACATTTCTTAAATTGATGCTGTGTTTACAGAAAGCTTTTTAAAAATGAAAGGGAAATTAACTGTTTTTGTCTCCATGTGAACAGAACCTAAGTCTAATCCCCAATATTTACATTGTCTGCCTTTGAACTGTTCTGTACGTGCCGTGCATTTCACAGTCTCGTCAATAATTCTGCTTCCAGATCCTGCCCTCAATCGGTCTCTAGCACATGCCAGCAGGCAAGCAGCAGGCAACCAAAAACAGTAATACAAGCACACAGGTTTTAAGGTTATTTCAAAATACAGCATTAGCTACATGAAGTACTGACGCATACAGCAAATCAACCTTGGGCAGGCAATATGGCTGTTGTTTAGATAGTGCTCTTTCTCCATACATGATAGTTATTGTGCAATCTCACAATTCCCTTGTGAATTTATTGTCTTGGGATCTTGTGATCTCATGTTTCATGCTGCTCAGAGCTGTGCTCTTGAAATTCACTCCCAGTGTGCTAAGACATGCACCACTGGTCTAGGCAAAGCCACAGCACAGACAAGATGCTACACAGGCAGACTATGTGCAAATTGGAGGTCAGCCCTCGGGCCAGCACTCTGAAAGCCCTGACTTAATCAAATGCTTGCCAAATGAAAATTGACATGGCTGTTATGCAGCCAATACACATCCAGACTTAAACAGTCATTACCCCAGTCTGAGAGACAAATAATACGAATACTGGATAAGTAGTAGTAGCAGTTGGATCAGATTTTTTTTTAATTATTTGTGCTTATTGTTTGGGAAATTACTATTTCATGGATTAAGTCCTACCAGGATATTTTTGTTTGACAGAGAAGTTGGCATTATGCAGGTTACGTCAACAAACTGCTATGTCTTTGCTGCCAGGCAGAAAATTATTATCTCTGCTATAACTACTTTCCAGGAGAACAAGGCTGTATTTTTACATAAATAAATACTTTGTTCATAATTAACATGAGTTTTGATACTTTTAGATGGTTAAACACTAAAAAAAGCCAATAACATACATGAGGATTGACCAAGAGCATTGAATTATTAAAAAGACAAAAAATCATGAAAATTAACATACATGGTTTCGGCCCAACAGTATGTAAATGTCAAAAGGTCATCGGGTCTCCTGAAAATACATTGATTGAAGACTGAGAATACATAATAGGGATTTTTCTCAAACTTTGCACAAATATTCACTCTGTCTCATGGGCTAATTGATCAGATTTTGAAGGTCATGGGTCAAGGCCATTGGTGCTAATGATTATCTTTTGCCTATCAATGCAATATCTCAAGAACACTTGGAGGGATTTTCTTCAAACACTACATAAACATTCACCTTGAACCAAGTGTGGGATGATAAAATTATTGGACTTTTATGGGCTCATGGCCCTCCCCTTATTATGAATGAGACAAAGACTACCCAGGCTCCTCTTTTTCTCCCACTACTATACTTTCACTGTCTGGCAACTATATATCTTGCAGAGATAAATCCACAAGATGGTAGGTCTGGTTTGACTTATGCTATTATTATAATAACCTCTGGCTGCCCAGCTGATTATTTTTTCTCATTGGCTTTCTATCTGAAACTATAGTTGATGTTTTAATTTCAGGTGTTTGCACAACTGTGCATAGAGAGTTCTCAGAGACAAAGAGAGTGAATGAGTCTGGACACGGTGTCCTCTGTGGGACAGCAGCATGATTAGATATGAGTGGAAGTGGACGGGCCCCTAATGTCAACAATACAGAGGACACCAGGGAGCCCTGTGAGGATGTGACCTCAACAACTGGATGGAAGTAAAACTGAGCACGGATGAAAGAGGAGAGACATAAGATCACACAGCAGGAACATAAACACTTTTTAGAAAGGTCCTATATTATGCAAATATACTTTTCAAAGGTTTTTAAAAAGGTGTGTCCATGGCCTGACAACAACCCCCCCCAACCACCACCACCACCAATTAGAGAAAATGACTACTCTCCTCTTGTCGCCAAGTTTAGATGAGTATTAATGTTTGTTATTATTTTTGTATTTGTTATTAGCATCTCTTTGGCACTTAGATTCCATTATGATGTCTTTGTGTACATCAGGGGTATTGAGGCCAATTTTGAGACAGGACTCCCCTCTTTTGGGTTATATAACCCCCCCCCCCCCCCCCCGTGACGTGGAAATATCTGTAAATAACTGTGTATATATTTTAGTCTATCTTATTTTATTCCATATTTTTATATCTGATTATTTCTATTAACAATTCATGCACCTTTAACTTTTATTATCTTTTTACTTATTGGTCTATTTGTACTTTGTACTTTGCACCAACAGCACCAGAGCAAATTCCTTATAAGTGTAAAAACCTACTTGGCAATGAACCTGATTCTGATTCTGATTCTGATTGATGTCTAGACACTGGTGATGGTGAGGCATACAGGATAAGATGAGTAGCAGACTTCTGAGCAGCTTGCTTGTAACCCTGATGCAATTGATTCGGGTGCTGATGAGGCTTCCAAGATGGGGCCAGACTTCTGAAGAGCTGGACTGGGACACCGATGAGATAATTTTAGGTGGAGAAGGGTTGTAGAGAACACTGCACTACATTGACAGTGGAGGGGCCAAGACACAACTTAAAAACATGAAAGCAGCAGGATGATTGGCTACACTGCTTGTGTTAGAATCTGGTTGGCTCAGTGCTTCAGTGAGTGTACGCCCCTAATCAGCTGATGATTTGAATCAACTGTGCAGGAAGGCAGAAAGAGTGAGAGGAATTAATGAGGTGACTGAAAATCAACAAATGAGTGGCTGAATGAATACAGTACACAGGTCTTTCTGTTGGAACCTGTACTAGAGGCTCCATTAAATGTGTACTCAAGCAGTCTGCTTGAAAAAATATCCCCAAATTATGTCATGGAGTAGTGCAGGGATGACGTATTTCTGGAGGCCAATGTGGAAGTAAGCATCATTATCATTAGCTGGTTCCCTCGACTGCAAGCCCACTGTGGGATTTCTCACTGTGTTTTGGATCATTCCTGATAAGCTCTGTAACAAACAGAAATGTATGAATTTGCATGTTCTTTTCTTTGTGATAATCTTAAGAAACAAGCCTACTTTCACAACTTTTGAGCGGCAAGAGTGAAAAGCTATTACTAAGCTACTATAGAACTACAACATGGCAGTTAGGCTTAAAAGAAACTACAATATTTCCAATGTAACATCTTGTTGTGACTTCTTGTTTAAGAGTTTCCTCCTTATCAAATGACCTGATCAAGTCTGTCCTTATGGCTGAGGCAATAGTGTATGAATAATTAGTCATTAAAAATATTACCATACCAGATATGCCTAAAATTGGGTCCCCGGCCAGTTTTGTAGTCCTTATTGGCAGTTTGTTAGCAACCACTGTTTTAAACACACAACAATCGTGTAAGATTCAATACCTGGCAACATCCGATGCACTTTATTATCTCCCATTAAACATTAAAATTGAATATGCATGTGTTCATTACGAACCTTAATTCAGGCATTTATCCAAAACTGGTATTCATTATCCCAAATATTTTTTGGGGAGGGAACCCTGAAGTACTAAATGCTAACATTAACCTTGAAACAGGTATTTGTCAAGCCGACAATAAGCTTGAATTGAACCTTTTCAAGCCCCACCCTTTCCAGGAAGTGATTCTATGTCAGGCCTCCATAGTCACTGTTTCTAAGATATATCTGGTGAATGACCTTAGCAATGTCATCTAAAAGAGTGGCATTCAAAGTATTTTTGCCCAAGGCACACCTAAAATCAAGCAAAAATCTCAAGGCACACCATGTTGATATCTACGCAAAACAGCCTCTTAAACACTGAAACTTATCTGTCTGTACACATCTTTAAGTATTCAGCAATATATAATGAAATTTGACAAATGGCCATTTCACTCATCAAATATATGTTCATAAGACTATTTGTTAAATTATGTAAATTCAGTAACATATTTAAGCTTGAAAAGCCAGTTTATTTTAAGAAATAGTAAATCAACTATTGTGATCAAAAAGCAAAAATTACCCCACCTATCCATTCTTTTAACAGAAAAGACAGTTCTCTCTTAGGTTGTATGAGATTCTTAAATTAACACAAATTGCAGCTGCTCAGGGACATTAATGCACTTAAGGAGCAACAGAAACAAATAAAAACCTAAGAAATAAGTTAAGTACTCATGGATTTACAAATTTCCAAGGCACACATAGACTTGCCTCAAGGCAAATCAGTGCTCCCCAGCACGCCATTTGAGAACCACTGATCTAAAACTTGTTCACATCAATAAAGTGCATTTTTATTCTGGCTATATATTCCTAGAACACCAAATATTGCAGTTATTAAAATGTTTTCTCTTACATTCGAGTGTGGATAGTTTTTTGGAATTTTCAGCCTGAAGTAACGAACTAAAGTCAATAATTTTTGCCTAATGCATCAAAACAGACTCTGCCAACACAAACACTGTCTGACCAGAGTAACTCGGCTGCTTTGAGGAAGGGTTCTCTGGTTGGTCGGTCAGTGATCCAATCAGAAAGCTGAAAAGGGGTCCCTTGAATAAACATTAAAGCATAGTACTAAAAAACCCATGCCACGTTCACTTTTTCAGAGGATTGTGGTTGGACACTAAAACAGAAAAGCTAAGAGAATCTGAGAAGAATTTTGGACAAGAAACTTCAAAAATGTGTATCTGAGAGGAACGTAAATTTGTTGAAATGAAGTAAAGGAGTCCAGTGGGTACTACATTGTGGAAAGGCACCATAATATGGCATAGCCCTTTTCCCTGAAAAGAAAAGTGAATTCAGTCATGTTATTTCAAACTAGACTTGTTAAAGCTGACCTGATCTTTAAAAATACAATTGCCTCCACTTTCCCTGTGTGGTCTCACATCTTTTGAATCTGTTCAGACAAACATTAAAGCAGATTTAGTACAAACATGACACAGTACAGTAAAGGTGTACAAACTGAGAACAATGCATTTCTGTTTCTATTTCAGCTCCATCTGTGGTTCATTAGTTGAACTTTGAGGAGTCTACATTACATCATGAGTTGGCCTGTTTAGTCATGACAGGTTTCCATGGAAACTCTGATGAGGGGGGTGTCGAGGCTGCAGACGATGACTGGCTGATGTTCTCAGGTTTGTTTCAGGTGATGTGTAATGTCTGTTAACACATAGACTGGCAGGAGCTGCTTTGTGTGTCAGCAGGTAGCCTGTCAGTGCACTGACTGGTACGACCTGAGCTGTTTTTTATAACTAACTCTAAATTCAAGAGAACTTGGCAGAGATGTGCCTGAAAACCAACATACTGTGTGTGCAATGGTTGAAGACAAACAAATTGGCTGGGTTCCTTGGAATAGTGCTCCAACTAAGGCTGGTGATACACTTGCAGTTTGTCTTTCGTTCGTGTTTGCGTCCGTCAGCATCATGAGCTTTTTTTTTTTTTTTTTTTAATTGACAATATGGAAAGCTTGAGGGCAAAAAAAATCTCAGGCAATATGTATCAGCCTGTTGAGTTAGAAGTTAAATGCCAACATAATTTTAATTCTGATGACTTGTGTTCAGACCTCAGCATCATCTGCTCTCAATTTCTATAATATTTTCCTCCATGAACCATCGTAACTGTCTTGATTTAATGATCTAAAGAGGGACTGTGTTAACTGATGACTTTCAGCCCACTGTGCATCGCTCTGGTTCCTTCAACTGCAAGCCTACTAAAGCCTATAAAATTTTTCACTATGTTTCAGATTGTTGTTAATAATAATAATCTTTGTGGAGTACAAAAAATCATGAAACTTACATGTTCTGCTCTTTATAATAATTTTAACATACAAACCTCCTTTTCACGACTTTTTAGGCTTAAATGTAGTCAGTGAGACTTTAAAGCCATTAGTCGACACGACTAAGAAGCATGGCGGTACGACTAAGAGGCAAAAACAATTTTTCAATATATAGCATCTTGCTTTGACCTCTTATTTGAGAATTTCCTCCAACTCAAACAACCTTGTCAAGTTATGGAAAAAGTGTATGAATAATTTATTATCAAAAAAGGGTCAGAAATGCTTGCTGTTGGGACCCCAGCCATTTTTGTAGTCCTTGTTAGCAGTTAGTTAGCAACCATCATTTTTAACACACAACAATGATTTAAGATTCTAAAGCATGCAACATCTGATGCATTATATTATTTCCCATTAAACGCTAATATCTCATGAAGGTGTATTGACCAGAAACCTTATTTCAGGCATTATGCAAAACTGGTATTCTTCATCCCATTTAGTTTAGGGCTACAGAACCATGAAGTACTAAATGCTAATTCATTTCTATGTTTTTGGACTCAGCCCTGCACGACTCTACAGAGGGTGTACTCTCTAATGCGTCATTGTGAAGTGCTTTTATCACTGTATCAAAAGATAATAATCAGTAGCTGATATGTGAGAAAATACAGCCTGAGAAACTCCACTAACACTAACACACCCATGGGCACAGTCAACCATGATGTAAACCCAGTCACCAGTTTACACAGTCACTAGTTGAAGTAATACACCAAACATATTTCCTTCTTTCCTGACCTCTGAAAGAGAATTTATCCGACATCAGCTGGATGAACAGACATGTTTGTGTCTGTGCAGCCTCACACTTTGTTTAGATGTTGATATTGTGATCTTGATTAATCAGTTTGTCTTTAAAACTTCTGTTTAGCTGTTTCTGCTGCTGTGATCAGTCTGTCATGCCCCCCTGCCTCTACATGGTTGGTTGGTTGTTGGTAATTTGTATACTACAACTCACATCTGGGCTATGCGTGTTATTACTGGAAGACATGCACTAAGTCGACACAGTAAATTGAAGCAGGGCATGCCAGTCATCATGGGTTCATGTCTGTGCAGTTCTCTGCAAGTATATCTCCTGCTTAAGGGTGCTCTAACACTTAACGAATGTTTGAGTGTGTGGACGTCCGCCCTATTTGAAGCAGTTTGCTCATATTCTGAGCCTTTCTGATAATGTTGACAGTCTATTTGTGTGTATATGTGGTTTTCAGTGATATGAAATGACTGTAGGCACTGTTTTTGAGCCAAAACCCTGTCAAAGGGAAACAGTATTGGGGCATGTGGATGGAGTGACAGAAGGGAAATCAAAGGGGACCGCTGTGGTTAAGTTTGGCGTCTGTACAGTTTAATCATGTTCATGCTAACGTACCTATAATTAACAAGCTAATTATAAGCTGCTCATTCCCCTCCGCAGTCTCTTAAAATGTTTTTACTAAAACACAGTGTTGAATTCTTCATTAAGCTGCTGCTCAGTGAGGAGAAGTCACTTTTATAGGTCATACATTTGAATAATCCCTTTAAAGTCTGAAGCCTAGTTTATAGTTTCTGGCTGAAGCATGGCGACACTGAGCTGAAATAGCCTACTGAGGTGGATGTTTCATTAAATCAAATACTTTTCAAGAGAAAAACTCAGAAACTGCCAAAGAAAAACAACATACAAAATACAAACGGTGTTGAAAAGGTTCTTGGAATTTAGTATATTATTTATTTCATGGTATTTGTGGGCATAATTCAAATGAATGGAGATGAAAATATCAGGCTATGTCCACGAGTAGGCTAGTATTTTTAAAAATGCTGCTTTCATGAGCTATTTGGACTTTTGTCCATACTCAGTGTTTGGGTCACTGAAAATGCATAAATTGGAAATTTCAAGATCAGTACAAAAAGAATGTAAAAAAATAGCAACATCCACTATCAGACAACTTTAGAAAGCAAAAAGAAGTGATAATGTATATACGCATTATATGATGATAGGATAATCATATTTGCACATTGTGGCTTCCTTTTAAACATTGTACATTGTTTCAAATCTTTAGCAAGACCCATCCATCTATTTCTTTTCCAAGTTGTTAATTCTCCAGATTTTTTGTTTCCTACCTGCTCAGTGTCCCTAAAAACACAAAAAGCTTACATACAGGATATATTATCTTGGGAACAATTGTCATTTGTACAAGATTAATCCTGACTAAAGAGGATATGGGCAGATTCCTTCATCTCAGCATTGTTCCTTTTAGTTTTCATTTGTATAAAAGGGCAAAATAGTGATTTAAGTTACTGTTTACTTCGTATCATGTTGTAAATCCTAGAGATGGCTGAGCATGAAAATCCCAGTAGATCAGCAGTTTCTGAAATACTCTGAGCAGTCGGTCTGACACCAACAACCATGCCGCATTCAAAGACACTTAAATCACCTTCCTCCTTCCTGAACCACAATAGGTCGTCTTGACCATATCTTCATGTCCATGCATTGAATTTAAGGCACGTTACTGACTGAAAGCTATTTGGATTGAGGAGCAGTTGAAGGCAGTACCTAACAATGTGGATGCTGAGTGTGTACCCTAAATGCAAAATTTTCCTCATTATTTTGTCTAAACAAGTTTTATGAACTGTATCCTGCTGTCATGATTTCCCATAAAGAGAAACTGTGAGAAGAGGAGTTACATCAGGATGAGTCATCCATTTGGTCTCATGTTTGTCTCGTTCTTGTTTTGATTTGTTGCGTAAGATTTTGAACACCTGGAGACTTTTCTTTCTGCCTGAGATCTCTGTTTGGTCTGATTACATCTGTAATATTTATTTTTGATTTCACTGTTTTAATTTATATCTCAATTACATGTAATCCTGTAAAATCTCCCTCATAAAACTGAGTTTAACAGCTTACAACATCACACACAGGATACATACTTATAATTTTATGACTCCAAGATGGCAATAGCTGGGGCTGGAGGCATAATATTACAAACCCCAATTCCAGTGTAGTTGGGATGTTGTGTAAAATGTAAATAAAAACAGAATACACTGATTTGCAAACCCTTTTCAACCTATATACAAGTGAATACACTACAAAGACAAGATATTTAATGTTCACACTGATAAACTTAATTGGGTTTTTTTTTGCAAATATTCACTAATTTTGAATTTGACACCTGCAACATATCCCAAAAAGGGGTATGTTTACCTCTGTGTTACATCATCTTTCCTTTTAACAACACTAAATAAGCATTTGGGAACTGAAGACACCAAATGTTGAAGCTTTTTAGGTGGAATTCTTTCCCATTCTCGCCTGAGGTATGGCTCCAGTTGCTCAACCTTTTATATTGTCATATTTTGCACTTTATAATGTTAAACACATTTTCAATAGGCAACAGGTCTGGACTGAAGCAGGACAGTCTAGTATTTACACTCCTTTAAAATGAATCCACGCTGTTATTAACGGGGCAGAATGTGGCTTAGTATTGTCTTACTAAAAGAAGAAGAAAACAGGGACATCCCTGAAAAAGGCAGTGCTGGGTGACAGCATATGCTGCTCAAAAACCCGTCTATGCCTTCAGCATTAATGGTACCTTCACAGATTTATGCAAGTTACCCATGCAGTGGGTCCTACCGACACAGATGCTGGCTTTTGAACTGTTGCACTGATAACAATCTGGATGGTCCTCTTCCTCCTTAGCCCAGAGGACAAGACGTCTATGATTTAAAAAACAATTTGAAATGTGGACTCATCAGCCCACAGCACACTTTTCTGCTTTGTGTCAGTCCATCTCAGATGAGCTTAGGCCAAGAGAAGCCGACAGCAATTCTGGTTGTTTTTGATATATGGCTTTCGCTTTGCATGGTAAAATCTTATCATGCACTTCTATGGAGTGACAAACTGTGTTAAATGACAATGGTTTTCCAAAGTGTTCCCGAGCCCATGTGGTAATACCCTTAACTGCCTGATGTCAGTGATGAGTGATGCTACCCGAGGGACGGAGGTCACAGCATTCAGTGCTGGCTTTTGGCCTTGACACTTGCGTGCAGAGATTTTTCTGAATCTTTCAATGATTTTATGGACTGTAGGTGTTAAAATCCCTAAATTCTTTGCAATTGTACATTGAGAAACATTGTTCTTAAACTGTTGGACTATTTGCTCACCCAGTTGTTGAAAAAATGATGAATTCCACCCCATCCTTTCTGCTGCATGGCTGAGTCTTTCGGTGATGATCCTTTTATATCCAGTGATGATACTCGCCAGTTTCCAATTAACCTGTTCAGCTGTGGAATGATCCAAACAGGTATTTTTTTTTTAGCATTCCTCAACTTTCCCATCCTTTTGTTGCCCCTGTCCCAGCTTTTCTGGAACGTGTTGCAGGCATTAAATACAAAATGAGTGAATATTTGCCATAAAACAAGTTTATTAGTACATCCTGTACATTAAATAGTTTGTCTTCATAGTGAATTCAGTTGAATATAGGTTGAAAAGAATCTGTGAATAATTGCTGTCTTTTTTTATTTACTTTTTAATTAAATTCGGGTTTGTACATTTTTAGCTTTTTGACTCTTTAAAAAGCATCAGCCAACAGAAAACAGTGAGGCTCTCCTTTTTATTTCTTGCAGCTGTTTGGTTCAGACAGCCATGATATATTTCAGCCCATATATGTGATATATATTTTAAGCCCTAAAAGTCTCCCATGATGCTTTGTGACCTAATTCACACTTCATCAGCTGAGCAGACGACTTGCCCCGCGGAGGAAGTGTGTTTGCATGATGTCTATGCCAGATCTACGAGACATTTAACTGTTAGAAGAACAGCTGAGATAAAAATCAAAAGTTTGTGACCTCTCCTCTTTGAATGAGCAGACTGGACATTTACAACCTCAGCTGTGCTCAGAGGGAGTCGAGTAATGGCAGTAAAACACATTCAATTATTATGAAAACAAAGAAAAGGATTGTGGGATACAGCAGAGAACAGGAAAAGAGGGAGAGGGGAGTGCTATTGTTGTGATGACAGCTCAAGTTTTTGATTTCAGATTGATTTGGACCATACTGCATGACCTGCTGACTCACTGTTACTGGAAAGCAGTGTTTCTCAAAGTGGAGCACAGTGACTAACACAAGGCCCGAGGAGACTTTTATGGGGCCTTTAGAAATAAAAGGTTTGATTTGACTACGTTTTTTTTTAATGTTATAACCTTAATACCATCAACAGTTCAATAATGTGAGATACCGTAGTATTGATTCCCCCCTGCAGTCTTAGTTTTTTTCTTCTCAAACACATTACTATGCCACAGGTTTTCATTGCACCGTCACAAGCCTATACCCTAAAAGACTTCTCTGAGGCTTTTAAAAAAACTGTCTTAACACTATAGTCTGACAGACTTCTCACATCTAAAGACATTTAGTGTAGAACTAAGACTACACAATTTATGCGTGATAATGCCCTGGCCCACCAGTTGTAGGGTTTCGGCACTCATTGAAATGAACTGATGAAAGCACTGAAAATGCTGTCGTACATATGCCAGGCCTGTAGACAGACACCAAAACCAGAGAAGACATAGAGCATACCCTTAACTCATGTAAGATGCAAACAAACACTGGCGTATGCTACTCACCATGTCTACTTGTTGCTCTCTGTGGTTGGAGAGGAGCAGAGGATTTTGCTGCAAAAGCCATAATAAGCTCAGTAGCTTCTGCAACACGAACAGGACACTGTATTCCACCATTGTTATTATTATTCTCAGGGTTAGTGCATAGTGCGTTTAAGGTAGAGGCGGGGCTATGAGATCACCCTCCTGAAAATGTACATATTCAATGTAAACACAGAAACACAAGGGAGGTGTTTTGAGATGGGACCCGTTTTAAAAAATGTGTTTTCAGGCTCCCAAAACAAAAATATGCATATCCATACAATAAAAGCATTTGATGTGTGGAGAACATCCCCGCCTTTAAGTATAATGCCACCTGTGATGTAATGGCGTAAGGCCAGCTTTGACCTTTTGTGCGACTGATAACGGCACTAGTGCGACTGGTTCTGGACTCGGCTCACTTCAAAATATCGCTGTGTGAACATATGCGAATTTGCTGCATTTTTTACAACTGAATCACAACAAAGCAACTGAGCTGAAAGTGTAAAAACCACCACTGTAATTTTAACTCTGGTAACATACTTTCATGAAAGCTAGGTAAATAACAGATTACTGAATGGCACAACTATCACCATGAGTTACTTGATATATCAGCATTCAAAAAAGAGTATTTTTGAAGGCAGACAACACTTTCTCTGCATTTTGGTGTCTATGAAGCACTGAGAAGTTTTGAGAAGTTCTGAAGAAGCTGATACTCCCCTGACCTCTGCTGTGGTTTGTTGATATCTTTAACTGCCCCCAGAATACCCTGAGGCTGTGCCTGTGTGTGTGTGTGTGTGTGTGTGATAGCATGAATGTGCATTGGCAGTGTATGCCTCTGCTTACTGTCGATAGCCTGAGTGTGTTCTTACATGCCTGTGTGTGCGTGCCTTTGCATGTATGTGTGCGCATTTGTGAGGGGGGGGTGTGAGAATTGACAGTGCAGCAGGGAGTGTTCGGAGACGAGTAGGGGGTTTGAGAAGCTGATTTACTGGAAAGCTGCCTCCCCTCTCTGTCCTCTGAGAATAATCATTTAAAGCTCTAAATTCTAACGCAGGAGTGGGTGGCACTGAGCCGCATGTGGTACCTCTCTGAGAGCAATGCGGCCTTTAGGGTCAATGTGAAATAAACTGTAAACAGAAAAGAAAGCATTAATGAATTTAGAATTTTAAAAATGTAAAGAAAACTAAAACAACCATTAAACTCACTATTAAATTAACTGTAAAATATACTCAAAAAAGTTTGTTCAATTATTTCCTCCGTTTAAAAATACCAACTGGTATTGTTGGAGAGCCTGATACGCCACCTTCACACAACTAAGGCACAACCTACTTGGATCATGCTTTAGTGGAATGAGCAACACAGCTTAACGTGTGGGTAGCACTCCAAAAAAAGGGCCAATATTACTCTTTCCCCTAAAAGAAGGCCTAAGGGTTTTCTCTGAAGCAAGGGTGAGGAACCGGTCTTCTCAGTATGTTATTTTATTGGGACATCCACTTTGCAGACCGTCTTTGACTTAACTTGTCTTGCAGAACTTGGTCCTAAGTTTGGAAATGGCTCCAGGTCTGATGCCAAATAATGCTGCCACTCTGCATACTGGAACACCAGCTTCCTGTAGGCTTTCTTTCAAGGTAAAAGGGGATTGGGGCACATTTTTGAGGCTTTACCCACATGTTTAGATGTGTTGCTCATTCCACTAATACACAATCCTGAAAAGTTGTACCTTTTTGTAATAATCAGGCTCTCTAACAATATAAAATACAATTACAATTGGTTTTATTAAAGAGGACAAATAACTGACCAAAGTAACATTTCCAAACTTTTTTTGAGGAGTATAGAATAGACCTAACAATGTGATATCCCTGAATTGTTTCATCCGCAGTTTAAGCTCATTGGCTCTTGGGTCGCAAGCCAATTGCAAAGCATCAACCATAAACAGAATGAGGAACTATTTGCAGTGTTGAACTGACCAATCACCACGGAGCAGACTGGTCAACCAATCAGAGTAAATCTGGCCCAACAATGGGAAAAGTGGCTTCAAGTAACAGGAGCTCCAACGGCACGTCTCAGAAAGAGTGAGAACACAGGTGGGTCAGAAGTACTCAGTTTATGGAAACTAGAAGATTTTTTTTTGGACATAAGTGATTGTGCGCATTAATCAGCTTAATACAGGAACCTCAGTTCAGACCAAGGGCCCTAATTTCCTGGTGCAGTGCAGGGTGGCGCAGGGTGGTGGACCCTGGCGCACCGCGCACAGTGTTAATTTTTTTTCGACATGCGCTGCCAATTTGTCAATTTGGTAGATCGGCTGTGCCGAGATGGGTGTGGAGGCACACCAGAGGGAGGTGTCGACAGATTCAGCTTGGCGCAGCGACAATTTAGTGCCAAAAAACTGCGCTGAAAGCTTGCCAGCTCCAACCTGGTCTATTCTCGGCGCAGGCAAAGCGCACCCGGTGCAGTGGTAATTTGGCTGACAGGGGCACTGTGCGCACAGGTCACCAAAACCTCACAGGCAAGTATCCAGAGTGTCAGGCACATTTCAATGCAATAAACAATCACAGCAACCACTAATTAATGTAACTGTCTGAACCACCATATACATTTGTATCTATATTAATTGTCTCGTCGCATCTGATGTCAGATCAAAAATGTTTATCATAATGGGAACTCAACCTGACAGCAGCTGGAAGAGTGATGCAAACTAACGAGTTCAAATCTCTCAGCCAACCACAAACAGCCACATCATCCGATACGGAGTATCCGGCTTCTCTCATCTCATGAAATTCAAAGGAAAAGAAAAAAGAGGGAGACGTTCACTGAATAAATGTAAGTCACTCGGTGTCTTAAGGATTTACCTGTGATTGCCCATATTTCTCTGTTTTAATCTTTATTCTTAACGTGATCTTAAAAGATGGAGTACATTATTGCAAGGAGGATGAGGAGGAGATACCGGGAGAGAGTATTTCACAAAAGGTTCTGCTATTTGGCGATGACAGACCAGGAATGCAGGTGGATCACAAGCATGATGAATGGATTAGCCTGCTGCTGTGTTTCAATGTAATTATCACTTAATTTTGTACTCCTATTCATGACACAGGAACAGATTACATCTGTCCCTCAAGGTGGTCCACATGGTGACGCGCATTGTGGCCTCCGATGCGCAGCCCGGTGGCCCCTGCACTCTCCCAGTTGCTGTAAAAGTGACAGCGGCTCTGACCTTCTTCGCCACTGAGGTGAAATTGTGACTGCGCCTCACCCGCAGCGCATTTAAAGGTGAGGAGAGGCGTTCATTTGATTGGTGAAGATTACACTCGGCTGTGTTGAACCCACTCACGCCTCCTCTCCTCCCTCTCTGCCACTTGCACTGGGGGGATGGACGGAGGCTTGGGTGTGCCTCGCTGTGCCAGACTGCCCGTGCACGAAACTTGCAAAATGCCCTGGACACACCCTGTTGGTGTGGTGCAGGTGTAGCGCAGGGCAGGTGCACCACGCCTGTGCCTGGTCTACGAAATTAGAGCCCCAGAAGTTAAAAGACATCTGAAGTTGCCCTGCATGTTTTGATTTGGATATTAATCTGTAAAGTATAAGTTGCATCTTGAAAAGGATGGTTGCTGACATGTTGCCTACTAGGACAACACAGTTTGTTAGTGACAGTAAACAAAATCATTCTTGATCATCTTGATTAGTTATATTAGATCTAGACTGCATTTCTTTATTAACTGAAAAACAAATATACACACTGAAAGAATTTCTTGATTTAAAGGATATTTTAACTCCACATATGAAATAGGGATGGAAGTACTGACATCAAATACAGAAGTATGAAAACTTTTGCAAGTACTCTACTAGTATCGATTACTTACATGAAATATTGATACCAAAGAGTCTCTTAAAAAATGATTTTCTGGGAAGTTCTACAGACTATTTTCATTCTTCCTCTCTTTTTTTACACATGAAAACATAACACAGTTTTGTAGCAAACAAAAGTAGAGCTGACAGAGAGAAAAAACACAATTTTATGCATCACTACTCTGCAAAAAATATTTTAGTTACTTTTTAAGTAACATAGAACTGATTTGTTTAGGACTACATTAGTATAGATGTTGTCATTTGTATTTGTATTTATGCAATAGTCATTAAGTCACCCAAAAACATCACTTAAGCTTTTAATGATGGAATGTCTGCTCAATTTATTTTCTCTTGATTAAGACTTAAAACTAAACTCACTTTAAGATCTGATTGTCTAGAGTCTAGACTTCGTGTTTTCTTTTTATGTTCTTGGTCATTGTAAAATGAAACATTCTTATCAATGATGAAACATTGTAGAACATGACTGGTATCAGTGTCAGTATTGTTTCAAAAAAAATTACAGCAAAAAGTATCGTTATCGTAACGATTTGAAAATGTCTGGTACCACCAGTCACTAATATGAAGTGGCTTACGCTGTGTAGCACCCACCCACTACATTATCTGATTGACCTGTAATAGTTGTGATTGACAATCATCCACCTACAAGACATACCTGAAGACATAAAATAATAAAAATAATAACTTTATTTGTAAAGCACTTTTAAAAACAGAGGTTTACAAAGTGCTTTGACAAACTGACAGAAACCAACTGAAGACAAAGCAAAAGACCTAAAGTACAAAAGGAAATAACAAACAAAAAGCACAATTTAAATCGAAGAACCACTACAGACATCCACAAAAGGCATAACAGACCCAAACATGATAAAGACCTAAGAGAAGAGCATCAGTGCTTCTGGTGTCTCTCAGATCAACCGTGCTCATGGAACGGAGAACATTTCACAGAACCTGGGGAAAACCTAAAACCCAAAAAGTGAGCACAACAACCCAGGCCCATTCCCCCATCACAAAACACAGGAGGCCCCCAACCCATAGGGCCAGAAAAAACAAAGACCACACCAGCCCATGTCTTCCCAGGACACAGCAACAAACAACAGAGAGTTAAGACTCAATGTGTGACTGCACCCCGAAGAAGGCGCAACCAAAATGCACCAGTTCAATCTCCAGAGACTCCAGACTCATGAATCAAGGACCCTGCTCATATGTCATAAGAACCCAGATAGTACAAGAACCCAGCAACATAAAATGAGACCATGAGGACCAAAATAAAAGCTAAAGACATAAAATCAGAGAGAAAAAGGAAAGCAATGGGAGATTAAAGCAGAAACAGAAAATAAATAGATAATAAAATCAATCAGTTAACAATATGATGATAATAATATCATTAATAAAATAGAACAACAGATATAAGAAGGAGATAAAATAATTAGAAAAAGCCTTAAAGATAATCTATAAAATGATTTAAAGTATGAAAAGATGAACAGATTAATCAATGGCCAGAAAGTAAACATTGAAGCATAAATGTAATAAAATGGGAATTAAAAGTATGTAATGATATTAATTAGAAAGGTTCTGCCCTCCCCGAACACTTTCATGGGCTGTTGCCCAGATGGACCTTTAAAATGTACTCTGTGTTTTGTTAGGTAATTTCAGTGTCCTTATAAGGACAAAGTGGCAGTAGAGACGAGTGTTAGGGCTGTCACTAGATAATTAGATATCTGTTAAAACTTGGGGGCAAAAGTTCATGTTTGGAACCGTTAATATACATTCAGATTAGAATATCTACAAATACTGTTCTGATTTGATTTGGAGTAAAAGTGACAGCCTTAATAAATCTAGTTCGCTGAAGATGATAATGACTGCAACCCTCTGATTAGTTATATTGAATGTAACTATAAAACATTTGTTAAATCACCTTCCAGTTTGTCTTGTTCTGCCCATCCCTATCCTTTTCTATAAGATGTCGCCCACCATTCCATCTGGGCAACAGCCCATACAAAGTGTTTGTAAATAGACAGAACCTTTCAAAGCATATCTAGCAGGCGATTGGACAATCATTCTGTCAATCACAATCATTATGAGCCAATCAGTTAATGTTGCAGGCAGGTGCTACTGCCTCAGTGTAAAATAAAAAATCTAAGCCATTACGTTGAACAAACTATCATCAAAACATGTCAGAATCGGAGTGAAAATATAATTCCTATCGAGAAATGCTTTCAGTGTTTTTTGTTTTTCATTTAATAAGGAAATTCAGCCCAGATCTAATAAATTGCTCCTAAAGCTGTAGGAATATATGTTAATCTCTGTAATGAGCAGTCACTTCCTGCTGTCTGCTTGCTCACACCTCCCTTCTCTTCATACTCTAAAGGATGCTGATTGGACTGTACCGCTTTGGGCCAAGCACAGATGTTCTAGATTGGAGCTTGGGAAAATAAATCTGTCCAATTTCAGACACTGAATCTGGCTGATCCAGCTGCTGGGAAAGGCCCAGATGGACTTGAAATATATCCCAGGATAGGTGAAACAGTACATCTGGTATGTCAGGTTAAACTTCTGGGTTAATAATGTCATCCTACAATCATTCAATAAACCATACTTACATATCTTGCACACACTTTCTGTATCTCTGTAAAAAAAAAAAAAAAAAGGATCTTTATTAAAGGAAACATGAGGAAAAGAGAAGGGGAAATTGAAAAACATGTAAATAAGAGAAGTGAAGGGGGTGCATCAGGAGAGTAGTGAAAAAGAGCAGGAACCTCCCTCCCAATAGTTTACACAGTGCAGGGACATAAGCCCTCCCTCTCCTCCCTCACTTTACTACTCTTTCCATGTTGTTTCTTTACCACCACCGCCACCACCACCACCACCCTCCCCTCTTTATCCCTCCCTCACTCCTCCTTCCTCCAGTCAGGCACGGAGGAGTGATCAACCTGAGAGTTTAAACAAACCAGAGCATAGTCAGAGCGCACACACTCTCACAGCTGCAGGGGAAACTTCAGTGAGCTGTGTCTGGAAGCAGAGCCGGGATCGGGTGAGTGAAGATTACCTCACTGTTTTGTTTTATGGCTGTTTGGAAACATAGTCGGCTCTTAAAGATGAAGGCCCTCTTTCTTTACTCTGACTCCTCTGACCAGTTTGATAAGTTTTGTCAAAGCAGCTTTTGGTGATTTGGATTTTACTGAAGATTGAATGAAGGCACATTAATCTGAATATGCACTTAAATGTCTAAATTATTTGCAAATGTACTGATACTATGTCATTGGTATTTTTTAGTGTAGTTGTTACATTACCTTAAATTTTTCTGACAGTTTTTAAAGACAGAAATTAGCATTTTTACCATTGTAAGAGCCTAGGTAATCATGGCATGACAGAGCCACCATGGCAAGACTTAATGTGTGTATGGTTGACATGGAAACAGTGGACATTAGGGATGCAATAATTTATGTTAAAATATTAAACAATCCTCATAATAGAGGCAGCTGCAACCGCACTCCCAATATGAGGGACCCTCCTTCTAATCAGTGTTGGGTTTAGGGGTTAAAATGGCTCAACATTTGCCAAACCTGAAAAAAAAATCATGATGGAGCTTATATGGCTATGGAGACTCATGGTCCTCATACAGAACATTATTTTTTAAACCACTTGCGCACAAACATCCATCAGGTTTATCAAGGGGAATATGAAGTCCAAGCACAGTATCATGCATTCAATTTAGCAGAACATGTTGCACCTTTTCACTGTGGCCTTTAAGCTCCAAAGGTACATATCATATGGGCCTCTGCAGCAAGAACAATCCTCCTCATTTGCTCCAGATGGCCCTGAAAAGTACATCTACACTTTGTAGAAATTACCATTAATGAATAAAAGTAATCCAATTTAAATCCAGGTTAATTTTTGTTGAATGATTTTAAAAGTAAACTTAATGAGCAAACATCAGTGGTGACATTATGATGTGTCCAGTAACGACCCCCTTAAAAAAATTAATAATAATTACAATTAGATGAATAAGTAATGTGTCCTCATGAGATGTTCAAATGTAAATTCAAGAAAAAGAAAATGGCACTGGGCTGGACCTAAAAAACTGGAAAGAATTATTCTGGAAATTAATTTTAAGCTAAAAAAAAAAAAGTCATCCAGGAATTAACAAAATAGCTTTTTTTCTTCAATAACTCTGTCCTGGAAAAATGCGTCTAAAATTGATTTAGTGTGATTGATTTTTTCAAGCATTTCAATGGCCAATGTTTGTCAAACTGAACCAAACTGAAAACCGTGACCAAAAAAAACCCAAGTTGTGTACCAAACAGTGGGCTAAATGTACTGTTCCATTCCCAGTAGCATTATATTGACTCCTTTATAGGACATATAGGATACTTAGACTGCCAAAAAGCTGCCTCTCTGTGTCTGTGGTCTATCTAATTTATATCTTTTGTTTAAACTACTAATTTTGCATGTTTGAAAATTATAAACAACACAACAAGTAGAGATCCCAGTGCCAAACATACTTTATCAGTGTTTACTGCCTGATAAATATATATTTCTTAGAAAAATGCATGGGCATGTCAGTAGAAACTGGTTCCTTTAAGGATCTGTAGAGATCTTTACAAGCGAAAGGTCAAGCCTCGTACCTTTCATGCTTCTGACAGAAGACAGAGTGAGACATCTCCTAAAAGCAGAGAGAAGAAGCTGCCCTAGACAACAGGGTGATGATAAAACAGACCAGACATTTACTCCCCCCCTGCAAACTTTCACCTAACAACCCTTGTCCATCAAACCCCCTCCTCTGTCCCTTCCACTCCCCTCGAGCCAAACCCTCAGCAAACTGTCTGAAGCTACATTCCCCACTGACAAGAGGGTCTACCTTTTACTGGCCTGTTTAGAGAAGAAGAAAACTTTTACTGTCATTATATGAGCCAGCATACAACGAAACTGCAATCACCCCCTTAAACTGTGGCAAGTGGCATTGGCATAATGAAAGGAGTGATGTGTAGCCATATTCCACTTGCACTTTTGGATGTTATTCTGTTAAGAGGACTGGAGGCTGCTGGTGCTAAAAATGTAAGCATTAGCCACACTGTGCCTGTTATTGTCAGTCAACGCTAACTTATCTTGCTTAGTGTTCAGATATTTAGCCAAATTTCAAGCCACATTTCACTGCTTCTCTTTTCGCTTGCCTAATTCGGTCCTTGTTTGGTTCAGATAGCTTTCACACATACTGAAAACCAAACATGTTAGGTGTGAAAGCACCCTCAGAAACTTTGGACCCTTCTACAGTACCTGCAACATTATTTGTATGATTTAAAATCACACAGTCTTTGCAAGAACAGCACTTCAAGTCTGGTCTAAACACTGGAGAATCATGCCCCTTGCACCACTGCCAGGATAAAAGTCTACATGTGTACATGTATGGCTCAATTATCTTTGGGTTTATCAGGTGAGGAACAAGAAGTTTTTCACCACTGAAATGTTTTTTTTGCTAATATCAAACTTTAGCTTGTTAATGTAATTTACTCAGGTTTAGAATCACTATCAGCTATAAATTTCAGTCAGTGTTTTGGACGGTGCATTTATTATAGGGAGGTAAATTCTTATCAAATTACCACAAACTTTGATGTATCCAGTATTTGCTGGTCTCTGGATTCTCTCTCTCCAGGATTTTGATAAAGGCTTTATTTTTATACAAGTCTGTGCATTAAATTGAAAATAACTGTCTCTTATTCCAAAGAAATGAAAATTTACCTGGTAAAAAGATGCAAAAACTGTAAACTTCTCTCCTATGTAAAGCAAATGGTGGCTAAAACTTATGGTTCATCAACATCTCAATTTTCCTGTGCTTTTCACATGGTGTAGAGGTCTTGTTTTGTGGAAAATGAAAATGAAAAAGCCTGTTAGCTGTCAGTTTTATGCCCTCTTGCCCTTCATGGTCATGTGGTCATGTCACTTAAGGTGTGTACACACCGAACACGACTTTGTGACCTTGGCAACCACTCTCCATGTAAAGTCAATGTACAGCCGCGAATGGGCGGGGCTAACCCTTACACAATGCAACAGACGCGTACTGGGTGACCACATCGCTCGTCGCTTAGTCGCCAAAGTTGAAATGTTTGAACTCTCCTGGCGATGTCGTGTGTGGCTGTGCGGCAACAGCCAATCAGCGTTGTGTGGGTGTGTGAGGGTGCCCGTGACAGACAGTTTTCATTCCGGTTCACAGGGTGACAATGCACCTAGACCAGAGGTGTCAAACTGATTCAGTAAAGGGCCACTGTGGCTGCAGGTTTTCATTCCAAGAACAGCAAGAACACACCTGATCCAACAAATCAACTGTGTAAAGACAATCCAGTTGATTGAATAATTTGCATCAGCTGTGTTCTTGCTTGGTTGGAATGAAAACCTGCAGCCACAGTGGCCCTTTACTGGATCAGTTTGACACCTGGGACCTAGACGCACCACAGAGAACTCACAGAGGATGCTGCAGGGCCAGCAGCTGCAGTGTTTTGTGGTTGGTAGGTGAGTGAAAAGGGATACAGTTGGAATAATGTCAACTAACACATCCTATTATATGATACATGATATGATCGCGGTGACACTCGAGCAACTGTGATGTCACTGAACGACAGCGACGGTGACCAAAATGAGGTATTTAAGGACAAGCGATGCGACTTCAGTGGGCGACGCGATTTCAGTTGCAAAGTCGCGCTCGGTGTGAACACAGCTTGAAAGTGCAGCTGCCATACAACTCAGTGATTGCATACCTGACTACACTCACTATTTTACAATGATAAAAATGTATATACATTTCTTTTTTATCTAAAGGTTATAATTGGATAAAGCCCATCAATGGAAGCCCCAACCCTGGCTGAGATGGGAGACGTGTGTCACCCCTGCTCTTCCTCTCCAGATGGAGAGACGGTTTGTGATGCTTTAGCTCGTTTTGAGAACACTCTCAGGGATGCCATCAGGGAGATCCACGTGGATGTCAGCGCCTTTAAAGTGGGCATGGAGCGTCGTATGGAGGAGGCGGCCAACCTGAGTGCACCTCTAGGACGAGCTGTGGCTCAGCTCCAGCAGGAGAACCTGCAGCTCAGGAGTCAGCTGGAGGCTCTGACACGACAGGTGGAGCTCCTGAGCGGGGTGACGTGTGACAGGAGCAGCTTGCTCAGCAACGGCCACAGCAGTCACAGTCAGAATCACAAAAATCATCTGAGTGACATTCAGGAGAACCATCAGGAGGTAAAACAAGTGATCTATGGGAAAGGTGAAGCTCACACTCAGAGTCAGTCTCACCCTCACGTCCAGTCCTGCTCAACATCAAACTACAGCAGCCTCAGCGGTCAGTCTGGTCCTGCTTCACCACCTGTGGCATACGCGTCCTCTCCGAGCTCTAGCAGTCCGTCTGTAGGCTCCAGAGTTGCCTCCATGATGACAGGCCCAGTGTCCAGCAGCAGCCCCTCAGGTGCTCGCTTCTCCAGCCGAGCCACATTTGCCGTGTCAAGCAAGACCAACGTAAGTACAATAAATTTACACGTAGGGAAAAGATGTGCTGAGACATGATCTGAAGTACTCTGTATTGACACCATCAGTCATGTTCCACGTAGATAACCTGCCACTGCTTTGAAATGGACTGGGTTTGAGGAGCAATGGGACCTCATTTTTGAATCTTCAAGACAGTCAACCTATAAAGTTTTCATGTGACTTTTATCCCATCTTCAAAACAGTTGTTTCTGGGTTTTTTATACTGGCATCTGCATGCAGTATGGGAGTATTCTCAGAGGTGAAGATCTAATATCGTGACAGCCTTAATCTGGATCCAGTCTTGATTGTGGTTTTGCATTGACCCACATGACATACATCTGTATAGATTTTGCCAACACATAACTGACATTCTTAGCAGAGAAGTGGGGTGTGGCCAAGCCCCCTTTAGGGGTCGAGCCCCACTATTTAAGAAAAAATGTCTTACTGTGACAGGCTACCTCAGCAATGTGGGAAGAGTTTTGATACTGTTGAACGAACATAAATGTCTGCATTTTGATTTAAAAAGAGTCAGTGATAGTGTTTTGAAGAAATGTTTTTGCACACTCCTGCACTGACATGTTGTGGCACAGTAATAGACGGTACCCCTTTAATCAGTATTCTAATCTGCCTTCCCATATTTACCTCCATGTATTTACACTGTGTTATTGCCACCATATGTGTGCATCCTCTGTGACATGCCTGTGACGTCTACTCCAAAACAGTCTATAAGGTTAAAATGTAGGTGCGTGGTTTATTTTTGGTGTAATGGTGTAATAAACTATATTTTTATGTTGGGCTGCAAAGCATGATCTAAATGTTTTAGTATTAAAAGCAACTTATTTCATGAACTTTTGTTCTGATTGGCTCTGAGCATGTGCAGCCCTCTACAAAGATAAATAAGACTGAAGTGAGATTGCTCACTCTTGATTTTTTTGTACAAAGTGCATATGTGGTCAATTTTCTTTTAATATGCAATGTATACCAAAATCTAATGTTTTTTTTCTTTTGCTTTTAAACCCGTGGCTCAAACATGCAGACTGGTACTGATGTAACGTTATAGTAAAAATGTAAAATAATTAGACTGTTTGCAACATGTTCAAGGGGCCACAGACAGGAAGTTACCAATAAGGAACATCACACTTTTCAGTCCACTTGTTTATGCCCACATGTGAACACAGACTGTCCACACAGAAGCTCTTTCTCATGATCATCATAGTCATCAGATGCATGACAGCAATTCCAGTAACTGCAATGTACTGTCTAGTTTTGGAAAAGGCCTCTTGGTGAAACAAGCAGAGTTTAAGTTGTGTTGTGTATGTGTGGAGGTGTCATATGAGGCTCTGGTTCTGTCCATGCTGTTTCACAATAACCCTCTGGCAGGATGTTTAAGGATTTATGAAGTACAGTAACATGAGTGGAGCAGGCTCCTGGGAGGTGAGGTTAGTGTGGTTGTGTGGTTTTCAGACCTGACTCAGATATTTGTAATAAGTCTTTTGCAATGATGGCTCGGTTAGTCACTATTGTCGTCATGCCCTGAACATTTTGTGGGTCCAGTTTTGTGAAAATTTTAGTTTTACCTGATTGATCAAGTGGTGAGGCTGTTTTTAACAGAAGAGGGTCTGGTATGAGAAAGAATCACAAACACCCATTACAATGAAGTTGGGACACTGTGTAAAACGTAGATTACAAAATACACTGATTTAAAAATTCTTTTTGACCTATTTTCATCAGAGTATAGCACAAAATTTATTAAAACATTATTTCACAAAGACAATTCCAAGCCACATTCTGCTCATATCACAACAGTGTGGCTTGCTAGTTAAGAGTGCAGGAACTACACTGGCCTGTCCTCCATTAAAAATGTGTGGAGCATTATCAGGCATAAAAATACAACAGTTGAAACCCTGAACTGCTGAGCAAATAAAGCCGTACATCAAGCAAGAAAGAACTCCTACAAAGCTTCAACAATTGCTGTCCTTAGCTCCCAAACACTTATTGAGTGCTGTTAAAAGGAATGACAATGTAACACAGTGGTAACATGCCCCTGTCCCAACTTTTTTGGAATGTACTGCAGACATTAAATTAAAAATGAGCAAATATTTAGAAAAAAAACAATACAATTTATCAGTTTTGAACATTAAGTATCTTGTCTTTGTGGTGAGTCCAATTAATATAGGTCAAAAAGGATTTGCAAGTCATCGTGTTCCATTTTTATTTACGTTTTGCACACTATACCAACTTCGCTGGAATTGGAGTTTATAATAAGAGGAGGATTTTGATGAGGATTTTGACACTTCATGGTAAATTATTGAAATGATGAATCAAGTATAAGTGACAAGAACAATGCTTAAATATAATAAGTCAAAATATATACATTTGTATTTTATTTTTGGCTAAATATCCCATTAGTCCCATACTTTACCCCATTAAACAAGTTTTTGTTGGTCTCAGATGTCCTCAGAACATATTTTTGAGGCTTCTTGCCTAAAATTCTCCTCAGATGTTGGATTTAACATGCCTATAAACCATTCTGTTTCAGCCCTGCTCAGAAAAGGTTGTTAAAATTTCTATCCTCATAACCTGACTGTGTCTAACTGTACCCCTCTCAGGAAGTTGGATGTGGCTTTAGTTTTCTAGCACTGTGCTCTAAGGTTTACTGTGGCCATAAAGAGAGAAAGGGAGAGGAGTTCAGAGGCTATGGACTTTTTGTCTTGTTGATTAAATGTCAAATTGTAAATGGATTTGAGCTTATCAAGCACTTTTCTAGTCTCTTTTGACTTCTCAAAGCAGCTTTACACAGCAGGTTACATCTACCCATTCACACCCATTCACTCTCACATTCACTCACTGATGGATGGAGTATCTATGTATGTAGCCCATCAGTATTAGCTAACACATTCACGCCCTTTCATACAAATTAACACGCCATTGACGTAGCAGTGGGAGCAACTTCTAGTTTAGTGTCTTGCCCAAGGACACATGGCCCTGGGCTCCAATCTGCAACCTTCTGATTACCCATCTAGTGCTCTATCAGACTGCACCACTGATGCCCTGACTGAAGTACTGTAGGAGAAATGTGAAAAACACTAAACTCAAAAAAGCAGAATATGGGCTCTTGTCAGCAAAATGTGTTTTTTTTAATGTGCAAGTTCATTGTGTTCCACCTTTGCTTGAAATTAATCCCTCTCAGACATCACATCTTCAAGCTTTACTGTTTATGGTGTGTTGAGCAAAATTTAGCCACGCGTTAGACCACTCCTGTCTCCTGTTCACCATGATTACCTCCTTGCTGTTCATGCTGACTGCCTCTCATGAAAGCATGACATCTTTATATAGAAAGGCACACAGAACCAAGGGATAGATAATGAGGGAATTTTAAAACATGAAGTTAATATCAATATGATATCAATTCCTCAGACATGTTGGAACCATTGATTATCTCTACTCCCAACCACAGGAACAACTGCTCATGTAAGTTTGTCCTCTGGCACTGAACGTCAGTCATCTTGGAGGCTTGCCATGTAATAACATCATCTCTAAAAGTTGGATATGTTTCCACCTCGGCTGGTTTTGTTTTGACTGAACGTTCTTATCTGTCTTGTGGTTGCTGTAACACTCAGCCATGCTGTTTCTTAATCTTGTCCTGATAAAAGATATCAACAGAGCACAAAAGGAACAAATTTGTTTTCAACATGTGTTGATATTAAATTGAAAATAACAGAGAATAAGAGTTTATTATAATTTAAAGTGTTTTTCTCATCATGGGTTTGAGTTTGTTTCCGTTTTGCAACTCTTCAGGAATTTTGTAAAGCAAACATCAACCAGTGTCTTTATTAAATCCAGGAACTGAGTGTGCTCACTGCTCACTGTTTGTTTTTCAGACTCTTGTAGCAAAATGAGCCAATTGTTGCTCTCATCTATTGTCTTTATAGGTTTTAATTCATCCAAGTTATGATTATCAAATATTTGGTTCAAATGGCAGCTGAAATGTTTTATTTTTTTTAAAGGTTGTTCACATACCTTCTGGGGATCTATTCTGATCCTCTTTTAAATCAAGTGTGTGTTTGATAGACCATTCACAGAGCTGGTTGTGGTATTTCTGTACATTCCCAGAGTTTAGCCAGAATATATTCACTTTTTTGTAAAGTTACAGCCTAACAAACAGATACATCTCAGAGCAGCGGAAAAGACTGTCAAAAACACTAACATCCTCCAGCACCCTTTATGCAAATGAATGTTTCTGCTGTTACTGCATTTACCAAACTATGTGATGGATACATCAGAGGAATGTTATCTTCTGTGAAATCATGCGGTCGGAGCTAAACAACACAAGGGCACCTTTGTTTCTGCTTGTGTGTCGGTGCTGTGGGAGATCCCCGACTATTAGCCAAAAGCAATGTTGTTTTAAATGCACACGTCAAATCAAAACAAGAAATGAAAGTTTAAAGAAAGAAGTTAAAATAACAGAGACAAAGAGC
The DNA here is from genome assembly GCA_037902135.1 of Cetoscarus ocellatus. NCBI lineage: Eukaryota > Metazoa > Chordata > Actinopteri > Labriformes > Labridae > Cetoscarus > Cetoscarus ocellatus. Next base: position 1,874,871 of record JBAMNC010000219.1, read on the forward strand.
AGTGTGTGCGTGGGTGTGTGTGTGTGTGTGTGTGCGGACAATAAGTTTTAAAACTGAAAATCAGGACTCACAATATAGGCCTGTAAATGAAGTGCATATGTAAAGGCAGTTCATTTTGTGGAGGCAGACTATAAAAATGTAAAAACAAAACCAAACACCAACATTCATAAGTCACCTTTACCAGCAGGAGTAGATTTAGATAATAATCCAGGCCAGGTTTCAGTCTCAGGACACACTTTGGTGTTCAATCACATTTCCCCTCTTAAGTCTGTCTCATTTGTGTAGCGAAGTGTTCTCAGGTACTGGTTCAGGTTCAGGTTACTTTTTTTCGTGGGTAAATATGTTGTGCAGCCAAAGCGATAGAGGCGAGGCCAGTTTATTGGTATTGCATCTTTCAACAATAAGGCAATCCAAAGTGCTTCACACTATACATCAGACCACAGATGACAGTGGACAGCCACTTACTGTCCCGCTGGACATAGATTCCTAGATTAGTCATGTCTAATCATAGTGAACCCTTGATTAATTCACCTTGGAACACCTTCCCATGGATTTAGGCTTACGATTTTTTTCAGTCAATGCCAATCCAAAGCCTGAAGCTTTGCTCAGACCCGGATGCCCCCCAAAGGATCAACTTCTCGACCAGCCCAACTTCCCCCAACTGTAACATTCAGTAACAAAAATGTGTTTTTCACAAAGATACAACAATTAACATTGTGACAGTTACCGTGCAGTCTTGTAGTTTAAATGTAACAGTTCTGTAAAATTGTGCCGTTCTGGTATTTAAACAGTCATTAAAAACTTAAATTAAAAGACCTGAGAGTTTCAGCAGGCCTGCAGTGAATAGCCTGCCATTTGGTTCACAGGGGTGGAGCTAGTTTGACTCACTGTTGTCTTTACTTTTGAAATATCTCTCAAAAAACCCACTTCATAAATACTGAGCTTTGTCTTTAACCTGCATCGTTGCTTTGCAACTACAACAAGCAACAAACCCTCATCATTAATCATGACCATTTAAAAAACGTGTATTTGTGGATTGTTTGTCGATTTTAAGTCAAAGTTAACATTAGTAAAATATATACTCTGGTCTTGAGTACAGTTTTATATGATTTATGAAGTAATTGTTCCTCAGCGGAATTTACCACATGTACAAAAGAGTATAGGGTGGTATCAAAACTACTGAAGGTGTCAGCCTTTTTCACAGTGACACTTGATCTCAAAGATGTGAGTAGTAAAGCAGTTGAAATGGTAAACTCTATTAAATGTTGATTAATGTTCTTATTAATTACAGTAAAAGTGTTATGATGATTCACTTGTTAGATAATAATCCTCAAGAAGGATTTTAAGAACTTTATCTAGCTCAGAAAATAGGAGAATTTCCTCAAATTAACAGTTTTTAGTTGATGATAAACATTAATATTCAAAATCTTTTTTTGGTGATAAATATTATTCCCTGGACAGGTGGGACGTATTAACATGGTTATGTAACTAACTTGAGCAGTCAGACAACTGTAAAGCAGGACAAGTGGCCTAAATAACATATTCACCTTTGTTAAAATTGAACCAAAGTACAGAAATGCATTTAGTTTTGCTATGTTACCGGGTACAAGATTATAATGATAACAAAACTTTTTGTCAGCACAGTACAAGGATATGGACGACTCCAATGACTGTGTTTGCCTTGAGCCCCCAAATGACTAAATACGCCCTTGGGTGGTATATGTATTCATACCAAATGCTGTTGCTTTTTGCTCTCTGCACAACTAAATCAATCCTCAAAGGATGATAATTGGTCCATGCATAATCTGACTTGAAACAAATGTGTCAGCAGGAGGCTTTGCTGGATTGAAATCTGGCAAGTCCAGTGTCTTTGCAAGGTTGTCAATAGAAGGGGCACCAGCTGAAAGCTTGCCTAATGCACCAAACACAGGAGAGTAAAGTAACAAACAAAGCTCATTCTGTCTGCCATATGCTCACCTGTCTGTCAGAGACATACATGAGGCAGAAGCAGAACATGATGATCAGACGGCTGTTCACACAGGCCTGTTTGACTCCAAACACACACTGGCTCCACTCCCAGCAGAAGCTCTCTGTGCCAGAGAGATGTGTTGTATGTGAGCATCTGTCTGGTCTGCTCTCCAGCTGTGACCTGCAGGAACAAAACACACTCACAGATCTGCGTACACACACCTGCAGCATATCAAGCATGATCGGGTTAATGCCAAAAACACACCTGAAGCTGGCACCTGTGTGGATCATGACTGCTTACTTTGTTTTATTCTGATATCAATGTTGTTTTTTTGTAGTTTGACTTCCTAATTAAAGATTTGACCTTTTCATCAGCTGATTGTTTAAAAACAACTACTGCATGTGTAGATTGATATTTTTGTACCTCTCCGGAGGCCATAGTTGTTACTGAAGTAGTAGGATGAGTGGAGGGGTAAGGCTTTCTGCTAAAACATTACTTTGATGCATGGTGACCATATTAACGTGTTATTTAAAAGGCACATTTATATTCTCTTTAAGTATATCAATACATCCTTATGATCCAATTGTCACAACAAAGTGCTTTCTTGTGAGCCCTGACTTTTCTTGTTTACATACTTGCTTGAAATGAAAACTGATACATGCTGTATCCGTTACAGAGCCAATCCGCCACTGTCATTTCAGACTTAAAGTCCAGTGGCTTCATTTGATGGCTGCGTGTTGATTTTCATTTCAGAAATCATTTAACAAGTCAGGGCCTCTAGAATGACGCATGAATCTTGCATCTCATACTCTAAGAGTCTAGAGAATAGTAGTCTCACGTACTTTACCATGAGCTGTGCACATCTTTTGGACACTTTTCTAAATCAATCAAAAAGTTGCAGGTTCAAGCCCAGCTTAGGCTGTCATATGGCAATGTGTCCTTGAGCAAGACACTTAATCCCAAATTGCTCACACTGCTGTGTCAGTGGTGTGTAAATAGGCATGAAAGAGCATGAATGTGTTTGCTGAAACTGATGGAAGACCTACATAACAACTTTGAACCATCATCAAGTGAATGTGAGAGGGAATGGGTAGATGTGAACAGTGGAATGAAGCTGCTTTGAGTGGTAAAACAGACCATAAAAGTGCTATATTGAAGCTCAAGTCTGTTAAAGCTCAAGTCCAAAGCCTGTTTTTACAGGATTAATGAAGTTAACAAAAAAAGATTGCAGTTACATTAATAAGTTGGTTGTGTGCCAGCTGTATATTACACTGCATTCCATTAACATCGGAACTGGGAAAAGTGGGAGTGACGTCATCTCCGAGTTATCAGCGTTCCAGTTACAAAGTTGGAAAAAACTTGCCGATCTACCAGGCTATTGTTAGCCGTTGTGTTAGCTGTTGTTAGCACGCCCTGCTTTGTAGTTCACGAATACCACATGAAGATTGTAAATAACACTATGGCAGCATTTCCATAAATATAAGTTGAACAATACTATGTATGCGGCTGATTTAGTGTAACAAACACTATTTAGAAGTGCTAATAAATGAAATATTACAGGAGCTTAATAACTGTTTACACCGGGGGCAGCCATCTTGGATTGTCAACTCGGAGGTGGTGAGGATCCCCCGAATTCCCAGTAAGAAATTCCGACCTCGGAAGGCGTTCCAGTTGAAATTTCCCACTCGGAACTCGTAAATCCCCACTTCCCAGTACAACTGGAACACACCATTATTACTACAACATACTCAAACAGTATGGGCCTCTTACAGACATCCGTAAATGAAGTAACTCACTGCACTGGATGGCAGAAGTACTGCCATTTCAGCCCATTACAGCTGCCAATAGAGTGGTACTGGAAAGATTTATCTTTGTAGACCAACCCAGTAGTCAGCATCACACTGGTTCCGTCAACTAAAAGTTCATTTATTTTTTTAATGTGCCCTTGGATAATTGCTGATAATTAGGTGAGTGGTGAACAAAAAAAACCATGAATCTTACAAATTTAATTCATCATTTAATCTTCACAAAGGAACCTAACTTTCATGATTTTTCAAGCATAAGAATAATCATCAAGATTAAAAAGCTATTATCAAGCTGTTATGGAACTACAACATGGCAGTTCAGCTTTAAAGCAGCTACCACACTTTCAGCGTAACGTCATGTTGTTTGAGATTTTCCTCTAACTTGAATTACCGTGTCAAGATGGTGTCCCTGGCTGTGGGTGTCCTGTATGTGTTATCTTTCATCAAAAATCAATACAAATATTTAGCATTTGGGTCCCCAGCCATTTTTGTAGTCTTTGTTAGCAGCTTATTAGTGACCATGCTTTGGAAAGATAACAACAACACTTTCAATTTAAAAAAAACAACATATGACCAAGGCACATAATCCATTTCTTTATGCTCTGGACCTGGCTATGACGATGTGCTGTACATCATTGATGTTTAGTTTCAGTAAATCCTGCAGGCACCTTGAGAAACTTGTCATCCTAAAGTAAATGTAAAGGAAGCCAGACATAAACTGGAAACCAGGATCAGACCCTCAGAACAACTGGCAGAACATCATCAAGCTTGTACAATCTGTTAATGAGCTCGATTTCAATCACAATTTTGATCTCCCATGAATATGAAAATATGATAATCAAGATTGAATGATTTCTGTACTGTTTGTGATTTTCACTTATGTTGTTTAGGTTAGTCATGTGTGGTACATTAGTCTGTGTTTTTGTTGTATTTTTGGCGAAAACAGTGCGTCACTACAACCTCAAAACATTACATCAACGTTCAGCTTGAGCAAGCAGTCATAATGGGAAGTTGTCCAAATAGCAACATTAAGACAGACACACTCCTCTGTGCTTTTTGACAACATGCTACACTCTGTCAAAATAGGACCCATTTTCAGGGGCACCCATTTCAAGTTTTACAGTGTCTTTTTTCTTTTCCTGTAAGAGTCAATATCATTTGTCAATTTACTAAAATTACAATACAGTATATGATTTAATACTTTAAAAGTGCCTTATCTTTATTTATTATTTATACAGCTGAGTAGTTTTTGAGTTTTACTTAACAATGTTCAAAATCTTTGGTTGGGAGGTCCTCAAGCTATAGCCATGAGGCTGTCATGCATTATGTGAGGATGTGCTCCAGTTCCATTCACTATCTCCAAGACGAGGACATCTGACATAAACAGGCTGTCTGTGGAAACTCAGAGACATCTCTGACTGCCTGTGACGTCCATCTGTCCATCCATCCCTGCCTCTGTGGCCCCCTCTTCACCCTTTCCTTCACCCCTCCCCCTCCCACTTAAAGGCTGGATTCCTGGCACCCCAACCACTCCTACCCCCTCCCTCTTTGTGGCTATTAATACAGCCATGACAGAGAAAAAAAAAACAGGGTTGAAAGTTTACTTTCATGATCTGCTGCTCTCGTAAATGAGATTAAAAAAGCTAAAATTAATCCAGGACATTAAATCATCAGCTGACTTAATACCTCACTGAAATATATATACACAGACAACTCTGGGCCATTCCTAGTTTTAGTGTCATTTTTTTAACCTTTACTCATTACACACAGCTCCTTTGGCTTTAACCCTGGGTTATTTTGTATTTGACTAGAATTGTACGATTAGTATTTTACTGAAGTATATATTTTGAACAATCCTCCAGTTTAATTTTTCACAGGATTATTAAAGTTCTATCATTTCTGATTTAATTTGCACTAGTGGTCTAGCAGTGAAACAGTTTGGAGCTAAATCTTGTCGATAAAGACATTATTTGGACGTATAAAGAGGAAAGAGAATTAATGAAAACCGGGCACAGCTGAAAGGAGAGAAATGTGTGTGTCTCACTCACATGCTGGGGGTTTAACAGAGGTATGCAGCCACTCCCTGGCTACCCCTGGCTCTCTTAATGACTTCCAGACAATAGACCGTGTTCCCGTCATCATCTCTGTGGAAACAGGTTAATAAGTGAGTGGCCACTGGGACGGCTCACCCTCTCTGTCCTCTGAAATCTCAGGGACCGGTACGTTTGACTGAAAGTTGGCCTCTGCAGTGGGCTGCACCAGCTTTCTATCAGATTAAACATAGCCTGCTTGAATCTAAGTTTTTAGGTAGGACTGAGTTCTATCTCTGCAAACAATTAGGGTGATACACCAGCTGAGAAAGTTCCAACAAAGGTCCCATGTCCTAGTGGGTTTGACTGTTTACATCATGTCTTGGGTGTCTGTTGAGCAAGAATTTGACTTAACTTGAATTAAAAAATAAATCAAAAAAATGTCTCACTGACTGGCTCCCCAAATGATGTCTGATGAGAGGGGGAGGAGGGGTTACAGGTCGTAAAGTGGACCTTCAAAACAGTTATGGCATCTGCCTGTAGAGCGGTAAATACTAATGTAGGCAGGGACTGTATCACTATTACATAAAAACCTTTGAGAAGTAAAAAATGAAGCGTTTTAAAGGGCATTTTCCTTTTTAAAGAGGCATAGCCCATTTCGCTTTAGTTGATAGTGTCATGTTCTGCTCCCCAAGCCCCTTCTAAAAACATTTAAAAAATATTTTGGGGTGCTGGTTTGGTGGAGTGGTAAGCCACCAGGCACAACCCATACACATGGTTCTGCCAGCCCCGGTTCAAAGCCAGCCTGTGGATAGTTTGCAGAGTGTCCTACCCCACTCTCTCCCATACCCTTTCACAAGCCTATCCACTATCTATTTCTCCTGTCAATAAAGGCACAAAATGCCCAAAAAATAATCTTAAAAAAAAGAAATTTAATTTAAATTCTATACCTTTAGTAGGTGTAAAGCCCTCTTGTAAAATGTGTATTTTACACACTTTTGTCTGCTGTCTGTAAACATATGTACATTTTGGGTAAGCAGAAAAAAAATGGTCCTTCGGTAAAAACAAAGAAAAAAAATGGGTCCCCAAACTTCTCAGCCCACAACCCAGGAAACAGTAACTTAGACTGGGGACCCCCAACTGTCCCTGTTTAGCAGTTTATAAGCATACACTTGTAAGGATTTGATAAATACATTACTTTCACATTAGATTTTCACCTAATGTCTACTCTTTTTGTAATTTGTAATTTAATAAACATATTTAAAATAACTAATAATGTACTCCATTTTAGATCAGTTTTAGTTCTGTGTTTAGAGAGCTTAATACCAGTGTTTTCACTGTCAATTGAGGAGGAAGGGCATCCAAATAACCAATCCCTGCCACCCCACTGTTTGGCACCCCCCTGAAAGGGTCCCTAGGGTAACAAACTGACCCTAAAAGGTGGAGCTAAAAGCATTGCAGTCGGTTGATTGGTCACAAAAATTATTAATTCCCATGCGGCAGTAGCTAAAACAAAAATACATACCGGCCATGTTCAAATAAGCCGTGGATTTAGGGAGATTTTTTTAACGGCTGTTGCTCTAAAGAATGTCCTCACAAAATTATGAGTACTGGAGTGCTGGATGTCCTCCACTGTTGCTCTTAGTTTTCAGTTGCACTATGTAACGCTACTGTGACATCATGCACTTCCTTAGCTGGTGCGACCCTCCCTCCCTGGCTCACATCTATGCCCTCAAGTGCAGAGGTGGTGGAAACACAAACACGACCAGGGTTAACCGTCCAAAACCATACTTACCTGTTTTGAACCAAACCAGACCACTCAGTGTAAACCAGGCTCTAGTGTCTTGCACCCCCCAAACTGCCTTCCAATTTTGGGAACCACTGGTATAAGCAAAGTTGTCTGAATCTGCATCTGAATTAAACTTGATAAAACATTTTAACACGCTTGAACACATTAGAGCCAAACTTTCTGTAAAGACACATACGAAGAAGCACTCTCTACGGCACAGCCAACACAATTTAAATCATCATTTTGGGGTTACCTCAGCTTAAACTACCCTGGGAAAGTTGACAGTTTCATCCAGCTGCACTCAGATCCAGTGTTCTTGGAAAAATGCCCAGCGGGCACTTTATTGAAAAATAGTTTAAGAGGTTTGGTCACAGGTGAGAGAACTGGAGAGTTTCAGATTGTGTGAGACATTAAGTCTCCTCTTTAAGGAGGCTGACCCAGATGTAACATCTACCTTGAAGGCTTTTACAGGATCGGGGAAAGTGGGAGCATGACTCATGGTTCGTTTATGTGATTGAAGACCGCTGAGAGGTTGAGACTAAAAAATTGAAAAGTGTCCTGGAGGTAAACAGAGAGTCTGTTGCATATTACTGAAGGAGTAACAGTTTACAGTGAGTTAAAGTGTAAAACAATTTTAAAGTGAGAGTGGAGCCACTGGTTTTGTTTGTTTCACCTTAAATTCATTAAGGGCACACTCACACTCAAAAGTGAAAAAAAGAAAAAAAAAAAGGGGGGGGCACACACACCACACTCAATAACTAAGCCCTTGCTTTAACTTGTTCAGAAGGATTGTGAGAAACCAGAGACATCAACAATTCAATCAATAAATATAACATATACCAAATAATTGGTGTTGCAGTGTATTTGAGACCATGCAGTGTTGTGCAATTACTTGCATCACAGTTCTGTTACAAATGGAATGTGTATTTTATTTTTCCTAATGAAAACAGTGAGGATGAAATCCTCATGTCATAATATAAGAGTCAAGGACCATTGCAGTTTCAAGTTACATTTTCAGCGGCCTCATTTCATCCTTAACTGTCTGAACAAACTTTTCTCTCAGATTTAGTTTGCAAGAAGCCTGTGTTAAATCAAGTCTTGTCATTAGCAAAGACTGAAGCATTCATTCAGAGATTTTATGAAGAAACATGTACAGCAGCTCTCTCCTACAATTACAGTTTTTATGCCCTTCTGCTTCAAAGACAGTGCGTATGTTTTCCTCTCACAGTGGTATCCCCCGTGATTTTTCACTGAGAAATTGTAGGCTGCATGAATGTATTTGAAGAACAGGTGGTTTTTCTGGGTATTTCTTCCTCTTAGAGGATTCCTTTGGAGACTCCTGAGGAAATTACAGAGCAGGGGTGTCTAACTGCTTCCTCTGATAGTTTAGGAGAGCTCTGATATCTGTACAGAAGCTGTGTTTACACAAGATCTGGATTTTTTCACAGTATGGTATGTAATGTCAGATCTCATGTTCCATCTATCTTCTCTGTGGTTTTATTGGTTTTACAGTAAAATACAAAGTCATTGACTCTTACAGTGAGTGAATCTTCAGGTGATGATGCAGATGCATGCTGGCACACATGCTGGATGTCAGCCAGCCTTCATTGTCTAAACACTCCATTTCTCCACCACCCAGAGGCTCCATGAAGCTCACATGTCAGCTCACAGAAAGAGGTGCGGAGATGTAAACGAAGGAAGAGGGGCTGAGGTCAGCTTATTATATGGATGAATGAAAGAAAAACGAAAATTTAAGATGGAGAAATCCAGAGTTAGGGTGATAATCTCCAGTTTAGTCTTGCAAAAGTTACATTAAATGATCCAGAGTCTTCAAAGCAACATTTGGTGCTTTTTCTAGATGTGGTACTGGCTCAACTCCACTCAGCTCTGCTCAGTTTTGTAACCAAGGGCTTTGTTTTCCTTCACAGTATACGTGCCACCGTCCAGTTTATTAGGTACACCTTTCTTGTGCCAGGTTGAACCCACTTTTTCCTTCAAAACTGCTTTAATTCTTGATTAAATAAAAACATCCATGATGTGGATCTCCTGTAACACCACATCCCAGAGGTGCTCTACTTGATTTAGATCTGGTTACTGTGGAGGCCACTGGAGTACAGTGAACTCATTGTCATCCTCAAGACACCAGTTTGACTTGATTTGAGCTTTGTGACATGGTGTGTTATCCTTCTGGAAGTAGCCACCAGAAGATGGGTAGACTGTGATCATAAAGGGATGGACAAGGTCAGCAGCAATACTCAGGTAAGCTGCGGCACTTAAACAATGCTCTGTTGATGCTAAGGGGCCTTTAGTGTGAAGAAAAAATACCCACACATTACACCACCATTAGCCTGAACCGTTGATACAAGGCAGGATGGATCCATGCTTTCATGTTGCTCAGGCCAAAATTTTGACCCTACCATCTGAACGTGGCACAAGGCAACATTTTTCCAACCTCAAACATACAGTTTTGGTGAGCCTGTATTAATTATAGTCTCAGTTTCCTGTTTTTGCAGACCAGAGCAGCACCTGTTAGGGTCTTCTGCTGCTGTAGTCCATCTTCTTCCAGATTTGATGACGTGTGTTCAGAAATGCTCTTCAGCATACTTAATGTTGCCATTCTATCGTCACAAACCACTCTGGCCATTCTCGTCTTTCTAGCCCCGAGAAGTGATGCTTAACTGCATATTTGCTCTTTTTCCAACCATTCTTCTTTAACCCTAAAGGTGGTTGTGCATAAAAAATCCGAGCAGATCATCAGCTTCTGAAATACTCAGACCAGCCCATCAGGCACCAACAACCATATCATGTTCAACAACACATAAAAGGGCCTATTGAGGGCCGATGTGTGTCAATGAGTTAAATCAATCTTTGCCATGTACTGACTTTTATTTATTATTGTCTCTGCTGTTTGTAAATGTATGTATGGTCTGGGTGGACTGCAAAAACTGAATCACCCTTTGGGACAAATAAAGTTGTCTAAACTAAACTTAACTATACCTTCAGCATGCAGGCTGGGCATCATTGCATGGCTAAAAAAAACCCTGCACTGATGTCCAAACAAAACAGCCATGGAGGTAATAGTGGTGATAGTGTAGCTCGCTCTCAGTCTGTTGCTTTTTTGACAATATTTTTTGTACAGAGTCAGTTGTAAGCAGCAAAGAAAAAACAAACAATTGAAAGTGGAGGAGAGTTTGGGAAGTCATACCGCAGTATGGAGCTGGCAACAAAAAGCTTTTCATTTTATTGTCTCATGTCCCACTCCTGATACTCCTGGTGACTATACTCCCTGGCCAATGGGTCACTGGCAGTGTCTTTGCAGCACATTCAAAGGTCCCATATTTTACTTCTTTTCAACAAGTTTAGATTGGTCTCAGATATCCTGAGATTTTTGGGCATGCCCGTAAACCCCTCTGTTTGAGCCCTGCTAAGAACAGACTGTTTAAGTGTACAAATTCAGAGGTGGATATGGCTTTGACTTCAAGCCCTGTGCTCTTCTGTTTACTGTTACTATGACAAACAAATGTATTGAGAGGTTAAAGATTTTTTTTGATAACACAAAAGTACCATAATGTGGATAACTTTGTAACATTATAAGTGACATTCAAAAGTAGCATTACCCACCTCACAGGTACTACCTGACAAACAGGATAGCAAAGCTCACAGAAGTTTTAAGAAACCAAAGAACATTCTGACCGATTAAGAACAGAAATATAAATTGATATAACATTGTTTTTTCCACAAATATGACTGCTGGTACTGATTCATTTGCTGTTCATGGAAGAGTTGCACCCCTATCACAGACTTTGTTTCCTTGTTCAGATAAAGTTTGTTTCCCGGCAAACATCAGTGAGTTATCATCAAATAGTCTCTCCCCTGCCATCCCATCCTCACTTCACCCTGTCCCAGCAGAGCCTTTATTTAAGCGTCAGCTATAAGGACACCCCTGAAAGCTGAACAATACACAGCACCCTCATACCTCCTCTTATTTGAACAGACAGGTTTCCCAGGACTCCATGTCCCAGAGAAACAGATGATTATGGCCCCTGCAAAGTAAATACCCCTCTGTTAGTGGTGTTAGCGTTTCGTTTCTAAACTTTTTCATGGGAAGAAATGAGAATTGGTTCTAAAGTTACTTTGGATAGACTATTTCAAAAGGAATTTTGTTTCTTGGATGAGGGCAACAACTTTTGGATGAATTATTCTACAGTGATCCACAAAGCTAACGAACCTGATTTTAGTGCTTTCCACAGAAATGTTCTGTACTTCGGTGACGGGGTGCTGGGTGGGGAGTGGATCCATGCCATCAACCAATTCATATAGGTTTTGTGTGTATATGTGTCTGCTTTTTTGACAGTGTTCATCAACAGTAAATTTCATCAAGTCTTGTTTGATGGAATGTCTCTGCCTGACCCGATATCGTGTAATCACATTAGGTGAGCCGCAGTTTTGAAGGCTTATTGTCTATGAGGTAACATATCTTGATGATAAAATTTATATTTAATATAAAACACTGTACAACAGTTGGTGCACCTTTGGTGGGGAAGTATTTATCAGAATCAGTTTTATGGCACAGGTATGTCAGGCTTTGTCCATATGTAAGTGGGTATTTTTCTAAAACAGAGCTTTATTTGTGGGTTTTGCAAAGGACATCTTAGGTCACTGAATGGTAAATGGTTAATGGACTTATAGCCTGTTTCTAGTCTTTCTGACCACTCAAAGCACTTATACGCCACGAGCCACATCTACTTATTCAGGACCATTTACTCTTACATTCACTCACTGATCATTCATAGTTTCTATGTAGGTTGTCCATCAGTTTTTGCCAACACATATATTCTCTTTCATACCCATTTACACACCGTTGATGCAGCAGTGGGAGCAACTTGGGGTTGAGTGTCTTGCCCAAGGACACATTGACATGTAACAGCCAGGGCTGTGCTCAAATTTGCAGCCTTTTGAAACCTGGTCGAGGGTATTATTAGACTAAGCCATCGATGCCCCTAAAAACTGAAAACACATATTTTGGAAAACATGTTCAAGTGGAGACTTTTAAAACTCTGTTAAAAGTGTCTTTATGTGGACAGGGACAAACTATGGTTACAGTAGCTACTGACAAGAGTACTCACAGTTTTTGATAAGAATTTGATCAAGATTATCCAATGCGCATTGACTTTAAATCTAAATAAAAAGTATTATTTACTCAATACGCATGCTGACACCAGCTGACATAGTCACAAGTCAAACCTTGACACCAGTCAGACTTTTGGTTGGAATAGAAATTAAAATAAAACTTCTTTTCCATAGATATTGCAAAATTAAAAAGTGGCATATCACAGACATCGTGACAAGGTAACTGACAGTGCATTATGTGCTTTTGTGTTTTCATGTGGATGGGGATGTGTTTGTTGACATTTTTAAAAGTACCCCCCTACATGTGGACATAGTTTTAGAAATATACAGTTAGACTCCAGTATAACTTTCAAAGTGTGGAAGAGTGAGCCTCCTCCGTAAGGACAAAATATTTATTGCACCCCCAACATCACCCTACAAACCGCCAGTAAAATAAAGTATTAAAAAATGAATATATCAAATAATAACTAATTAATGTGTTTAAAATCTATTTGAGTATTATTTAATAAAACATCACACACAATATTGTTTGAATATCTATGTCTCATCGTTTGACATTCCTGTAATTTTCCTCTAAAAAACTTTTTCTTTTCTTTCTTTACTGAAAAAGATAATTAAAACACTAACCAGGGAGTATCATCTCTTCATAGGAAACACTGGATCTGTAATGCTTTAATGTAAAATTTGTCAGATCACGGTAACAACAACAGTAAGTCAAAGTTTGAATGAAACATTAGATCCTTCAAATTAAGAGTCTAATTTAAAGTCATCATCATCCCATACTCTGAGCCCGTGTTAGCTTTACAAACCAGTACCAGTCAGATCTTCACAGACACAGTCACGTTTCTCACTCCTGACTGTCACGTGTGTAATAAAGTAGCTGATAAGTGACCAGAAGTGGAAACCATCACGTCGAGATGTCACTGAAATAGATCAAGCTGAGCTGAATGGTCAGAGGGACTGTTCATGGATAAACAGGAGGTTCGTTTACATTTTACTTCAACCCAATTTGTCCCTGAAATTAGACAAATAAAGTCCAGAAGGGACTGACCAGTTGTTTAGTCTGGGTGCTTCTCTGCAGCTGTCACCCTCTCCCAGCACTACAGAGAAGGCAAACCTATGAAAGTAGGAACATGCAAAATCTCTCATAACAATCTCATAAAAGAGCAACAGACACGTAAGCAGGCAAAAGCTCAGTTTTCTCTCTTCTGGGAACCGCTAATCCCCTCAGCCCTGGTACTGCGTCATTGTACCGTGAGAGGGAAACTATAAAATGTTTGGATGAAATAAATGAAAGAGAAGAATGTGGACAAATCTCACTGTGGAATTGAGAGCTGAAGAAGAGGAAGACATCAGATGAGGAGAGGGGGGTTTAGAGTTTGATTTTCAGGGCCCTAACTGGGCTTGTGAACATGTTCTTTGGGCCAAAACACAACAAATGTCTAATTTGGGAATAGAATGCCCAATGGTAAAAATGAAGTTTTAAAGATGTATCATGAAGAGATGTTTTTAGCATTCTGTGAAGCTAGTTCTTAATGATAGAAGCCTCCCTGATAATACTGCATGATGGATAAGTATCTGCTCGTATTTCTCAGCAATTAGGACATCATTAATCCAGACCAAATCCCAAACTCCATTTGCAGGATACAGTCCAAAACCCTTGAGGGCCTTCAACATGCTTCACTGTTGCTTGCAGACACTTATTATTGTACCACCTTCCAGCCCTTCAGGGAACAAACTGTCTACTGCATCAAGTAGACAGTTTGGACATATGGCTTTTTGGCTGCAATTAGTACTTGACTTCACTGGACAGTGGATGGGTGTACTGGGATCCCACTGGTCTTTGCCAGTTCTGATTTAATAGAACTGCTGGACATCTGATTTTTAAGGGATGTAACAATGAGTTGTCTTATATCTGCTACAGTAAGTTTCTTTGGTCAACCACTGTGTCTGCAGTGTCATTGCCCATTTCGTTGTGTACTGGTGTATTTCTGTGTAACAGATCAACATGAAGTCATTCCTGATAAAATGGTTTTAACCTAAAATGTTTTGGGGATCCATTAGTAGCTGTCAAGATTTAATCACAGAAAGATAACCCTAAAACCATGACAAATGTTCTTCCTCAAATTTTGTAGGCTTGATAATATTCTGGGGGCCAAACAGAAAGGTTTGGAGGGCCTGATGTGGCCCCCGGGCCACAACCTTACCTCGGTAACATGGTTCGGCTGTTCCTCACCCAGTTTTAATCCTCCTGCACAACTGTTTCTGTTTTAATTAATAATGTTGATGAGATTCTGTTTGATTGAATTGGTTAATCATACACCTGACAGTAATCCTACAAAATCTCTGAGCAATGTCTCTCAGCACAAATATATTGCCAACATCAAATTAATGCCAGATAATTAAGAAAAGAGCAATACAATATTTAAAAAAAAATCATTTAATTATTTCTTAACTAAAACAACTGCCTGGTGGTTTTAATGCTGTTTGTGTACTTTTACACACATCTATTGAAGCCTTCTTTAGGTATGCCATTTATGAACAACAGATGATCATAACATCAAGTAAAATGTAACGTCAAATCTCCAGGATCAAATCAGTTTATTTTGAGTGAGAGTGGAACTTTGCGCATGGTTTGATAGAAACATTTCAATTTAGTGTTTTGATCTCAGACGGTTTTTATCTCACCTAAGTTTCCAGTGCTTCGGATGCTTTGTGTCTTTTTTTTAAATCCGTATTTCTAACCCCACTGTTATCACCCTGCATTTTATTATGCAGTTGTGTATAGTTGCACAACCTTTACTTAACCATGGTACCATTATGGACTCTATCATTTACTTCTGGAAAGTGAGTCAATTATAAGCAGCCAGTGTTTTATTGCTGGTGCAGACATAAGTAAAGCCTCCCTCTCAGTGTAAATATTTGCTGTGTAGCAGCTGCTCACTGCATTATTGACCTCTCCATGGGACATTGCACTCAACAACTTCCTGGATATGGTCAACACTTAAGATTGTTTCTGTCTTTTTCAGGGCTTGTGTGAGAGTGAAAAGAGAGAAAGATATTGTTTGTCTTTGAATTTAGCATTTGGGATGGCTTGGGTATACAAATCATTTTACTGTTTTTTATTTATCTTTCATAAAGTTAATGCCCTCAGTATTTTTTAAAAAGTCAAAAAGTATCTGAAGAAGACATTTAGCAAACATGCAAATCTCGTACATAAGAATACATTGACACACATTTGATCAGGCCGGGTTTGGACTCTAAACTGCTGTCTGAGGCCATAATTGGGCCAGGATCCGTCCCCCTTCGCGTCTTTTATTTAGTCTGACAGAGATAAGTTAAGATTATAATCATGAATAACATGTTTTAGCAAGCAACCCTGTTAAACCATGATCTGCACAGTACACACATAGGAAGGCTTCAACAAATTATTCTCTATGAGCATGCACAGTCGAACACTTGGTGCATCTTCCTTTGACTTCTCACAGCATGCATCACCTGCACGTAAAATTGCACAGGGCACAGCATACCAAGAAAATGGAGCTTGAAGATGTAAAAAGAACAATCTTACCTGGAAAAGAAGGTAAGAGAAGGGTCATGTACATATGTTCTTGAAAAAAGTGCATTTTGCATTAAATGGGACCTTTAAAAAAAGTGTAGACTGACCTTGGTCTGAGTGAGTAAGATCATATTCAGTGATGGGTAATCTGTGCGCGAGTATTTTACTGTCTAACACCTGCATAAACAGGAGCTAAACTCTGCATTTTTAAATGCTAAACATTTACATGAACAGACATCATTGTGTGCGTGTGTGTGTACTCGTGACGTTCTTCAGCCAGAGTGTGTGCGTTTGCATGCTGGTGCGTGTCAGTCTTCTGTCATGTTAAGTGCTGAGCAGCAGTGTGTTCTGCCAACATTAAACACCTCTAGAGTTTGCGGAAACCTCAACAGCAGCTCCGATATCACGTTTCTCCCTCTGACCCGCTGAGAACGTCTAATGATCTAAGCGCTCAGGCCGGGAAAGATCCCCTCCTCTGAGCCAGGCATTCTCCAATATGCCTCCCCCACCACCACCACCACCACCACACACACACACACCCACACACTGCTGGTTAAACTGCATTTCCCATCATGCAACGCACAACAGCACTCCCCTGTCTCCATTGCCTTTCAAAAAATATGATATCCCCTTCACATTTTCTCCTACACTCTTGTTATTCACTCAGCATTCCTTCATGGTGAGCTCAGACAAACACTCTTACACACTCCAAGCTGTTTCCTCACAGTGTGTGATTTAACCGCAACAGCAGCACTTTGTTCTTAGTGATGACCGTGCATGTGTGTGTTCATGTGTGTGTTTGTGTGCAGGTGTGTGCATGTGCGTGTACATGCAGTGGTGGTAGGTATAATTTTTGCTTTGCCACAAATGAACCTAACAAGCATGTTTTTGGTCCACGGGAGGAATCCAGAGTGTCCGGGGGGACTGTACGCATGCACAGGGAGAATATGCAAACTCCACACAGAAAGGCCCTGACCAACACAAAGTTCGAACCAGCAACCTTCATGCAGAGAGGGACACACACTGTAAAAATTAAAAGTTAAAATAGCTGGCATTGAATGAATTTTTCAGTACACAAAAAGTATTTTTGTTGAGTTATGAACTATATCATAGGAGTTATCTCAACTATCCTTATAAAGTTTTTTATGGAAAGTCAGGCTACTTTCTCAACTCAAGCTGGCAAAACTTAAAACAACTGGTTTAAGGTTAGGTGTGGCCAGGCAAGGTCAGGCCAAGTTCTGAGCACAGGCTTCATATAAAGATAAAATATCATTGTGTGCTAGACTGGCACAGTGATAAGCAAACATACATGATGTAAATCATGTTACAGTGGGTTTGAGTACAAAACCTGCCTGGGACTGTATTTATTTAAATAGATGTTCTTTCAACTCAAAATTCTGAGTTTTGACCCCAAACTTAAAAATTTGGGGTTACCTTGAACTTTTGAGTTTTCTAATTTTATTTTTTACAGTGCACTACCTGCTGCGCCACTGTGCTGCTCTAGCCCTGAACAGATTTCTCCTAATCCTGACATGAATGTTTGAGTTAACTTGATCAGAATTTTACTCTCTGTACTAAAATTATTGCCTCAAAACCCTGTCTAAAAGTTACAGCTGGCAGGGATTCTGATACTGTTGATAAATAACATTACAAGCTAATGTCAGCCTAATACTCATGTTTTGATGATAAAGAATAGCATCAATCAAAATCAGAATCAATCAGAATAATTAATCAAGACATGAGGAAACTGAAAATTCTGCATCAGTCCATATCATCACAATGTTGAGCAATATCTTTCTCATGCTGTGCAGGCCTAGTTTTTAGTGATTTTATTGGTCTTCCAAATGTGGTATTAGGGTTTATCTCCATTTGGCGACAATTTCCATTGGATGTAGAAATAATTTTTTTATTCAGAGGTTAAAATTAAAAAGGCTTGTGCAGCAGTTCCTCACAGTGGTCACTGCTAGCTTACACCATTATGACCTTGTGGTCATATGACCACGATGACCGGGAGTACAGAGGACTGACCCAGGACTTTGTGGACTGGTGCCTAGGAACCACCTCCAGATCAACGCGGGGAAGACCAAGAAACTGGTGGTGGCGTAGACCCCCCCACCCAACACCGGTGAACATCCAGGGCTTGGACATTGAGATTGTGGACTCCTACAAATACCTGGGTGTTCACCTAAACAATAGACTGGACTGGTCTGACCACACGAGTGCTCTCTACAGGAAGGGCCAGAGCAGACTGTACCTGCTGAGGAGACTGAGGTCGTTTGGAGTGCAGGGAGCTCTCCTGAGGACCTTTTTTGACTCTGTGGTGGCATCAGCCATCTTTTATGGTGTGGTCTGCTGGAGCAGCAGCATCTCGGCTGCAGACAGGAACAGACTGGACAGACTGATCAGGAAGGCCAGCTCAGTCCTGGGGTGCCCCCTGGACTCAGTGCAGGTGGTGGGAGAAAGGAGGATGCTGGTGAAGCTGGCATCCATGCTGGAGAGGGACTCCCACCCCCTGCAGGACACTCTGACAGCCCTGTGCAGCTCCTTCAGTGACAGGCTGCATCACCTGAAGTGCGTGAAGGAGCGCTACCGCAGGTCTTTCCTGCCTGCTGCTGTTAGATTTTACAACCAGCACTGCCCCCAGTCACCATAAACTGAGCAATTATCGAACAATGTGCAATTACAATGTACATTTACTGTGCATCTCTATTGACAATGTGCAATTCATCCATGTGCAATCACTTACATTCATCTGCAGTTACTTGGTGAATGTGTAAATAATCCTTATAGGATTTGCTTTTTAGTTTCTGTATTCAAGCCCTTTTTATATTTATACTGGTAGAATAATGTAAATGCTACTATTTTTCATGCTATTTTTTATACCATTTTTATACTTATTCTTTATCAACGCTGTCCCCTTTGCTGCTGTTACACTGCAAATTTCTCCGTGTGGGACGAATAAAGGTTTATTCTATTCTATTCTATTCTATTCCAGCTTTTCATGCTGCTTACCTTACTGAAAGCTGGCCGTAGGCTAACTTAATGAACATCTGCTTTTGGTATCTAGGTACCAGTTTAAATGCATGTTGTCCATGTGTCTGTGCTATGCATTAACAGCATGCCATAAATCATATCTCACTTGCTCGTCTCTTATGCAAATAACAACCCGTAAGTTATTTCTGTGCAGCTCTTATTTATGTCTCTCTAGTCCCACAGACTGCTTGTTGTCAGGAGTCCTGCTTGCAAAATTCTGTGAAGCCCCTTGCAATAAAAATGAATGTGGTTGAATCCTCTCCTCTTGAACAGCTTTTCTCCTCATGAACATGTTGTGAAAGAAATTGGTGATATAATATTCAGCAAAATAAAGGTTGTGAGCATTGATTTGGTTAAAGGGACAACTCTGTTTAAGTGAGGTGGGTGTGGCAAATGAGCCAGACATTCATTCTGTTTTCATTGTTTAACTAACGATGAAAAAGTCAAAATGGCACCAAATGAAGAGCTGTTTGGAAGCTGAAAGACTGGTTAATGTGCTGAGTTTGTTGCCAAATGATCTGGAGAGGCAACCCGCTGTTCATAGATAATTGTCCTCAAAGGGTTCATGAATTTCTACCATGGCTGCCTTCATTTGTTCAACTGAAATCCTGTTTTAAAGGCCTGACAGTCAATCAAGGTATCATTTTGTGTAATTCTGACCTTGAGAAAATGTGTAAAGCTATCAGCTCCACTATTTACCTGAATAGTATTGCTCTTTGCCAAATTGGACAGACTCGATGAGCCTATCTGTCAAACAGGTCCACATACAGAGCGACAGATCGACCTACATCTGATGTGGGTCAGAATCAGCATGCGGTTAAGAGTTCAAGATAGACATATCAGCTGGACGGGGACGGGCTGTTTCCATGCAGCTGATTGTGTTTGGAGAGAGAGAAAAGAGACAGGAAACAGGCATCAAAGCTGAAACCTGAACACAATGTGCTGATGGTGTTTGACATTTAAACTCTGAGTTATTTTTGCAGTCAGGGTCAGGTGACATTATAATGGCCTGAAATATTGCTAAAAGGCTTATTGCAGAAGGTTGTCAGACAAAACTAAAGCATAACATTACACAGACTGATTTATCCACTTTAACTCCACTTATTTTTTCATTTATAAGTGCAGGGAGCAAACCATTAGGTTGCTTGGTTATTTTTTTTTAACCCTTTAGGATAAGATGCAATGTGTGTTAGCATCAGGGCTGTCACTATAACTGTCTTGTAAATAATGTAAATAATCATATTAAGTGGGGAAAAGATGGTTATACCATTCCACATTGTAAACATGTTCCCTCCCTACAAGTCTGATAAATGAAAAATCAGTAGTAAGTGTGCTTGTTGTGAAAAGTGTTGTTGCCTGCTATTAATTTTGATAAAAGCTATGCTCTGGAATGAATTAGAGGATTGACTTGATCCAGTGCTGCAGTCTTTTATATCTCCAAAAGCTTGAGCTACAGCTTTAATGTGTTTAAACAGAGGCCTTTCCTCTTTTAAGTCAAAACTGATTTAAAGAAAAAGCTGGGGAAAAAAACTCCCTCTTCTTCCTAGACAGTTAGTATCCAAATTTGGTGTACCAGGGATGGCTTTTAAATAACAAGACTGCACTTACGAGGATAAACCATGTTGTACACAGTCACACAGAGTTTTAAATATTAAAGGTTGGGAATTCACGTACAACTGCTGAAAGTTGTATAAAT
This sequence comes from Cetoscarus ocellatus, assembly GCA_037902135.1. Classification (NCBI taxonomy): domain Eukaryota; kingdom Metazoa; phylum Chordata; class Actinopteri; order Labriformes; family Labridae; genus Cetoscarus; species Cetoscarus ocellatus. The sequence goes on from JBAMNC010000219.1 coordinate 1,895,882, forward strand.
TGACGTCTTAGTTCAGTGCTAGCTACTGATCGAAGTGCAAATGTTTTTGTATAGGCATCAGAAAATGATTAGAAAAGTGTGAGCCAAAGTTGTCCCAAAACATCTTGCTGCTAATCAAAAGGAAAAACGCAAGCAAATTCGTGGAGACATGTTTGAACAAATTGAAGGAAACATATTTTTGATTAGTGATTATAAAGTGTTTCAGGACAACTTTCCAATGCAAGAAAATTGTCCTGCTTTCTGGGAACGTAGGAAAGGGGACAGTATTGTATTAACAGACAGTGGCACCCATCTGCTCTGGTGAACGCTGGTATTGAACCAGATATTTTTCTTCGCACAAAGTTGTCAGACAAAATTCACCAGCACTACTTCATTTTTTTCCTTTTCCTGTTTTCATATCTACAGGTGTCTTCATTCTCAATTTCACCTCAACATCTGATATCATGACATCCTCAAATACAGATATCATGTTTGTATCAAAGTAAAAAACTAAGATGTACAATCCGGTCTGCTGTCTCCAATACTGATGTTCTGTGCTTTAATCCTCTTTGATAAAAATTAAAGCTCTCCAATCACATTTCTCAGCTTTTTCCACCAGAAACCCTCCTTCTGGTGCCCAGTGAAGGTCAAAAATGACTTCATGTTCCTTTAACAGTCATTAAAGGTTACAGTGATGTGTTGAATGTTTTTGTGTGTGTTTTTTAGAGTATTGAGAGAGAGGAGCTAATAGAGGTGGACCCCGCCCCAACACATGCTGCACTGGAGAATGGACATGCTGCCCCCACAGGTAAAAACTTTCCACAATGTAGGTCTGTGTTTTCATTCACAGGAAAAACTTATAAAACTAGGACTACCAAGATGGTCATTTTAACCTTTTTCAGAATATGCAGTGCCATTTCCATGTGGTCATTAAACCCAGGTTGCTATCAGAGCCCGAATTCTCCCAAATGTTTCTACATTCTGTTTTCATGATGGAATTTAATGATATTACAAAACACTAAAGAGTTGTTTCTACCTAAAACTAACAACACAGGACATTTTGACTGTACGTGTTTTAAACAGTGTTTGACTCATTATCTAAACTCAATGAGACAGTTGCCTTGAAACTGCAATACAGTAAAAAGCACTTTTACTGTATTTCCCTTTCATGCACTTACTACTCAGTTAATACTTGTGCTAATACTAGTAGGAGCATTTTTTTAACAAATAATGCTATTGCATGGCAATTACGCACTGCAAAAAAAATTAGAAAGCACTTGAGAGCGCAAACCTCGGCCAAGGTAGCTCACATATTGCTGTTACATATAAAAGCAATAGTTCCATGATAAAGTTACCATCATAATATGATTCCTTGACCCTGAAACCCACACCTAGCACACCTATGGGCTTTTCCCCAGATGGACTAGTGAAATAAGTTAACAAGTCCATCTGGTGTCAGTTAAGGTTTAGCCAACATGCTTAAAATGTTCTATTTCATTTATTCCCCCTAGTGTAAAGTTACACAGCATTTTATCACACATTTCATCACAAATTGTTTATTACTGGAATAACTTGAAAAACAGTTTGTGCAGTCAAAATGATCACAATAACCATTCTAGTAACTCATAAAGGTTGGTAGATTGAGATAAAAGGAATATTTATGCATTCACTTTATTAAAATCTAATGCAGCCACTTCATCACTGTGACCATTTAAACTCATTTCTTGCAGAACTTCCATTGTTGGTGCACGGAAAGACCTCTCCTCCCAGGGACTTCCCCAATGAGCACATAGCCCCTGTCGCCATGCGGATGCCCCACCACCCCATCACAGCGACAACCAAGACGGCAGAAATAAAGGGTCCTGACTCTCCCAGCAGCCCCGTGGGCTCTCGGTCCTCTCCTGTCCCTGATCCTTCCCCTGCCAGCCAATCAGGTGCCAGCACTAGCCCAAACCAACCTATACACAAGTCTGAAATTTAACCAGGTGACTGATGTGATCTGATCTTCATTCTCTGTAGTATCTTCTTATTCAATATCTCCTTAATGGACAGAGTCTCAGTCACATGATGGTTACTGAAGCTGTCTGTTAAAGTCCATCATTGACAGCCACCATTATTAGGCCTAAGAGTACTTAACTAACTGCATTAACTGAAAGCACTCATATTTTTAAGTTTCATTTTTTTACTTATGAGCATAATTCATTCTGGAGGCTAAAGATGGCAATCAGTATTCTAGACCCACCTTTAGTTTTGAGTTATCAGCCAGACCATGCGTTAGGATTTCATCATAGATCAGCTGGTGGATTAAAAGCCTTGCCTGTTGGCTCATCTCCGTTGTCATGATGATTGTATGGCCTATTGCCCACACTATAAGCTAGTGTGAAAAATATGAGTTTTTACAAATGTAAAAAAGGAAAAAAAAAAAGCCAGTCAACATATGCTCTCTTAAACAACTAACCCCTAGCAAGCAACAAGGTCATAAAAGACAGCTTTCAGACATGGATGTGGGCAGTAACATGTCAAACATCTACAAAATGATGGTGACCCTGCCTTTTATAGTCATAACTCTTTGCTAATTATTCAACAAATTGTTACAACCGCTTTAATCACTACTAGTGTGCGTTGCTTCTGCTACTATTGTTATATTATTACCTTATATGTCTGTGTTTGCTACTTTCAGGAGTCTTGTCAGTGAAGGTAATTCATGAAAATGTTTTTAAACACTCCTACACTAAAATCCCTTGACACAATAATTCATGTTTTCCCTTAAATGTGAAGTCTGAATTGAATCTACTTATCTATCTTCATATTTACAATGTTCTCTTGTCATTTGCTGTGATATAACTGTGATGTCTACTTCGACTTGGTCAGTAGCATATACAAGCATACACCTTTTAGCCTCTCAGTCCACTTTACTCCCACTCATGAACAAAAAACAAGATACGTGAACTACAGATAGGATTCCAGATGTGAAGCTTGAACAGGGAAGTCCAAAAGTAAGCCAAAAATATTAGTGGTCCACCACATTCTACAAGCCATGATCCAAGCACATGGGCTATCCTGTCTGGCATAATTAGAAAAAAATGACATTCCTCTGTTGTCTTTTGCAGAGAAAGTGAATTCAGCCCAAGCGAGGTCTGTGACGTACTCAGGGCTGATGCAGCTTGACCGGTGAGTGACATTTGACCCCTGAGAGACATTTTAGGGACTGTTAGATGATATTTTGATAAATCTTGACCTTTTGTCCTACAGAAATGGTGATGAAAGGGGTAACAGATCCTTTGAACAAGTTGGAGAGAGGAAGCGGGAGCTGGTGAGGTCACAGACTCTGCCTCGTAACATTGGAGCTCAGGCTCGTCGCTCCATCTTTGAAAGGCTGGAATCTGAAGCCAACAGGTAAATTTAAGGCAGTATTGTTTTTGTTTTACATGGAGGGGAATCAAAGGTTCAAATACAGTTCACTCTCTGACTTGTCTTGGCCCTCTCTGCTCCTCTACAGTCGCCAAAAACCAGTGGACTCCAAACCCAAACTGAAGCGCTCTCAAAGTTTTGGGGTTTCCAGCGCAAGCAGCATCAAACAGATCCTCCTGGAGTGGTGCCGCTCCAAAACAATTGGATACCAGGTAAAACACTGAGTACAAGGTTTCAGAGAATACATCACATACTTGAATTTTTGTGAATTATCTAAACAAAAGGAAAGTTACCACTGCCAACAAAACAACAAGAGATGACGGATGGTTGATGGATAGTTTACCTGTGGTGAACATTGCTAAACTGAGGAGTATTTCGCCAAAGTGGGATTATGACATCCAGGATAACAAGCAAAAGCCAGGCTTGACCAAGTCCCTTCTGAGAATGCTGGCTTTATGTGTTTCACAAAAGCCGAGCTGGGCTGAGAAGGAGCGGCTTGGTCAAACCAGATGTAACTAATTCAGATAATTGTGCATTCACGGCTTTCTTCACAAAACTGAGGTAGATAACAGATATACTGATCAAAAATAGAGAAAACACGTTTCGTCTACTTCACTCCCAATGAGCAACAGCTATGGATGGAAACTCTGAAAATTTTCAAATGTATAATTTGCAAGAAAAAATAAAATAAAAAAACTCAGTACAGCCACTGCAATAAAAGATTGAGAGCAAGTGGCAGATAATAGCGGACCACCTGAATGTGTAAGGCAGCCTAAAATATATTTACTAACCAGTTGATTAAAAGTTTACATCATGAGCAAATTCACACATCTAATTCTTTTGAATGAATCAAGGAGAGATAAAAGAACTTGGCCACATTTATGTTGTATTGATCATGGATTGATTGAAAAACACTTTTGCAACTTTGTTGCACATATGTGTTATCATCTCACAGCCACAATAATATACTATTCATCATGCTAATAGAAGCCTACCATTATTCCTATTCTAATAACAATGTGATTCAAAGTCTTCATTAAATCTCTGAATATACTGTATATCATTGCTATTAAATAGCTAAACAATACTAATGTTGTTTAATAAAAAGAAACTAAAGCAATACACACAAAAATGGGTATATAACTTCATAATTTGCTTAACATGTTAATTTGTGTAAATGTTTGTTTGTGTTTGGTTTTAAATTTATTTATCATTTGGATCCTTATTGTAATGAGTCTTTGAGTTCTTTGAAATTACATTTTAAATAAAATGTGTTATTATTATCCTTCTCTTCTTGTCCTTTTATTAGTAAAACTTAAAGAAACACACTGTCAGATGAGAGAGCCTGCTCAGTGAACAGCAGGATTATTACGCCTGCCAGAAAGCCTGCTTTGGGAGCAGGCTAGCTGCACAGAATAAATCTCCATGGTAAAGAATGTGAAACCAAATCACAGCTAAAATCCAGGCTTAATCGCCTATCGAAGTTTTGTGAGACACCCCCTGGACTAGCCACTTGCTCACTCATACACTGACAGTTGCTCTCCCACACTATGTTGCTGCTCAACACAACACCACTATGTTATGATAATTGAACAAGACCCAGTGTTTTGGACTAAAGAGCCCTTATTCTGCTCTTTTTGATTTATATTCCTTCTGGTGTGTTTTACATATCTCTTTTACGTGATAGATTACTTATATGCACAAAATGGCATCAGGACTTCTCGCACTACCCCTCTTTAAAGCACCAGTAGCTGCCTTAAACAGCTCATTTGCCCAGTCCTCCTGAATACACCTACCAGTGTGACATCATACCATTAACTCATCAGCATTTAAGCCCATTGGCTCAGGGTAGCAATCCCATTGTAGAACTGTTGAAAAACATGGAAGAGGCCAAGTGTTGAAGAAGGTCAGAAAGTTCTCAGAGAAGGTTACAAAAGGATTTTGTGGGAAATATCAGGGTTTCATGTGTTAAAGGGGCTTAACCCTTTAATGCCTTTTGTATCATATTTGATACATACTTTTATGATACCTCTATCTAATCAATATAATCAACAAATTACTAAAAAAAACCTGAATACAATCAGATAAATGATAAAAAAAAATGTCCTCGAGTGGATTATCAGTTGCCAAAAACACCTAATGTATCAAATGAGATACAAAAAGTATATAAGTTAAATTTTATGGAAATTTAGAGTTTTTAGGAATTCAGTAGAAAATGAAATAAACATTTCAGCTCCTAAAAATTAGAATTTTCTGGCTATAATTTGTGTTTTCAGGCGTTCAAGGGTTAAAGGGCATATTTAACTCCCTACCCCCCAAAAAACCCTCCTTTTCTAAATGAATTAAATCAGTATACTTTCTCATACACTACAAGTACATGGTCCGTGGTATACTTGCTATACTTATACTTATAGTCAAGCATACTTAATAAAATGAACTTCAAGTATACTACTTTTTGCTGAGGGTATAATGAACCGGTCTGTCTGTCATGGAGTTCTAAGCACGAATGTGTTTATTTTCTTTCTCTCAGCTGTAGAAGTCAGACTTGATGAGTGTGCTGGTGTTTTTGGGGGTTGGGGGTGCACAGTTCAGTCAGTTTACGTCATGGTTAAAAACACTGCCACATTTCTGCACTCGAGTACCCTTTTCCCTCACAGCGGCCTGTGCCAGCTGCTCCATGTGGCTTTACTTACAGTCAGGCCGGGTGAAGACAAGACTCTTATTAACTGGGAGCACACACATGCACACACACTCACTATGAGGGAAAGGGATTTTAAGTCAATGACTCTACATGCTGTACTAAATTCAAAGCAGACTGTAGACTAAAAAAGAGCAGCCTCAGAATGACATGATGTTAAAAACATGTAACATTAAAGCAGATGAGCTGGGACGGCTGTTTCATCCATCAGGATTACGGGCGAGACAGTGGATGAGGGGATTTCTTTATGAAGCTGTCAGTCACTTTTATAACTCGTGTTCCTGTAACTCCTTCACTCTCTCAGACTCTCAGCTCTTACTGCTTTCTTCCACTGATGCCCATCAACAATCTGCTTGTCTTTTCAGAACATTGACATTCAGAACTTCTCGTCCAGCTGGAGCGATGGGATGGCATTCTGCGCTCTGGTGCACTCCTTCTTCCCCACTGAGTTTGACTACACTGCTTTGTCTGCTGCTGACCGTAAACACAACTTTGAGCTGGCCTTCAGGACTGCAGAGTGAGCGAAAACTGTTAATATCAGATCAATGTGATGTGATTTGGATCATTACATATATACTGTCCATTAGATAGTGTTTCTTAAAGTTATATTTTTATGAAATTCAGTATATGACTTTAAATGAATTTATCAGTTCATGCTATAAATACACTCCTCAAAAATGTTTGGAAATGTTATTTTGGTTAATTATTTCTCCCCTTTAATAATACAATTTTTTTTGTTATTTTATATTGCTGGAAAGCCTGATTAGTTAATTTTACAATGAGGTACAACTTGTAAGGCTCGTGCATCCCTGGAATGATCAACACAGCTAAACATATGGAAAGTGCCCCAAAAACTGCCACAAAGTCCCCTGCAACTGGAAGCTGTTGTTCAGAAAACACAACACCTTAGCCAAGGAGGTTATGTTTTTGTTTGTTAGATTGTGAACAGGATAACTCAAAAGTTAAAACTGAACTTGATTACATTTGTTGATCATGGAACAAGGAAGAAGTGATTTGAGTTTGGTGGTGATCAGAATACAGAAGTGAATCCAGGATTTTTTTAAGGATTTCTTAACATTGTGAGATAGGGCCGTTTTCCACATTTAGGACAATAACTCACTCAACAGTGTTGGAAATGCCTTGGTGGAGGTTTGTGCTCTCTGAGCACTTCTATTTGTTGGAACTATCTCTATATTATCTTCTTTAAAGAGCTATCTGGCTATATTATTTGAAGCGATATACATGTTATCAGGCTGTATTCACACCTATCCTGCCTGTGTTTTTGTTTGGTGAATGGTGATTATGCCCTCTGCCTGACTCCAAAACTTCACAGTTTATTATTTTCAGATAGACATGTCCTATACACTATAAGTAAGACATTAAACAGCAGATTATTTAATGTATGTGAGGGCTTAAAGGGACCACTGCATTCAAAGACGTGTTGTTCTTAGAGCGAGCACACTGCTGCAGAATTAAGCTGATTTAACTGAAGGCAGTGTTCACAGCTTTATGTTTGACCTTTTAAAGAGACTTATAGGACATTTAATTTATATGAATGATTACTGACAGTTCCATATTCTAAACCGTTAAAAACATGTTTATTGGAATGTATGGGAAACATAAAGAAACATGAGACTTGGATTACATCTTTGGAATTACTGGATTATTGAAAGGGGATGGAGTTTTCTGTTTTCTTAAGTCTGTTTCTTTTCATATCAGGTTAAAAAAACAGAAATAAAGTCTGCAGTTATGATTAAACAACTGTTTAAGTTAAACAAAGACAAATAGCTGCTTTATGGAAGCTTCTTCCCCCATAAAAGGATTCTGCCTTACCCTGTTGTGTACCATTGCATGTTATAAGAACATGTCTGCTACTGTCCACAAACATCTCATACAAAGAAGTTATGTATGAGATGCATTTCAGAAAGTACATAATTTACAGTGCTTAACTAGAATTGATCCCAGAGTACAAACCTCCGACAAGGCATTTCCAACATTGTCGGGCGAGTTATTGTCAAAAATGTGGGAAAAATGCCATATCTTGCTCTGTAAAGAAATCCTTTAAAAAATTTCTGGATCCACATCCTGGTCTGGATCATCACTAAAATCTAATTACTCCTCTCCTGTATCATCAAAATCTGTCGAGAACCTACTGAGTTATTAGGGGAAATGTGGAAAACTGCCTGATGTCACAATGTTAACAAATCTTGTGTAAAAATTCCAGGATACACATTCAGATTTGGATCACCACTAAAATCAAATCACTTCTTTCTTGTGCAAGGACAAACATTCCCTGGCAGATTCTTTAAAATTAGTTTATAAATGTTCAAGTTATCCTGTTCAAGAACTAAAAAAACAAATTAACTAACAAACACCTACAAAAAAATAAATAAATAAAAATCCATGGCAGAGGCAATATTTCTCAACATTTTATGGTAGTCTTAAGCTCAGCAAGTTATGTCTGCTCATCCAACATATGGAGGCTGTTGCTTCAATGTAGGTGGCCCAGGCTGACTCTGTGCACAAATCCTCGCTCCTCTTTCTGACTCTGCCCACTGGGATTTTGACATTTCTGCATCTTTAAAGTCATCTGTCTTTTCAATTAATAATTTCTTAAAGATTCAAAAACAAGACAAAACAAAACATCATTGTCTTATCTTTACTCAAGATATTTGCCATTTCCTCTCCTTAAAGAGAAATATGTGAGAGAAGCAAATGTATTGATGCTGTCAGACACTATTGTGTCTGGAAGGTACAAGAGACAGTCTTCTCCTATTCCCGACATGAATGTTTGTGTTAGTGTGATCGTAATAGTGACCCTTTGAATAATAAAAACTAATAATAATGATAAAATAACTGCCCTTAAATACAGACAGAAAATGACAGATGATTTTGATACTACCAATTAATAGCAGGAGTGAAAAATCAGCAGTGTCAGCATGATATGTTATGATACAGTACCAGTATTGATATCAATTTTCTGGATGATATATTTGCCAATAAAACAAAGCCTGCTACAACACAAAATCAA